>FR990096.1:41394253-42644253 GCA_905404275.2 Hedya salicella
TGGTTGTTGATTTGGTGCGATTTTGTTATTTTTTATATACTTACCATTTTCTGTGCGAAGAAAGATAAGTAGGTATATATATTATCCCTAACTTCTGTTAATAAATGTGGAAATTGAGATATCATATATTATAAATAACATAATGAAAGAGAACATATTTATTAATTTTAATTGCTGTAGGTATACATTTTGTGTATTACACTCTGAAATAACTATTATGCAGCTTCCTCACTGGTTAGTTTGATCCTGGTTTGCACCTAGTTGTTGTTGTGTTGGTTGTTAGCCGTGCATTGGAAATTGGTGTTTGCCACTTTTTAATACCTCGCCAAAGAATACATTGCCTTCAGTCCTTCATTCCTTCATCCAAAAATTGGTTGATTCATTTCTCTTTTGAGGGTTCCGCACCTCAAAACAAAAAAACAACCCTTAAAGAAGCAGTCTCTTGAAGTCCATCTTTCGGTACATCCGTCTGTCCGTCCGTCAGCGTGGCTGTCTTTTTAGCGTATTGCTTAAGAGTAGCGCTCTGCTAACACTGGACTCAAAAGTACAGCTGTTTTTAGCGTATGTTTTGTCCGTAACCTCCTAGTCCTACTCGCACTTAGCCGGTGTTTAGGGTTCCGTACTATTACGGGGTGAATCTTGGAAGTCTTTTAACCGACTTCCAAAAAAGAGTAGGTTATATGTTCGATAGTTTGTATTTTTTTTTATGTATGTTCACCGATTACTCCGCCAATTGTGGACCTATTTTTAAAAAATCTTTTTTTATTTGAAAGGATATACTCCTGAGGTGGTTCCATTGCTACCAAGTTGGGATCTGATGACGGGATCCCAGGGAAATCGAGGGTAATCCTCAAATATTATAGGCACTTATAACGTTTTTCATATAATTTCTTAACCTATTAAGTATTTGCATATGATAGTCATCATCTCATCATGCTGAGCTGATGACGGAAGGTACAACTCCTTAATGGTTAAGAGTTAGAGGAAAATTCTTTAAAAAATCATCTATTATAGGTAGGTACGTTAAGACTGTTAGTCATATTCTTTATAGTGTGTCCCTGAGGTAGTCTCCTTATCACCAAGTCAGGACCTGATGATGGAATACCAGGGAAATCGAGGGAAACCCTCAAATATTATAGGCACTAACAATGTTTTGTATATATTTTTCTAAAGTTATTCAGTTGTTTTCGTCTGGTTGTCATCATCAGACAAACAAACTGAGCTGATGATGGGTACAAATTAATATGAACCAACCAACTTTACATTTCTTACTTCCAAAGACTCCAGATGCGTGCAAAGCGCCTCCTCAATCTTCCCATTCTGGGCTCTAAAAAATTCTTTATATCACTACTAAAATCCATCACTAAAAAGCAAAAAATGAAAAATTTATGAATAAAAAAGAACCGACTTCAAAATAAACTAAAAAGCCATAAATAATCTTTTATGTACGGTACGGATACATTTGAATCACCTTTTGAAGTCGGTGCCAAACCTGAAGTAAATAAAGTTCTTTATTCAACAAAAATACGAATTACTATGACTAAATATATATGTAGGTAGATAATAACTAAAGGCTCGCTGCCGCGGTTCTTAATAGTAATAAATGAATGATTGAGGGCAATCACCTACGTTTCATGTTGGATGCATCAACGAAAATACTTATATACATTGTTCTTTAATATGCATATATCACAGAACAGTACCCAAAGAGTAAAACGGGACCCTTCGTCCGTCCGTCCGTCCGTCCGTACGTCACCAGGCTGTATCTCATGAACCATGATAGCTAGTTATCTACAGCTTCAGTTGAAATTTTCACAGATGATATATTTCTGTTGCCGCTATAACAACAAATACTAAAAACTGAAATGTAATATTTTTAAATTTTCAAATAAATGTTTTTTAACAATCCGGTTGCATTAAGTTTGCACCTAATTTGTATGCAACGCTACAGATACCAGGAGCCCGTTTCATAAACGCTTGAAACTTGTATTACAAGCGAAAGTGTCTTTAATTCATATTGGTGGAAAGATAATTCCGCTTGTAATACAAGTTACAAGCTTTTGACAAACGGGCCCCGGGTGCAAACTTTACTTAACCGGCCAATTAGGTTAGGTTAAAAGAAAGTTTGTGCGGAACCCTCGGTGCGCGAGTCCGACTCGCACTCGGCCGGTTTTTAGCTTTTTACAAGCTTTTATTTAAATTGCAATGTAACTATGAAAGTATGTTCGGGTGGAATCTTACAAGGGTTCTTTACCAGGCGAAGGGATATTCCTCCCACATCTTATGTCGGTTGCCGTAGTAATTTTTTAACTCCAAATCTCCTACAAAATATTTTGTCAATACCTGAAAATAGTATTTTATGATCTTCATTAACAACACGCTTCTAAATCGCGTAATATATCTTTGGCAGCCGTTTAAATTCACTAGAACTCTAATTTCAGTAAACTACGGAGACATCCGAACACTTTCCTTAATTTCTATGAAACAGTACCTACATAGGTCGAACATTTTTTTGATATAGTGTTGAAAGGTAATGTAATCGTAAACATTGATAAATATTCATGCATTGATGTGGGTTGACATTATCCCATGGCCTTATTATAGTTTAACTGTGCGGGAGCTATTCTTCCCATGGACCGGTAAATTGTCATGTCATAAAAGCTCACGTAAGTAATAAAATTGTTCTAGTATTCAACCTAGAGTGAATTCATGTACCTAGCTATAAAACCTTCTTTTAAAGACTTTCCCTGGAATTTCTTCTTTTAGATAGTCAAAGTAAATAATTGTGTCGCTTTTAACGAAAAAATTATGAGATATATATATATATATATATAAATATACATATATACAGGGTGTCCCAAGAAGTAGTGATATACTGAAGCTGGGAGGTAGAGGAGCTAGAGGGCTATCTAAATCACCCCCATGTATGTTCCGCGATTTTTCGTATTTTCGGAGTTATGACTTTTTTTTAAAAATTTCACCTATCGCCGAGTATGGTAAGATTTTTATTTATGGTGACGTGAATTATTGCGGTAGATGCTTGATTTTGTTTGTGTGCTAAGCTGATAGATAGGCCAATTCAGTATGGTAACATTTACTATCGTTAGATCTTTGAATGGAAAAAAAAAATGCCAAGTATGATAAAATTACCCAATATGTTCACAAATTCAAGGGGCTTTAAAAAGATAAAATCACAGAAAAAAAATTACCGTTTGGCTTTTAAAAACTTGCTCTATCTATCAGGTAGCTACCCTGAAAATTTCATTTTATTATTCATAAGGCTTCAATCAAAAAATTGAAATCTAAATGTGGTAAGTACAAAATTTTAATTTACATGATGATTAATACAAACAAAGTAAAAACAATTACAAGGTGTTTAATTACAAGACATTTTCAAAATGGCCCCCCTGTTGCTCAATGCAAGTGCGACATCAACGAAAAATACTCTTATACTTTTAGTACGGAAAAAATGATAGAATAATATTTGTACCATAAGTTCGAGCCATCCATTACCAACAAAACTTAAACCTTTTTTTCTAATCATATAATTGTTCTCCACAATAGGGACAGTACAATTCTTGTAGCTGTCTGACCCGAATGAGCCCACTAAAAATTCAACGGAAACCACCACAGCTTTTGCAGCACAGTCCGCCCAGCTTCTTCCCATCGACTTCTATAAACGAAGTCTGATAGATATTTATTTCTTCATCCGGAAGGTCACTTTCGTATAGATCCCAATCAGGAAGTGACGAGAGATATATGTTTACTAAAAACTGTCACATAATATATTCAATATACCTACCTTAACAATGTGTAACCCAGTAAAGATCAAAACTTGATCTAAATATTTAGAGTAGACATTTAGTTATTTTAATCATATCTCTTTGACATTATTTTAATAGATCTCTGGTCCCCTTCAGGATACGCCATTCCATTTCGCGCCAGCTCGTCAAGGGTAACTTCCAAGTCTGTCCTATAGCCGCACTGAGCGGCTAGTTTCTGCGACGCAATACCCGTGAACAAAGTTGACGTTGCTGTCAGCCCATATTTATGGCACATTGGTACTCTAGAAGTAAAAAGTAAAGAGACAGTTTCATAGTGTTCTCTCGTCCGAAAAACAGTAACAACTTTAAAATAAGTGTTACTTACCTTGCAGCTAATACCTTGGCACCGACTTTGAAGCCTCTGTTTTCTCGTGTAACGAGTAGACCGAGGCCGTACAGGTACTTGTCTACACCTAAAGTTTTAAAGGCATCGAATTTAGAATCCAGGTATTTCAGCGTCTTTAGGAGTTCTATAAATTGTCCCGATTCCGTCTGAAACATTTGGGAAAATAAGTCAGTATCATTCATTATCATCACCTAATTGTAGTGCACACCTGGATATAGATTTCTCTCAGGTTAAGTACTACTGAAAGTGAATGTTGTCATCGAGACATACTTACAATTTTATCATAAACAGAAAGAAATAAGAAATGTCGTTATAATTACAGTTCAAATTAAAAGAAAATGTAAAACATGTTACTTAACTATACTCTGATTTTTAATTCAAGACCAAAATTTAACGTCAACGGGCGCACTTTCGCTGTGATCACTGCATACTGGTTTAAGTGTTAGAATTTTTATCAATAAAACTTACCCTAATATTACTGGTTGCACGATTTCTCATTCATATTTTTATGAAATATAGTTTATTTGATGAAATAATCAAGATGAGAACTGTCAGATTTTGGTCTTGAATTAAAAATCAAAGGTTAAGTGCAAATATTGTTTCGGTTACATGTATGGAGTGCCCCCCCTACATTTATTTTATTTTATTATTTAACCATCATAGTAAGTAGCGGCTTACACAAGACACCTATACTCCAACTTTCATTAATATACATTCTGTAGTTTTTGTGTAAAATAGCTGTGACGTACGGACGGACGGACGTGACAAAATTATAAGGGTTCCGTTTTTGCCATTTTGATGACTGTTGAGTTTGTTTTGGCTTTCTTCTCAACAGTTGTCTGTGTCTCCTCTTGGGAAATGCAGTCAGACTTGGAAGTGCCCTTGCGGCCTACTTTCAGAACTGGGCTCAGAACCGGTATTTTCTTCATACAAGATATCCGAAATAACGATTCGATAACGTTTCCGTTCCATAACGAGATTTTCCTATATTTTTTTAAAATTCTAGACCTTGAATCAGGTGTTTGGTGATTAATTTCTCTAATCCTAAAAACAGTTTTATAACATTCCAGAAATAGGTATAATTTAGCAGATTTATAAAATACCGGTTGCGATACCTGTTACAGAATAAAGATCTTTGTTACTTCCGTAGCGAATACTTTCGAAAATATTCACTTAATCAGTAACATTCTTCTTCTTCTTTCGTGTCGAGGTTCCTCAAATAACGGATACCCAGTGGGCAGCGGTATTGACAGCCCTGGCCGTCGCGTCTCACAGGTCCAGTTCCGAACAGGAGTACGGGCACGCCGGACACTCCAGCAGGTGCGCCATGGATTGTGGTGCTGTGTTGCACACACATTGGGTTAAGTTGTCCCGGAGCAGACCCAATCTGGCCATGTTTACCTTGCAGCGGCCAACTTGAGTTCTGAGCCTGTTTAGTGACCTCCACGTTGACCATGGTTCGTTTTGACCGGGCGGCAGTTGCTCCAAGGCTGGCACGTATGCGTCAGGTGGGGGAAGCTGGCTCCGCCACAGCAGGCGACGCGCATTGTGTGGGTCGCCCTGCAGGGGCCTGGTGCTTCGCATGAAGCTCTTACGGCTCTTGAGTCGGGCAGGCGGCAGTTTGTGGCCATGCAGTGGGTGTCGCGGATCGGTCTCCTGGTTAAGTTTTTCAACAGCGCAGGAGACCTCTCTACGGATATTTGGAGGCGCGATACCCGCGAGTGGGTACAGCTTGGTGAGCGGGGTTGGCTTGAGGCATCCGGTGATAGTGCGACAGGTATCGTTTAGTGCTGCGGTTACCAGGCTAGCGTGCGAGGATCGGTGCCATACTGGACAGGCGAATTCTCCAGCAGAAAAACACAGTGCCAGACCGGGCGTGCGTAAAGTGTGCGGGGCTGCTCCCTAACTTGTAGACGTTAGTCGTCGCAGCAAGTTGTGCCGCGCGTTGACCTTCAAGCTTGTGTTGGCGCAGTGTGTTTTGAAGGTAAGTGCTCTATCCAGCGTGATTCCCAGGTACCGTGGATGTGCGCAGTGCTCTATAGTCGTTCCATCCCACTTCACGTTCAGAGGTCTGTTCGCTTGACGGTTGCGCAGGTGGAATGCACAGGTCTGTGTCTTGCTCGGATTTGGTCGGAGACAGTTGGCCTTATAATAGTATCCGAGATGCTCCAGTGCCCCAGACAGGGTCTCCTCAGCTTCCTCAAAAGAGCGGCATTGGGCAGTGAGAGCCAGGTCGTCTCCGTAGAGGAACCGCTGAGTCCCTGGCGGGTTGGGCTGGTCGTTTGTATATATATTGAAGAGGGTTGGAGCCAGCGCTCTGCCTTGGGGAAGACCGTTTTTTTGACATCGCCACCGACTTTTTTCCTGGTTGAGATGGACCTGAAAGCGACGGTTACGAAGCAGTTCACCGAGAATTCGAACGAAACCCATGTTTCGCGTGACATTTGCAACTTTAGATAGTAGGGTTCTAATGTTGACAGTATCGTAGGCTGCCGATAGGTCGACAAAAGCCACGCCAGTGACCATGCCGAGCTCGAAACCATCCTCAATGTGTTGTGTCAGCTTTAGTGTCTGGCTTGTACACGACTTTCCGGGACGGAAACTTATATAGTGGCGCCACCGTCCACCGTAAATACCGGCTCTGTATTGTTTTACTAATTAAAAATACTAAATGTGATTCCAGAAGTTAAAAAACTATTAAAATGAAGAAAACTAAGTGAAAAGACGCTATTGTTGCAATAAGCTACTTGCAAATTTGTGACATGTGTGAATAAAAAGGGCAAAAAGACTTGGTGCTTACAGTATAAACAAACAGAGAAACAGTGTATACAAAGTCAATATCGTGATGTTGCAGTAATTGTATTGGTTATTTCAAATGACAATCCTCACTGTGATTTATAAACTTTGGTGAATTTGTGCTGAAAAACAAGAAGTGATAAAACTAAGTTAACCTAAACAACTCATCAAATTTATGCACGTCATGCATACAGTGTTGCTTTGCACAACGCCATCTTACGTCAGGTAGTGAAAAGTGCTGACTGTAATGGTTACTTTACATAACAATCCTAACTGTGATTTATTAACTGTGGTGAAATTGTGCTCCAAAGACCAAAACAGAAGTGATAAAACTAAACTAACCTAAAGACAACTCATCAAATTTATACACGCCATACATACTGTGTTGCTATTCACACCGCCATCTTACGTCAGATAGCGAAACGCGCTGACTGTCTACTGTATTGGTTATTTTAAATGACAATCCTGAATGAGATTTATAAACTTTGGTGTAATTGTGCTAAAAAACAGGAAGTGATAAAACTAAACTAACCTAAAGACAACTCATCAGGTCTATGCGCGACAGATATACTGTGTTGCTTTACACAACGCCATCTTACGTCAGATGGTGAAACGCGCTGCAAGCTAGGATCGATAAGGTTACATCAATAACGCTTCAGACGGAGGGACGTATATCTGCTAGTCACCACAAGAGGACGTTATAATAAAGAAGCGAACATTATTAACAAGATACCTCGTCATAGTTCCGCTAGAGGGCACCAGTAACACGCAATGATTATCTACATCAAGTTATTTCAACCAATTTGAAATCATAACATTATACTCGCATGCAACGGACGTATTTGGCAGGCGAAATCTTAGGCGTAAATCTTGCACGCCAGCATTATAAGGGTGTGTGTACACAACATGTCTCATAATATGAATCTAACACAATCATCTCAAAGTGGGGGCTCCAACACTGATCTTACAAAACTACCTGACGAAAGTGGGCAAGTGAAAGTAAGCCAGCGTAAGAGAAAGCAGCCGGATCACGAATGCAACATATCAGTCCAGCTAGCGGATTTTCGGAATGAAATAATGTCCCTTCTGAACAACTTCACAAGCAACCAAAAATCGCAAACAAAAACACTAAACAAGATATCTGAAGACATGATAGGTATCAAGCAAGAAATAGCTAACCTACAAACTAGCACACAAAGTTTATCATCAGGACAAACACAGTTAAAGGCTGATATTGAATATCTTAAAACTACGGCAGTAGCCTCAAATGCAAAAATTGATAGCCTGGAAAGTGACATTAATCTGCTTAAAAGCACTGCCTGCTCGACATCACAACCGGTGACGTGTGAAGAAATGGTTATGGAACTACAAGAAAGAACTAAAAGGGAAAAAAACATAATTATAGTTGGAGTACCAGAACCTAATATTGAAAACACAAAAGAAAGAATAAACCATGACAATAAAGAAGTAACTAAAATAACAAAAACTATCCTACCGGATTGCCCTCAACCTGAAAAAGTTATTAGACTGGGAAAATACAATACAGAAAAAAATCGTCCGCTTAAAGTGACTTTTACAACACCGGAGGTAGCTAAATCAATACTACGGAAGCAGGCACTATGGACTGAGAGCACCATAAAAATTTATTCGGACCAGACCCCCCGGCAGCAGAATTATATAAAACAGCTCCAGAATGAGTTGCAGAAGAGAACCCAAACAGGCGAGGACAATCTTATTATAAAATATCTTCATGGGATTCCAAAAATAACTAAGTCTCAAGCAAAAAACTAAATATGACACCAGTATCCCAAGCAAGTAATACGATCAACGAGCCAATTACTTATCAAACTATCAAAAACTACTATGATATAATAACAAGTGATAAATCATTAAAATGCTTTTATGCTAACATACGAAGCTTGGTAAAACCTGGGAAACTGGATGAATTGAAATGCATCTTAACCACAATATCGGATGTTCACATCGTTATATTAGCGGAGACTTGGATTAAGAACGAGGAAGAAGCGCGCATGCTGCAAATAGCGAACTACACACACTACTATAACTTTAGGAAAAATAGCAGAGGTGGTGGAGTATCCATTTACGTGCACAACAATGTGAGACATCGATATGTTGAGGAAAAATGTGAAAACGACAATCATTTTTTATGGGTTCACCTAATCAAGCAGTCTGTGGACATTGGTGCTATCTATAAACCGGAGCGGACTAATACTGAGAACTTCCTCGAATCATTCTCGGAAGCAATTAAAAAAAGAAAACGCACAATCATCTTTGGAGATTTTAATTTTGATTTACTTAGTAAAGAAAAACCTACAAAAGATTACAGACGCACGCTTCTTGAAAATGGATATGGTTTATTAAATAAAATACAGGCAGAGTACTGCACCCGAGAGACATCTACCACAAGAACACTATTAGACCACGTCATTACTAACCTGAAAGAACGTAATTTCCATTTAGCCATCATAGAATCGGCCTTATCAGATCACAAGCAAATATATCTAGAAGCTAAACAATACCAACCACAACCTCCCGAGAAAATTAAATATGAAGCAATAGAATATGACCAGTTCTACGATAAGATAAAAAATATAGATTTTGATTGCATTGGAGATCACTATGAAAAATTAGAAGGCAGTATTAACTTGGCTTTAAAACAAAGTAGAAGGACTAAAACCAAAATATTAAACCCCCCCAGGAAGGACTGGATCAACAAAACGATAATAGCTAAAATAAACAAAAAAAACGAACTATGGACGCAGCACAAACTTCAACCAAACAACGAGGAGCTAAGAGAATCATTGAAGAGGGAAAGGAACAAAGTGTTTGAAGAAATCCAAAATACGAAAAGCAACTACTACCACAAGGAATTTCAGGGGTGCAAGGGCAAGCCAAAAAAAATGTGGCAATTAATAAACAACTTAAATAATAATAGACGAAACGACAGTATGATCCCTTCAAGGCTACTTATAGGTACAGAATATATCACTGACGGACAAGAAATCTGTGAGGCCTTTAATCAATATTTTTCCAACATAGGAGTATACTTGGCAAACCAAATTCCACAAAAGTATTGTACTATTAATATAAATGATAATCAAACTAAAAATAATATTGGTTTGCTCGAATTTAAGCCTACTAGTACTAATGAAGTCATAAAAATAATTAATAACCTTAAATTAAATTCAAGTGCCGGAATAGATGGTATAAGCGCAAAGATAATTAAATCTATTAAAAATGTGATAGCTGAGCCACTGACAAAATGTATCAATCGATGCCTAAGGGAAGGATGCTTTCCAGAAACACTTAAAGTTGCGAAAGTGACTCCGGTTTACAAAACAGGCAATAAACATGACACTAGCAATTACAGGCCAATATCTGTACTCCCAACGCTGTCCAAAATACTTGAAAAAATCTTACATTCCCGCCTAACACAATATTTAAACGATATACACTTTCTCTTTGAAAGACAGTATGGTTTCAGACCAAAATCTAATACTTTGTCCGCAACAATTGATCTTGTTACCGAAATTAAAAATAAATTAGATCAAAAACAAATAGCCTTGGGCGTTTTCATCGACCTTAAAAAAGCGTTCGATACGGTTAGTCACCCGTTACTAATTGCTAAGCTGGCTGCTATTGGGGTAACCGATATAGCTTTGCAAATGCTAAAATCTTACCTATCTAATCGTAGCCAGGTTGTCAAACTAGAACACAATGTCAGTAAACCAGAAACCATTAGTTGCGGCGTGCCACAGGGGTCGATATTAGGACCCCTGCTCTTCCTAATTTACATTAACAACATCCATGAAATACGCCTACAAGGGCACATCACCTTATATGCTGACGACACTTGCCTATTTTACTTTGGTAGCTCGATTGATATGGTAGTCAAGCAAGCACAGGAGGACTTAGTCTTATTGGAGAAGTGGTTCCAATGTAATCTGCTAACTATAAATGCGACAAAGACAGATTATATAATATTTGCTCCCAAAAATAAGAAAATATTGGAACACACCCCCCTAGGTTTAAATGGTGAAACACTAAACGAAGTGGACGAGATTAAGTATCTTGGCCTTATACTTGACAAGCGGCTGTCATGGAAACCGCACCTAGAGAAAATTGTCTCAAAAATATCAAGCCTCAGGGGGTCCTTAAGATCTATAGTCAGGTGTTTCCCTTTAAAAGTGCGCTACACAATATATAACTGCTTAGTAAAACCTCACATTGACTACCTAGTTGAACTCTGGGGAACAGCTGCAAAAACAAACCTTAAAACAGTACAAATAGCACAAAACAAGCTTATAAAACTACTGTTTAACTACAACTTCTTAACATCTACAGATAAAATATATAAGGAAACAAAAATTATGAGTATCAAACAAAGTTACCAATATAACACATGTGTCCTTGTACGAAAAATACTTAACAAAAGCATCCACACACAAATTAATTTTAAAGTTAAAGCCAACAATAAAAACATATCTAAACTACTGCTGAGACGAGCCCACCATATTTGTCTAAGAATGCCAAGAACATCAAACTATGGTAAGAAAAGTATTGTTTATGAAGGTGCTAAATTTTATAATACTTTGCCAAGGGATGTAGTGAATACCAAGTCATTGTCTATTTTCAAAAAGAAACTTAAGTGCCACATCCTAAACGGCCCCATTTAGCATAAGATCTCAAAAGCGTTATATAATAAATAACAAAATAATAATAAAATAAAATTAAAACTATAATTGTGCAAATGTATACATTTTATAATCGTTTCTAAAAAGCTTAAAATCAAATATAAATAAATAACATGCATTTTGGGTAGCTATATATAGCATCTTAAATTAACCATAAAATAGTAATTTTAATAAAAATTATATTTCTATTATCTATATTAAAATTAATATAATTGTAAAATTTACTGCTAATATATATTATTTGTAACATTACATATCACAGAAATCGAATCAGTCTAAAATAATAATATAATGGTAATAGAAATTGAAAGAAAACTAAACACACAATTACTTTGTAAATACATGTTATCCAGTATGCATGCCGCCTTATATCAGCAGCGAGCACTGGTTCAATGCATGTTGCAGTGCGTCATCGTGTAGTTGCAGTTCCGTTTTTGTAGTGACACGAAAATTCATAGTCACCAAAAAAAAAGCATAGGAACGATCAAAATAAATAAGAACCAGCTTTAAAACAAAGTAATTTTTGGTATGCATATCAGATGTCGCGTGTAAAATGGCTTGGTTTGCCGAAACCGGATACATACATAAGTAAGGACCTTATCGAAAAGAAAGTATACAAGTACTAAGTCAAAAAGCTATTTATTTAAATCGCGTTCTTGAAAAATAACAAAATAAAATAAAAAGTATTGTTTTTTAGATAAACTTGTCCAAGCCTTATTCCACTTTATTTTAAAGTCAGTAAGGGAAGTTGCAGCCTTAGGAATCTGAGTATTTTTTTGAAGATATCTTTTCATAAGAGCCCAGTATGTCTCGATAGGGCGGACTTCTGGACAGTTAGGCGGGTACATGTCTTTCTCTACATATCTACCTTGTCGGCCGTATACTTCTACACGTACACTTTCTAGTCACTTTCGAATAATGACAAGTGGCCAAGTCTGGTCAAAATAATGTAGGCATCCTAGGTTTCTTGATAAAAGGCAATAACCTCTTATGTAGGCATTCGTCGCGGTAAACGTCAGTTTTTATAGTTCCCGTAGCTTGCCAAATTAAAAAAATATTTCTAATTTTTTCCACGCTGAACGATTAATCTTTTTGAGAAACCGTTTTATTTGCCGAGACTGTTATAAATTATGGGCCAGGTAGACTTGTAATCAAATTTACAATAAGTTTCGGCATCTATTAAATTTTTTAGTAAGTTTTCGGTCATAAAGTTTTCTGCTGCGTTTTCGAACAACCTTACAAAATCGTAGAAAAATAAGATTAATTATTAGACAAAGGTAGACTACTCCCATACTGAGTTCGCCAAGGCTGATATTTGCTTGTAATCTCATACAAAGTTTAAATGCCAGTAGACCTTATTAACCTTAAATACGAGGAGCTATAAACGTCAGATTTTCTCGATCAGTCAAAATGAAATACGAATTGTATGCAATATTTTTCAAACTAATTTTGTAATCGATTCCAAGATGCCTGATTTTCTTGAAAAATTATAAGTCTAGCTACTAAGGTCAAGTAGTATAATCATATATAAATTAAATTAACGTTTATTTCAAGCTCTTGACTCATAGTGTTAGTTAGGTTCGATGTAAGGGCTTGGACATTTTTGTATGTGATTAGGTTTTGTTTTATTAAGTGCAATCTTAACTCAACCAGAACCGGGTACTCGTAATAAACCTACGGTAAGTGAAAAATTGTACGGAACCCTCGGTACGCGAGTCCGACTCGCGCTTGGCCGGTTTTTTTAAATTTACTCTATAAATAATACTTATTCACTAAAGACTTTTTACGTTAGATAATATATAATTTTAACAAATTATTAAGCTTTAGCCACCATACACATAATGTGCAAAAATACTTGGAATTACATATTACCTTAATTACCTTGTTTCTAGTAAAAATATTATGATTTCCAAAACAGTATTTATTGAATTAGCTGCATGGCCAGGGCTGAACAAGAGCTATTTAAGCTATTAATAACGCCTGAGGAAACAGAGGCGTTTTTGCTACCGCAAGCATTAATTTCGTATGGAAATAAGCGTATTTGTTTTCATATTCGTAAAGTATTCTGATATTATTGCTTAGGACAAATTGATATCTTATACAATTACTTATTATTTTTTCTGAAATATTTTTTTTCGAGTTTGCTGAAATAGACTGATGAAATAAATAAGTTTGTATTAATTTTCCTTCCGGTGCACTTGAAACTATAGTCAAAATAACCCAGTACCACAGATTATATACAACTTACTCCTAACAGATACACCAGTTGTATGTATGGAGAGCGTTCTCATTACTATCGATGCCTACCGCTCCTATGGGGCGTGGGTGACGCAACGTCATTGGAATGTGCGCTAGTGTTGCCTTTGTTATAAAAACTTTTTCTCGCGCCTTCACTCGTTTGGAATTTGTATGTATGTACATATATATTTGGGTACTTTAGTTGGGGTGATTTTATTAGCCACTGGAAGGTGCCCGCAACTTCGTTCCCGGAGGAGGAAACATCATAACCCCTCTTTTTTTCTTATGCCCATACCAAGCTACCCGTGTACCAAAAATAGTTAAAACCCGTTTAGCCGATTTTGCGTGATGAAGCCCAATTACACTTATACTATAATAGATACGTAAACATACAAAAAATCCTCCTCCTCCTCCAAATAGTTACAATTTTTCTTATATCTTCAATGACTGTCTACAGACACTTCATTTTAACAACTTTGTAATAGTATAGGTAAATTAAAAATAAGCATAATGTTCTTTCTGATTTAACTACATTTATTTTAAATTATGTTTTTGTTGATTTAACTATATCGGTAAACATTAAAAAAAATTTTTTTTTACTTAAATCAACTAGGTATTTATAAATGTCGCACTCTGATATAATTATTTATTTGCTTTCTCCCCTGTCCGAATTCTCTATTATTAAATCGAATTGTAGTAAATATTTTAAATCTTAACAAAAAGGTGAAATTTTGTTTTTTGTCATAACACAGGATGCACGCGCTGCGTGTGAGATCGGTTATGCGGGAATCGTTAGTTGTAGGCAGTGCCGTCCGTGCGAGGCGTGGCGGCCGAAAAGACCTATTGATACATAATACGTAGTATACGACAATATCTCAGGAAATAAGCCTTTAATTAACATAAAACATTACACAGGAATATATAGGTGACAATAGTAATAGACAGCTGATATGACAATACATGTCATTTACCCCCCCTCCTTGTGACTTAAGCTGGTAGTCCTGCAGGTGCTGCGACGGGCGACGATCCCGCCCAGATCAACGCGGCATCTCGGGCGCATGCTCAGTCTCGGACTCCTGTAACCGACAGATAGTGTTGTTTCGGCATCGAGCATCTCCAACTCATCGACTTCGGAAACTGATCCGGAAACTCCGGCTCAGGAGTTAGGAGTGGTGTTAGTTGTCTATTTGAGATAGTGGTTTCACGTCCCTCTTGTGTTCTTACGAAGAAGTAGTTGGGATTAGGGATTGCAATCCGGTCCGGCGGATCCGGTAGACCTGAAGAGACTAAAGAGACGCACACAACAGACATACAATGCGGACTACCCAACCCAAGAAAGCTGATGTCAAGGGTCAATATGATCGAGATCTGGTTAAGCTTTAAAGAACGATATCTTTCTTCGTTATTCTTTGAGATTCATTGTGTTTAATGGTTAATTATGTTTGTTTGGCCAAATTAGAAAAACAGTTTTTTTTAAAATTAATGTTATTACAATTATAACATGTCTCTTACCTAGTATTTAAAATGCAATGTGATGTGATATGTAATTATTGATTAGATTTCTTTATGTATGTTTAATATTACGGGTGTTAAGGGAGTGTAGTATTTTATTATTACCTCTTATAGTATTAATAAAGTTGATTAAATATTACATAGTAGAGAAGAAAAGTGGGGTCAAAGTTAAACGAACGATCATGAATCATGATCCAATAGACGAAATTAGTGGTAAATTCTTAGATTTGGCAATTTAAACTATAAAAAAATCCCTTTAATTAAAGTATTTGTTTTATTTTTTATACAAAAGATTTAATTTTGTTATATTTACTATGAGATAAGGTTACCATGTCTTCATGTGTGGCTGTAAATAGGTTGATATTGTTATTATTAAGTTAAGGCGAAATATTATTGAAGCAGATGCTTAAATTTTCATATTACTGTGAAATTAGTGGCTAGTGATACTGATTTTTGACTTAATAAGGGTGATTTTTAGCGCTAAACGATTGTTACATTAGTTAATTTGCAAAAAGTGCTCCGCGTGTCTACTTTACGGCCAATAAACTGGACAAAAAGCATAATTTTGGATAGACGCAATAGCATAACTTCAATCCGGTCGGATCCGGTCGGATTGAGAATTGGACCGGATTGCAATCCCTAGTTGGGATAACTTTGTAGAAGTTCCACTTCTTAAGCATACGGCATGGCACCAGCCACGTTGGTAAAGATTCCCCATTCGAAGAACGACGCCGAAGCAGAAATTTCTATTAATTTCTCATGCGGTGTAGCGTTGGTAGACTTGCAAAGGAGCGATCGAATAGCATATAAGGATACTTTTAGCACTTGCTCCAAATCTTCACTAGGTAGGTCTCTAGAACGCAAGCAGAATTGGATGGTCTTCCATAAGGTACCATTGAGGCTCTCTATTACATTTTTAGACGCCACTTTTCGTTTCGCTAATGCCTAAATCAGCTCTGTTGGGTTGAGTTCGCAGTGATAAAGTGGCAACCTAATCACAGTATGCCAAATTCTCCCAATATCTCGTCAATTGTATTAATCGTCGCGGGTTTGTTGTTTTTTATCAACATATAAAGTGATTTCTTGGAGCCAAGTTCTCATATCTGCTATACATGTCTTAGATATACGAGTTTTGTTCCTTATCACTGAGTGATAAGATGCACTATCCATGACAATTATGGATGGCTCCGTCAAATTAGGTACGAGTTTTTCCAAGACCCAGTTTTTTGGATTTGTGCTGGTTCATATTAGAATGATAATCCTCTTGTTTGTTCTGACCAATAAATATTAAAACAGCATTGGGATCAAATCCTTTCTGACTTCCTGCATGCACTAAAATCCATCTCTTGCCTTTTGATACCTCTTCAAGAATACCCTTAGTCTCGATTGATTGCCAGAATTTTTTATTTTATACAATGAGTGTATATAACTTTCGTCCAAATATATGATAGGCTTTTTCAGCTCTTCGGCTAAATCACGGTTCCTTTGAATAATATCAAGATATTTTTCTCTTGTCAGCGATCGGCATCTGCTCAATGAGAGCTGCCCGTTTTAACAGACATTTCTGAAAAGAAAAACCTATAAAGAGTAACAATTTTCTGAGATGTTCTTTGCCGTCATCATACCCCATGTCTTCTTTTAAAACCATGAGAAGTTTTCATAAAATGTTGGCGATAGACGCGCTACAATACTAACTCCGAAGCTCAGTAAAGGTTCAAGTTCAGATCGAAACATAATATATTTAAACGGATTAGAAGACACGAATTAACTTTAAAACTAACACTAAATGTAACACACAACACGAATCTAATATAACTAATATTCTGTGTCCCGCACAGATAAAGTTCACAAATAAATCGAATCTTAACTAACTAATATGGTTTGTATGGATTTCGAGGGTTCCGGTACTGGTACTACTTTATTTTGTTTCGAATGGTTCTGGTACTGGCGTGTGCTTTAACTAGATCTAAAGTTTTAAGTAAATAAGTAATTACATATATGACATTTAGTTTATATCAAATATTTTTACAACCTGAACAAAGAATGTACAGATTAATTCTCCGTCTCATTTATTTCCTTTGTTTGATCGAGTAGGAAAATATCAAAAAGTGGCATTTACGCTATACGACTTGTCAACTTCGAACAACATTTTACTAACTTCTAAATATTTACGATAGCGAAATTACATTAAAATATAGATGTGTTTGTTATTAGCTGTACATCTTTGCCTTGGTTCATAAATATTTAGTACTAGAAGGCGCCCGCAACTTCGTTCGCGGAGGAGAAAAAGTCATAACCCTTCATTTTTTCTTCAGCGTAGTCGGGTAAAAAGTATCGTATAACCACCTGGAGATACCCAGCTACCCGTGTACGGTTTGTAAGTAGTTAAATCCGTTTAGCCGATTTTGCGTGATGAAGCCACAACGACACATACAAACATACATAAAATCCATAAAAATATTTTTCGTTTTATGTACCTCCAAATAGTCCATAACAATCATTTTTTTGGAAATATCTTCAATGTACAGACATTCCATTTTTACAACTTTTTCATATAATAGTATAGATTACATACCCGTCATATTAGCTGTTCGTTTGTAAACATCTTCTAAATCGAACAATAATTTCCTGGCCTGAAATTCGACTTCATTAAATTTATTACTTCCATTACGGATTATATTATTTATTTTTACGGTTCCGTATTACTCTATTACGTACAAAACCTGGGCAAACATCGGTAATCCTTAGTAGCAGCAATTAATAGTTTATTTACGGTTTACGCATCAACCAATATTTCATATATTTGACAACATTGACAAGACACCTGGTGTTGCCATGTAAGGTGCTAAGTTATTTAGTTATATTTTATTTCTACTCTTTTTGGTCGCACTGTAAGACCATACAAAATATAAAAAAATGTTTCTATTCAGTGACCTTACAAATAGTCTGTTACAATATATATTTTTAAAATTTCTTCAGTGTATAGAGATTTAATTTTCACAACTTCGTATAGTTATTATTATAAACAAAGATCAGAATCAAATGCTTTTTTTTCGATGATACTGGACTTGAACCTGTGCCTTGAGCCAGATGGACGATTAGCTCAGTTGGGAGAGCGCGCTGCCCCGGTCTGGCTCAAGGCACTGGTTCAAGTCCAGTATCGTCGAAAAAATTTTCGTTTTTGATCTTTGTTTATAATAATAACGCTAGTGGAGTGCTCAACTAGTAAATGTTATATATAGTAATATAAACACTTATAACAGTAATTTAACTTAAGAAAACCATTCTGATGGGTCCCCCTGTGTCGGACCTGCCCGGGGAATTGTTCCCAGAACGCTGGCCGCATTCCCTCTCTGGATGGCCAGGCTGAGGCGTTGAGCGAAGTAAGACCCAGCTCTAATATCGCCGGTAACGCCGATGAGCTTGTACGACACTTCTTTGATAATTTTTTTGGTGTCGGATGACCATGGCCCAAAGGTTTCGACCGCAAGTGCCGCAAACTCGTAATTGCTTTTTAAAAAAGCATATTTGCGGCACTTGACGGTTTGGGCGTCATCAGCGGCAGTCCCTGGTTTTCGGGCAGAGCGGTGTACGTGGGATGGGGCTAGTGTATCTGTACACGTGACGGCCCATGCTAGCGGCCGCCCTCGGTACCATGGCACTAAAGTGCAACCGTCGGGCCTCTTTCCATCTGCGGCAGATAGGCCAATGGGTTCTAGGGTTGCGGGGATGGAAGCAGTACCAAGAGCCCTACGAATCAGGTCATTAAGTGTCGCGTGCCTGAAATGCCGGCCGGCACTCAGTTGGCAGAATAGACCATGGCGACCGAGGGCGTCCACTGAGCCTCCACAGCGACTGCAGAGTTGTGGCTCGCAGCTCTTTATCCCGAGGGGGAGACAGACGGCTACTCGCAAAGAGCTCGGATCCAGAAGGGACCCGAGGTTTTGCGAGGGGAGAGCGTGTAGCCAGTGTCCTGACTCCGGTTCCGACACTGCCAGTAAACGGGCCCGCTCGCTTGGGTTGTGACTGTTTTCTAGTAGGGATCTGTGAATAGATTTTATTGTTATTAGGTCCCAGGCAGCTTGGTTGGCTTTTTCGTCCGGTGGGTTTTCGCCAGGGCTACCAGTTCTCCAAGCCATCTCCGCATCCGCTAAGCCTGACACAACAACATCAGAGGGATTATTAACTTTGAGAATTCCGCTGATGAGCGTGACAGTGCTGTTAACTGATGAGAGAAAGGCCGGAAGAGCTAGATCGCTTGTTGTACGAAGACCTAGGCCGCCATATTTGATCGGTAAAGTTGCCTGAGTCCAGCTTGATGTATTAGGTGATATGTTTAGAATTTTTTCTGTGGTTTCTTTCAAAAGCTCATCTATCAGGGCAGTCAAATTGGGGTATTTCCAAATAGGGCTACAGCGTAAAATATACAGGAATATAGGTAAAAAAAGGCACAACCGTAAAATGTAGATGGCAATGTGTGGGTTAATTTTGAAGAGTAAGTCGGAGGAGTCATGGAAATGGTTTAATTTTGAAGTGACAGCAAAGGGAATAGCGTCCTCGAAGATTGGAGCTCCGAGTAAGGTGAGGGTCTCGCGGGATAGTATGGTGATGTTAGGTGCAACGCGATTTAAATTTTCTATAATATCTGATCGTGTGCTGACTGAGAGTTCCCCGGAGATGAACGTTTCACACTTGTCAAAATTTAATGAAAGGCCTATCTCAGTGAAGCGGTTGATGACGGTGTTGAGATCGTTTAGAACCGAAGACGCGTTCCCTCCTATGGTGCCGTCGTCCAGGGTCCAGATATTTAAAAAGTCTGACGTGAGGTGTTTGATGATGGGGTTGATAGCGAGGCTGAAAATAGCGGGCCCGAGTAAATAGTAACTAGTAAATTGCAAAAATTGTGATTATTATCATGATATTTGTAAAAAAAAAGTACAACTTCGTATAGATTATTTTATGTATTTTTATTGCAGGTAGAACTAGTAAAAGTCTAATGATACCTCATTCGTTTTCGGTTCTTCATCGTCAGTGCACTTGACGATACAAACGTTGAGCGCAGCTAAAGTTTTGTTGTTATCGACCGTTTTGTAGCACGCCAAGCTCATACGCTGAGATATGGATTGCCTCCAGAAGTCTGCTATCCGTTGCAAAGATGTAGTATCTTTGTCGATTCCTGAAAAGAAAATCATTTAGGAACAAAGTTCTGACGACCCAATATTTTACAATTGTAAATGAAAGAGCAGACACTCCCAGAGTAGAATGATTTATGCGACTTGGGACTACAAGGAAAAATGACGAAGTATACAAATGTCCAGGTCCCTAAACTATTAAAGATATTTTCTTTATTTAAAAAGTAAATATTGACGCTAATTTAACTACGCTAGCAATCCGGATAAGATATTTTACACCGTTCGGAAATTAAGGTTTTATAGTCCTGTGTCTCGCTTGTTCCTTGATGAGATGAATTACAGGATCCCAAGCTGGTGGTAGCGACAATCCATCTTCTCATTGAAATTAGGATGCTTTTTAATCTCAATAGCCTCGCGTAGCATTCTGGGAAAATACATTTTTTCTTTGGCAAGGATAAAAGGTTTATCAATTGACCACAAATGGTTATATCTTCTAAATATGGTTTGGAGTGGCTCTTTGGTAGCACGCGACACCAGAGGGAATACCCCGGAACTGGTACAGATTCCCGGCCGCTCCAAAGGCTGTAAGGGGTCTATTTTCAGGAATGATGAGGATTCGATGATAGGCCTATTCGATACTAAATACTTTATATTTTGATACTTTCGTTATTACTTCTTCGATGTTTGGTAATGCATAAGTATACTTGTTGACCGTTTGAGAATAGTCAATGCACATCTGTTTTTTGTGCTGTGTGCCGGCCGTTAAGAGAACCTGGGCTCGCCACGGCGAGTTGGTCTCCTTTATGATTCCATCATCTAGAAGCTTTCTGATTTCGTCGTCGATAAATTTCTGATCTTGTGGTGCAAATCGTCGAGACTTCAAAGCAATTGGATGGTATTCACAGACGAGTACTGACGTAACACGTCGTGATTCGTGACTCAGTATAACCACAGTCTAAGAAATAATACAGTCGGTCGACGAAGGCGTCTAGACAGGGCAACCGTGCGGGGTGCCAGGGGCGGGGGCGGGAGGGGCGATCCCTGACTTTCATACGCGCTATTGTTAGTATTCAGGGATATGATTTTCAGGGCTGACGCGTGTCTTGTAATTGCATGTCTTCTTCTTCCATAAATAAACAACTGTGATTTAATTAATTTCCACGCTCAATAGAAAGGTAAATATTAATACTATTTAATTTAATAGTGCCTAATTTATAATTTTTCTCATGTCATGCTAATGTAAACAAAATGGCGGATGTAAAAGCGTTACACGTGCCAGTAAAAATTGGAATACCGCAAAAATATCGCTATTTGTTTGTTTCAGTGTAAACAAAAATACATATAATAAGTTTTTAAATTCAAAATGGCGGTCATGTTTTATAGCTTATTTTAAGGAATTACGACTAGGTAGCTGAAGATTTTATTTAAAAAGCAAGAAATTGTTTCCTGCTTCTGTTTGTATGTGTATCATGTAGTATTTGATAATGTCCACGGGGTGCCGATTTCAAAAATGTCATCCAAATGGAAATCCAAGACGGTGGACATTCATTTGTCTTAATGATCGAAATGGGTGTCTTGTCCAAGGTTCCTCGGGGTTCCGATGACGAAAATGACATCCATTTTGAAATCCAAGATGGCGGACATAAATTTGTCTTAAAAATCGATATGGCTGTCGGAAACTGATCCAGTAGGTAAAGTATGACATACTGAATAATACAATTGTATTTGATTTTAATGGCTAACAAGCTCTAAATTACAAAACGAGACTGCCAAACAAGTAGTTCATTGTGTATCATGGGCGGTAATTCCTATACCGCCTACGACGTCATGGGTTTCGTTTTCTAGGTTTTTGGCGGTGCAGATTTCAAAAATAAAGTCCATTTTAGAAATAAAGATTTTTGTTAATTTTGCAAAAAATTACGCCCGCCATGTTTAATTTCAAAATGGATGCCATTTTTGAAATCTACACCCTGAAAAACCTAGAAAACGACACCCATGTCGACTTTTTCAAAAAGTGACGTCCGCCATCTTTATTACCAAAATAGACACCATTTGTAAAATAAGTACACATACAAAAAACATTACCCTCCTCTATTGGGCAGTTGTGTAAGTCTGTGACAACCCTAGGTAGGTACCGTAACCTTGAGCGGGGTCGGCATTTACGCAAACATGAAAGGCGTCGGCCCACTGTTACTTT
Organism: Hedya salicella; assembly: GCA_905404275.2. Taxonomy (NCBI): domain Eukaryota; kingdom Metazoa; phylum Arthropoda; class Insecta; order Lepidoptera; family Tortricidae; genus Hedya; species Hedya salicella. Next base: position 41,417,014 of record FR990096.1, read on the forward strand.
TTACACTGCGGTATAACGTTACGTTACAGCAAAGGTTCTTCATTACTCGGAACACTACCCCCCTTTGTTTCTTTAATGTTAGAGTTGCTGAACAGATTTCAGTTATATTGGCAGTGTGTAATGAGGACGCCATTGACACGCTTTGGCTCCAAGGTTTAGTGCCTAAACCGTATTGAAGGACAATGTTTTCAGCTATGAAGCTAGCTGTACTTCTCGTTTCAATGAAGGCTTAAATGCTTATACCGTTCACATCCACGAGTGTCGTGTATTTTCTGATCCCACTCGCTGCTAGTGTCAAACATGAAGTTAAATTTTCCGTTTCTCCATCATTGATTGTGATAGCAGCATTTTGCGAAGCGACACCTCTGCACATTTTTGCAAAATGTCCCTGTTTTCCGCATTTGAGGCATGTGGCTTGCCAAGCTGGACACAACCGACGTGGGTGTCAAGCGTTGCCGCAAAAGTAGCATCAATCATCGTTCTGAGCTCGTGGAATGGTTGTAGTTCTACGAGTTGAAGTGTTGGCTGCTGCGGAAGATGTAGATTGTGTAGCAATTGGCAATGACCGTCCAACAGCAGCCGTATGTTGCGAACTAAAGCTCTGGCATTGTATTTGAGCAGACTCTAAAGCACGAGTCTGATTATGAGCTTCATCTAGTGTAAGAGTCATATTTTCTAACAATCTTTGTCGAATAGTAGATGACGCTAGGCCCGCAATTAATGAATCTGGGATAAAAGCTCTTTCATATTCCTCGGCAGTGACTAACTTAAAACTACAGTACTTTGACAACAGTTTCAGTGCTTGGAGGTATTGGTCGACTGTTTCACCGTTTTGTTGATGTCGAGAGGCTAGATTGTGACGTGCCTAAATCTCGCTTTTCGGCTTGACGAATAAACATTGTAAGCGTTGACATGGCGCTGTTGTGATTTTTCGATTGAGTGACGTACTAGTATATTTGGTGCTATAAAGTTAATTAAAAGTTTATATTATACCGCATCTGCTTCAGCTTTACACTCCTTCAAAAAAATTTCAAACCTCTTTTTTCAATGCAGCCATTTTCCATCGGATCTGTTTCGAATCTCTCGGGTCTATGATATTTCTCCATATTGACTGATGATTTCTTACTCGTGCATAAGAAGTATTTTAGCATAATAAAATGACATGGTGTAAAGAAAGATTATACCTGAATCTTAGGCTTTATTATGCTAAAATATACGTAGATACAATGAAGAGAAGTATTGAAAGGAATGGATGACAATGTCAATTTCATGACGACTGGTATGCTGAAATTAATAATTAACTAATTTATATAATTTAATATTTTCTTCTGTTTCCGCGATTATTACTCATTGAAATAAAACAATTTAACGGATTATATCGCGTTCTTAAAAAAGGGCTTAATTATGTTGTTACTCCACGGAATATCCCTTTTGAGCAGATTAAAGTCGGTGTGGAAGATTGTTTGGTCCAAAATTATATGCGTAAGGAGGATTTGGAGGCCGTACGCCAGGATGTGTCTTCAATTTTAAGATGAGCGAAGTCTCCTAAAGTTAACTTACCCAGAACTGAATTCAACGCTTTGAAGAGCTTGCGTGAAGACCCAGACATCACCATTCTTCGAGCTGACAAGGGAAATGCGACGGTTGTTATGGATACTAGTGATTACAACCAGAAAGTGGAAGTACTTTTGTCAGAGGCTACAACATACAAGCTTGTTAAGCGAGATCCATCGGCGAAAGTAGTAAAAACGACAGCCGAGCCGATAAGTAAGCACTCTGAAAATCTTAATCTGGATGTGAAAAGCTTAGTGCCTTCTTGCCCGGTGCCACCAAAGTTGTACGGGTTACCAAAGATACGTAAACCTGGTGCTCCGTTACGCCCTATAGTGAGTCAAATCGATGCTCCTACTCGTACCTATCGATTAGCTCGGCACTTAGCAGGTGTGCTTTCTTTACTGCAAGGGAAGACGGAAGCATACACAAGGGACTCATACCATTTTGTCAGTGAGATTAAGGATTTGAGACTAACTGATGATGAAGTTATGGTCAGTTTTGATGTCCAGTCTCTCTTCACATGCCTACCAGTTTAAGAATGTATCGAAATTGTGAAAAGAAGATTGGGTGAACAACAGATGGCAATAGAATATGCTGAGTTATTACAACACTGCCTTACATCTGGCTATATGCTATGGAATGGTGAATTCTACGGGCAAGTTGATGGTGTGGCAATGGGGTCTCCGGTGTCTCCTGTCGTCGCCGATATTTTCATGGAAGACTTCGAGGAGAGAGCGCTTTCATTGGCACCTGTCAAGCCGAGGATCTTTAAAAGCTACATAGATGATACCTTTACTATTTTACCTAGATCTAGTGTTTCAGCTTTCTTAGACCATCTGAACTCCATGCATAGTAAAATTAAATTCACTTTGGAGTTGGAAAATCAAAATTCACTTGCATTCTTAGATGTGCTAGTAATTAGAGGTCCAAACAATGACATAGGTCATACTGTATATAGGTAACCTACGCATACAGATAGGTATTTGAATGGCAAATCTCACCACCATCCCTGTCAACTTGCTACAGTGGGTAAATCTTTGTTTCAGAGAGCCAGGGGTATCTGCGACAATCAACATCTGACTGCTGAGTTACAGAATGTCAAACGTGCGCTTCGAGCCAACGAGCTCCAGATACCACGTTCCAAGCAGAATCCCAGTATGAAGAAACCAACAGTCGAGCGTAAACCTGCCGTATTACCATATGTGAAAGGGGTCACAGACAAGATCGGAAACATCTTGAAGCGTGCTTCTATAAAAACATATTACAAGCCGATGAAGAAGGTGTCTCAATACCTTAGACCCGTGAAGAGTAGCACCCCTTTGCAGAGTGCAGGCATTTATAAGCTGGACTGCGAGTGTGGTCTTTCATACATTGGTCAAACGAAACGCAGTGTATCAACCCGAGTGAAGGAGCACATAGCAGATGTCAAGCACCGTCGGTGTAATAGGTCTGCAGTCTGTGAACATGTCATTGACAAACCAAACCACTCAATTAAGTTTGATAAATCTTCTATCCTTGCCAAAGAAAAAGATATTTTCCCAGGATGCTACGCGAGGCTATTGAGATTAAAAAGCATCCTAATTTCAATAGAGAAGATGGATTGTCACTACCACCAGCTTGGGATCCTGTAATACATCTCATCAAGGAACAAGCGAGACACAGGACTGCAAAACCTTAATTTCCGAACGGTGTATAATATCTTATCTGTTTAAAAGTAGTTTAATAGTCTCTGTTTCTTAAATATTATAATTAGTAATGAGGTAGCCTGGGAGTTTTTCTGTGCAGCGTTTCTTTTCTCCTCAGTACGCCTCATTTGTGAAATGCTGCTTGGTAAATTATTAGAATAAAATAATTAAGCCCTTCTGGCACATGTGTAACTGTCTTTACAGCTTAGGCCCATCTGGCATGTATGTACACCTTTATTTGTGTTTTTCAAAAAACACAAATATAAAATGGGTAGTTTGCACAAATTGTAACTTTGACAGAGGAAAATACATCTTTTCTCTGTCCACCCGTGACCATGGAAAGCTGGAAAGCTTCCGAAACGTCGGGAACTAAAATGAGATAATATACGCGATATAATCCGTTAAATTGTTTTAATGTATATATTTTTTTAAGATAAAATTAAAACTATAAAATGTTATTATAAAATTGTACTATAATAGCAGGAAATATAAAGCTGTTTTATTTAACCGACTTCAAAAAAGGAGGGGGTTCTCAATTCGGTTGTATTTTTTTTTATGTTTGTTAGCTCAGAACTCCGTCATTTACACGACGATTTGGAAAAATATTTTTTTGTTCACCGTTCACCAAAATTTTATGCGACCAATTTGGATATACCTACTCAGTATATCCAAATTGGTCCCATAAAATTTTGGTGAACATCTGATGCCGGGATCCATGAGGAATCGAAGGAATTCCTCGAATATTATGAGCACGTCTATGGCGATTTCGCGATTTATTACAGTAGTTTAAGCATTTATATTTGAAAATCACCATTTGGTGAAGAGAAACCAATGATGAAGACACAAGCCATCAGTTACCACTGAGGGCTCTACCAGTGTTATTTAATTCGCGGATCGCAAGTCGATTTAGAAAATTATTTTTCGGCTAAGAGTAGAAATCTCCAAGTTGATCCCATAATTTTTTTGTGAAGATCTGATGATGAGATCGATGAAGAATCGAAAGAATTCCTCAAAATTTATGAGGACATCTATGGCGATTTCGGTATTTATTACTGTAGTTTAAGCGTTTACATTTGAAAATCAACATTTGGTGAAGAGAAACCGATGATGAAGACACAAGCCGTCAGTTACCACTGAGGGCTCTACCAGTGTTATTTAATTCGCGGATCGCAAGTCGATTTAGAAAATTATTTCTTCGGTTAAGAGTTGGAATCTCCAAGTTGATCCCATAAAATTTTGGTGAAGATCTGATGATGAGATCTACGAGGAATCGAAGGAATTCCTCAAATGTTATGGGCACATCTATGGCGATTTTGGTAGAACAAGCAATTACACTCGAAAATCATCATTTGGTGAAGAAAAATTGATGATGAAGACACAAGCCACCAGTCACTAATAAGGGCTCAACCAAAGTTATTTAATTCACTAATCGCTTTATAATTATTTATAATATTTTGCTTAGAGGCAGAAGTTGGTTAAGATCAGGGTAGCAAAGTGGAGAACCAGAGAACTCGTCAACGGTTAACGGCCCTGTTTCTGAAATAGCAACGTTCAGCTAAAGGTCGTGAGCCACTGACATTAGAATTCATTATGGCTGTAAGTGCCGTATAAAAGTCGTAGAAGTCATAAAAGTCGTGTATTTTGTGTGGCTTCGATCGTCAGAAGGCAGATTTCGTAGTCTTGTTATTTCCGTTAACGATCTCTCATCATGTGGTCGATTTAATAATTTATTGGCGTCCAAATGTAACAACGCTATGCCTTCCAAAGTTTTAACATGGCTTAGTGCAACATATATTGGCCCTTTAGCGAAATTCTTGCTATAAAGGTCTATCACAGCTTTATCGAGGGTGGTACCTTGTAGCTTATGAACAGTTACAGCCGAACTTAATATTAAAGGTAACATGCGACGCTCCACATCGCCGTATCCCCTTGTCGCTTGAAACGTAGTACATGATGGAGGTATGGATATGCAACCGTCACTATCTTTTAACCTAAGACCAATAGTTTCATAGTCAAATTTTACGTACACGGCTTCCGGGAGCTCCCCGTCCTCCAGCTGACCTCGTCTTAGGGTCGGTCATTTTTTTTATTGTACCCATAGCTCCATTCACTAGTCCATCAGAGACAGAAATATTCCGTCTCACAACATCACTCGAGATACTACGCAACATTTGAATTGCGAGATAATTCTTTAAATATTATGGGGCAGTTGAGACTGTTAGTCTTATTCTTTTTTAACCAGCAAGCTACTGAACTTAACCATTTTGACCTAGCCAATTCTTATAATTCTGATTTTATTTACAATAGTCTTATCTACAATTGGTTTTATTTATTTACAATAGAGCTTCCTCAAATCTTCCCATTTTGACCTCTAAAAATACTTTATATCACTAAAATCCATCACTAAAAGGCAAAAAATAAAAAAATAAAATAAAAAAAGAACCGACTTCAAAATAAACTAAAAAGCCAAAAATAATCTTTTATGTACGGTACGGATCACATTTGAATCACCTTTTGAAGACGGTGCCAAATCTGAAGTAAAGTCCTTTATCCAACAAAAATACGAATTACTATAACTAAATTTAGGTAATAACTAAAGGCTCGCCGGCGCGGTTCTTGCGTGTCATTTGTGTTAATAGTAATAAATGCATGGTTTGCCACCGAATTCAAAAGGTGATTCAAATGTTATCCGTGCCGTACATAAAATATTATTTTTGGCTTCTTAGTTTATTTTGAAGTCGGTTCTTTTTTATTATTTTTTTTTTAATTTGATTTTATTTTATAATTCCCTCCTCGCGCTCTGCGTACAGCTTGCAGTTGATGTGGCATGACGCTTCTTGACCATATTCGTTTACCACTCCTGCGGTGTGTGGCGGGGCATATTCACAAATATCTATAAGCGTTCCGTTTTTGCCATTTTGGCTACGGAACCCTAAAAATGGCCCAGCACTTTCATTGGGTTAGGGTCGTAAGGACTAGTTTGAAGAGAGACTATGTAAGAACAAGGTCTAATTTGCATCCGGTCACGCTGGTAAAATGTCCAAGCATGTAAAATGCCATAATATTAAAAGGACTGGGTATACAATTTGACTTAATTGTACGTTTTGATTGCAAACGGCTGAATAATCAAAATATCCTAATAGCAAATCGACTAAATAGCTGAACATACTGAGTAAAATGACAGAATAGGCATATACTCGTAGCCATTGATATACTTATACGTTACACTAGATCCGCAGTAAGGAGCCACACACGTGTAACGTGATAGAAGCCTGTAGGCTTCTGTCAGGCTTACCTCAAGTCAGTTGACAATCTGACACTGACCGTGAAACTAGTCCGTGAAAATGGGAAAATGCAGCGTAAAATCATGCACATCGCGAAGCGAAAGTCGCAACAATACACACGGAATTACTTTTCACATGAGAGTTTACTGTTTCTACACTCAAATTCATGTAAACAACACGAAAAATTAATTAAATCAACTGGCGGCATTTTTTGCTCTTAGTGTTTCTAGTAAAACATTATTTCAATTCCCCATATTTTTGGGAGATTCCAGCTTATTTGACCCATACTTTTGATTTTCTTATTAAAATTAATATACTGATTACTTTCATAATTGAAATATGTATGAGGGTTTGTATAGGTATCCAACATGAAAATGTTATCAAAAGTTATATTCCAAACTCCTATGATGTGATTAGTTCGTTCAAAAAAGTATAAAAATACATGCTGCTATTTATGAAAATGTATGACTGTAATGACTACTTCTTTAATTTCAACGACGATTTCATTTTTAGAGAATACACAGAATCTCAGATATTTTGTTTCCTTCCAGAAACAAATATTTATAAGATGTTTGCAATTTTTTATAATTTTCACAATTGTTTCATGTTTAAAAAGCACCAGATAACAACTTTGAAAGCAATTAACGAAAAAGTTCTAAATGACAACACTTTATTCAATTTAATTTCATAAATACATACTTAACATAGTTATTTATGTAGATAATTGAAAACATTATTGATTGTTTAGGGGAAATATTTTTATGTCGTAGGCAACCCGAAAAAATGTTCGAAATGGTTCCTTAAATATTTTCATGACAGACAAAGATGGCACTATTACGTCGCGCATCGCTACACAGGCGGAAAAGGGATAAATATAGTTTTATAATTCATTTTGTAATTTTTGTCGGTTACGTCCTGGTTTTTGACGCGTGGCACGCTTTTTGTGTTGCGTTGTTACGACGTTTGCTCCTCTTGTATATTTACCTCAATGCATATAACCAGATTTTTATAAAGTGCTAGTTGCAAAACGCCTACATAGTCGAATGACTATGAAATCACAGAGAGATTCTTTAATAGATAAGAAACTTGAAACGTGAGTATTTGGCCACTTATTATAAGTTACAACCAAAGGTAATGGTGATAATGATAATTTTTGAGTTATTTTTTTTATTGAGTGCCATGAAGATACGCTATTCTGCTGGTGCACTTTTTCACATCGTAGTTTTTTCATCTATTGTGGATTTCTTTGTAGTAACGGTTACGGGACCCTACACTGCGCATGCGATATGGTCCAACGGCTATGCTCTTGTGCAGTCATTCAATTTATCATCCATCAGTTATAACTTGGTTGTTATGAGATCACGACGTTTGGCTACCCAGACATTTTGAATCCACGACGTTGTAATATCTGGAAATACATAATGTGTCATTTTACAACCAAGGCATAATAGAAAATAGCCCCAAATCTACCTAGTAACTGCAACTACGGCGTTCTGTTTTAATTGACGATCGTGCAACCAAGACATACTGCTTACTGGTCATTATTCAAAAATGACATTGTGTTTGCTGAGGAATTATACAATTACGACGTTTTGTGGACATAGCCATTCTTCAAACTAGTTATTACGACCCCTTTCGTTAAGGAATACATTTACATTACCTTCCTACTGTTAAACTGCCATTTTTTTTAGTCACAAGTTCTGTGCGACCCTCTGCAAAAATAGTGGCTCATACGTGCAAAGAGCCTCCGCCGTATGCTACTGTTCCCACAAAACAAGCTTGAGTGTATCGCTCTTCTGGCCGTCGGTAGCCGCCGCCGCCATTTGTGAAATACAGGGTTTTCTATCTGTATCCATGGTATGTTGCATATAATTAACAGATACCTACGCGAGATCATAATAAAAATCTGTTGGTGGCACGATCTTGTTCCTTGATGTCTCTGTCTGCCTTTAAATGTACGTCTCATTTAGTACATGTTATAATTCTACTTGCTGCATCGTAAAACATCTCCGGGTAATCTCGAATCCATGTTTGAGCTACATCTTCTCTCTCTGTAGAACCTGCCATTGCAATCGCCACAGACCGAGGAGTAAAAATACAGTTTTTGATATTTACTAACTGAAAATTACTAACAGAAGCCTTGGAGCAGAAGGCTTGTAGTTCTATACTAAACTAGTTAAGTTTTAATTTGGAAATACCTCTCGTTCGGCATAAAAAAGATTTTCCAAACTTTATAGTGTAATAATAAAATGGGATGTCTCAAATAGATCAACTCCGATTCTTCATCCAAAAAAAAGCTGCTGAGCTGATGACAGGAAAGGTGTACTGAAAAAAGCCCAGAGGCAGACGTCCATGCCACGCCATGGCTCCTAAGAACAGATTTCCCTATCTCTTATGGTTTCAGACTTTTCCTTACTGACCCATTCGCAGGCTACATTTTAAGAGTTATTTCAAGCGATTAAGGAAAATATTCCTAATTTTCGTACAGACTTTATCAAGAGTGACTATGAGACTGCGGCGATGAACGCTCTTCAGAGCTATAAAAAATAAATAATAAATAAATAAAAAATAAATATTACGGGACAATTTTACACAAATCGAACTAGGCCCATGGTAAGCTCAATAAGGCTTGTGTTATGGGTACTAGACGACGATATATTTAATAGATATATTACTTATATACATAGAAGACATCCAAGACTCAGGAACAAATATTTATGCTCATCACACAAATATTTGCCCTTACCGGGATTTGAACCCAGGACCTCAGCTTCGCAGGCAACGTTACTCCCACTGAGCCAAACCGGTCGTCAAATATATCCATCTGCAGACTTGACAGGCTGCTTTTTTCATTATTGCCAGGCGGTTTACAAAAATAGTGAATTATGGGATCTATCAGATACCCGAGAAGGATGTGCTTATTTAGCAAAACGTGTAGCTCATGCACATTTACCTAATACAGAAATACACGAAGGATGGCTCTCAGTGTTAGTTGAAACTCCGAACATGCCAAATATAACAAAATTTCATGATTACATGACAAGACAATGGATAAGAATCGATATGATAGATATTTTGTCCTGCTTCGGGCACCGGCACCGAACGAATAATGTGACAGAAAGCTTGCACAAAAAAAATTAATGGCAGAATGAATAAAAACTATAATTTGTTTTACTTAGCTTCGCAGCTAAAAGCCGTATATTTTTTGTCCTGCTTCGGGCACCGGCACCGAACGAATAATGTGACAGAAAGCTTGCACAAAAAAAATTAATGGCAGGATGAATAAAAACTATAATTTGTTTTACTTAGCTTCGCAGCTAAAAGCCGTATATTTTTTGTCCTGCTTCGGGCACCGGCACCGAACGAATAATGTGACAGAAAGCTTGCACAAAAAAAATTAATGGCAGAATGAATAAAAACTATAATTTGTTTTACTTAGCTTCGCAGCTAAAAGCCGTATATTTTTTGTCCTGCTTCGGGCACCGGCACCGAACGAATAATGTGACAGAAAGCTTGCACAAAAAAAAATAATGGCAGAATGAATAAAAACTATAATTTGTTTTACTTAGCTTCGCAGCTAAAAGCCGTATATTTTTTGTCCTGCTTCGGGCACCGGCACCGAACGAATAATGTGACAGAAAGCTTGCACAAAAAAAAATAATGGCAGAATGAATAAAAACTATAATTTGTTTTACTTAGCTTCGCAGCTAAAAGCCGTATATTTGTTGTCCTGCTTCGGGCACCGGCACCGAACGAATAATGTGACAGAAAGCTTGCACAAAAAAATTTAATGGCAGAATGAATAAAAACTATAATTTGTTTTACTTAGCTTCGCAGCTAAAAGCCGTATATTTGTTGTCCTGCTTCGGGCACCGGCACCGAACGAATAATGTGACAGAAAGCTGGGACAAAAAAAATGGCAGAATGAAACTCTGCTTTTTTTTGTTTCACAGCTAAAGGCTTCTGTCGATTTCATTATTTTGCAAAATGAAATGAGACGCTACGTTTATCAGAAACCGAACAAAAAATATACAGATAGAGACACTAAAATACAAAAAAATGTGTAAAATTTACTCATTGGTATGAAATCCATCGACATATGTATTAAAAAACTGTCGTACTTAAAATAGTGATTGACTTTCATCAATTTTTAACCACAAGTTACTTTATATTCTACTGAGTGCATGTTTTTGTATTGAGATACTCGTAGGATAGGAACTAGCACAATAGCTTCCGTTTAGTATACCTACATATAGCTCGCAAAACGAACACGTGAAACTGCCTGTTAGTGCTTCATTAGGTGAACAAATAGAAAGTTTTTTTTTGTTGCTGCTTTGGTTTTAAGGTACTATATTAAGAATAAAAATTTATCAAAATATTATTACATACATTGTTAATTTTTTTTTATAACTCATTTTTATAAATTGAAGTAACAAATCATATGCAATTCAGCTAGAAAACTTGAAAATATAGTATATTTAGGTAAAGAAGAGTGGTGAAGGTAAAATGGCAGAAGATAAGGTAATATATATCATGGATAGGTACGTACGTATTAGGAAATCATTCCTCTTGTATTCACTTTTTGATTTCATCTTATCAATAACAAGAACGATCCAATTGGTATTTGGATCGTTCTTGTTATTGATAAGATGAAATCATGACTTTTTAGTGTAATTTACCAATTGTGTTGTTATTAATATATCTTTAAAACTGATGCTGGCAAAAGTCTCGAACTGTCATTTCTTTCTATATATATATATATATGTATTATTGCTCGGATTGATTCATATAAATTATTTATAATGGAATTAAGAGATATGGAATTCATATCAACGAAAAAAGGATGAGTTGCCGTCAAAAAAAATATGAATAGCAATTATAACCGAGGATGCCATGGCAGTATAACATTGAATGAAAAAAAACGAAGTGATAAAATATAATCCACATTTTGAGTGTATGGCAAACAATGAACAAAATTTAGTTTTGAAGCAACTCGATAATTTAAAAGACGCAACATCATCCAATATTGAGTACTTACAGAAACAGTACGACGAGACAGTGTATAAATTAGAATGTGAAGGAATACATTTGATGGCTGACATTCCTCCATATGAAAATAAGAAAACAGGATTAGTTAATAATTGGAACAAAGCCTTAGGTGTACCTAAAATGCGATTTCCAACTTCATATGCTGTGGTAGTGCCAAAAAAGATTGAAGAAAAATTCCCTTTGGAAGAATAACATCAATGAAGCAGGTGATAAACGTATATTTATATTATGTAACAAAAATGTTGGGCACTTAGTAAAAACTTCAAACATATATATGCAATGGGGCGTTCAAGTCCTGTCCAAAAGTTTTAAACAATTATACTCAATACACGGTTATAATGAAAAACGTAGATCAGAAACCCCATTAATAAAATAAAAATAAGAAATAAAAACTAAATCGCTATTAGAAAGTTCCGCGTTCGTAAAGTAGCCAAATCATTCGTAGGCCAATGTACATACATTTTTATAATAAGCTACCAGATGATGCTTTAAAATTACCGTTTCCAGCTCTTAAAAAGTACTTAAAAGAGTCCCTAATGGCAAAGGCTTATTTATAGGGTAGAGGACTTAACAGACAAAAATGCATGGCCCACAACAGAAACCAAATAATTTACTTTTACCGGGACACGGTTCATATAAGATGGCATATCAAACGTATGTAAGTCGTTTTAAATAAAAAATCACTATTTTGTTTTTTTATATTCTATATTTTTTTTTACTTTTATAAGTTTTGATATGTTTTCTTGAAGAACTACGCATTGAGTTTATACTCAAAACATGTATTTAAGATAGGCTAAGTACAAATATTGTAATAGATATAAGACTTATTTCGAAAAAATTACTGACTGTCGAGTTTGTTCGGCTTTCTTCTCCTCAGTGGTCTCCTGTTGGTAAACGCCGTAGAGTCCGACTTGTAAAAGTCCCCTTATGGCCTACTTACAGAATAAGGAGCATTATTTCATTTCATTTAAATATATTGTCTACTCCCAGATAAGAAACAGCAAACTTATGAAGTTCTTTTCCGACTTATCGAATCGATCTTTAAAGATTGGAGGCCGTCTAAAGTTACGATGGATTTCAAAAAGGCTGCTATGAAAGCAGTAAGTAAAGTTTTTCGAGGAATCAAAATCAAAGGTTGTTATTTCCATTGGTTGAAAATATCAACCCCTGCCAAGAAACGCCATGTATCACGTTGTGCCGGAATAGCACGATTGCCACGAGATTTCATAAAAAGTGGTATTCAGTATGTGATGTTAAACTCTCCCGCCGGTGAAGACATAAATAAATTCAATACCTATTTTAAAAAAGAGTGGCAAACCAATAGTGTCATTGAGAAAATTTGTTGTTGTGCTACGGAACAGATCCGAACAACGAACAACTTGGAAGGCTTTCATAGCCGGATCAACAGGTACATTGCCAAGAAAAATGTTACAGTAGCCCACATGCTAGAAATTTTGATTAAGGAGACTAAAGTTACTAATATTTATAAAAGTAACACAAAAAAAGTATAGCCTACCAAGAAATAGATACTGAAATTAATAATGCATTAAATGATTTGAAAAAGGGACTAATAACTGTGGGGCACTGTATAGAAGTTATTGCTCCATGAATTATTTTTTGTTTTAAGTGTTTTGATTAAATCCAAATATCTTAAAATTGGTCAAGTAGTTAAATCCGCCCTCTGTCCAGTAAGATCCACTATCTCGATCCACCAGTGGATTTAATAGCACGCTGAAAGTTCACTGTGATCCTGTGATAGTTGTATATGCCCCACCAGTGGATCCAATAGAATTCAGGGAGTTTGGTAAGATTCACCATTGATAATCGTATGTCTTTTTTCGCCTCTATGGTAACGTATTTTCGGCATAGTGTGTGTTTACGCACTTATATTATAGAATAAAAAAGTATAAGGAAGATGGTCTATATTTATTCATGTAAATAAAGTAAGGATGGCACTTTCGAATGTATTGTCAAAATAGCTTGTCGCATAATGCGAACAATAATATCTAGAGCGTATTCTTGGTTGAAGTCCTGTCGATAATTTGGTGCCTCTAACAGTTCATCCCAGGTACCTGAAGTCACATGGTCAACACATACGCGTGTCCGCTGTGGGATGTAAAAGGTACATCACATAGTAACTTGACTCGGACTATGTCTGGAATTCTCATCAATAATGTGTTGGGGCAACCGTGAACTATACATCCGTGTATATTCTCACATGCTCTCAAAAGAATGAATTCAGCGGATGGAGCTCCCTCTGCACCCTGATTCCACATTGGGAACATTATTTGTTTTCTTCTATTGCGTATTTAGTGAATAAAATATATTTACTCGAACAATGAAAACTAGTTGCTGACAAAAACGCTGACACTTGATCAATTGGTACTTCAGCATAAAGTGGCCAGTAGGTATGTAATATGATAATAAACCAAGAAGTATACTATCTTTGTAATACCTAATTATTGACAATTGACATATCTCTATCTGTACCTATTATTCGTCTAATACTGGGAACGTACTGGCTACATACGTGCCTACTAGACTAATGAATTTGTTATTATTCTTGAATAGATAGGTAATATTTATTAAAATTACATACATAGTTATTACTTTAACGGCCGAAGGGTACTGGATGCAGGGTAAATCCGGTTATAGTTTCATAGGCGGCTGAAATAACAGAAACATAGTACTTTTAGGAAACCAGCTACGTAGAAATATAAAAAAAGCCTTTTAGGAAACTAGTTTCCTAACTTCGGTTTCCTTAACGACCGAAGGGTTAAATTGTCTTCCTGTGCACACATAAAGAACGTGCAGCTGCTGTCCAGACATCAGGTATTTGCAGAGGTTATGGACAGACAAGTAGGCGTTATGCTAAAAAAAAACATCCCTTTTGTGGAATATTTGTTTTGGCTGATGTTTATTCTTCTTACTCCAGCATTCCTCGGCATTATGTCCCTTTTTCGTACATTTCTGACACTATTTTGGTTTTTTCTTGGAATAGAACACACCTTCTCTTCTTTCCTTTAGCAAATCTTTGTTTTATCTAGCTTCACTTTCTTCTATAATTTTAATTTTCAGCACTTCAGACTTTGATAGGGTATCCCTCGATTCTACCGCAATTCTGAAGCTTTCGAACGAATCGGGTAAGCTGTATAGCATCATTATACTCGTAGTATTTAAAGTTATGTCCACGTCTGCTAATTTATCGACGTTGTCTATGAAGTCGTTTAGATGTTTGCGGACGTCACCGTTGTCATGCTTTTTCAGTATAAAATGCTTCAGTAATGTTGTTTTTTTAGCGGGACCATTACTTTGATAAATGCTTTTTAGTTTTTTCCAAGGCTCGGACGAAGTTTTGCAACCTTTTATTTGTTTCAACTCTGAAGGCGAGATAAGTAGTAATAATAGGGATGTTAACTGTACTCAAATAATAATAAAATTTTGATGCAAAATTGTAGTCTTAAAAAAAGAACTTTGATTTCGATACGTTACGTGTATCTTGTTCTTGTCTTGTCACAAACATGTTGATATTTTTGACCCCGATTTTTGGTATAGCTACAGAAGGCAGCTTGTAGAAATAATTTCGCGGTTTTCGCGTTCAGACCTCGAACTCTCAATAACCATGCTTGCTCATTAATGCTCAATTCATTCGACATTGCATTGGTAAAGCTTAAGCTTAACCAATAAAATTATGTATGGACTGAGCCACAATTCAATATAATGATATATGGTTCCTAAGTAACAAATTTAGGAAAGTTTTAGTTTTGGGATATTTTTCGAGAGCTCTTTTTAATCACGCTATGCATACTTGTTTTGTATAAAATTTTGGTCCGAATGCCTGTATCTTGCTATTATTATATATAATTATTAAATTAATGTTGTCTGTTTAAAAAACCTAATAAGTATAATAAAATAAAAATTCATGTTTAAATTTAAAACAAAATTTTACAAAGGTAGTTTAGTATTAACAAGAAGACGCCCGCAACTTCGTTCGCGGAAGAGAAAAGTCATATACCCTCTTTTTTCGACAGCGTAGTCAGGTACAAAGTATCCTATAACCATCTGGAGATACCCAGCTACCCGTGTATCAAAAATAATTAAAATTCGTTTAGCCGATTTGGCGTGATGAAGCCACAACGACACATACAAACATACAAAAAAATCCAAAAAATATTTTTCGAATCAGTGTCCTTCAAATAGTCCGTTACAATCATTTTTTTAAAAATGTCTTTAATGTATAACCATTTAATTTTTACAACTTTATAATAGTATAGATTACACTCTATATGATAAGAAACTTCACACAAGACTGATCGAATGCAGTCTTGTGTCAAGTTTCTTATTATTGAGCAAATAAAATGTAATCATCACATTAGAAGGCGAGTTTTATAATTACGTATTCTTACTATATTATTACAAAGATTATCTTGCTAAGTTTCCCGCAATTTTACCTAAATCTTTTTTCTTTTGAGAGTGGTGGTTTCTGGTGTGCTTAATGGTGAGTCGGTGTAATCATCAGGCGAATCATCACTTCCAAAGTCCAAACCTGTATCGGTGCCTTCTGGAGAAAAAATCCTTCAATTAGATGGCATCGGGGTCATGCGTCAATTAATTCTTGAGTTATACTTACGTCGGATAGTGGTGAGTTTATACTATGAATAAGTAAAAGTAAACTTTCATCACAATATAACGTAGTTAACATCATCGAAATAATGTCATCAAATTCTTGTGAGTTTTCTTTTTGCAGATATGTTTTTCGCGAGGTCTGTAAAATTACTGAAAAAAAAAACCAGTTTCAGAAAATGGTTCCAATCTTATAGAATCTGAATAAATTTTCTCGAGATACTCTATTTTATCACATATAGATTCTGCTCCTGGAGGGAACGGCGATTCTGAGAAAAAAAAATGCAGAATAAGCATCACTTATATCGATATACAAAGAGCGATAGCAAGTTACACATAAGAACATTGTACCCGTATACTGATACAACTAACAAAAATCGAATATAGCCGTTTTTATACACGATATTGCAGTATAAATATGTGTTTACAATTATATTATAAGCTTTTTTAAATACTTACCGTGCGAATCACGATCTTGTGTTTCATTCAAAATCATTGAAACGAGGTTTCTCCTGGGTGTTCGCTCCATTTTACAATTTTACTACTTATTTTATAACTTTTAAGCAATTAAACATCATATAAGTAATGTGAACTCACAATAATTTACTCAACTTTTGTGAACGTAGGTTTTGTATTAGACGCATGACTCGTCATTCATAGTTTACACGGTCCGCACACAGGGACGCCTAGCACGTATACTGGGACAACTGCCAG
Organism: Hedya salicella; assembly: GCA_905404275.2. NCBI lineage: Eukaryota > Metazoa > Arthropoda > Insecta > Lepidoptera > Tortricidae > Hedya > Hedya salicella. The sequence goes on from FR990096.1 coordinate 41,433,923, forward strand.
TTACACTCGACTTCCCTCGCCCCGCCACAATATCGGTGCCGCGTATAGTGATGCAAGTGAATTGCACCACTATACGTCGCACTGATTAGCAAAGCTGTGTTAGATGCATTCATATACGTCACTTTATTTCCGAAACTAATAGGCATATCCTTACGATATTAATCACAAAAATGCAAAAAACTAAAAATCTTGAAATTGTCACTTGTACCAGTATACATAGGAGGTATCGTTGTGGATTACCCCCAAAATAAGGCGAGATTTAAAGTATTTTTTTAAAATAATTTATTTAAATTACGTTCATATTTTTTCTCAACCTAGTGCAGGGAGTGGTAGCAACTATGTGTTACTACATTTGTATATTAGTAAAGTTTTATTTTCAGGTTATTAATCTAGAAAGACGAATAACGAAGTATAACTAGCTCATATCTAACCAGAGGTCGGACAAATGGGCGTCATTGCTCGCAATAACATGGACATGACTCAAAAGTTTGATTGATTAATTTCTTACCTGTAATTTAATTTGTATACGTTGTAAATAAAAACACAGACTTCTTATTGTGTGGATTTATTAAAGTAAATAAACAGTATTTTTAAAAAAAAATCTGTGGTAAGTTTATTCCTTTTTACATCCAAAATATACTTATGAGCTGAAAAACTCCGTTCGCAATCTACTGAAGTTAATGGAGCGAACTTCAGTACATTAATAGGAATACTTTCATGCCACTAGGATTCAGTCTAATTTGCCTTCTATGTATTGGATGACAGTTTCAAAATCTGGATTTCTTTTAAGTAGGTACTGCTTTCATTTTTCCTTGCATACCGATTCCTATTTTACCTTGAATGCTTTTCAGATTATTCAATATACATCGTATTTTACTTCAAGAAAATTCTATAGTATTTGAATTAGATTGCAAACTCTCTATTACGTGCAGGATTGATTGAAAATGATATGAAATGAATTTAATTGTGCTAAAACGTTATCTGATTGTAAAATCTGTTTACACGTACGGATATATTTACTATCATGATTATTAAATGTTTGTATGACTCTCTTTACAGCTTCCAAATTATTTTTATAATAACATGCCGCCTGGATCCAAGTGCCCCATCGTGTAATTATGGGTTGATGTGGCAAGGGAATGTGTGGGTTCATTTCTTTGAATGTTGCAATCGTGGACGGGGCTTTTGAAAATACTTTTTTAACGTAGTTGATTAATCTGTTAACGTCGTCAAAATGTTTTCTATTTTTTTTCGCAAAGTCTGTGAATTCCATGTGTCAAACAAGTTATGTGTAATATTTGTGGATATTTGGCTTTAATTTTTCGTCCAGCATTTAGCATATAACTCACCGAATCGGTCGTAAATATAATTATGTTTTTGAAATTACTTTCAGCACGGTCTTCCCACAACCATTATAAGCTTGATTCGAAAAAAAATAACTGTAGATCCGTTTACTTTGTCCAAAAGTGTATAGAATATTACAAATTTTCCGGTCTAAAAATCTTTAGTCTCATCAATTGAAACCCAAAAGTATCCATTGCTTAATTGTTCACGAATATGTAATACTTTTGCTTTGAAGACCTTATCAAAAAACACTTTTCTTCAATATGACACCGAAGGAATATCAAAGCCGATGCTTATTTTGTCAAAAACATTGGAAAATGATAATTTTTCAATTTACTCCACGGCATATTGGCACAAATCACCATCATAGCTAAATCGTAGCAAAACATATCTTCAGTAACTTGGCCTGTTTTTTTTGTAAGTGACATAAATGTCACAAGTAAATTTACTTATTGAATGTTTGGTGAAACCATACCAGACTTTCGAGATGCGTCAATATTAATCTATATATATAAAACTCTTGCGTTACTGACCTATTAACAGACAACGCACAGCCTAAACCGCTAAAGACATAAGCATGGAATTTGGAAAGCATATTCTTTATAGTACGTGGAAGTGTACTAAGAAAGGATTATTCGAAATTCAACCCTAGAGGGTGTGAAATAAGTGTATGGAAATCGTTCATTTGGAAAGTTAAAGACTTGAATCTTTGTATAAAGGTTTCTTACTAAAAAACAAAACAAATTATTAAGAGTAACTATAAAAATGTACACCCTAAAGGGAATATAAAAGAGTTGAAAGTTTGTACGGGAAACATGTCGTTTTTAAAGTTAGACGCTTAAAACTTCGGTTTCAAACTCCTAATAAAGAGTAAAAAATATTAATAGGGGCATTTTGAAAATTCAACCTGTAAAGGGGTTAAATAGGGGTTGAATGTTTGTACGGAAAAGCTGTAATTATTCGGGTAACTGTTATAATATTTCGCGTATAGACTCTTCATTTAAAACTAAGAAAACTCATTTCAGCATTTTTGTGAATTTATCCCCTTACGGGGTTAAATTGGGGTTCAAAGTTGATATAGAAAACCTGTAATCAATAGAGTAACTGTTATAATATTTCACGTATAGACTCTTCATTTAAAAGTAAGAAAACAAATTTTAGCATTTTTATAAATTCATTCCCTAACGGAGTTAAATTGGGGTTGAAAGTTTGTATGGAAAACCTGTAATTAATTGAGTAAATGTTATAATAATTCGCATATATACTTAATCTAAAAGTAAGAAAACTAATTTCAGCGTTTTTGGAAATTCATCCCTGAAAGGTGTAAAATAAGGGGTAACAGTCTGGGACGAAAGTACAGTGGCGCATAAAGGGTGTTTTGAAGCGCTGAATACATAAGAGGGTTTGAAAGACATTAGAGGGAACGATGGTATGATAGCTGGAGTCACTATGTTGTTAGCTGGAGACTTCCGTCAGACTCTGCCCGTAGTTCTGAGGGGAACTCGAGCTGATAAAGTTAAAACTTCCATTAAGGCGTCAAATATTTGGCCTTTAATCAATAAACTCCACCTTAAGATAAATATGCGAGAGCACTTTAAGGGCGATATTTGCATCTGAGAATTCTCTGACCTTCTTCTTAAAATAGGAAATGGAGAATATCCCGAAACTGAGGGAAGGATTACAATTCCATTGGATCACGCCTTAGTTGTGCGGACCGTCGACGACCTAAATCTCTCAATTTTATCCAGATGATCACACAGCAAGTCCATGGAGTGGTTGTGTGAACGAGCGATTATAACACCTAAGAACAACAAGGCTTCCGTTATTAATAACATTTTATTGAAGTCGCTCGAAGGTCATTATACTATCGCGTAGAGTTTTTAAATGCACTTAACCCACCCGGCCTACCTTCTCACATACTTATCTTAAAAGTGGGTGCTCGAGTAATATTGCTGCGAAATCTCAATCAGCCGAAGATGTATGTAGAGGCGCAATTAGGAGGATTTTTTGAAATTCGTGCTACACGCGGACGAAGTCACGGGCAAAAGCTAGTGTTACATACATTACAAGTTAAACTTACACCATAAAATGAGAATTCGTCATGTCCCTCAATCCAATACCAGATTGATTCGGACCTAGCTTGACGTCGTCGTGACATGTTGCAATAAGTATAAATGAATGCAATAATAAGGAAATTTGATACACAAAAACTAATTATATTAAATCTTTATAATCTTCAGCAATGAAATGAATGACATTTGACGTTTAATGTCTTCTTTATCAACAGAATTATAAATTAATAGGTGGCCATTTTATCTGGATAGAAAATGGTTTATCTCTGAGCACTTAGCTCTATACTAGGTACAGCTGGAGATCTACATAAAAGTTGAAACAAACAGGTACTACTAGGTATTAATAGTTACCGTTCTAATATATATATATATGTATTTACAGATATTTTTCTATTACATTAATTACAAGGACCCAAAGCTTCTCAACATCATGCAGATGTATTTTTATTAAAATTTTACGCATATATAGGAATTCTTCATTTTACATTTACAGGCAACATCTCTTGAGAACTCATTCCCTAAAAATAACAAGTATTTTTACCATTTACATTTTAGTTTTATTTCCTGTGTATGAAAAATGAACGTAAGTAGACTTTAGTTTTTAAAAGATTACCTGGTTCATCCGTTTTCTGATATTTACAAAAAAGATCAATTATTTCCTCCCAACATTCGTCGAATATTGATGGCTCAATATTTTTTAACATAAACTTTAAAATGTAAATAACAGCGGCACAAGCATGTTTCTTTGTTGTCTATATATAAGAGAAAATATAATTTTCATCACACTCGTTCGTAAACGGTGTCATTACTCGCAAGCAAAACGAGCGACAAGGTCTTAATTAAAACTGTGGGCTTTTTATTTATTCATTAAGGCCACGGGCGTAATGACTTTTTAAAATTTTTTTTGACTGCATTCTCTACTCTAATATGCCAGGTTTAGAACGGAACCGAACGGAATTAGTCAAAATTAACAAATTTGAATTATAGGGGAGAGTAACCTATATTGAACCACTTTTGACATAAAGTCACATTTCACCAAATTCTTAAGAGATATACTAATGAAACATTACTCATAATGTAGCTTCATTTAGTATGTAGATAATACCAGTCAGTTAATATTATAGGATACTCGCAACTAGTCAAAAAAAAATTTAGTAAAGGGTGTCATTCGGTCCAATTAACGAAACTGGAATCTTATATTGAACCACTAGACCCCTTAATTGTACCATGACAAATAAAAATATGAAATTAAATTCAAAAACACCATTTTACAGCAATATTTTTTGTTTTCATTATTTAAAGTAACCAATCTTTCAAATAGGAACGATATTATTTTTGGGAACTCTTTGCAGTCTTAGTAAATCAACATAATAACAAAGTTATTTTGTTAAACAATGTAACAATCTCTAAAGTTATATAAAATCAAAAATATCAAAAAATCAACAATGTTGTACGAATAATCAACAATATACTGAATATAATATTAAAATATAAATTCAAACAATCATCACAAATGTCAGGATTGGTGGTGCAGGTCTCATGTAGCCAGCTTTTGCACCGCACGCATTGTAGCCACTCCACCTGGGGGCCTCTTTTGTCATAGTAGTTCAGACCATTGGAAGCACACACATTTTCATCGTCATCATCTTCATCATCATCATCGTCATTTAGTTCTATTGTGACATTAGAATCACTTGAGCTGCTGGAAAGGGACCTTTTTCGTTTCATAGACTTCTTCACTACCTCTTTTTTAATAGATTTAGATACTTTCGTTGCCTTTTGTTTTACTCCATTTGTAATAGTTTTTTTCTCTCCCCGTCAGCAGTCGCCATCTAAATCAGTCAAAAGTTTGTTAATTTTTTAAGAAAAAAATAAGAAAAAACGGATACCTAAATTGGACCAGTACAATTTAGGAACCAAGGAGAGGTCCAATATAGGGGCCATGGTAGAATTTGATTTCATCGACAAAAATAAAATCATAACCTCAATAGATATGTGTTCGTTAACCGACACTTAAAACAATATAAAACAAGTTTTTTTTATAAAATATGTTACAAAATTCTGACTTACCTTTATGACGAATAAGGTCCTTAGGTAACACAGGCAAAATTTACGTTAAAACAGCCAAAAAACGTTTTTTTCCGATAACAGACGCAACCACTGAACAGTGTCGATGCAAAATGGCAGACTGTTTATGGTGCTGTCGTCGCTTCATTTTTTGTTGCCAGTGTAAATAAATTGTGTTATTTGGTAGAAATACAGAAGTGGTCCAATTTAAGCGCCGGTTCAATATAGGTTACTCTCCCCTACATAATGTAATATCAATAAAATACACGTCGACGCTATAGTTAAATATGTTAAAATAGCTTGTCTATACTATTTTACAGTTATTAATTTACGTAAAAGATTGTATGCAACAAAATTAAAAAATAGTTTCGGAACGAAACCTTTGTTGGACGAACGAAAAAAAAAACGAAACCTTTGTTTATGTTATCTATGGAATGAGATTCTACCAATCACGAAATGATGTATAAATATATCACATTAATAGGAATGAATATCAGAATAGTAAAGTAAATGTCAAAAAATAGATTGTTTTGTTTTGCTAAAAGGAAATGTCCATGTTACTGCGAGCAATGACGCCCATTTGTCCGACCTCTGATTATAACGTATTGCATTAATGAGTCGACACAAGCCAAGCCGAACAACTGTTGTGCAAACAACCTATCCTACTCACTCTCTCGTTTCAAGCAGTTCTATGTACCAAAAACTACATCAGTAATTGACAATGTTTCATTCTTCAGACCAATCCTTTTTATTATGCAGTTCGAAAGAGGGTATTTTTTCAAGATATACGTAATTTTTATTTTCCTCGAAAGCCTCCATTTCGAAGCAAAAATCAAGTTTAAGAGTTACTCATTCTAAAAAAGCGTAACCGCCATAATGACGTCGTTTAGTGGATTATGTGTTGCCAACGAAAAAAATGTTATGTTTATCAAAAGACTTCCATACACGCGAACGATTTTAATAACTATATCATGTCGGTAAACCTACTCAGATCTGATTTCGTAAATTTAGTGAAGTAATGTTTGTAAAATAAAAAAGTCTCATAATCTGCTTAAATACACCAAACGGGCATCTGTCGTGTATATCAGCCGTAATATTGACGTTTAGTGATAGTTCAAATATTTATTTACAAATTTGAGAAATTTCGGTGAGTATGTCTTCTGCAAAAACTAAATATTTTTCCGTAAAACCGTTTAAAACTACGGCTGTACGGTACGTGTGCTGGAAAAAAGTTATTTGCACTTCCTCTAGAAAATAAAGCAGAATGGTGTCTTGCGGGCGGATGGGAGTGTGTGATGTGTTATGCTCAAAGCTACTTCTGTTACTGTTAGCTTTAAAATAAACTATTTATCTTACTAAATATATGTTTTATTGTTGACACTATACAATGTAATTTCGACTTCCCATAGAAAATATGCAATCAGCTGACCAAGTCTACTTAAACGGACCGTTTTTTTTTTTTATATTTATCTATGTTCCTTGGGAAAAGTTATTTAGTATCATGTTCAAAATCATCTCGCTGCGGGAAAACAACCACTAAAATTTCACATTGTTTAGTAATTTATTTCAGATACATTACAGATTCCTGTTTATTTAAACTTTATTGCACAATATACAATAGTACAAAACGGTAATCTTTTACAATTTGTTTGACACGCGAAGCTCTGGAGTCATACGGCGTTGCACAAAACATATGTTGGAGACTCAGCGTACCTCCACGTGCCCCACTGCATTATCGACTGAAGTGTTGCGTTGTGATTATGGTACCTTTGGCACCTCTTAACTTAAGGCGGCCACGTAATACTTATCACAGCTTTGAGTATATTTCATTCATGAGCGTCTCTACTTGTGGTAAGTTTGTGCTATCAGCTTGAGTGAGTCAGTCGGAGTTCTTCAATTCTCAAATCCGTGGAAAAGTCGCCTCTTTAAAGGGTAAGAACCAACAAAGCAATGAAATATTTGGATTTAACTGTCAAACGTGACTTAGTGACAGCCGGAAAAGAGGTTTTTTTTAATCTATAGAAGGCACAGACCTTCCATCCTCTAAGTGACGTCATCTTCCGGTTTAGCACTTTCAGCTATTTTTTTCAAAAAAATAGGAGAAAAAAAATCTAAAAATATTTTTTTCGGATTGTATATGCATTTTTCTATACATTGGATATCAATTTAGGGCTATAGCCAAATATGAAATCTTGTCAATTACGGGCCTAGTAAGAGTTCTCAGTATTGTTCAACTACCTATTAATGAATAGCAACTTGGTATAACACGTTGCTTTTTGTCCAAATTCATCATTCATTCTTAGTTATTAACGGTGATTACGTCAAATGGCTGAAGTTTCTAAGAATAATCAGGGATTAAGGTAAGCGTTAAAGCAAAGATACTAGGAATATATTATCATCATCATCATCATTCGCTTGTCCTCACCCATTTAAGTTAAGTGGCCCCATTTCGGCATGTTAAGGGACTTTGACTTTAGAGATTAAAAAAAAAAATACTACACATGATATCACCTTGAAAGCTTTTGTGCCATGAACATTGATGTTTAGTGTGTTATTTAATGCAAGAAATATATTGATTTAGATCAAAATTTATTTTATATTAATTTATTTGTGGACCTCTCGTTTGAACCCCATTTCGTGATAAAATTTGGCTTTGCTGTTAAGTTCGTGAATTCGTGGCCCCTGTTTCGGGATACATTTTGAAAGAGTAACGGCCGAAACCGGCGGCCCTCATTTGAACTGCAACCGAGCTCATAAATGCCAGTTCGTATGCAGTGGCCGTAACTGCACCACAACTGCAAACCAACTGCCCTCCGACTGCACGCCAGCTGCAAGCGGACTGCCCAGTCGGATTACATTTTTATTGCAGTTACGTCAAATACTGAAAACTAACTGCACAGTCCGCTTGCTGCTGGCGTGTCATGTAAGTTTAAACCGACTACACGCCGGCTTCAGGCGTATAGCGCATTTGGCTTACTGTTTTGATGGAGTTGCGTCAAATACTGCAAACCAACTGCGCAGTCCGCTTGTAGCAGCCGTGTCCAGAAAAGACCGCACGCCAAATGCAAACGGATAGCACAGCTGGTTTAAAGTTTTGATAGAGTTAGGTCAAGTACTACAAACCTACTGAGCAGTCTGCTTTCAACTTGAGTATCCGACTGCACTCCAGTCGCAGGCAGATTGCGCAGTTAGTTTGCAGTATTTAACGTAACTGCATCAAAATTGTAAACCAATTGCCGTCCGCCAGTATCAAGCGCGTCCTGTTGACCAACTGCAAGCTAGCTTCAAGGGACTGCTGTTAGTTTGTTGTTTGAATGCAGTTTTGCCAACTGCAACAGAACAGCCGTCAAACTGAAATTTTGCAACTGGGTTGCTGTTCAAATGCTGTTCGTCTGTTTTGTGCTCCGAGTTGTGGTAGTAATTATTGATCAAAATCATAAATATTTGACTGATTTGCAACAACACGGGCACGAACGCGTAGTGCATGGCACAATAGGGCATTTAAATAAAAAAGATGTTATAGTGACATCCAACTTTGAGCTTTTATTACTTAAACACTAATTAATACTGATGAGTATTCTTATCTCTTTGGAAAATTAAAAACCAAAGTTACGGACCTACGAAATAAAAAGAAACAATCTCTTTAACGAATTAAAAAACTTAAGTAAAGTTTCAACATTATAAAAAATATGTATCCTCCCTTGGAAAGACAAAACAATGTATTAATATTAATATAAGATACTTCAGTCATTTCAACTTTGTAACATTTTTTAAAGATATAAACATTGCACTGCACTACATATCTGTTACTAAATAAACTTCTCCATTATCAAGTGGTATGGAGTCTTACAAAAAATAAAAGATAGAGTACAATTTTGATGCAGTTACGTCAACTAGATCAAAACGTAATTTTGCAGTTGGGTTGCAGTTCAAATGCAGTCTACGTATCGGCCCTAAAGATTTGTCTATCCCAAACGGGTCTCATTCGGAATCCCTAACGTCATTTGTCCTAATGTATAGTTTGTCCTAATATGTATCATTTGCCATAACGCATTTTTTATAGAAACCGTAAACTTTTCAGGATTTTTTAAAAGATCGTCGTATATATTAGGTTAGGTTAGGTTAAGTTTGTTTTATAACAATCCTGAAAAGTTTACGGTTTCTGAAAAAAATGCGTTACGGCAAATGAGACATTAGGACAAACGATACATTAGGACAAATGACGTTAGGGATTCCGATATAGATCCATCACAAACTAGGGGAAAACTAACAATATAAGAGTCCCTTGTTTCGTGTTACTGATTTCTGGATATCCACGCAGAAAATTTTGTATATTATTATAAAATTATGTAAATAAACTATTAACTATTCTCTCATCGATTAATAATCATAATCAAAAGTTTTTTCGCCGGAAATGCGCGATTTTACCTTAAAAAAACACAATTAGAACACGTCCAAACTCGTTTTATGTCAAATATATTGAACAGATCATATACCGAATTTAGCTCCTTCAAAACTTCGCTAAATATATTATGTTTCTTAACTTATATATTAATTATCTTAGTTATTATACAAATGCCAACGCAATGAAAATGCAACTAAAAAATCCTTGATTCGGGAGTGTCAGGAAACAGAGGACAAACGAAAAATAAACTGACTGCTATTTCGTGAGTCAGTTTTTTGCAGTTTAAGGAGACTTATGATTAAATGTAACCTGTTCTCTATATTAAATAAAATGTTAAGGAACACAGAAAGCACTATGAAAAGTTTTAGTCAAATAGACTTACCTTTGTCCTTTTATGAGCTTACGAAGTTACAGCGCGCACCATACGGTCATAGCGAGTGCTCCCACACAATACGGCTGTTCGCGGCCGTGTTGCACTCTCGAGCGTCATATCGCTCAAAATTATTCGCTAGAGTATGGATATTTGATTTTTTAGGAAGATGAAATGTAAAAGATTGTTTACATATAAATTTCATACAAAACAATATTTGGATTGCTTATTTATTACGCGCGAAACAAAACTCACGAAATGCCGTACTAGCACGAACTTTGAGGCCACTTATACCTGACTTGGGGTCGGTACGGCATGGTTTTTAAATATATATCTATACAATTAAATAAAACTCAACAATTACACATCAACTCGATGAGAATACTGCAAATGTCGGTTTCCCTCATGTAATCCCTAATTTCGTTAAATGTTGCTCAATTGCATGCTTTGTTCTCTTGTTTCTGTTTCCAACATTTGGCCATTAAATGACACAATTTTTTTGTAGGGTTGGCCACTAGGCCACAAAATCAAAGTGATCCATGCATATCTTCATGCAGGTAAAACCAATTTGACTCCATCAGGAATGTGCCCTGGACAGTTTTTTGTAGTCCGTTATCTTGAAGGAAAGAAAACACTGGCATTTCTTCACGTGGAAAATCTGTATGCATCGTCAGCAACAAAAATTCTTCTAATGAATCGACAGAGCCGATTGCATTTTGACGAGGAATAATCTGAACAAACTTTCCGACACCTCTGACATCCACACAGGCCTACGTATTCGCCTTTCTATACGTACCGTCCTCTTCTTTCATGAATTACCTACTGCATGTACACATCCATAGTTTTCGAATACAATTTAGATGTTCCAATCAGACATGATGAAGCTCTCCCCGGCCCTACAATACGCAACTTGGAAGATTTCATTATACAGCCACGGACAGTGACAGGTTTAATAAATAAACTTCTATGATGATAAAAAAAATTAAATAAAAAAAGAACCGACTTTAAAATAAACTAAAAAGCCAACATAATTATTTTATGTACGGTACGGATCACATTTGAATCACCTTTTGAAGTCGGTGCCTAACTATTCATTTATTACTATAAACACAGATGGCAGCACGCAAGAACCACGGCGCCGAGCCTTTAGTTATTACCCACCTATATATTTAGTTATAGTAATTCGTATTTTTGTTGAGTACAGAACTTTACTTCAGGTTTGGCACCGACTTCAAAAGGTGATTCAAATGTGATCCGTACCATACATAAAATATTATTGTTGGCTTTTTAGCTTATTTTGAAGTCGGTTCTTTTTTTATTTAAATAAAATATTTTTTTCCTTTTAGTGATGGATTTTTGTGATATTAAGTATTTTTTAGAGCCCAGAATGGGAAGATTGAGGAGGATTTGATTGTAAATAAAAATCGAAATTATAAGAATTGGCTAGGTCAAAATGGTTAAAAAAAGAATACGACTAACAATCTCAACTTACCCATAATATTTAAAGAATTATCTCGCAATTATTGACTGTTAATAAGGACTTGTACCTTCCATCATCAGCTCAGCATTATTAAATGATGACAAGCAGACGAAAATAACTTTAGAAAAATATACACAAAACATTGTTAGTGCCTATAATATTTGAAGGTTTCTCTCGATTTCCCTGGGATCCCATCAACAGATCCTGACTTGGTGATAAGTAGTCCACCTCAGAGACACACTATAAAGAATATGACTGACAGTCTTAACGTACGTACCTATAATACATGTATTTTTTAAGAATTATCCTGTAACTCTTAACCGTTAAGGAGTTCTCTGGTTCTCCACTATCAGCTCCACTTTGCTACCCTGATCTTAAGCAGCATCTGCCTCTAAACAAAAAATGATAAAGAATTATATTGCTATTAGTGAATAAAATAACACTTGTTGAGCCCTTATTAGTGACTGATGGCTTGTGTCTTGGTCATCAGTTTCTCTTCACCAAATGACGACTTTCGAGTGTAAATGCTTGTTCTTCTTTAATATACACCGAAATCGCCATTGGTGTGCCCATAATATTTGAGGAATTCCTTCGATTCCTCATCGATCTCATCATCAGATCATCACCAAAATTTTATGGGACCAACTTGGAGATTCATACTCTTAACCGAAAAAATAATTTTCCAAATAGACTCGCGATCCGCGAATTAAATAACACTGGTAGAGCCCTTAGTAGTAACTGATAGCTGGTGTCTTCATCATTGGTTTCTCTCCACTAAATGGTGATTTTCAAATGTAAATGCCTAAACTACTGTAATACATAACGAAATCGCCATAGATGTGCTCATAAAAATCGAGGAATTCCTTCGATTCCTCATGGATCCCGGCATCAGAGATCTTCACCAAAATTTTATGGGACCAATTTGGATATACCTACTCATGAACAGAAAAATAATTTTTCAAATCGTCGTGTAAATGACGGAGTTCTGAGGTAACAAACATAAAAAATAAAACAGAATTGATAACCTCCTCCTTTTTTTAAAGTCGGTAAAAAATGTGACATTTTGCCATTCCGTTGTTTTCGGTTTTTGACCGATCTATGAATTGAGCAACCAGTGATTGATGTATGATTCGGTATTTGAAGGAAATATATATTTAAATATTTAGGCATTTCGGGAATTTAAATATAGTAACGCTTCCGAGTTACCAAGGTTACATGTTTTCAACATTTTCTTTGACCATCGACGCGAGGCTCTTTTTGATCCTTAGTTTAGTTGTGCGTGATCGACGCGAACAATTTTTACAGCCAAATGTTATATGCCCGAAATTGCCTCTATCTCGTGAGTGCATTATAAATACATGATCATCTTGTTATGTATCGCGAAACAAAATATTGAACCTAAAAGTTATAAGTTTTGGCCAGATTCAATATTTTGTGGTATAATGACCGATTACGAACGATCTGCCTTAACTTCGTCCGTGAGCATACTTCGTCCACGATTGAACTCACTAATCCAGTGATACACAGTGGTTTTCGATGGAACTTCATCACAAAAAGTCGAATCTAATTGATCTTTCTACTGTTATTGCGTTCTTTTAGGACCTAAAAGAACAAAAAAAAAGACAAAATGGGAATGTGGACGAAGTGAACCTAAAATTTAGGTTCACTTCGTCCACATTCCCATTTTGTCGACTTCCTAGAACGTCAGCAATCCCATTTCAGCCACAATCAATTCCTAATTCGTCCCATTCCTTTTTTGTCAATATTCCCATTTCGTCCACATTTCTATTTCGTTCACATTCTTTAGGTTAGTTCCATCCGATTTATACCGGACGGGATTACTGTGAAATAAAATTCAGCCTTAACGCACTGGCAAATAACCATGTAGGTCACCACCAAAAATGTGAAATAATAAATATTGTATTTTATTCTGTTTTATTTTCATTTTATTGTTGTATTTATTCTGCTATTTTACTTTCCGCGTGTTAGTTTATGCCTGTATATGGACGAAATGGGAATATGAATGAGATTGTTATGCTGACAAAGTGGGATTTTGGACGAAGTAGGAATGTGAACGAAATGGGAATGTGGACAAAGTGAACGTAAACGTTTGAAAAGTTCTGATTTTACCATGGTGGTTAGGTTACCATAGATACCGTTTGAAAATGTTGGAATCCCGGATTATGCTTACATAAGAAGCAGCCATTGTAACAGTGTTTCAAGTGTTTTAAGTAGGAATCTGCGATTACTCAGAACTTCCTGTTCCACTAAGTCGTAGTCCACGGTGAGGGCCTCCACAGGTCAGCCGGAGCGAGGTTCGTCATCAATGGACTCCCGCCCTAAACGAAACTTCTTACTTCATTACTTAATGGTGGAAAAAGGCAGATGTATGTATCCCCGTACACAGCATCAAACCTTTTTTTTATATCGGTCTGGCTTTCTCCTCTATTCGTCAGATACTTGATACTTCAATAACTTTCAGACTTTCCTTTGTTTTAAACACCGTCAACTCTAAACCAAAACCCAGCGGTTTCGGTTAAAACTTGTTTCGTTTTTCCGAACATATAATTAACCGATTGTATTTTCTACTTTAAAATAAAGGAAAAATCAAGTATAGGAAAAAAAAACATACCGAGAATTGAACACAACCTCTCATCTGGACAAAATTGTTCGAGCAAGAGCTGAATAGCACGTTCATCGTCGTCTGGTGGCAGATCTTGAATAGTCCATGTAATTCCATCAGCTTCCCATTTGTCCCACACTATAGGACAAGCTGAATCCCAGGTTCTTTTGAATCCCATGGTCCTATCTGAAATTAAATATGGGCACATCTATGATATCAAACGACGTCATCGCTCACGCTATACCCTGATTCTTAATTTAAGACGAAAATTTAACGTCAACGGGCGCACTTTCGCTGTGATCACTGCATACTGGTTTAAGTGTTAGTATTTTTATCAATAAAACTTACTCTAATGTTACTGGTTGCACGAGTTTTCATTCATATTTTTATGAGATAATGTTTATTTGATGAAATAATTAAGATGAGAACTGTCAAATTTTGGTCTTGAATTAAAAATCACAGTTTACTTAATGTTCAGGGTTGGGAAGATTAAGTGTCTTAGTTTTAAATAGCCATAAAATTAAACCAATACCTAAAAATCTAATCGGACATATTTTTATTTTAAGCATACTCTATGTTTACAGCATAAATTCATCTGAAATCGCTCTCTTTTAGTTTGTATATATCTTTACGCATTATATCATAAAATGAGTTGCACGCGGCACGCATCCCGTCTCATCTGATATATCGTCCCATAATCTTGACCAACTGAGTTGCTCCCAATCCTGCTCAGAATATATGTTGATAGTTCTACCCCTAGGTCTGGAGCAACTATAAATATTGAATTTGAATTTAAATCTAAAATGTATTTAATATTCAACACATAATAATATAAATGTGATAATCAATGGGAAATTTAATTGAATCAATTTTATAAACTAACTAGACGGTACCCGTAACTTCGTTTGCGGAGGAGAAAAATTCATAACCCCTCTTTTTTCTTCAGCGTAGTCGGATAAAAAGTATCCTATACCCATCTGGAGATACCCAGTTACCCGTGTACTAAAAATTTTTGAAATATTTTTAGCCGATTTTGCGTGATGAAGCCGCAATAATATATATCCAAAATATATACAAAAAGAATGAGCCGTTACATTGCCACCGATACCAAAAATAAAACTACCTTAAAAAAAATACAAATAGAGGACTTCGAAAAATGTGCTATAGCACAAATTTCATGCATTCTGTGTTGTGCGTAAGCAAGTACCAACTCGCAAAACTCTGCTTACCGACTTGAAAGAAAATATTGGTTTTTACCGGTAGTAGGGAGTACCTATTTGCGATTGCTATTGCACAGTATGGGTTTCAAATATAAAAAAAAACATATATATGGAATGTCGAATATTTAGAATCGAATTTTGACCGGTAGTCATTCATATGATCAACTAGACATGCTCTTCCGATTACCTGAAAACATAGTTTTATAATTTACAACTTCATAATTTTATGTTTCACTCGTTTTTGCACGATGCCAATACACACTGTCCCGACTACCGACTATTCATGCCGTGCACGTATTATTGCCATATGTAAGCTGTTTGTAGCGACACTATATCAGGGCTAAATAGGAACTTGTCAGGCTTTAAATCAGCAT
This sequence comes from Hedya salicella, assembly GCA_905404275.2. NCBI lineage: Eukaryota > Metazoa > Arthropoda > Insecta > Lepidoptera > Tortricidae > Hedya > Hedya salicella. Next base: position 41,449,878 of record FR990096.1, read on the forward strand.
TTTCGAAAAAGTTTGTACATCAGGCACTTTTGCGGCGTGTGGGTGGGTGGGCCTGTTGCGCGCGCGGGGTGAGAATAGAGTGAGCGACCCGACTGGGCAGGCACATGAGGGCAGACGTGGTTACCAGACTTGTCTAATTTATTTTATTTAAGAATTCGGAGTATGTTTGACTCGTTATTATTGTTTTTTTTTGTAATACCTAATAAATTAAACTTGGAGTATAGTTATGTACCTGGGCCATTTTCTCTGAAGTTGTACACCACGATTTTGGGTTGTTCCATACTTTTAGTTTAATTTTTGACCTGTTTGTGATACTGAGGTGTATTTGCATGTGTGTGTGTGTTAACGCACACATTGACGCAGTGTTAGTGTTGTATAGCGAGTAATAAACGAGCCATCATCAGAGCCGGTTGTTTTACTAGTATACCTTCTGCATATACCCCATATACAAGTCTGCATATACTCCATTGGCGACGACTACGATCTGTGATTAACCCGCACGTGTATTATTAAAACAATCTCGTCATGACTGCTTATCTTGGAAACCTCAGCCCTTTTGACCGCAATACCCAATATTGGGAAATATTTTGTGGAACAGTTTCTTTTGCTAAATAGAATCACGGATGAGTTTAAGAGTGCCTTGTTGCTGACACATTTGCAGGATGAGACATACCGACTGGTAAAAAACTTAGTGTACCCAAAAAAAATCGAGAGTGTCGGATACACAGAGTTAGTGAAAGTGCTCGATAATCATTTTACTCCGAAGAGATGCACATTTGCCGATAAGTACAAATTTTATGAGGCTACGCGTGGTGTGGTGGAAAGTGTCGAACAGTGGGCCGCACGAGTCCGGGGACTCGCCGAGCACTGCGAGTCCGGGAACTCGTTGGACATGCTGCTACGGGACAAGTTTGTGCTGGGGCTACGCGCTGGTAAGGAGCGCGAGCGTTTGTTCGAGCAGGAGGCCACCACACTATCGCTCGCGAAGGCAGTGGAACTGGCGCAGCAGGCGGAGTGCGCGCAGCAGGCGCGCGCGGCCGCGGTGGCCGCGACCGTGAAGCAGGAGCCGGTGTACCGGGCGAGCACGAGCACCCAGCCGCCCGTGGGACGCCGGGACGCAGAAGCGAGGAGTTGCTCAGTGTGCGGTATGAAGAGCCACGACGCCAGCAGGTGCCGATATAGAAGCTATCGGTGTCAGGTGTGCGGTGAAAAAGGCCATCTGAAGAAAGTGTGTACTTCGAAGAAACAGTGCATGCCGTTTACATAACTTGGAAGCACAAGAGTTGGCGGTTTTAGAGGAGTGTGATAATTGGAAGAAATGCGAACTCCTGAGCTTAAGGTACGTTAATTATAAGCCAATATTGCTTAATGTAACTGTAAATAATAAACGGTTGGACATGGCACTCGACTCAGGTTCCGGTACTTCCGTTATATGCGAAAAATTATACAAAGGTATGTTTACTCATATTCCATTGTCGGCTAGCGATTTAAAAATGTGTTTATACAACGGTTATAAAATCACGCCATTAGGTTTTTTCATAGCCAACGTAATGTATATGGAAAAAGTACAGGACTTAAAAATTTACGATGTGCAAAATGGCGGACCACCCTTATTCAGCCGGAGGAGCTCCCGTAATACAAGAACTACAGAACCTCTTCAACGCCGTCCTCTACAGTAAGAGAACTCCAAAGACGTGGAGCAGAAGTTTGGTGGTGCTCTTTTTTAAGAAGGCAGATAAAACTCTTCTTAAAAATTACAGACCCATCTCGCTGCTGAGTCACGTCTATAAGCTGTTCTCACGAGTGATCACGAACCGTCTCGCTAGAAGACTCGACGAGTTCCAGCCACCGGAACAGGCCGGGTTTCGTGGAGGATATGGCACCATAGACCACATACACACAGTGAGGCAGATTATACAGAAGTCCGAGGAGTATAATCAGCCCCTGTGTCTGGCCTTTGTGGACTATGAGAAGGCCTTTGACTCTGTCGAAACCTGGGCTGTTCTGGAATCCTTACAGCGATGCCAAGTAGACTGTCGCTATATTGAGGTGCTAAGATGTCTCTACGAAGCCGCCACCATGAGTGTCCAAGTACAGGACCAGCAGTCTAAACCCATCCAACTGTGCAGAGGAGTGAGACAGGGGGATGTTATATCCCCGAAACTGTTCACGAGCGCGTTGAAAGCTATGTTTAAGACGCTGGACTGGAAAGACAAGGGTATTAACATAAACGGCGACTACATCTCACACCTGCGATTCGCTGATGATATAGTTTTAATGGCGGAGTCGCTGGAGGAGCTGAACCATATGCTGGACGGCCTAGCTTCAGCCTCGCGACGCATAGGTCTCGGCGTGAATTTGGGTAAAACCAAAGTCGTGATCAATGTCTTCATTAATCCGGGACCGGTCGTCGTACATGGCCACCCTCTCGAAATTGTTTCCGAGTATACTTACCTTGGGCAAATCCTGCAGTTGGGTAAAAAACAATTTGAGAGGGAGACCAAGAGGAGGATCCAGCTGGGCTGGGCAGCGTTCGGCAAACTACGTCGGGTCTTCTCGTCATCCATACCGCAATGCTTGAAAACTAAAGTTTTCAATCAGTGCGTCCTACCCGTCATGACATACGGAGCTGAGACCTAGACACTCACGGTAAGGCTGGTCCACCAGTTCAACGTCGCTCAGCGAGCTATGGAAAGAGCTATGCTCGGAGTCTCTCTTAAGGACAGGATTCGTAACGAATACATCCGACAGCGAACCAAAGTTATCGACATAGCTCAAAGAATTAGTAAGCTGAAGTGGCAGTGGGTCGGCCATATCTCACGAAGAACCGACAACCGCTGGGGTAAACGTGTTCTTGAGTGGAGACCGCGACTCGGCAAACGTAGTGTAGGACGCCCTTCGGCCAGGTGGGGTGACGATCTGCGAAAGACTGCGGGCAGATGCTGGATGCGTCAAGCTGAAGACAGGGCGCTATGGCGCTTATTAGGGCAGGCCTATGTCCAGCAGTGGACTAATATAGGCTGATGATGATGATGATGATGACCCTTATTAGGCCGTGATTTTATGACTAACTTTAATTTTTCATTTACAATGGATAAAAAATTTGTTAATTCAGAACAGAGCTCGAGTGGTGTAACGAAGTTGCTAGACCAATTTAGTAGTTTATCCGAAGAAGGGTTGGGAACATTCAATAAGTTCAAAGTTCATTTGCATCGGCATTTCCCCTCCGGAGAGTAGCGTCAAAGTCGTAAAATGACCAGGTGCCCAGGTCGTAAAATAACCAAGTAGTAGAATGTCAATATCGTTAAATAACCAAGTAGTAGAATGTCAAGATCGTTAAATAACCAAGTAGTAGAATGTCAAGATCGTTGAATAACCAAGTAGTAGAATGTCAAGATCGTTAAATAACCAAGTAGTAGAAAGTCAACATCGTATAATGACCAAGTAGTAGAATGTCAATATCATTAAATCATACTCCGAATTTGAAAGTGTGAAAATGTATACATACATACATACATAAAGCTCACGCCTTGTTCCCACTGCACAGGGGTAGGAGGGTTACTCCGATTTTCGAAAACTGAAATTTCATTATGTGCGTCTCTTTTGCTCATAGTATATTGCTTGTGTTATAAAAATAAATAAAAACACGGTGGACAATGATTCAATCGTGTATTAATTCAACTTTAACTAAAATTGAACATTTAAAGCTTAACTGAGACAGTATCAGATACGAAAAAAACTAAACTTGAAACATTCCCTTGATTATTACACTGTATACGTTCTTATACACAGTTAAAGTAAAATATAATAGTAAATTAAAATACTCAGTAATTGCCAAGTATAACCGTAGCCATACGAAAACATCACTGTCACGTTTTAAAATATATTAAGAGATGAAGACGAAGACGAAGCCGAAGCAACAGTTGAAGACGACGAAGAATCAGTTGAAGACGCTGACGACATAGGAGATTGTAAAATCTGTATGCGGCTTATTTGTTCCAAAAAATCTTTTACATTCAGTTAATTGTTTTGTAGTTTATTTAATATAGAATTATATTTTTGATCAAAAATTACCCATCGGTTTCGGCGATTGTTTTTGATTCCTTCAAACAAGTGTTTTTTTAATTTAAAATCATAATGCGTGCTTTCTTTCCGTAATTTATCAATAAAAAGGTATAAGGATGGATTTGGTGGACATTTCAGGTTCAATCTCCTATGGTATCCTTCAGCGGCGTTTGTGGTTCGATGCTTTGGGTTTGCACAACTTAATACTGTCGGCCTCATCTTGGGATACCATTGATTTTGGAAATATTCCAAAAATTTTGTCCAGTTTTCAGTAGCTGGAATTAAACTTTGGATATACACCCATGCTTCATATATGTACTGTGCTGGTAGCAACGGTAAATTAGTGCACGCTCTTATTGTTTGTCTATATTCCCTTGAAGAATTTAAATCCAGTTCCTTTGATTTACGCCAAATTGCCTTCTGATAGTGACGACAACATCCGCTTATATTAGCTTCTGGGTATACAGCTTTTACTGCATTCAAAATCGCTGTTTCATAGTCACATTTGAAATTTTTGATATGTAAATTAAATACATCTCTCAGTATTTCGAACAGTCGTTTGTAGGTTTCTTGGGCTTTATTTGGGAGTAATGCGTAAATCACAGGAAGAATATTTGTTGACTGAATGCTTGAAAATAGGTTAACGTAAATAGTAAAAACCTGATAAAAGGGCTTGGGAGCTGTGCGGAATGTTCCATCAGCGAAATAAGTTTCTGAAGTTAATGTCTCAATTATTCGCTTCGATGTACGACTAAAAAATATTAACGTTTTGTCACTCTCACCATCTTCATATCGCAAAAAGCCCTTAGCTAAAGCATGAGGCACAACAACTTCTTTTAATGTGTCGACTTGATTCTTTTTAACATTTAAAAACTTTCTTCTCGTTGATTGCAAACTATCTTTTTTAGACATAAAGTCTGGTATCTGCTGCACATACTTTGAACCCTTTTGTTTGAGCTCATCAAAGTTTTGTTCGTAAATTTGTTGCACAGGAGCCATGTCCTCGCATACATTCTTTTTAGTTTGGTCTAATTTCATATAAATTTCATTCTTAATCTTAGTCTTACAGACGTGTTCAGATTGGCGTATAATGTTTGTAATAGAGGCGTCGGTAGTGAGTGAACCGCTGCAAATCTCGCGCTGTACACACCGCCAAAGTATGCTGCCACATGGGTTTTCTCCATTTTTATTGTAACGGTGACCATCAAAAAGTAAAGTATTACCACCTTTCTGGTTTTTCAGTAATATTAGCTTAGTGTGATCCATTGAAAATCGTCTGTAGCTCTTCATTTCACTTATTTATATTTATATAAAGAGAAATGGCAGTTCAAGACTTTTGCCAGCATCAGTTTGAAGATATATTAATTACAACACAATTAGTAAATTACACTACAAAAGTCTTTGAGACAGTCTGTCTGTCAAAAATAACCTCTTCAATCGGTATCCCTGCATGTAAATTCTTCATTTCACTTCAAAACATTGATATCTTGACATTGACAGTAACATTTCTTTGTACTTGCTTATAATTATGAAGTGCCAGTATCAAGTCATTATCTTGTTACGAATCACTCAAGGAGTTTACTAGTACAAATCACAGCAACGCGCATTCAATACTAGCTTGTGCTCGCGACTTCCTTTTCTTATCTTTGCTGGTGGTAGAACTTCGTCCAGGGTCCGTCCGGATAACAGTGTTCGCACTACTGTGTTCCGGTTTGGAGGTAAGATAGCCGATGAAATTACTGGCACAGAGCAGGGACCGTTTTTGGTACGGTATAAGCGGTATGGTACCGCTATTGGACATCAGTACCGATTCGTAATAAAGGTAGAACTATACCGGTTCAAAAATAAAGGTACGCTACCGGTATAAGATATCGGTACCGCTATTTTTTGTAAGTGTACTTATACAGTTAATAAAACGGAAGTCAACCGGTATAATTGCAGTACTGAAAAAAATGTGACAAAAATGTCAAAGCATTCATTACGAATACAAATTTAATAGTAGTTTATGTGACTGTACTAATACATAATGACTGATACATATTAAACACGAGTGTTTTAATGCCTAATTATGTACAGTTACATACACTACTTTATCTACCCACATAACATAAGCATATGTTGACTCCGTCCAGAATCTGGAACCTGCGCGCCTATGATGGTTGCGTTTATCACGCGATAAATGATATGATAACGCGCCTGTCACTCTCGCACTTACATACGAGTCAGAAGGTGACGACAGCTATGTCACTTATTTATCGCGTGACAAACGCAACCATCATAGGCCCGCTGTACGAGACTGGAGTTACAAAAGAGAAAAGAGACACATCAAAAAAAAGACGGTATTGAAGCCAAAGAAGATAGTAGCTCAAAAGGGCGTCTTTTTTGTTGTATTTAAAGTTCAGTTATAAATCTGACAGTAATTATAATACATAACATATAATAAATCTGTCCCTGTAAGTTGATAGATCTCAATTGGTACTTAATTTGATAAAAAGTTTATCTGAAGATTATCAGTTATGTTATTTTTTAAAAGTTAGTTATGTATTATACAAGATTTATAACCTGATTAATGTCAAATATGACTTAAAATTTTAAAGAAATGGTTATTTGGAGGTTTTCAGGTTTTTTTTTGTTTTTTTTGCACAACTGAATGCATTTGAGAGAAATTATAATATAAAACATATTATAAATCTATTTAATGATTGTTTTATTTACAAAAAAACATTTTATTCTCACATTATATTTTCATAATCTAAGCGGAACAATTTGCCTCAAGGGTGGAACAACTCACCCCAAAGCGGGGCTAAAAGTTCCACTCCGAAATTTGTCAAAAAAAATCTGTAAAAAAATAACTACTGAGATATTGGCCCAAATCACTATAATATTACAAAAGCCGATAGACAACTCTTTCATGTTTCAACATATCAAAAATTCATAATATCATTTTCGTAATGAAATTCCATGTTATTGGAAAATCGGCACTTGCAGCCCCCACCTCCCCTATAATATGTATCCATTTTTTCACCTTATGACTGATGAGAGTGATTAGGGGGTGGATAGGTCAATCTTATTTGGCTAGAGGTTTTACGTTTATTTTGTATTGTTGATTAATAAATACAACATTTTCATTTAAATTGACTTTTAATGTAGATTCAAGCTAGTCAATCCCTAGAATGTACTCCATAACGGACTATAGGTACGCTTAAATAATCTGTAGAATAATGAAGATTTATATAAAATATCAATTATACTCGTAGTACGTGTATACCTTGGTGATGTACTAGGCCGGTATACTCAAAATTTAAAAAAATCACCATGTTGCTCCAAGCCGATTGATTTCAGACCAATATAAATTTGTACGGAAAGAGATGTCACATCAGTGTAAAAAAAATGGTGGGTGTCGCTGAGTCACAAGAGTCAAAAAAAAAGTTTGAAATATTTGACATCAAAAATGACCAAGTTAATGTTGACCTAGAGACGTCTTGTTTTTTCCGAATTTATTCCCCTTCAAGCCATTAACAACATACGTTAATCAGAAGAGAAACGGACCAGTAGTTTTCAAGATATTTAGAAAAGTAAAAAAAACTTTCAAGTGACATTGCAGGGAAACTGTCAATAATTATGACATAAAACTTGGCCGATTAATAACCAGCATTATTACCTATACATAGGATGTATTAATTGGCTAATAACGTCAGGGGCATATTTTGTTATATTCTTTAATTGTGTCACCGTTTTTAATTCATTCTTCAAGAAAACTAAAAACGCTTTGGATGGCAGTCTTCTCATGATATCGTAAATCTGTTGTGCCATGTAACATTTGTCCTCTGATTTGGCAATTGAATAGAGCAACTTAAGTTCTTCCCACTGCTCTAGTATTGTCTGAATAGCTTGATAGCGGGCGAGCCAGCGAGTTCCACTAAGCGCTTGTATTTTTTTTGGATCCTTATTGCCATTTATTGTTTCGAATAATGCTCTATAATATTCCAAACGTTTTGGGCTGTATGAAAACCAGTTGTGAGCTTCCCTTCCAAGGAATTCTAATTTAACTTTAAAATAGGCAATAGTTCAGTTGCTTTTTCAGCACACAAATGCAACGAGTGGCTAACACATTTCACAATGACAAAATCAGGCAGTTCTCTTTTTAATATTGCTGTCACCGAATTATGTTTACCAACCATGACATTAGCTCCATCAACACCAATTCATATCATATTCTCGACTTTTAAGCCATCCTTTCTTAACCGACTTCAAAAAAGGAGGAGGTTCTCAATTCAAACTAATTTCTTTTTGTATATATGTTACTCGATATCTCCGAGAACCGTGAACCGATTTTCATATTTTTTATAATCGAAAGGATATAACTCCGAGTTGGTTCCGTTGGCACTAAATCGGGATCTGATGATGGAATCTTGGAGAAATCGAGGGAACTCTTCAAATGTTATAGGGACATGTACGGCGCTTTCGGTAATTTATTGATAAAGTCAAGAATTTACATTCAGTAAATAGGATTTGGCCACAGATGGCCACTAGAACTTTACTTCTAAACGGCCAGTGTTTCGAAGGTAGCGATTAGATGTGCCGATTCGGATAGTTAAATTACTAGGAGGAAACAAATGTACATGGTGCTATTGAATACGGTGCCATAAAACTGGTCTGATACTGGAACCGTAAAGTAGGTACCCTACAGAACACCGTAACCAAACAACGTAACCGAGTCGTGTTTGGTGTTACTGGAATTGTCCTGACAAGTATTCTGAGTACAGAAGAATTATTTTTTAATCGACTTCTTAATCGATATTTATTACATAATAACAGTACAATATCTACATAACAGTTCTGGTGCTTAGACGAAAGTATTACAATTTAACACGTACCTAATTATGTTTTATTTATTTACAATCATTATTTATGCTTCTGGGTTAATTATAGAAGGCATCTCCCTAATAATAATACCTATGTCACCTATGTTATATTTATATAATGTTTCAATATTTAACAATAATGTTTTATACGCGAAATGTTATGTACCCTACACTAAAGATATAATATCCTACCGACTACTTTTGTTTATTTATCGATAATATTGTATACGTGAATCAAATATTATGTACGTACGTTAAATTATTACTTACCTAAAAGATGTATTTACAATATTTACATAACAGTTCGATTATTTACCTATAAGAGATATTTACAATATTTTTTTATTAATTATATATTACAGTTCCGATTGCTTAGGCGAAAGTATTACAATTTATCATTCACAAAGTGTAAATTGGTGAAGTGGAACTGATGAAGAAGACCACAGAATGCCATCGGAACTCCTCAATGATAAATGATTTACGGGTGGCGATAAGATATCTTGGTTAATTTAGCTAAGCAACTTCATAGTCACAAACTTAAATGTTCCTAATGAGAATGCACTGTGGTCGCGTTCATACGATATGTCTCTGAAAATCCACAACATTCAAACTGTAATTTGTTATTGCCCAAGTACTTAGTAATAGCCAGCCTACCAAAAACTATAAATAGTTTTGAAGTAATTGGAGACCATCATTATTTTTTGACCCTCTGAAGTGAACACACTTACACCACGTGATTAACCTTATCAGTGAGTCATTAAAGTGAAAGTTGTTTGTTGACGAATTTCTACAAAAAAATTGGTTTTATCTTTGTGACTCATTATGGAAATTAATGATAAAGGTATGTTTTCTAATTTTTATTATTATTTACAGTCATTCTCTTCATAATCTATATACCTGCTACGAATCACTTAATTTTACACAAAAACATTACTTACCTGTGTTTTCAAATTGAGATTCAACGTAGTTCAGATCCTTTCATAGAAATAATATTATATTTGAAATAAACCTTGAATAATGTAGTATCTGACTAATTTCAGACCTACTGCCTGATTTTGCCCGTTGTCTGATAATATGGCCTCTACGCTTTTCGTAGAAGGAGCTACGAAAAATATCGAATTCTCATAACATTTGTTTGTTTTTTTTCAGGTTCTTTTTTGCAGGTGCAGTTTACAAGAATGCATATATTTGAATTATGGAGTAATTTTAAAGGATCAAACAAGGAAAAAACTGAACAAGCATTAGAGAATTTTTTTAAAAATGTGCCGGATAATAAAAGTTTTAATACTGAGACATTAATTAATCGTATTACATACTTAACCACAACGCTGATCGCTTTCTGAAAAAAATCAAACAGGACTCGAGAGAATTTAATTAGAATCAACGCAAAATGGCTGGCTTTCCTTGAAACAATTGAACTAGTGCAGATTTCGGAGGCGTTGCCCGAACGAGAAAATTGTACTTCGAACATCGGCCGCCCACTAAAGGATTATGGTACTTGCAGTAAGCGACAACAACAAAGACGATTGGCGGAGCTCTCAAAAATTGATGAATCAGCTGTCAGTGCGTTAATGGGTACTTCATCAGTACCAGGTAGTGATAGATGTGAAGTGGATCCGAACGAGACTCTATCGCTTATAACTCAAAACAAATTAACAAAACAACAGTATCTAAACACATGAAGTTCATTAACAGCAAACTAAACCTAGTTTTACCTTCATATAGCAAGATTTTATAGGCCAAAAAACAGTGCTACCCTGATAAAATATCTATAAAAGAATCCTGTGCGGAAGTTTATTTACAAAGTTTATTGGACCATACAGCAAATAGACTACTCGAGTTACAAAATTCAGTAATGTCAAGTGTTGACCCTGAGTCATTAGGCGAGGTTACGTTGATTGGAAAGTGGGGTTTTGATGGAAGTACAGGTCACAGTGAATATAAACAGTGCTTTACGACTGACCCAACTTTAGAAGATGGAAGCTTATTTGTGACATCATGTGTCCATTGCTCAGTCTTGTTTCTATAGTGGCCACAACAGGAGAAGAAACCCTTTTATGGAAGAATCCTCGCCCCTCATCAACCAGATACTGCCGCCCTATCCGCTTCCGATTCGTAAAAGAGACTAAAGAGTTGTCAAAAAGTGAAGAAACTTATTTTAAGAACCAAATAAATAATCTACTGCCTACGATGTGTATGTTGCCTTATGGCGAAGAACTTGCAGTTCATCATCAACTTCAACTGACTATGGTGGACGGCAAGATATGTAATGCGTTAAGTGATACGGCATCTGCTACCAGGTGTTATATGTGCAAAGCTACACCCAAGGACATTGACTCAGATTGACATGTGTCTGGACAAAGACGTTGACACAACTACGTTAGAGTTTGGGTTATCACCTCTGCATGCTCGTATAAGATTTTTTGAATATTTGCTTCATGTGTCGTATCGGCTCGAGGTGAAAAAGTGGCAAGTTCGGACGACTGAAGAAATGGAAAAATTAGCAGAAAGAAAGAAGACCATCCAAAGTGAATTTAAAAAGAAGTTGGGGTTGGTAGTTGACAAACCACGCAGTGGAGGAAGTGGCAATTCAAATGACGGGAACACAGCAAGAAAGTTTTTTGACAAATCTGATGTTGCAGCTGAAATTACCGGATTTAGGCAAGATCTTATTGATAGGTGCGCTACGAGTACAATTCTCAACTGTATTAATTCTGGGTATAAAATTAAGGTTGATAGATTTAAGGAATTTTGTTTAGACACGGGTCGGCAGCTTGTTCAGGAATTTCCATGGTACAATTTGCTAGATTCCGTACATAAAGTGCTTATTCACGGTGCTGAAGTGATAGACAGCATGTTGGTTTCCATAGGAGAGCTCTCAGAAGAAGCTGCCGAGTCGATAAATAAAAATATAAAGGCATTCAGGCTTAGAAATACTAGAAAAATGTCACGCGAGTTGACCAACCAGGATCTTTTGAATCGCCTTTTATTAAATTCAGATCCATTGATCTCAAGCCTCAGAAAGTTACCTCTGAAAAAAAAAACTGTTTTGTCTCAATCTGTAATTAGTCTATTAGATGTATAAAGTAGATTAGGTTATAATTTTATAATCAATGTTAGTTTTAATAAGTTTTAGATACCTGTAGATATGTAAAAGATTTTATTTTTTATAATGACTTAAGTATAGTAAGTACCTGCTCGTAACAAGCAATAAAATAATTTATTTGTGTAAATTTATGCATGTTTGATTAAATAGTGTTACTTATTAATGATAAGCATAATAAAGAAACCATTGAAATGAAGTAATTTCGACATAAATTTAATTAATTTGTTTTATTTTTTTATGGCATTAAAAATATTTTCTTTATTATTTCTTATGTTTTATTTAATAAATCTTTTAATAACAAACACGAAAATATTTTTGGTTTTTCAATATCTTTAATACTTTCGGAGATATCGACTTTTGTCACTGTCTACATAGAAGAAAAACCACAGTGGAATGGTACCATCGAATTGATTTGATGATGGAGCCGGAAGTTAGGCACCAGATCTATGTAATAAAATAATGTATCCTGGCCGTGTTTGGACTTGTTCGAATCGTCACGAGATACACTTTTAAGTAACGAGTAACTAAAAAGTGTAAAATAAATAAGCTTCTTAACAAAAAAATTAAACCGACTCCAAAAAAGAACTAAAAAGTAAAAAAATAACGCCATAATTCAGTTTCTTCAATTTACTTACAAGTAACCGTTTGTATACTCAATCTATACAGTATATACAATTAATGTTATTTTGGAGTCGGTGCCATCGTGTCACAACTTACTAAAATTGTCAATTTTCAATATTTTACACATTCTTTATATGGCACCGACGCCAAAATAAGATTAATTGTATCTACTGTATAGATTGAGTATACAAACGGTTACTTGTAAGTAAATTGAAGAAACTGAATTATAGCGTTATTTTTTTACTTTTTAGTTTTTTTTTGGAGTCGATGAGATCTTCCAACATTGATGGACCAAGTAAATTTTTTTTCAACATGAAACATTTTGTACGATGTAGTTTTAGATTTTTTAAGGTTTCAGATGTGGGATCCAACTGAGGATTTCTATAAGATGATCAACGGCTAGAAATGCACAATGCTCTGCTCAATGTACGCCGCGATTTTCAACTCAGAGATTTTTGTATTTTCTGACACAACTGGCTTAAAGACTTGAGTTAGTGTTTTACATGACTTGGCTGATTTATATATAAAAATCACCCAGCAATAATTAGCCTTGAGTCTTGTGATAGTAGTACGTTGGAGTTTATAAGACTGATCGAAAAGCTTTTTACATATCGTACTCGGAAGTGCGAGATATTGACTTTCTGTACTTCAACTTATCACTTAATAGTTAACTGCACAAAATTTTATTAAATGGCTTCAAGGTTAAGATAATAATAAAATAACTACTGACCTTATTATATATGCAATATCACAAAATATGAATGTACTTAAATAAATCACGATGGGCCGGCGATCTCGCCGCGCGGTCTAGATAACGAGTGAACAGTTAAGAGTCAATTGGCTGAGACGATAACTAAAGTGGTTTTATACTCAAACTATTTTTAGCTTTAGAATTGAGTGAGATAGGCGGCCGTGTAATGACTGTCTTCTGCTTTACGGTCTTATTTATTCAATTAGCTACTTACCATAGCTAACTATTCAATAACTATGATGACAGAGCGTGTCAAGTTCTTTGTCAAACGCACTTAAGTGGTCGTCCACAAATTACGTAACGCCAAATACTTAAACCCCCCCACCCCTCATGTAATAGGACCGTCACAATTAGCTGGACGCCCGCGCCTCCCCACCTAATCCGTTACATAACAAGAGCTTTGTAAAAATAGTTTAGGGTAATATTCAGAAAAGAATGATAGTTGGTAGTAGGTATACATACTCGTACTTACTTTTTAATCAATTATCTGCATTATATAAATAAAAAATTAAAGTGTGGTTTCCAGGAATCAAGAAATTTAATCATAACAATCGGTATCGGCTGGCTTCGGCGGCGATCACATGTTTTGTCGCTATTTTGAACGGTATTATTTTTGGTTCAAATTCTAAATGGTCAATTCAAGTGGACGAATTTCCATTTGTACCTAATAAAGTAAATCTATAAAATCGTGCGTGACGTAACGCAAACCTAGACACCCCCCTCCCCCAACGTAACAGGACCGTAATGCTTGACCGGACTCTCCACCTCCCTCCAATTTGCGTTACGTAATTTGTTCTGTTATTAAAATAACGATTTCAGTCTGGTTTGTCGCGGGTGTGACGTGACAAATCGATGTCTACATTATACCTATTTAACATGTGCATTTTTTACACGTCTCGTTCGCGTGTAGTCAGTCGCTATTTGTAAACTTCACAAAAGCATACGACGGCATCGTCCGGGACGCCCTGTATTCCATTTTAAAAAGCTTTGCATTTCCCAAAAAACTTGTCGATATGATCCAAGTTGCTACTAGCGAGCATGCGGATCAAAGTGGTCAATGAGCTAACAGCAGAGTTCACTGTGAGTACCGGATTGAAGCAAAGCGATGCATTGTCTCCTATGCTCTTCAATTTAGTTTTGGAACATGATGTCCGGAAACTACTCGCATTAGATTCCAGAGTAGAGTTAAATAGAAAAGGGAATGCAAACCGGTATACCGATTTACCGGTTAACAGGTAAACCGGTCAAATATGAAGCCGGTAAATTACCGGTAATTATGATCCAAAACCGGTTTTTACCGATACATATAAATATTGGTTTACGCTGATGTTAACTAATTTATGTACTACAAAACGCCCGTACTTTATCTAGATCAAAATATTTTATGTGATTTAACGATTTAATGACCTTTTATTAGTTTTAAAAATGTATAAAAAGCTTTCTAGCGTTTTTGCCCAACCTAAAAGTTAGCCCACCTAGGATTCATTCTTATATTTAATTTACATTTAATCTCAGTGTTCTATCTCTAATTAAGTACATAGAATCAGCTGTTGTATCGTATCTCTATATCACAAATTTATAAAAAAAACATCAACCGGAAACTAAAATATTATGTCCCGTTCAGCGCTCTAATTAGCTCATAAGTTCGTGAGCTTCTTCCACAACGGAACGACGGATGTTTGCTTGGCCTGTGTAAAGTGCATCTCCGGTACTGTCGTCTGCACGACAATGAATACTATCGGAGGAGAGCATGTCATTGCCATGCAGCAGAAGCAGCGTCGGACATACTTCAAAGCCTTAGGGGACGCCTGCGTTAATAACCATGTTTTTTGAGCAGCTGCCATCAACCATGGCTCTTATGCTTCTGTTGGTTAAAAAGCTGGCACAAACCCTCGGGCAGTCCGTAAGATGGCAACTTCCATAGAAAACCCTGCCACACCTGATCGACGCCTTGGCTATGTCTAGGCTAACTGCCAATACCTCACCTTGACTCTCAATGGCCGAGGCCCAGCGGTGTGTGAGATATACTAGTAAATCACCATTGCAGCGACCGTGGCGAAAGCCATATTGACGGTCGCTGATCTGACTCTAGGTATCTTAGGAGTTTCGTGTTTATCACACGCTCCGTCACCTTAGAGAGAAGAGAGGTGATTGCGATAGGCCTGTAATTCGATAGATCTAACCTGTCCCTTTTTTTGGGCACTGCGTGCACATAGGCAGTCTTCCACGAAGACGTTTTTCTGCGCTTTGTGGTAATAAATGGCAAAGAGGCGCGTTAACACAGGGCACAAGTCAGGAGCAAACTGCTTGAGCACCATTTCCGGTATCTAGACAGAGCAATTCTCGCCGGACATCCCTTTGAGTGAAGGTTATCTCCGGCATGGAGTATCCGCAACACGGGATGGTAGGTAGTACGATGCTTCCATCATCGTTCAAAGTCGAGTTCCAGGCAAAGAGGGCACCCAGAAAATCGGCTTTCTCTTTAGCAGTGTGGGCCAAGTTACCATCAATATTTCGCAGGGGTGGTAAGGACGACTGACGGAAGTTTCCCTCGGCAGCCCTGGCGAGGGACCAGAAGGCACGACTCCCAGAGGGGTACCCTGCGAGTTGCTTACCATTTCTGCCGCCAAAATCGAATTTAGCTTTAGGCAGTATTTGGCCAGGAATTTGGAGGAAGAAGCAGCAAAGGTAGGTCTCGGGATTAGCCACGGGAAGTTGGAATACCTCCACATGAAGCCACATAACCTTGTTAATCACGTAATCCTCTCAGTACCATGCACTAACTTAATTGTGTTCGCAGATGACACTAATGCGGTAATGCTCAGCTGAATGACAGAGTGAATGCTGCTGCTCTGGTAGTTTCTAACAAATAGTTTGAAGTCAACAGATTAAAACTTAACTCTGGCAAAACCAGTGCTATGTTATTCATAGCCATAAGTAGAAACTCGGACAGCTTAGACGTACGACTAAATGGGGAGAAAATTGTACAAACGAACACTGTAAAAATTTTTGGAATCCATATTGATGCGCTTTTAAATTGGAAACATGAAATTCAGGTTGTTAGTAACTCAATAAGCACTGCTTGCTATGCTCTTCGAAGCCTGAGGGATGTGTTACACATAAGGCAGCTCAAGATGGTTTACCGTGCTTCAGTTGAAGCCAAGTTGCGGTATAGCATAAAACTATGGGGCAACAGCTATAATAATAATATTGATTCCGCTTTCAAGTTGCAAAAAAGAGCCATACTAATATTATCGTTCGAATCCCTGAGACGGACTCATGCAGAGTGAAGTGTACACTTCATTGATTTCAACATCTTAACTTTCTCGTGCTACTCACAGATTTTGTGAAGCACTTAAATAAACGGGAGAGCGCGAAAGAAAGAGAACATCGATTGGCAACTAGACGTAAGGGCATTCCCTGCAACATTGTCCCCAGACTGAACGTTGTGAAACACGCGGAATACTACCAGTCCGTGCGTCTATTCAACAGGTTGCCAATGGAATTGAAAACAATAACGAATAGTAAAATTTTCAATGCAATGCTCAAGCAGTACCTCTTAGAGAAATCATTTTATTGCATTGAGGATTACATGAATAATGAATGACATCAGTCTACCTTCTAATAATTTTAACTCGACTTAATCTATTAATTTAATTATTTATTTATTTGAACAATGCTGGCATAATTACATTAGATAACTCCTGATAATGTTATTTATTTTAGGTTTATTGGGTTGTGTTTATAATGTTCACATAGATATTATTTATTATGACGTGACGTTTTCATTGCTATAATTATTATTTTGATATGTTTAATAGCCTAGTGTTCTCGTAACTAATTCTTATTTTTAATTTTTGTCTTTAATAATGTCTAGCTTTAATCTATGTACCTACTTCACACACAATGTAAATTGTTTTAGAATGAATTAATAAAAAATGAAATGAAATTTTATAGAGTTTTGCCATTATTTTATTAAATTTCATTTTGTAAATCGGTACAATCTGACAGTATAATGAACCTATCAAGTTTAAAAACTAAACGCAGCTCTTAGCATTATCTGTGGAATGTAACGGGACGCCGAACGCATCGCCCTTGTTAATTTCTACAGGTGTCCAATAAGTGCTAAATTTCTTTAATAAAGATTCCATCAGAAAAATAAAATTATAACTGTATGTATACAGATCTGAAAATATCGTAGGATTGCCTTACATATTCGGTTAGAATTAATGTTTAACCACTTAACTATTTTAAACCAATTATGGAGTAATCAATCCTATTCTGAGATAACAAAAACACTCCGCGATTTATTGAATCATAAAATTGCAAGATTCTCCAAGGAATTAAATGATACCGACTTGTCGATCTCACAGCAAATAACACTTGAGTTTATATTAAGCAAAATATTGTGAAATCGTGACAAACAAAATTGTGAAAAACTTCGATAAGGGTAAAAGATGAATGCTTCCTCTCAGTCGCACTTATTTGTAGTTGTGTACAGCCTTCAACTTACGTTTTTGTCAGGGCTATGGTATTACTTCAATCTCGGGATTTGGACATGTCGTTTCAGCAAGGAAGATGGTGGGATGTCAGGCTACGGGGTGGCCCAATATGTACAAAAATATCTTTCGGATTATTAATGCAACACAAAATGATTGAATTAAAATATAATTTAAAAAACGAACAATAATCATCAAAATCAAATAAAAACAAAGAAAAGAAAACAAAGCAAGAAAATACTGTAAACACTAATATAATTAATCTACAATAATTAAGTATAAATAGAGAAAAATTTGATTAAGAATCAGAGAAAGAAATAAAATCAACAATAATTTAATACAAGACAAAAAAAAATCTACAATAATTAAAAATTGAATAAAAAAAATCAACTATAGAAAAGAAAAATTTTACTAAGAAAAAAATATTAAATAAAAACAATAATCAACTATATACTTAAAAGGAATATAATCAACTGATAAAAACAAATTAAAAAAATCAACCAATAGGAATTATAAATAGATTTGATTATAAAAAACACAAAATCAACAATAAACCAACAAAAATCTAGTTATAAAATAAAAAAATAATGAAATCTTGATAAAAAAATCTGAAACAAAGAAACTTTAAGTTAAACTTTAGAAAGGGCGAAATACGTTTATGGTATGATATTTTTCAGGTGCCAAACTCCAGCTGATAGATTAGGTTGACTGTGGGAAGATAACAACTGAATATAATTGTTTTATATTTATAGTTATAATAATTGAAATTTAGGGTTTTAACGAAACAATCTAAAAGATAAAAATTATGCTCACCAACTAGTAGAGAAAAAAAAACACCATCAAGGAGGGGGCCTGGTTATGACGGGTGCGTCTCTTCATCTGAGCTTCTGTAGACCTTGCACAGAATATAAATAGAGTAAAAAAAAAGCGGTTTCAATTATCTGAATTAACTTATATTGCGGAAACCAAACATTTATATATATACTTCCGATTGGATCCCCGTTTTCGTCGAACCAGACCCGCACTCCTTGAGGATGGTTGCGTTCTGGGGTTAAGGATACCGGCGAGTAGTTGAGCATGGAAGAGGCCAGCACTGGTGTTGTGTCAAGGGGGGGCGTTAAAATGAGGGTGCTGGGCATGGAGGAGAGAGACCGAGAATCAGATTCAGACGGGGTGTCGGATGCGCTAGACTCAGTCAGTTGGTCAGTCAATTGGGAGGTGGACAAATTAATTATTGACTCTATGGATGATGAAGAATCGATAGTTTCGGTAGGCCAGAAGGGCGGGACGTGAGCAACAGAACGGGGGCTAAGGGGAAGTGGGGAGGTCTGAGTCCCCACTTGGACCCCAACCTTTGGTATAGGGTCAGGTTGCCCTGGGGAAAGGAGATGGAGATCTAGAAAGAAAAAGCAAGGAATAAGGATAGAGTTAATTGCTTAAGGAAGGATGTGTAAAATTAGATTTATCAATAAATGTTTGAATTTGAATTTGATCCATAACAAATTTTTTACCTGATAGACGACCCCGGATCCAGTCGTTTGGAGGGATGCGCTGGCCCCCTAAAGGAGGAGGTAAATTCGGAAATTAGGAAAACTACTAAACTAAATGTAAAGGAGGTAGAAGGAGAGGATTCCTTGTAAATAAACAACTTTCTAAAAAAAACATTTTGTAATTAGCTATTTTCGCCGACTGTACTTTTCATTGAACATCCATCAATTATTTACCAGAATGTTTCTAAGGAGTCCAAACTCGGAGGGATTGCATTATTTTATAACAGAGTTTCTATGGCCATCTTTCTGCTCCATCATCAGATCAGTTCTATGGTATCATACTATTGCATCGCGCTCAAATTTACATAAGTATGCAAAATTTCAACTCAGTTGAAGGCCGGAGGTGGATTGAATTTAACTTGCTAAATTTGATTCTCATCCGTCAACAGGACAAGTGAAACTGAATAAAAACTTGTAATAAAGGAAAACTTACATCCGAGTTGAATTCCTTGATTTTCCTGAACCTCGCAATAATGGTATCTAAGTCAGAATTCAGCAGGAGAATGTGGGGTTTGGTGGAATTATATTTCTCAAAGAACTCCTGCCTGGCCACATTTCTTTGCACCCTACTAGTATGTGCAGGGTGCCTTCTATCCCATAAAATAGGCAAATCTTCCAACAAGCAATAAATTGCAGGATTCATATTTAACAAATAATGCAATATTCTTGGCAGCTGTGCAGAAAGTGGATGATGTAAAATTGGTGAAAAATGATATTAAAAAAAAATATATCTCATAGAGTTCATTTATTAAAAATAAAAGTACAAGAAAAAGCGGGAAATTCTGGGAACATATCCCAAGTCTCCAATATAAAAAAAAGAATAGGATAGACAATATTTAAAACAATTTTAATTATTTTTTTAAAATTCTTGTTCTACATATAAATTGCCGTTGGATTGTAAAAGTTTCTTCAAAACAAAAAAAGAAAGAAAAGATTTCAATTTAATGATCACTAAACAGCAATTTATTGATGACAGTTTTCCATAAGTTATTCAGAGTGGCTGGAAATTCATCTTAAGGTGCGTCCAAACTTGTATCATTTGCTCGTATCCGATCACCGTGCCGTGGCATGACTGCGTATCGCGCTGCTTGGACGCTTACTGTCGGCGCGCCGATCATGCCGCACTCTTCCGATATAAGTGTGTGATACGCGTAGCAAATGGATTTCGAGCGATCGGATCGGCGCAACGTCCAAACGCGTGATCGTGACACGCGATCGTGCACGCGACGATGATCTGATACGGGCAAATGATACAAATGTGGACGCACCTTTAAGGTCTTCATGAACTTGGTTGATTTAACTGAACAAACCATACAAATAGGATTAGAAGATAGGTTTTCCAAATTGTATTAATCATACTCGGTCCTTTTAGGTTAGATTTTATTGGTGCCCTTTAATTTTGTTGCAAATCTTGTGCCTTGAATGAAGTGCAATTGTATTTGTTCACAGAATTATAGTAGGAGAAGAAATATGCGGAGTGAGTTTGTTGGTAATCTGGACAGACTGCGAAACAAATATATAATTATGATAGGTACAATAGACGCGTATGAATTGTTTCTGATCACAATATTTTTATGGTGGTTGCGATATATAAGAAAGAACCTACCGTAAAAAGCAATTGGTTGTTTAATCACAGATATCTGAAGACACAACAAAACAACAATCGATTAAGAGGTTATGTTTCTTCAGCAAATTCTTTTAATCAGATATCAGCATAGATGCAATAGGTCAGTTGGCGCCACTTAGTTTAGTATATGGTTGCCCAATTTAATTATTTTATAGTTTATGGTTATTGAAAGTAAATAAAAATATATAAATATTACACGAATTTATTATAACAAAAGTTATTATTATTGTTTTTCAATAAAATTAATTATCGTCGAGAAAAAGAAAACGGTGTTTACGCCCACCCTTACAGGACGAGCGAGGGGTGCGACGCGCGGCGCGCGGGAGGACAGGGGACATACACTCTCAAAATCACCGCCATACTGCAACGACCTAAGCGGCCTAATTTATTCTTATTTCGAAGATTAAATACAAAATTTGTTATATATTGTATATACCTATGTGGAAGTTCATTATACGTATTTATTTCAAGAAGAGTTATTTATTGAAGAGCACCGAATTACCGAACAAATTTTGGTGACCCCGACGTGATGTGATCAACGCAACTGGGAGGCGAAGATATCCCGGAATAAATACATACATGGATCCGAGGGAAGTACGCCAGTTCCTTATAAATTAACTCATATCCTTGCCCATAATATTGTGCTCAATTTGTGTAAATACAGTTCGATAATTCAAGTGCAATTAGCATTGTTTACAACTTACCTACATAGTTCGCTTCATAACGGTACCAACGTATGTAACTTTAATCTATAAATTATCCTTAATCTTCGTAAATAAGCAATCAGTAACATCTTAATAGCTTCATTTCTACTTAAAAGTAAAGAAAGGTCAATATTAATATCGTAATTTCATATATAACTAATTGCAGATCACGAGTAATAACTTCTTAACACAGTGTCTAACTTCCGTATTTTTTTCTTCGTTATATCAGAGTTAGTGCACTAGTCCCTGTTAAAATATTAGTGTAAACATATAGTTTAACATATCGGCTGACGATTCCAGGCATTCGTGGTGATTAAGCTGTCGAAAACTAAGTATTTTCGACATCGACACGGCGATCTCCATTCCAACAAACGTGCCGTGTTACACCGTGTCGCTGCGCCTGCGCCCGGTCAGTAGAAAGGTCAGATCATCGGGCAGGTGTTCCGCGCATTGTTGACCAGGTTGGATTCACTTGATTTATTTATAATCTTATTAATTAGTGATTTACTAATTGTTTCGCCCACATTATGTCTGACTTAAACGAACTTATAAAGCAGAGAGGTAACATTAGAGGCAGAATAACAATATTCGAGAAGTATTTAACGCCATTAACGTTAGTTGATAGTGTAACTGAACGCAATAAATTAATAAACAATGAATTAAGTTTGCGAATAACTAAATTACAAGAGTTATCGTACAGTTTCGACGAAATTCAAAGCAAAATTGAACAATTAGATACCGATATATCAAAACAATTGGAGGACAGGACAGTACAGCTCAAGAGTTTCTGGATGCCTATACCGATAGTAAAATGAAACAAAGAGACGAAGCTTCATGGCAGTTCTACGTCATTTACAAATCATATTAAACTGCCGCCATTGAAACTGTCTCCTTTTTCGGGCGACTCAAATTCTTGGCTTCCGTTTCGCGACATGTACTTGTCTCTTATTCACAACAATGAGAGTATAGATAACATTAGTAAATTTCATTGTTTGAAATCGTATTTGGAGGGTTCCGCTTTGTCAGGGATTAATGCTGTCAATGTTTCAGCCGATAACTATAAAATCGCTTGGTCGTTGCTCTGCGATAGATATGATAATAAGCGCCTTTTAATTAACGAACATGTTAAATGTTTATTTTCGATTGAGGCGCTCTCTAAGGAGTCTGACCGGGGCCTACGCAATTTAGTTGATACAAATTCGAAAAATCTGAGTGCTTTAAAATTGTTAGGCGAACCAACCGATAGTTAGAGTACGCTCATTATTTATATTGGGTCATAGAAGTTGGACTCCGCAACCGCGAGAAGTTGGGAAGAGTTCCGCAGTAAATTAGAAACGCACAGTTTGGACGATTTTTTTAATTTTCTTCGTCAAAGGGCAACTGTATTAGAATCAGTCTATGCCGCTAAAGCTATAAACAATAATAATAAAACAGAAAGCCGTCAAAACTTTGCGCGCTCAAAATCGTTCATGTCTGCTTCGCTCGATTCACCACTCCGTGGTCATTGATTGGCCTGTTAACAAGATCATAAATTATATGATTGCAATAAATTTAAATCTGTGTCAGTCGAAGAAAGAAACGCTAAGGTGTATCAATGGAAAATATGTAGTAATTGCCTTCGTAATGATCATCACTCTTATCAGTGTAGACTGGCAGGTTGTCGTTTATGTAAAAGAAAACATAACACTTTATTACACAGACCAAATAAATTGCAAACTAGCCAATCAGCTTTCCAAACTCAACCATCATCATCCCAACATGACATACAAACCAACGTAGGTACTTCTACGTCTACATCGTTAACTACTACTACTACTCCCATCCCGACTTCAAACAACGAAGTTACCTTAGATTCTCATGCTTCTATATCTGCTTGCCCCACTCCGGTAGTTACAATGTCTGCTGGCGCCTCGAACTTGGTTCTTCTTTCAACGGCTTTAGTCGAGGTGTCGAACAATGGCAAAATTATTAAGTTGCGAGAGCTTTTGGATAGCGGTTCACAATCATCCTTCATTACGGAGTCGGCTCAAACTAAATTGGCATGCATTAAGAATAAAAATCAATATAAACACATGTCCGGTCTTAATAATGCAACAATAAGCATTGCCGAGCACTACAACATTCAAATTAAATCATCATACAATCACTTCACTGCTTCTGTCAGATGTTATGTCGTTCTAACAATTACCGACAACCTTCCTCAAACAGAAGTACATCTTTCTGAATTGAATATTCCCGGCCACATCGAGTTAGCAGACCCAACCTTCTTTCACCCATCAGAGATTGATTTGCTATTTGGAGCAGACATCTTATGGGACATTATGGGATCGTCTCGAGTGCAGCTCGGACCTAACAAACCAGTCTTGCAAGAAACCACTTTAGGATGGATTATAGCTGGCCCCATTGGGGGGAAATTTCTATAACGCCCAACAAAACTACATTGTCATTTTAGTAGGGATATACAACAACAGCTTGCTAAGTTCTGGGAACTTGAAGAGGTACCTGTTGATAAACCTTTGTCAAATAGCGCAGATTATTGCCAAAATCTGTACCAAGACACCACGTACAACGTAAATTTACCGTAAATTTTGAACGGTAAATTTTGTGTCCAAATATCTCTTTGCGACTCACCAGATGTTCTAGGTGACTCATATAATATAGTTGAAAGGCGATTACTGCAAATGGAAAAGAAAATGAAAGCTAAACCCGACTTCAAAGAAGAATATACTAAATTCATGCAAGAATACGAGCGCTTAGGGCATATGAGTGAAGTTCGTAAGCCAGAGCGTGGATGTTACTTACCTCATCACGCTGTTATTAAGGACAGCAGCGAAACTATACGTCTTAGAGTCGTTTTCGATGCGTCATCTAAAACGACGACGGGTGTCTCGTGCAATGACATCCAGCACGTAGGTCCTATCATCCTAGACGACCTCTTCTCCATTCTCCTAAGATTTCGGCAGTACAAATATGTCATTACTGCTGACGTGGAGAAAATGTACCGGCTGACATAAGGCTGGCAGTAACTCAAAGGAAGACCTTCGTTATGTAATAAATTCTGTAACAGGAACTCTTCACTCAGCACAGTTGCCGCTACGCAAATTTCGTACTAACGTTTGTTCTGTCCTCCAGAATAACTCTAATTCCCTTATACCTAAGGACTTGGATTTCAGTTCACAATCAAGCACGTTGGGACTTAAATGGGATCTAAGTTCAGATAGCTTCAATTTCCCTGTAGACATTAAATGTTCATCAATAGCCACTAAGCGATCAATTTTATCAAATTCAGCTAGATTATTTGATCTTTTAGGATTACTAAGTTTATGCACGATTGTACCTAAGATAATCCTTCAAAGATTGTGGATGTCTCAGTTAGATTGGGACGATCCTATTCCTAACGATTTAGCTAAAATGTAGTTTAACTTCGTATCAGGGCTCAAGTGTTTGGTGCATTTCCAAATACCTAGATTCGTCTTAGATAATGATCCTGGCGCTATTCATGAGCTTCATTTGTTTTGTGATGCTTCACGAGATGCATATGCGGCTTGCGACTACATACGCTCCGTAAACAGCTCCGGCAATGTAGTAGTCAATTTGCTGTGTGCCAAGACAAAGGTTTGTCCTATCCGAGCTCAAACAATTTCACGACTTGAGTTGTGTGCTGCCTTATTAGCGGCGCGCATAAGTTCGAAAGTAGTGAAAGTATTATGGCTTACGTTTACAAAAATCTACTACTGGACAGACTCTGTTCACACTCTGTTGACATCTGTTGTACTTAGCTGGATTCATACACCTTCACAGAATCTAAAGACCTTTGTGTCAAATCGTGTTGCAGAAATCCAAGAATTAACAGCGATTGGTTCTTGAAGGCATGTACCAGGAGTCTTAAACCCGGCCGATTTACCGTCAAGAGGTTTAAATCCCCACGAAGTACAGGATGCCATTTTATGGTGGCATGGGTCTTCCTTTTTAGGGAACGGTTCATCAGCCTGGCCTGACGTTATTAAACCAATTATCGAAGTACCTGAAATTAAAACTTATACAACTAAACCTAAACCTAATACTAAAAATATTACAACATGCACTACAACAATAAACACGCCTGACAAATTGGTGAACTTTGAGAATTACTCAAAATTCACAAGTAGCTTGGCTTACGTATCACGTTTTATCTACAACCTAAAACACTCAAATAATAACATGACAGGATATTTAACTACAGAAGAACTTGAAAGGTCTTTACATTACTTGATCAAACAACACAAGGAGGAGTGTTTCGAATGCGAACTTAAACTATTAAACAATAAAAAATGCTTACCTTCGAAATCACGACTGCTGTCAATCGGGCCGTTCGTGGATGAAAATGGCATTCTCAGAGTTGGTGGTCGTATTCAGAATTCACCTGAAATATTTAGTAAAAAAACATCCCATAATATTACAATCTAAACATCATTTCACAAAATTATTGTTTAAACATGAACACATGAAATTGTTTCATGGAGGTGCACAACTTTTGCAGACTAACGTGAGACAATCATTTTGGCCAATTACAGGAAGGAAATTAGCTAGATCCACTGTTAATAATGGTAGGATATGTAGAATATTAAAGGCTAATACAATAACTCCAATAATGGGAAACTTACCATCAGCTCGAAATAATCCTAGCTTCGCCTTCGAGGTTGTGGGTGTCGACTTCGCAGGACCATTTTTAATACGTGACCGAAAGGGACGTGGTTGTTAACTTATTAAAAGTTATTTATGTATATTCGTGTGTTTCACAACCAACGCACTCGACCTAGAGATTGCATCAGATTTGAGTGCTGAGGCATTTATTATGTGCCTTAATCGTCTTATCTCTCGCAGAGGTAAGCCAAGCGAGATTCATTGTGACAATGGTCTTAATTTTGTGGGCGCAAATAATGAGTTTCAAAATTTCTCGCATCATGTAGTGAATCCATCTCGTCATATGCTGCCGGTGAATTCATAAAGTTCAAGTTTTCGCCCGCTTACTCTCCACACTTTAATGGACTTAGTGAAGCAGGTGTTAAGGCAGTTAAACGCCATTTAACGTGAATGGTAGGGAATACGCAATTTACCTTTGAAGAGTTAGCGACTTTATTTGCACAGATTGAGGCAATATTAAACTCCAGGCCCCTAACTTCCCTATCATCCGATCCTACAGACTTATACCCCTTGTGTCCAGGGCACTTTCTGATCGGCAAGCCGCTCACTTCATTACCATCTCCTGCATTAATCGACGCAACCACAAATCGTCTCAGTAGATATGAGCAAATCGAACAGATTCGTCAGCAATTCTGGGAGAGATGGCGCATCGAATTCCTGAACGAGCTGCAGCAGCAATGAAAGTGGTGTATTAACCAAGGACAACTCTCCGAGGGCGACACGGTGGTACTCAAGGAGCCTAATCTACCACCACTCAAATGGCGCATGGGGCGCATCCATCGGCTGTATCCAGGGTCCGATGGCATAGCACGCGTAGCAGATGTCAACACGTCCAAGGGCGTCATTCGGCGTGCAGTTACAAACCTCTGTCCAGTACCTGACGGACAGTAACCAGAGGATGTCTCGAAATCCCACGGTCTTCGAGGGGGGGAAGATGTTTACGCCCACCCTTACCGGACGAGCGAGGGGTGCGACGCGCGGCGCGCGGGAGGACAGAGGGCATACACTCTCAAAATCACCGCCATACTGCAACGACCTAAGCGGCCTAATTTATTCTTATTTCGAAGATTAAATACAAAATTTGTTATATACCTATGTGGAAGTTGATTATACGTATTTATTTCAAGAAGAGTTATTTATGAGCACCGAATTACCGAACAATCGGTTATAGATAATAATGAAGCTATTCAAGACCACGAAATAAACTTTCACGCAAGTATCGAACTTTTGTGTGATGAGAATACCAATTTATTTGTCATTAGTTTTCGTAACTTAAGAAATATGACGGTTCATAAACTAGTGTCAAAATTGCGAAATTTTGTTTCGTTGTAAAATTTCAAGCAAAAGCCGGCAGCAGGGAATACAATGTATTTATATGATATGGAGTTTGTGTGAAAAATAGAAAGTGTTTAGTTAGATATTTATAACAGGAAAAAATGTTAAGCCAATTAATGATAGTCCAGGATACGCGTTTTAAAAGAATATTTAGTGAAATAAGTGTATTCATAAAAGGAAGAACTGGACCGCTACTCGGAGAATGGTGAGGTTATAAAATTAGAAATAACATCTTTCTATTTTTCGTGATCAGGACAGTAATATTGGTGGAATTAAGAGACCCTGGTGGAGGCCAGTTAGTGAAGATTTATGTCCGTATTTACTAGAAACACCTAGCAATGTTTTAAATAGGGTGCTATGGAGGGCAATAGTCGATAACAGAGTTTGATGAAACTAACTTTGGCATCTTTTTTAATATGAGTTTTGTTTTATAAATGGATGGTCATATGAAAAAGGGAAACACTTGTTAGGAAAAATATATACGTTTATATATATATCTCTTCTCATGTAGTTTATTAGCCTTTAAGGATGCACATTAACGGGAAAAATTGAGACTTGAAATAGTTATTAGTGATTGAACAAGTGACATGGGGCAAAGTTAGTGTTGTCTTTTTTGTATAATTGAACCTGTAGGTAAAAAGGGATTTAAGGAGGTTTAGATGTGAATGTATTCTGATAGTTGTTAAAAATGCAGGATTGCAAGGAAGGAATGACATAGAGGGTGGGAAAGAGAGGTTGTTCTAGAATAAGAGTGAAGGATATTTGAGATTGTAAGTTTAGTTTGAAAGGAGTTGTTATTCTCTTTATACAAACAGGTTCTGTTTTGTATATAATTTATTTTCTTTGTTTTTTTTTGTGTCAAGTACTGGTCAGTTTACTCATTGTTCCGGTTTATAGTTTTATTTGTTATGGTTTAAAGAATGATGTATCTCCGTTGGAAATCAGTGATTTGTACACTGATTCATCAGGGAGCAGGCTGTAACGGGACGCCGAACGCATCGCCCTTGTTAATTTCTACTGGTGTCCAATAAGTGCTACATTTCTTTAATAAAGATTCCATCAGAAAAATAAAATTATAACTGTATGTATACAGACCTAAACAAATCGTAGGATTGCCTTAAATATTCGGTTAGAATTAATGTCACAACAGCCTGTAAAATGGTTAGTTTCTTGTGTAAAATAGGTAGCTAACTTTTAGCAAATATATTCATTATCAGCAAAAATCTACACATTATCAAGGGTTCATTGATCACAGATTTGACACTATAGATTAGGTGTTGTTAGAGTTTAAGTATTCTTAAGTCTCGGTTATTTGTCTATGAATTTATTTCAAATAAATTGAATAAGTAATAAAATAGCTCAATATTAATTTAAATAATAAATTCCGATTATACAATTAAACATAATAATAATTGAAGGCATTAATTAATATATTAAACTATAGTCTATGGATAGAAACAAACAAAACATAAACAATTTTTAGTTTTACATAATATTTCTATGAGTTACTTTTCAATAACAGTCGTTTAAACAACATCTATAAATATGAATAAAGCAATCTTCATAAACGTGTTACGCTTTAAATGTTGTCTTATAATAATTTTACACCAGTCTTTAAAAGTAATGTTACCACTTAACTAACCAGTCATAATGTTTATAGTAAAGTAATAGTATATTACTGCAGAGGGCGGGAAAAGTCATTCCGTGGATGAGTACGGTTTTGAAGGACGAGGCGTAGCCGAGTCCTTCAATAGATACGAATCCACGAAATGACATTCCAGCCGAGGCATGTATACTGCTTTTCTCCAAATATGCGAGGAAATTTGACACATGTTTATGTAACTTATTTTCTTAAAAATAACACTGCAGAGAATCTTTGACGACTTTGACAAAAAGAAATTCACGTTCCGACTTTAATTTTTTTAAGGATATTAATATTAAAAGTTTTGGGTCCGAATTGTATATTTGGTTCCACATGAAATGTAGTAATGAAAATAAATAAAAAAAGCCGTAGCAATAGTTAAAATAAATATATGCATTATTACTTTTAGTTGAATCGGCAATTCCTAAACGCACAACATTTAATAAAACACTTTTGCTACAAAATATTTATCAGTCCCAGAAGATCATTAAGACTAAATAAACTGTATTATGATTTGGACACAATAATTATAGTTATTTTTTTCTATTGTTATTGGCATTAACCATGCATTAACTAAACGCAGAAAACAATTAAAGTATTTTTAAATCTCGATTTTTGTACGTTACTATTGGGCTATATGGTGAATTTTCAAAGTCTGGGATGAAATTAAAAGTAAAAAACCTGCACAATAATGTACACTTCCCAGGCCTGTCCGGGAAGTAATACCACTTTTTTAAAATTGATTATTGTATCAACGCATATAACGGTGCACTTCGCGGTGTGTTTTTACTACATTAATGGGAACATTTCCGAGCAAGTTGGAGAAAACTATTATTATGATTTAAGTAGAAAATAAAGACAAATAAATTGATATAATATCTTACTAATATGTATCACGGTTTTATTTTATGCAGTTGTAATATTTCAATCAAGACTGAAAACACTCATAAAATATTGATATGAATTCTCATACTGATGGTTTCGAGAGATTGATGATGATGAGGAGATGATGTGAAGGACGTGTCAATTAGGCATGAGTGGAGCGGGATTTAGGCGGTTGAGAATTACTCGTAGACTTATTGTCTATGGTTAAAGAATTAGTTATGGATGGGTTCAGTGTTGACATATGTGACTGTTTTTGGGAAAAGGTCCCAGTTTGTCGATATGGAGTTATGAGTAGCTCCTAATACTACATATCATACACTATATTTTGGTGAAAGATATGTCTCTAGGTGGTATAGTTATCTTTTTAAATTCTTCAAAGATGCAAAAGTGAAAAAGCGACAATTGAGAAAACGTTAGTTAAAGTTTGGGACAGCAAAAAACACACTTATACTTTTAAGTTATGGAGTGGTTAGTATCAAATAAATTGGCATACTTTAAGGAATTCAAATTAGTAAAAAATCATATATGTTACGGAGGCTTGAACATAAAAACAGAATGAAATTATGTCAATCCTGAATATGGGTTTCTATATTTATAACGCGACACGCAGATTTATCATTAAAGTTGTATTTATAATGTATTCTCATGCTAAAAAAGACAGAATCAATTCTATGGATCCCTGTACTTAGTTATTACGTCAAAAAGTTAATAAAAAATTAGTTAAAAATTACAGCGTAAAAAAATACAAATGTCATGTGTATTTTAATATATAACATAAGATTACTTAAAAAACACACTTATCAAGCATAAAAAGTATTAACATCAAATTCTAAGTACTTTTTTATGCATTATACAGTTTAGTGATTTTCTATAGGTAGTGTCCCACTTTGTAGATTTACTAAACTTTAGTGCTTGTTCAGTGAAATGTATGTGTTTGGTATATTTATCCCATTTTATGTATGAGATAAAGGTTTGTTATTGTTAATCTAATAGTCATTGATACTAATGTCGTTTGTTTGATCTTTCTTTACGGAATTTGAACGGAATTTATTTCCGACTAAAGTTTAGTGTCCCACTTTAACGGTTTGGTTTCGTTCGTATGGACATACGCTAAAAAATTACTAGAAGTATCAAATCAGCCTTTAAAACATAGGTGTAATGTTTTTCGAGTTAGTATTTATATAAATAATATTTTATATCTATCGATTAATATATATATTTTTTATAATAATGTTTTTTATTTAGCGGAATCACCGATAAAAAATCCATTATCGATGGTTACCCAACCCTACTTATTCATATTTCGTATTTTTGACTTCACATTAGCTTCGCGAAGCGAGACTAAAATAGTACATTTAGCCTCTAGGGTTTAAAAGAAAGCCATATAATCCCATACAAATTTTTATGACACTGAAAAAAAACTTGCGGCCAGCTACATAGTCTTTACAAATAATTAAAAACAAACATACCAACCTGATCAGAATGGCCGAACTTTCTGATAGAATTGCTCAAACTGTACTTTTAGTTTTTCATCTATGGCAGTCGAAGTTAAAAGCAGAGTGTTTAACACGTGGCTGAAAGCCATTATATGACACGCAGGTATGTTTGTCTTCGCTCATTTCGTGAGCTCGTCCAAATAATCACTTCGTGTCATAATGGCTTATTTAGTCCCTTGTCAAACA
This sequence comes from Hedya salicella, assembly GCA_905404275.2. Taxonomy (NCBI): domain Eukaryota; kingdom Metazoa; phylum Arthropoda; class Insecta; order Lepidoptera; family Tortricidae; genus Hedya; species Hedya salicella. The sequence goes on from FR990096.1 coordinate 41,481,893, forward strand.
ATCTACTATTTTTTATTCGTATTTTTTATACTGTACTTTTCGATACTCTTTTTTAACGTTTTGATATAATAACTAACTAAAGGTATCCATAGAATTACTTCTGTATTTTTTAGCATGAGAATACATTTATAAATACAACTTTGATGATAAATCTGCGTGTCGTGTTATAAATATAGAAAATAAACCCATATTCAGAATTGACATATTTTCGTTCTGTTTTTATGTTCAAGCCTCCGTAACATTCAAACTACTAAGGTTACATACATGACTAATTTAAAATCCTTAAAGTATGCCAATTCATTTGATACTAACCACTCCATAACTTCAAAGTACAAGAGTGTTTTTTGCCGTCCCAAACTTTAACCTACGTTTTATCAATTGTCGCTTTTTACACTTTTGCAAGTTTGAAGAATTAAAAAAAAATTACAATAGCACTTAGAGACGTAAATTTTTCACCGAAAGATAGCTTATGCTTTGTTATATTACAAACTACTCATAACTTCATATTGACAAAGTAAAAATATTTCCCTAAAACAGGTACAAATATGATATCGAAGATTTTGTTAGGTATTCGACAAAGTGGGACACTGGGCACTAAACTTATAGGCCTTAAAAAGGTGCTTCAATTGGACATTTATGGGCCGACATCAATATCATAAGTTTATTACAGTATGTTCTATCAGTTTTCATTGAAAGTCGATTTTCGGTAGGTTTTGCCATATATCACTAAACTGCCCGTAACTCCGTAACTAGAATCGACAAAGTAGGACGTTTTACTAAACTCACTCACATATAATGAAAGCTACGAAAATATTTTGGATTATTGTATATATTTGTATTATGTAGATGTTTGAGTTAAAATTTATTTTATAAAACATTGATATTAGTAATAATGATTTAATTAACTCACGTTTATGTATGGGAGAATTATAAACAAATGTGTTCCAATAATTGAACTTTTTCATATTATGGCAACATAAACATGTATCCGGGATTTGACTACCCACATTTGAATTATGGAACTATAAGTTGGATTTGACAAATGACAAGACTAGTTAAGTTGAGGGATGTAATTTTAGCCAATAGAAGGATGGGATTTCAACTGAATTTTGCATTGAGATTGGTGATAACTTTTGTTATTTTTTTTATTTATTTATTTATTTATTATGGTATTGTTACGTTGATAACAAACTAACAATATTTGGCGAGCTTTGATTGGATTGTTGGGGATTATCGATAATATTAACATGGGTATGTTGGATAAACTGGAGTCGGGATTTTATGGCCTGTGATTGGATGACCCTCCGATGAGCCAATTACAGGGATTTATTTATTTATTGGTTCAAAAAAAAATGGGATGGGTTTAGGGACAGGTTTACCAACATGTTACAATAATGTATGAATAATTTTAGTGTTTTATTTTGTTACGAGTAAAGCCAAGTTTTTATAAGCTGTGATTGGACGATCCAGTGGTCAGCCAATTATAAGAACGGATTTAAGAGCAGGATTACCAACTTTTAACAATAATGTACGGAGAAAATAGTGTATAATGTTGGTAGTATTGATAACAATCGCTATACAGGAATTTGGGAAAAATAAGTATGTGTGAGTGTTCGCCGATGGGTATATAAGCCATAGTAGACCCACCATGAGTCATTCAGTCACTGGACCTCAAGACAAGAAGAACTCTCCAAAGAAGATGCAAGCAGAACAAGAAGAACTCTCCTAGGAAGAAATCATCTCAAGAAGGAAAAGCAGAAGCCCTGGATTTCAGTCATCAAGCCTCAAGCCATCAAGAAGTCAGCAAGTGAGAAAAGAAGCAACCCTGGTAAGTCCTTTAAATTAATCACTAATTGTTGTACTGTATATAGTGGACCTTTTACCCTCTGACGTGGCTGCTCTGTTCTTTTGCCGAGCGGTGTTAAATTAGAGAGCTTTGCTTGGTTTAGTAGTTATTATATTAAATCAAACAAAAATGTCTTTCTATAAGACACGTAACGTAAATGAAAATAAAACTATAACATATGCAATACATATTTTATTACTAAAAATTTAGCCAAGAGGAGACACATCGACGATCTAATTGTTTTATTGCCCAAATGGTTTCTCATTTTTGTAATTAGAGTGGCAGACTTAGAGAATGCTTGTTCGCTTGATCCCGGAACAACGAGATAATCAAAAGCCATTTTTTTCAGCTGAGGTAGTTGATATTCGTGGCTTTTCCACTAAGCCAGCACATTTGCGTTTTCTGGTTCTTGGGGTAGTGACTGTTGATTATGGGATATTAACATAAACAATAGATTCAATTAAAATAATATTTATTTTAATATACTGTTAGGAGAGACGTGTACTACCAACTAAACAGCATGATCAATAATAAACTAAACCAATGCATACCTCTTCAGAATAAAGGTACTTATAAAAACAACGAACACTTGACAGTGTAGACTAGTCTCCATGTGAGTAACAGAGAAAGTCATATAGCACACAAGTTAGAGTAGGACGGATTTGTTTATGAGAATTCCAACACGCCCCTTCAAAAATAAATCTACTTTCTCTAAAATAATTCATACTTATAATCTATTTACAATTATACATCTCCTTTATCTGGGGTACAATTTTATCATGGTCCAACATTTGTTGCATAGGATTAGGGAAAACCCAGAAAAACCTAACCAGACCATTTCCTATAAATATTTATATTTAACTATGTATATTTACATTATCCAACTTTAATATAAGCTTTTTACTGTTTATCTATCTATATTATTCCAAGTTTCTCTCATGAGAGAGAAACGCACTGTGGGCAATGGTTTTGTAAGGATGTCAGGGAGCTGATTACCTGTGGAAATATAATTCACTTTAATAACATTGTTCTCCACCTGTTCTCTAGAAAAATGATATTTTATATCAATATGTTCCGAACTTTTGTGACTCGTTGGATTGTTTGCAATGCTTATACAACCATTATTATCCTCATAGATCGGTATGGGACTAGTTGTTTTAATGTTTATACTGGTCATAAAAGACTTTAGCCAAAGAGCTTCCCTAACAGCTTCGAATAAAGCCATGTATTCAGCTTCAGTAGATGAAGCTGCCACTGTTTGTTGTCTTTTTGTTTGCCAGCATAATGTGCATTGTTCAAATAATTGAAATAAATAACCGGTTGTACTTTTTCTGTCCAATTCATTACCACACCAGTCAGAGTCAACAAACCCACACAAAAAGTTTTGACTGTTATTTCGGACATATGTTAACTTCAAGTCCAAAGATCCTTTCAAGCACCTTAATAACCTTTTTAAGTATGAACATAGTTTATGGTTGTTTTTGTTCGTAAATCTGCTCAATAAGTTGACAAAAAAGTTAAGTCAGGTCGAGTGCAGACCATAAGATAAATTAAACAACCGATAAGGTTTTTACATGGGGCTTCAGTTATTTCACACGAATTTAACTCGTTGTAATCAATTTTACTTTCTAAGGGTGTGCTGACAGGTTTACAGTCACTCATGTTAAACTTTTCTAAAATAGTTTTTATGTACAGTTCCTGATCTAAAGTGATTTTATCATCGGTTCTTTCGATTTGAATTCCCAAGAAACACTTAATTTCGTTTAAGTCTACCATTTTAAACTGGTTCAATAAATAACTTTTGAAACTATTCATGGTATTTAAATCTGCAGTTAATATAACGAGATCATCGACATATAGTACTACGTAAATGTTTTTCATTATATCACCCGCATCTAAAATGTAAATGCATCTATCAGCTGATGAGTACCGAAAACCTTTATTTATTTAAGCTTGTTCGAACATTTGAAACCAACAACGTGCAGATTGTTTTAATCCACATAACGACTTATTTAATTTGCAGACCTGATTATCTGCACATGGGATTCCTTCAGGAACTTTCATGTATATTTCTTCCTGTAACTTCCCATTTAAAAATGCCGTTTTAACATCCATATGATGAAAAAGCAAATTAAATTGATTCGCAAAGGCTAACATAAATCTGAAACTTGTAATTCTTGCGACTGGTGCAAATGTTTCACTATAGTCAACTAAATATTCTTGACTAAAACCGCGAGCCACTAAACGTGCTTTATATTTCAAAGGTTTTCCAAACTCATCATTTTTAATCGTAAATATCCATTTACAATCGACAATATTTCTACTTACGGGTTTTTCTACAAGTATTAACTTATTTCCTCTTTAATTGCTTTTTCTCATGAATACCTATCATCTCTAGATTCAATCTCTTTATAACACGTTGGTATTTTACAAAGTAAAGACTTTGCACACAATAAATAATTAAAGGTAATGTCTTCATTTTCATTATACGACACAGTAGGTAGGTTTTTAATCCTTTCACTCCTTCTTAAACTATTTTCATTTACCGATTCATTTTGAGATTTTGTCAAGTTATTATCAAATGTGCTACGGCTTGGATATACATCTGTTTCACTTACAGATTTATTATTATTAGTACGTCGATTATCAAATGAACTACAGTTTGGGTACGCATCTGTTTCACTTACAGATTTATTAGGTTGTTGACCTAATGGTGCAGAAGAACTGCCAGTTTGTTTAATTTCATCTGGTTTTGTCTTATCAGATTTTATGCACAACCTCTTATACGAGTGCTTGTCAGATTTACCATAATTATCTGAAATAATTTGGTCAGGCAACAACGGCCTACTAGATAAGAAATTAATCTCATCAACTATAACATCTCTGACTTTTACAAACTTTTGATTTACCATATCCCACACCTTATAGCCATTCGGTTCATAACCAACTAATATACCTTTTTGCGACTTTTCATCAAACTTGGTGTGCGATAATGCGAGAAGATAATTTAAGTGGACTGTATAATTTTTAACGAGTCCTGCGCAGTCTTCCGTGATCCTACTTGGATGAATTTATTTGTAGGAAAGGTTGTATTTTTACTCGATTGCGTGTCGGCTTACCTGGAGCTCTCTTGGGCGGAGTTCAGCGTCCGATGAAGGCAGTTCTGTGGGATAACCCAGCGCTGGATCCAGATAAGTTCTACCCTCAGTTCTACCACTGGAGACGCGCACAAACAGTTTAACAACAGCCGAGTCGCAATCGTGATAGTTCTTGTTTAAAGGTTCACACAGGTGGATAAATCAATTGCCTTGGCTCGCGAAGCCCGAATTATCGATAAATAATTGGCTAACTTTTTAAAGTACAACGTGCTCGATCTACACGGTACGAACGACTCACAGGGTTGCCACACTAACGACCTATTGAAGTGGCAACCAGTGTTGCTATACAAATAACGAAAATCTACCTAGGATCGGCAATATTCAACACTTGGTTTTCCTTATCTTATTGAACCGAATACCTTCAAATATTTCAGTACAGGCATTTTACTATGCCACATTTCAAAAGGTGTTTTATTGGTTTTCAGTGCTTTTGTTGGGCTTATATTAATTAAATAAGTGGCTGTTAATACTGATTCGCCCCAGAACCTTTTATCAAGCTTAGCACCTGAGATCATAGCTCGACTTCGTTCTGTTATTGTACGGATCATACGCTCAGCAACACCGTTTAATGCTGGCGTATGCGGCACTGTTAAATGGTAGCTAATACCTTTTTGCACACAATACTGTTTCATTTCATTTGATAAATACTCACCGCCATTATCAGAATACAAATTGACTATTCTCAGATTAAAATGCACTTCAGACTTAGCGACGAAATCTTGAAACGCAGCAAAAACGTCTGATTTATGGGCTATTAAGTACGTCACAGTGTAGTGCGTAAATTCGTCTACAAAAACAACAAAATAGTTTTTGCCGTCTACGGTTGAAGGAGTGATGGGACCACAGACATCTGTATGCACATTGAATAGAGGTCGTTTTATGACTTTAGATTTTGATTTATTAAATGGCAAACATGCTTGTTTCCCATTTATACAAGCTTCACATAATTTATCACTTACTGTAATATTATTCAATTGCTCGATATCAGAAAACATTCGCTTGCTTTTTATCTGTGCAAACTTGGATTTACCGATATGTCCAAGTCTTTGATGCCATAATTTGTAATTATTATTAACGACTCTATTCGATGTGTTAGCGCATTTGTCAAGCACAAAATTAATACCAATTAAATTGTTCAAACATTCACCCTTTGTTACCACCTTACCCTTATTCAAGACTTGTACCATACAATTGTTGTCAAAAATTACGGTCATTCCGGCTTATTGCATTTTCTTGACCGAAAGCAAGTTATACGGAATCTCGGGACAGTAGAGTACATCTTGTAGATCACCTCTTATGCCCAAATTGCTGACTACGGCCAGATTGCCTTTCTTTGTCGCTTGAATATATGTTCCGTTTTTTGCAACTGAAATGTTTATTGGTGTTTCCAATGACTCAAAATCTTGCGCTAAATCTTGCCTGTTAATTAAATGATCAGAGGCTCCAGAATCCAAAATAAACGAGATGCAGTTTTGGCTTTCTTGATTTTTCTATTCTCCAGTCATAAAAGCAAATCCCGAAGTCTTAGCACCTTCCTGATCTGTGCTATTAACAGTCTGAACAGTTCTATTGTTTTTATTCCCTTTTTGTTGATGATTTTTGCCCTTCTGTTTGTTGTAAAAACAGGTCTTTTGAAAATGGCCCTTTCTACCACAATAATGACACTTAATGTGCTTATATTGATGGTCTTTCTTTATGTAGGAGTTTTTATACGGTCTATTAGCGTTAGCATTCCGATTCATGTACGTATGTCTAGGTTTAATGTATTATTGACGAATAGTATAAGCTTGAAGTACTTTCATACTCGTGTCTCGCCGTCCATTAATCACTTTTATTTCGTGATCCAACAGCCTAGTTTTCACAAACGCGAGTGTTAAATTGTCCTCGGTCAATGTTTCAATTGCTGTTACGACACCGTCATAATCGTTGGGTAGTGTCATAAAAGATGGGTCACTACGTCTGCCTCTTCAAGTTTTGCTCCAGCAGCCATTAATTCGACGATTAATTCATCAAATGACTGAAAATGTCTTAGTAAGGTTGTATCACCTTCCAGTTTTAAGTTTAGTAATCGCTTACGCAATGCAAGCTGGGTTGCAATACTTTTCCTTTCATAAATATTGTTTCACTTTTCGAATATTTGTTTTGCACTATCGTCTTCACCCACAAGTCCTAATAAAGAGTCTGACAAATATTCTATCAGAGTATTCTTTGCAATACGTTCATTTTGAACCCATTCATTGTCCTGTATCACCGGAGTTTCACTGTCAATCACATCCAAAACATCAAGTTCATTTAGTAAATTTCTTATTCTTAGTTTCCACACACTATATTTGTCCCCATTAAATGGTTTAATGTTCCTTTTTGACTTTGCAGTGTCCATTTTGAATTATTATTCAAAATCACTCAGAAAACACACTTAGTCACAATTCTTTAAAATTAGGCACTAAAAAGTTCTTTTATTTTATTTTAAATTCACTCCACTATTAATTTACTTTAACTGCACTGGGCCCATAACCTGTTGATTATGGGATATTAACATAAACAATAGATTCAATTAAAATAATATTTATTTTAATATACTGTTAGGAGAGACGTGTACTACCAACTAAACAGCATGATCAATAATAAACTAAACCAATGCATACCTCTTCAGAATAGAGGTACTTATAAAAACAACGAACACTTGACAGTGTAGACTAGTCTCCATGTGAGTAACAGAGAAAGTCATATAGCACACAAGTTAGAGTAGGACGGATTTGTTTTTGAGAATTCCAACAGTGACAATTATTTATCGAACTCGTCTTGGTTTATTTTCTTTTTTTGTAGATATAAGACAGAAAGCAGTTTCCTGACGTATTCATCCCAACATTGGTTCCATCCTCGTGATTGTTTTCCAGCTTATAATCATCTTTAATTATTTTTTTGTTTCCGACTTAATTTTCAAATTCTCCCATTCATGGAAATAAGTACATTTTAATCTTGGATCTAATACAACTGCAATTTTAGCAACATTGGATCGAAGTAACGATGTATATGATTGCAACTTGTTAATCATAGCTGTTGCACCATCATTCAATATTTCATCGCCCAACTTACTTGAAATATGCTTCAGGAGTTCGTCTACAACCGGAACGACACAGAATATGCTTGGATATTTCATCATAGACATCAACAACGTTGCGTCATAGAATGGCTTTAAGAATTTAAGCAGAACTTCTACTCGCTCCCAATGTTCAATTTTATATTTTTTAAATTCAGCTACGCTGTCACATAAGTCATCCAATATGGACCTTACTTCAAAGGCCCGCAGCAGCATTAAGTACGTTGTTTTCCACCTAGTGGACATTTCCCGCAAGAGTGACAACCTTTTCATACCATTCAGATCGCAATATTCAAAGTATATTTGTTTGTTTTTTGGGTGAAAAGTTTATAATATTCACTAATTTAGATATATTGTGAATCATAACACCATCAAGTTGTTCGAGACCACATTTGACAACGAGATGTAAAACATGTTCTTAGCACCGTGTATGAACAACATTTTCATAATCATCGTGGAGTAACGTCAACATCTGCATCATTTTTACTTTAGTTGACTCGTCTGTAGGAGTCGACAATATTTTTCCTCTTAAAGAATACGTATCAAGAATTTCTGTTACTTTTGATGCTAAATGGTCACTTGTGTGAGGGTATGGAACTATGTCAAAGTCCAAAATTATGTCAACGAGACTGTTATTCCGCATAAAATAAGCAGTTACTGCAATATACGGTTTGTTAGTTACCGACGCACATAGGTCGATTTCTAGGATTTAGGCGGCCAAAATTATTTTATGTTCTATTTCAGTAATATACAACACGATAGTAAATATTCGGGTATTTTAAACACAAAAAGAAATCATTTACCAAGTTATCTTATTTAAACGGTCATTTCCAGTACCGAAATCGTTTTTCTTCGTGGTAATTGTATGCTAATCGGATATTTTTAGGGTTCCGTACCCAAAGGGTAAAACGGAACCCTATTATTAAGACTCCACTGTCCGTCCGTCTGTCTGTCCGTCTGTCACCAGGCTGTACCTCATGAACCGTGATAGTTACAGTTAAAATTTTCACAGATGATTTCTGTTGCCGCTATAACAACAAATACTAAAAACAGAATAATTTTATGTCTTTCTGTCTATGTCAGTAACCAATATAAAATGACCGAACATCGCGTACATTTTCTGCTCACACTGGAAGTTATTGATTTCGGCCGAAGCGTATATTTTGTACGGATCCCTCGGTGCGCGAGTCCGACTCGCACTTGGTTTTTTATTATAATCTACTTTAAGTTTAATTCGTTTAAATTCTTATCCAAATGGCCAGATAAGTTTTCAAGACGCAGGTAAATAATTAATCTCAAGTGGAATAAGTAAAACTAGGTTGTGTATAAAATGTGTAACTTTTTGGAAAACTCAACAAGAGCTCGTATATTATTTTATTCTTCTGTATTCTCTTCATCACAGTGCAACCTGAGGGGTGAGGGGTTCTAACTATTTTGATTTGGAATGTCTTTTTTTACATTTGTGAGCATATTCAGGCGAACTTGTTATATCTATAAAACACGCGAGGCGTCCGAGTCAATAACAAATAGTTTTCCAAGTATTCTAATTTTACGTTGATAGTTGGAAAATTTTACTCATTCAGTTTATCAAATAGATATTTACGGGTCCATATTTTTTATCCCGAGTATCCTGATGAACCTAAAATAAATTTTATACGTTTTAATACAAAATAAAAAGAAACATACATTTTCACTTTTTACTAAAAATGTATTTATTTCGCAAAGTTGGCAAAAGTAGAGCCTGATATTTCCAAATATCAAGCCAAAGAGTTATATTACACATCAAAATGAAAAAAATTACTCGGAAAGGCCCGGAAGTATAATATTTTTGCTATTGAAAACAAAGAATGGTGAGAAATTATTCATAAAAAGGGTTCATTTTTAAAACACTAATAGCTGTACTAAACATTGCCATTTCTAATTAAAATTTGTATCATATTACAAGACTCTTACCTGGTTTATCCATATTACCACTCTTACTTATGCACTGCCCTGTATAACATTACATTTTCAATTTATAGTGATAGTGTACTATTAGCGGCGCCGATGAGTAAACATGTACAGCTTGCAACGACGTCGATCAAATTAATCTGTACGGTACCAGCAAGCAGTGCTGAAGCCGAGGATACGCGGATATTGTCGGGATACTGACTTATCATACAATGCATCGGTTTTGGTGTAAGTTAACTTTGGAAAATTGACTTTCGGCCGCCTAAATCTCAGAAATCGACCTATGGGCGACGTCCAATAGTCCAAAGTCATGGAAATTTTATTTTCTACTTCACGCAACCGGTTTGTCCATTGGCACTGTGTTCTCAAAAAGTGTTTTAATGCTTAAGCTCAACTGATGACGATTCGGTAATGAATATCCCGGATTGAGCTCGCTTATAAACAATTTGAAATGTTCTTCTTCAACAATCCTGAAGGAATGGCTCCCATGTACAATAAAGTAACCTATCCAGGTATATATATTTTTCATTGCCGCGTTTTCTCTGTTTAATACCAAAATTTGGCTGATGCACATTACAATGTTTCTTTAGTTGTGTGCGATGTTTTTATTGATTTTTTTTTGTCACAAAAGTTTACACTGCATACAATTTTCGACCCGTTGATAAAACGTAGTCTTCAGTGACGGTCCTAACTTACGTTTCCGCGGGGTAACTAAAGAAACCCCAGAATAGGGAATATGCATGAATTTTAATTTTTACTTTATTAAAAGCTCATTCATGTTACAAACAATAGACAAAAATATTTTTTCGAATAACTATAAAAATAACCAAGATATAAGCCATCAAAAATTTCATTCTATCTCTTTCTTGCAAAACGGAATTTAATATGGAGTTTATATGGCCGGAGTGCATGATGACGTAACAGTGCATATCGGACCTCTCTGTCTAATTAGCAGTTTAAAATGCCTATATCATGCGTATTTCTTGGCCGATTTTAATTTTACATATTTAAATAGTTTTTACGGTATTTTGATATTACTTGAGAAAAGCGATACAAAAAATTCATGGCTATTGTTACTGTTTATACTGTTATAAGAACTCATTATTCTTCGTACATTCGGCAAGGCACATTAAATATTATGAATGTTATAAATAGATCATGTACATAATTACACGAAACGACAACTACATATCCAATATGACAATCATGTCCGTCAAAGTATTTACTTTTTTGTGTTATTTATTTATTCTTTATAGGTAAAGGATAGTCGTGTTAGGAAAAAGCAAACGAAGTAACTGTCTAGCTTTAAAAGATTATGCCCACTTATAACGATGATGTCATTAATACTAGCTTTTGCTCGCGACTTTGTCATTTGTTTTCCGCGGTTATCTGAGGAATATTGTAATTTTACCTTCCTTTTTAGGGTTCCGTAGCCAAAATGGCAAAAACGGAACACTTATAGTTTCGTCATGTCGTTCCGTCCGTCCGTATGCCACAGGCACTTTATTCAAAAACTACTAGATTATATTGATGAAATTTGGAGGATAGGTGTCTTGTATAAGCCGCTACTTAGTTTGATAGTTAAATAATAATAAAACATATTTCTAGGTGGGGCACTCCCATACGTGTAAACGAAACTGAAAATTTTTTTGTTCAGCATATATCAATGTGTGGCACATATTTCCTTCCTTGGTTACCCAGCTACGCCACTGAGCCGTGAAAACTTATTTCATTAGTAAGTAGGAATGCCCATAAGACACAAGGTAAAAAAAACGGCTAAGAGCATGTCGGACTAATGCTCAGTGTAGAGTTCCGTATCCGGTGCTACAAAGAAATGCACTACAGATAAAAACATACTTTGTGGAAAAATGCACCAGCAAAAGAGCGTATCTTCCTCTATATTGTATTATGTAAATTGTAATCTTTGCCTTTGTTGATTAAAATTAGTTATATATAGTAAAACTATATGGAGACTTCTTCAAATGACAAAAAACATATAATCAATGCCAATGTACGAGTAAGACACAGGTACGTAAGATGGATGGCGGTCTCAATAGGTGTCATTTGAGAAAAAATAGAAGAAAAACTTAAAATTATTTGTTTTATAATGATAAGCAAAACCGACTCCCTTTTGCCGGTTTTTTCTTACTATACCGGTCATTTTACAGAATTACTAGTTGTAAATAAACATACTTACAGACATACTTAAGACTTAGTTCCAAATATATCGCTAACATTTCATGTTCTGGTCTATATTATAAGCATGTAAAAGAAAGGAAAGTAAAAGTAAACGTTTGACTACTCATGTAAATTAACAACCCTGGTCTCTCTGGTCAATAGCAACTCATCCCTCTATCATCCCTATACACACCGTTCGTAACACCAACTCTCCCCGTTCACGACCAACTGTTCCTGTCGTCGTCCCATCTCACCCCTGAATACATAGCTACTCACCCCATAAAAATCCTCAATTACGGTTGATTAGTTTTCTATGTTAAAACCATTCTAAAAAGGAAATTATAATTTATGTCTTTTTGTTTTAAATAAACCTAGTAAGTACAACGTGCTCGCGAGGAACCCTTATAATTTTACCAGCTCATACCTGAGGTCATTAGGACCAACAAAATGTATGTGAACCCCAGGCAAATCTAACTAGTTTTGAAGATATTAGCAATTATACAGCAGACGCCGGGAAAGAGGGGTTTGCCGGGTGAGTAGGTATAGACGGCCGACTGTAGGCAGACCGGATAGTGATACGAAAACGGCAACGCCTTTTCACGGCCAGAGGCATGTATTAGTGCTTTTCTGAGACATATGCAAGGAAATAAAAAAATACACCACCCAAAAAACTACACGACAAAAGTTTTTTATGTACTCTCCAATCCCTCCATAATGTTTTTTTTTTTTTTTAAAGTCGTCCGTATTCTGCGTGTGTAGTGTTCCAATAGACCCTATTAGTGCCATTGTACACAACCCGATTATAAAAATCTTAATTTTTATAATGAATAAAATAATATGCAATAAATATGAAATATTTTCTATGGTCTCTGATGACTACTTACTTATAGACAATATTTAAAATGTATATTTCTCAAACATGCAATGAAATGTCGTCATTACGTGCGTTAAAACCGGCTTCAAAGTATCCCGTTTCGGGCGGAACAACCTGAGAGAACTGTAAAGGAATTTCATACAAAATTGAAAGCCTAGGCCGGGAAGTTATATTTTTTAATTTTAATGTAAACATGGCGTCTGTGTCATGCACTGGCTGAACAGCTGAAATATATTTTTTTTTTCTTGTGGCTGAATGGTTATCGGACCAAAAATATCCGCGTTAATGCCTATTACATACAAACTGCTATTAAGAACATAAATCTGTATGGTTCATATATTGATGACTAAATTTAAAATATCGTCTATACGTAAGTCGCCAGAGACCATAGACAGTATTTAAAATCCTCTGCATTTATTTTAGAAATGAAGATTCTTATTATAAAGGTTGTGTATAACGGGCCTAATAGAGTCTACTCGAACACTACACACGCGAAATACGGACGACTTCCGTAAAAAAAAAACAATATGGAGGGATTTAAGGGAAAATTTCAAAAACTTTAGTCGTGTAATTATTTCAGTGGTGTATTTTTTTATTTCATTGCATATGTTTAAGAAAAGCACCATACATGCCTCTGGCCGTGAAAAGTGATTGCCGGCTTCGTATCACTATCCGGCCTCCCTAGGGTCGGCCGTCTATACCTACTCGCCCGGCAAGCCCTTCTTTCCCGGCGTCTGCAGTAATGTACTATTACAACACATTGAATCATACAGATTTGTATTCGTAATATCAGTTCGTGTGTAATAAACATTAACGAGGATAGTTTTGATCCGATAACCATACAGCCACTAGAAAAAAAAGAAATAATTTAGCGGTTTAGCCTGTTCATGAACACAGACTGTTTACATTAAAATTTAAAAAAAAAATACTTTCCGGCCTAGTTCTTTAATTTTGTAAGAAATTCCTTTACAGCTCTTTCAAGTTGTTCCGGACGAAACGTGAAACTTTGAAGCCAGTTATAACGCACGTAATGACAAAATTTCATTACATGTTTGAGAAAAACTATTTATTGTGATTACCAAAGTGCATTAAGCTTCGTTGATCTCGACGTTGCCACGTATATTGCCAAGTGTCGTGTCGCTATTGAAAGACACGAAAGTGACAGCTACCACTCACTAGTCTTCCTTGTTTGAAAAAATAATCGTTACAATTGTATTAAAAGCGATAATTTTCATAGCGTTAAAGTTGTTCAAGTTTTTTGTACAAAAATTAACAAAACAAGATTTCGATTGCTTTTTCTTTGTTTACTTGACTTGGGTTCAATTAACTTTTTTTACTGCATACTACCTCAGGCATGTGTGGTTAAAATCTTGCGGATTTCTCACGAGACACCTTGTGCATATACTATATCCAAAATATTAATGAACATATATTCAAATTCAGACATTAATCCGCCGCTTTTGAACATCAACTTTTGACGGTAAAGTTTGTTATTTTATGACTCGTCGGAAGAAGAAAAAACATGTCTAAGAATATAGTAAAATTACTTTAAGAGTAACCTGAGCCCGAAAGTGACAGTAGCGACTGAAAAAAACATCCCTACTGCCCCCGCCGTCCCTTATCCCCCGTGTTACGTTAAGTGATAGTGATAGGCGTACAACGAAGGTTATGGAATAGTTTTATGGTAGAGATAAAATGGGTGCATGCCACTTCTAGTGACGATACTATAAAATTAGAACGCATGACCACATTGAAATTAACTGAAAATATCTAATAGGCCATGACATAGATGATTTTTTTCATTTTATTTGTCAAGTGTTAGTGTAGTTAGGATTAATTTACTTATTAATTTACTTTATTTTTAGTCAGTATTTTTTTATAACTAGTAAATTCGTAGTATATACATTTGTAACAATGCGAGAAATCGTTCACATGCAGATTGGGAGATGCGGTAATCAAATAGGATCAAAGGTTAGTTGCTTAACTCTTAATAAATAATTGGGTCTGTTTTCTTAATTCACAGAAAATATGTTAAAGTCTGACGACGATTCTAGGATATAGGGTAAAACTTTACCTAGAAGTTTTGAAACTTTTCAAGGTGAGTTTATACACGGATAGATTAATTTATTTTAGCAAGAACATTACAAAGATTATATTAAACAAAACCTTATCTAAACTAGCAACTATAAAGAAATCTAAATTAATTAATCAAATAACCCGCCCCGCGCGGGTTCTCGCGTTACCGCTTTGGACCGCGATGGATAACCTTTGCAGTGGGAATGACCCGGAGCGGGGGTCATGACCCCTCTCACGCACGCGACGCCCGACTTCCGCGAAGAAAGCTTTGGCTTCAACAGCCGGTAGTCTCGACTGCAAGCGGGACAAATAAATAATTACCAAGAATTGCGTATTTGTACCGCTTCCGGAGAGCATCGGCCTCAGCCGCAGCAGCTGACGCAAGTTGCGTCCTAAAGCAGGCACTTTCCCTTCTACCATGGACCAGGGTCATACCATCAGGCCTTTTACCATCCGACCTGTTGAGATCAGAGGGCGAACGATATCGTTCAATGCGTAGTGGCGGGGGAATCCCCGCACAACGGCGGCAACTCAATGCGTGGTGACCGCTGCTGTCAACCATGGTGCCGCGCATATGCATGTGATAGAAGGGGTAGTTTATAAATATAGATATATAAAGGGGCGGTTCCGTCAATGAAACAACGTCTTCTCACGTAGTGGTTTAGTGCCCAACTAACTCGTACGATTTATTATCAAAAGGTCCTAACTCAACACTATTTGTTTACAAAACTATTTATAAGTATATATATATATATATAGAGGTATGTATAGTATGGGGACCGTGACGTAGCAATCACGGCCTTCCTGCCCAAGCTTCGCTCTCGAAGCTTTGTCTCACTGTACCTGGAAAAAGAAAAATAATTTAAGCTAAACTCATTCATAATGCCACCGTTACGAGTGCCTTATATGCGATCCATGCACACTCCATAAAGAGCTGCTTACGCAATTATATTTTTTTACTTATTCGGGCGATCCATGCTCACTCAATGAAGACTAGCTTACGCCATTTTATTTTATAAACTTGTTTATATTATTGTCCTAGCGATCCATGCACACTATTGGGAGTTGCTTACGCAATTATATATGTATGTTGTTTTTTGTTTTTTTTTTTTGCTGGCGATCCAATTTTTGATTTTTAATCTGTGAAGGGCAGTTTCGAAGCGGTTTAAACTATGACCAAAACATACCCATATAAGATGGCAACGCAGAAAAAAATTGGCAGCCAACATGATAGAACAAACATATTTTTAAATAGCTGTCGTTCTCAACGTTGTGAGTAAAGTGGCGTAAAAGTGTAAACGATTCAGTGTTTATCCAACTATCAGATTATAGCCATATTTCGGTCCCAAAGAATAATTATGAATTACAATCTCACTTCAAAGTAGTTAAGACAGAGATTTTTTCGGTGACTTGCGATTGAAATGGCCAACATTTTTAAGAATAAAGAATATTTCTCGTAATTATCTAGTCATTATAACAGTTTAAGTATTAAGTTTCATAAATAAACATTAAATCATTAACATCTATGACTTATTAACACAGGATTAGCGAATAAAACAAGTAACGGTCCATGTAAATACGGGTACGGGTGGTGGTAGCTGTAGCTACCAAAAGCAATTTAGCCAATTACTCGCTTTGACGTTGTAAGGCATGGGAGCACACCTGAAGCGCTGCGATCGCGTTTGGTACATTTTGTGATTTGTTCCTAATAACAGGTAAAGACTCGAACATAAAGTAAAAAAAAGGTTTCTATATGCGCGAATTATATCACTGAATTGATCGCGCATATAGAAACCTTGGAAACGTTCAGTTGTTCATATGTTTATGCACTTGACCATTCCAAAATATTGCGCTAGAAACACCTTATTTTTACTATTGAAGCGGTATATCAATCACAATAAATATACATTCTGACCGCCGAACGTCGAACCACCGAAACTGAAAAGATTTTTTTCTGCAAATATGCCACATCTTGCAGCAGTTATCTTAAAAACATAAACTAACTAAACTAAAGAATGTTTGCATATGATAAATATTTTATACAGTTTTTGAGGTACTGCCGAAAAACTGCACTTTTAAGCAAAAGCGCGTAATTACTAGTGCCCTTTTTAACACGCTTTTATTAGGTCGACCTGTATGTAATTAACTATGTAATGGTTATATATAAATAATCTAACCACCTTCCCAGGATCGTAGCGTCATGAAAATTGACAGCTGTATGTAGTTCTGATGACAATACAATAATATGGTACTGTCGAACTGATCTGATGATGGAGCTGGAAGATATGAACTGGAACTTCATGATGGAACATCGTATCTTAGGTGTGTTTGGATTTGTGAGAAAAGTCTTGTTAAGCGTGTTTTACTAGTGTTTTTTAAACTATTAAATTCTGGAGATTTAATTAATTTTTTATATCGTTTTTTGCATCTGTAGTGCATTTTTTTGTATGAATGGCTGCGGAACCCTACTCTAAGCATGGTCCGACTTTCTCTTGGCCAGTTTTTTTCACTTAAGCGGAGTCGAGTAAAAAGTGTCTATTAACCATTTTTGCCCAGCTTCTTGGTTACCAAAAATAGTTGTTATCCGTTTAGCTGTTTTGACATGATGAAGCCACAACGACATATCATCATAAGGCCTCATACATCTTGACAGATGATTTAAATAGCGTCTGATTGCAAGAGGCAACGCCTCTGATGTCATATTCAGTCTGTGCCCAGTGAGTCCTAGATAATTTGGGTTCAATCCGTATATCATCGCAATAAAATGTTCCTCTTCCGCGATTTTGAAACTATATGAACGTATAAGTATTTATTAGTCTGTCATAAACCTCAAATTTGTCTGTTTTTTATAGTTTTCCTATCACGACGAGGTGCTTCATGTCTTCATAAGTGTCGTTTTAATATTGTACGTGATGTTTTTAATGAAAAAAATCTTTGACAGATTTTACGTTCAAATTGCGACCCAATTTTACCGTAGCATGTTTTTTTAATATTGTTCTTGTCTTCTTTTGGTTCAGAATCAGCAGATATTTTACTGATGGATTGAGATCCTGATTCTGAATTTATATCAAAACTGTAGTCAGCGTTAAACTGGTTTTCTGCTATATTATTTGTATCCATTGTTCAGGTTAATTTCTGATAATCGTCGATACTTTCTGCCTTATCGAGGAATCGACGAAACACTGAATAGATGAACACATTCAATAAAGTAGGCATTATCACAACAAAACGGACCTTAATCGTGTATAAGAAAGGTTTTGTTGTAATAAATAAAGTGGGAAATCATGTGTTGATTTAAAGATAAATATTTTGCTATAAAATACTGTCACGCACAAACACAGAATTACAAGTATATCTCTGATCTTTACATTTATGACCATTTTACTTAAATTATTTTACCTAATTAGGTTTTCTAATATAAAAATTATTCCTTACCTAACCCACTAATTAAAGTCGTATAGGACTGCCGATCAGGCAAGGCAGAAATGTAAAGTATTTTTTTCCTACATACCTACATTTGACCAAACGAGCTAACTCAAGTTTAAAATTTAATAATAACAGAGAAGATGCCAAGAGTTTATTTTAATACTGCATTAAACAAACGTATAAATATCAAATTGAACCCAAAAAGATGAAATAAAGAGAAAAGGTATATATATTTTTTAGACATTGCGATGAAATACTACCGTATTTTTATTCCAAAAACTTAAACGTTATCTGTGATTAGTTACGGTTCAAAGAAAGAACAAAAGTTTGAAAACTATATGGATAGCAACTGGAATGTAAACATTAATTACATCGAAACTCTACGCTACGTAGAAACACAATATGTACAAATATATAATATTTATCAAGTCGTAATTTCAAGACGTCTAAACTCAGTATGTAGAAAGTTTTTACGTCGGTTCTCAAAATGTAAAAAAAACTGACTCGAATGGCCTTGAGAAAAGGATAGTACGGCTATTTTTTTCTTAAGCTGAAAGTCTGATAAAAATTGTACAAGTTATGTGGTACAATGGAATGTTTAATTTTTGAACGTACAAATATCAATATGTTTACATTTGAAAAGGTATACACAGACATACAAATATACAAACATACATAAATACGGACATACAATTGTATGATGTCATTATTCTGCACGAACAAGTATCAATATGTATTTTAAAAGGTTTAGTGTAGGCAAACATACAGACAAACAAACATATAAATATACATACATACATACATACCGACATACATGCATACATTACATACTTACAAGCATACATA
Source organism: Hedya salicella (assembly GCA_905404275.2). Lineage (NCBI taxonomy): Eukaryota > Metazoa > Arthropoda > Insecta > Lepidoptera > Tortricidae > Hedya > Hedya salicella. Next base: position 41,501,347 of record FR990096.1, read on the forward strand.
CATACATACAAGTATGCATACATACTGATATACACGCATACATATCTCTCCGTAATTAGTAGTTCTCCGTATTTAAAACGTTTTACATATTGTCTTTGACGTAAAAAGTTTCGACATAATAAATTAATACATTCCAGTAGCTAACCCATTGTATACTTGGTATTTACAACCCCAATAACCAGAAAAGGACATCCATGACGATATTTCTAAAATTAGGTGTTCCCCATCTTGAAATCCAAAATGGATCCCATTTTTTTGAAATCTGTACCCTCAAAAAATAACACCCGTGGCGATTTTTTCAAAAACTTATGCCCGCCTTTTATCCAAAATGGATGCCATTGTTGAAATCTCCACCCCCAAAAACAAGGATAACGACACCCAAGACGATGTTTTCAAAAAGTTATGTCCCTCATCTTGAAATCCAAAATAGATGTCATTTTTGGAACATTCACCCTCAAAATCATTAAGTGTATGTACATAGTTCAATTCAATTTTTTTATTTTATTTTATTGAGTTTTCCGTCCGATTTTTCGATTAAAGTCATGTCTGCCACCTTTAAACCCAAAGTAGAAGTCATTTAATGTAATCTACACTAAAAACCTGATAAGCACCTCAAACCAAAGGAAACAAATAAAATAAAAACTAAGTTTATATTCATCATCATGTTAATTTTTCTTTCCCCATATTTATTACTCTCCCAACGCATGATTATGTTACTCGTAGATTGTAACGTAAAAAGTTTTATTTAGGTATCAATTATAGACAACACCAACCGACTCATTCTGACCTGAGTCTTCTTGTGAATGCAAGCTGCGAGTCTAAAATCACAACTTATCGTGACAAGTCGTGACAGAGAAAGACTCAAGTCTGTTCAGAAACTCGAACTCTCTAAAAAACTCCAGTCGTTGCTTAGACGACTCACGCTCAACTAGACTCGGGACTTGGAGTCTCTGAGTTCACCGAGTCTTGTATAATCTGAGTCGCGTCTTGGAAAATAGAACTCCAGAATTCGAGTCCTTTACAACACTAATTGTACCACTTCGTTACTCTGACAAACTTGTTCTTATCTCTTATTTTGTTCTGGAAATATGTTCAAGCTGTCTGCGGAAAATTTATTATGGTTAAAGAATTTTTATTATCTCATAAAGAAATGTACATTTCACTTAAATGAGAATTACACGGCTTAATTAAATGTTATAATTATCTATCTTCGGCCGTGAGCGTCTGTTAATTAAATCTAGTGTCTGTTTTCGTATTTAATGTAGGTACTACTTAAGTGCTAGAATAATTAGATTAGATTAGATACAAATAAGTTGAAACAAGTTTAAGTTATCATTGCGTAATTTGTGCTATTACAATAATACATTTTGTGGCGTGGGGTAGAATCTATGGATAATATAGACCGCACACTATGATGCACCGCTCTTAGCAGATAAACAGTTAACGCCAGGGCCGCATTCAAATTAAAGTTATTGGGGTGTTATCACGAATATGCATTTTAAGTTTATGTTTAAAATATTGTAACAATCTGTTTGCGTAATTTTTCTAGGTAGATTATTATAGATCCGAGCTCCTTCAATCCGATCTTTATTATATCTTTAGTAATAATATAATAATAATATTGCACGCGATTTTTTAAACGATGGTTGAGCGGTGCGAACAGGAATACATATACATATTATAATCATTATCAATGAAACACCGACCCATCCACAACACAACCTGCTCTCCGTATTTTGAATTGTCGCAATAGGCAATTACAAATTGTATTCATATTATTTAAATATAATATAATTAGTTTTCTGGTTGACAACTTTTTGTGGTAGTTTCAACATATCTATTACTAAAAAAACTATTTAATATATGCAATTTCGAAGTAGAGTCAAGGGAAAAAAAATCCTTTAAAAAAACGTTTAATTATTGTTTTAATTTTCAGTTTTGGGAAGTCATCAGCGATGAGCATGGCATCGATCCCGAAGGCGAATATCACGGCGACTCGGACCTTCAACTGCAACGCATTAATGTGTACTACAACGAGGCAACGTGCCAGAGATATGTACCTCGAGCTGTACTGGTTGATCTTGAACCAAGTACTATGGATAGCTTACGCTGTGAACCGTATGGGAAGTTGTTTCGTCCTGACAACATTGTCTCTGGTAATGCTGGAGCAGGCAACAATTGGGCAAAAGGGCACTTTACCGAAGGCGCTGACCTTCTTGAGGCAGTTCTCGATGTTATAAGGAAAGAAGCAGAAGGGTGTGATTGCCTTCAAGGATTTCAAATGTTGCACTCCATTGGTGGCGGTACCGGTTCGGGAATGGGAACTTTAATGTTATCTAACTTAAAGGAAGAATATCCCGACAGAATTATAGTTAGTTTTTCTGTGGTGCCTAGTCCAAAGGTCTCAGATACTGTTGTGGAACCATATAACGCAACTCTTTCTCTCAATCAATTAATTGAAAATTCCGACCAAGCATTTTGCATTGATAACGAAGCACTATACGATATTTGCTTCAGGACGCTTAAAATACAAACTCCGACGTACGGGGACCTAAACCACTTAGTGTCGGCCACAATGTCGGGCGTGACGACGTGTCTCCGTTTCCCAGGGCAGCTGAACGCTGATCTCCGTAAACTCGCAGTCAATATGGTTCCATTTCCGAGGCTGCACTTTTTTATGCCCGGATTCGCACCACTGACATCGCGAAGCAACCAGCAGTATCGTGCGCTCACTGTGCCTGAACTAACGAAGCAAATGTTCGATGCCAAGAATATGATGGCGGCATGCGACCCACGTCATGGTCGATACCTTACCGTCGCCGCTATCTTTCGCGGGCGGATGTCCATGAAGGAGGTGGATGAACAGATCCTCAATATTCAGAACAAAAATAAAGATTTTTTTGTTGAATGGATTCCAAATAATGTAAAAACAGCGGTTTGTGACATTCCTCCCAGAGGTCTTAAGATGTCTTCTACATTTATAGGTAATACGACTGCCATTCAAGAATTGTTCAAAAGAATTTCCGAACAATTTGCATCGATGTTTAGTAGAAAAGCATTTCTACACTGGTACTTGGGAGAAGGTATGGACGAATCAGAATTCGCAGAAGCAGATAATAATGTAAGTGATCTCATATCCGAGTATCAACAATATCAAGATGCGACTCTATGTGATCAAGAATTTGAAGGTGAGGAAGCCGAAGGGAGTCAAGAGGGCAATGAAGGGGGAGAATAATCATTGCATACTGTTATGTTCGGAGTCATAAATAAGTTATTTTTTTATTCTTATACTGAAGTGTTATTTAACTTAAAAGTTTCTTGAGATGTCTTTTCTTTTCATTTATAATTTTAGCTGCCCAGCACAAAATTCAAATTCAATTTTTTTATCTGTGAGTAGGCCACAAGGGCACTTTACAAGTCTGACTAAGGCATTTCCCAAGAGGAGACCACTCTTGAGAAGAAAACCGAACTCAACAGTCTTTTTTTTCAAAACAATTCTTAACTATTACAATATTATCTTAATTATACTTAAAACTTTTACATTATAATAGTGAATATGCATGAATATTTTATTTTGCTTTATTAAAAGCTAATTCATGTAACAAACAGTAGACAAAAATATTTTTTCGAATAGCTATAAAAATCACCAAGATATAAGCCATCAAACATTTCATTCTATCTCTTTCTTGCAAAACAGAATTTAATATGGACTTTACATGACCGGAGTGCACTGTGACGTAACAGTGCATATCAGACCTCTGTCTAATTACTAATTTAAAATGCTTATTTTATGCTTATTTCTTGGCCGATTTTAATTTTTTATTTCACATTTTGAAATAGTTTTTACGGTATTTCGATATTTAGTTAACAAAAGCGATAAAAAATTAATGTACCCTATAGGTAAACGCAGAGGAGATTTACAGATTCTCCAGATCAATGTTCATATTCATACTAATATTATAAATGCGAAAGTGTGTCTGTCTGTCTGTCTGTTACCTCTTCACGCTTAAACTGCTGAACCGATTTGGATGAAATTTGGTATGGGGATAGTTTGAGTCCCCGGGAAGGACATAGGCTACTTTTTATCCCGGAAAAATGCCCTTATCCGCGATAAACGAATTTATGGCGGACGAAGTCGCGGGCAGAAGCTAGTAAAATATAAACTAATAATTTTCTCAGAGATGTATACGGCGTCACGATATGCAATAAAATTAAATATAATAATTTATTGAATTCTACTGAGATGTATAAGATCTCTTATGGGTCATAGTGAATAATAAATTAAAAATAATAATTATTAAATCTAAATTCCTTAGAGCTATATATGGGTCTCTAGTTTGTTTGTTTTTGCATGTCACTGTAAGCATTCTTGGTACCCAATGCCCAGATACCTTTTTCATACCCAACCGTTCATGTAAAATATTATGCACGCTCCCCGTTGAAATCTTTACATTTTCAGCAATAAAACGAACCATGACATGACGATCCGTCAAAACTAAGTATTCGACTTTTTTCACAATTTCTTCAGTTACTGCTGTAGGGCGTGTCCGGAGCGGGGGTCGTCCATGGTCGATGTTCTTTCACGTCTAAATTCGGCGCACTAACGTGTAACTGTCGAATACGGAGGAGCATTAGACCCTAAAGTGTCCCGCAAATCTAAATTGACTTGGTAGATTTTTTTTTCAAACACAAGTATTTGATAACGTCGCGCAGTTCAATTTTCGTCATTTTCGGTAACGTACTTAATAGCATGGCAAAGAAATAACCGTATTTTTATTTAAACAAAAGACAGATATTACAAAGATCAGAAACAAATGAAAAATTTTTTCGGCGATACTGGACTTGAACCAGTGCCTTGAGCCAGACCGGGGCAGCACGCTCTACCAACTGAGCTAAAGACAGATGACGAAATTCATCGACTACTGGTATGGACGATTAGCTCAGTTGGTAGAGCGTGCTGCCCCGGTCTGGCTCAAGGCACTCGTTCAAATATCGTCGAAAAAAAATTTCATTTGTTTCTGATCTTTGTTTATAATAAAAACGCTAGTGGAGTGATCCACTTATAAATTGCAAAAATTGTGATTATTATCATGATATTTGTAAAGCAGAAAGAAAATACCATTTTTGTAGCCATCAGCTAGATAGAGTACCTTTACCAGCCAGTATTTAGTTTTCAAATGTTGAAAGAGTTTGCATCTCATTCTCACTTTATATTGAACGCCCCTCTTATGTTGAACAGCAGAGCAGCAAGAAAAATTCAACGCAGGAATATAGGGGTGCCTGTAACCAGTTTGAGTTACCTGACGAAGAGTTTCGTCACATATATAAGGTGTGCAAGTCATTACTCCTTTTCTCCTGACTCTGACCATACCTGAGTTAGAGCTCCGAACGAAATGAATGATGCTACAAAATGCCGCAGTAATGGCGGACCGAGTCACGTGACACACAAATCGGCTGTCTATTGGTCAAGCAAGGTCGTGTGGCGTTATGCCATTTACTACTTTGTTCGAAATTATGCGTATAAACTGGAAGAGAATCAGAAAAACCAACTTTTGTTTCCGAATGACATTTGAAGTAAAGGAATTTTTATAAAAATACGAAATGCAAAAAACACATTAATGTTATAATTATAAACATTAGCAAAGAGTTTGTAACATCCTCCCACCTTTGGGACGAAGACCCAAACCAACGATCATCCCCGTAGGACTTCACCAGGTTGCACTCTGGGCGGGTAGTTTGTATATGCTCTTGCATGATCCCCTTCACCGGGATAATACTTTTATTTGTATCTCCTAAGGTCATTTTATAAGCGTTGCATCATTTTTTATTGACCAATTACCGTCTACCTTTAAGAATGTCGTTCTCCTTGCCCTTTTTATTTGAGCACACTGGTGTAATTGTTCCTCAAACGGCTAGCAGAAAACTAAATTGGGATGAACACTTCAAGGGCCAGTAATTAATTTATGCAGTGTTGTAACGAAAGTCATGTCAGCATATTTTTATTAACATGGACAGAGAAAAACTGGCACTTGCAAGTAACTCCACAGCCCGCAAGCATGGAGTTGTAAGGCAGGACACATCATCACCTATTTATAATAGTACATTACTGCAGACGCCGGAAAAGAAGGGCTTGCCGGGTGAGTAGGTATAGACGGCCGATCGTAGGGAGGCCGGATAGTGATACGAAGCCGGTAAGCACATTTCACGGCAGAGGCATGTATAGTGCTTTTCTCAAACATATGCAATGAAATAAAAAAATACACCACTCAAAATATTACACGACAAAAGTTTTTTCAATTTTCCGTACAATCCCTCCATAATTCCCCTGTCCCTGTCAACTACTTTCTTGGTCAATGCTTTGTCGTCAACTATCCGCTGTCCGTATTCTCGTCGTCTTCTGTCGCTGTTCGGTATTAATTTAAATTCAAACGTCGGCCTTCAAGCGACTAACCTCCTTGCTGACGCATTGACTAATGGTTAGGTTAGACGCCCCAATATACCCACCTCCAGTACTGATTGTCTATCAGTACTCAAAGGCTGAGGGAGTCTCACCGTTCAGTCCGGCCTGTCAAGGTCAAATCAGGTCAAGTCCGGTCAGGTCTGGTCAAGTCGGGTCAAGTCAAGTCTAGTCAGGTCAAGTCAAGTCTAGTCACCAGATGCCGATGGCCGGACGTCAAGTCGACAAAGCTTCGTCACTGGTCGACGGTACAGTCGGTGGTCGGTCCGAACGTCTGCTACTCTGACCTGTCCATCTCGGCCTGGGTAAGTCTCGACGACTAGCAGCGATTGGCCATCTGCAATGACAACGACATCGCCTACGGCAAGTGGGTCAGATGATCGGTACCACTTGTCCCGTCTTGTCAGAGTGGGCAGGTACTCGTGTATCCACCGCTTCCATATTAAGTCAGCTAGTCTCTGTGACTTGCGCCACGATCGTCGCAGTAGGTCACCGTCTGCAAAGGTTCCAAACGTCGTGGTCATGCCTGTTCTGTGGGTCATTGGAAGTAAGAAGTCCTTGGGTGTGAGGGGTAGGTCGTCTTGTAAAGGTGTAAACTGTATTGGAGTGTCTTGCGATAGTTCAAATTACTTACTTCCCTGCGACAGATACTTGACAAATGTGTCCACACTTGGTCTAATGCACCGTGCTAATCAGCCGAAGAGATCAGGGATATGGGAAGTTTAGGATCGTGATAGCGGATGTCGTAAGACTAGTATTTACCTAGTTATGAGAAACAATTGGGCGCCAGACGTTTAGAAGCGTCGATGAGTATGAAAAAAGGAGATCTAAATTGAATATGAATGCAAAACAAACTTTATGTTAAAACCAACAGGTGTATATATTAGCCACGTAAAGAAAGCAATCACCCGAGGTCTTAAACTAACTCGTTAACACTACTATAGATTAAGCTTACAATTAAAAGGCATAGCTTAGTAACTTTCTCTCAGATAAGAGGCAGAGGTTTGTGACGTTTGCTGTGTGAGGCTCAGATACTTATTCTTTTGTCTCTATGTGAAATTTAAACTCTGGGTACAGAGGCGTGATACATTCCTTCAGATTCCCGCTAGGTTATGGAAAGAAATCACCTTGATAAAAGAGGTGCTGCCCGCACGGGTCACGGTGACTCCGCTGATGCACGTGTCAGCCCAGGATCGCCGCTAGGGAAAATCCCGCTCGTGACGGCTTTCACGGCACCCGCGACGTCACGACGACAACGCGTGAGCCACGCCCTCTCCGCCACGCTCAATTGCCTATGTGAGGCTGCAACGAGACCCGGCGATGCTCCGGCGAAGCTCGGCGAAACCCGCCAGTTTCACAATCGCAGAAAAATCATATCAGTATTAACATCTAAACGAAACAGCCAACGCCCACTTTCTCACAATTTACAAACACACGAATATTTACCTGGCAAGAAACAATAGAGAAGCTTAGGATGACTCTTCCGTCTTTAAATGTTAAGTATGATTAGTATTCCTGTAACAAATAGAAGTGCCATGTTTTACGATGCGCTCACAAAACCAACTAACTAAGATCACATTTCCGCTGCGCACAATCCGTGTGTACTTACCAAAATGTTCATTGTGTCACAGCGTCTATGTATTTCGAGATGAGACGAGATTAACTCCACATGACTCTAAATTAAAAACATGGTGGCCACGGGGTGAAGCGAACTCCCAGAATTAAGACACCGCTCACTTCAAGGCATAGCTGGGGAGTGACCGACGCGTCCTCTGATTTGCTTTGACAAGCCTGTCCGCCCTAGACCGTTTGAGCAACACTATTTGACAGCCATGTTCGTACAGAGCATGCAATTTTGAAGAAAGGAAGAAAAACAAACAATTTGTTTAAACCGCTAATATTAATGTAAGTAGATATTTATTACAGATTTCAGACACTAATTTTACTATTTTATACAAAACGAGACATGATAAACATATTTAATCAATTTTGCGGAACGTCCGTTTTCGCAGTTACAACGTGATCCGTTAGATGTCAGTGTGCCCTGAACCTTGCACAGTTATTTTAAGATGGCAGCACGCGCAGTGAACTGAGATGTTGACTCACTTAAATATACCATGTAACAGTCTGTGTGGTCGAGAGGGACGTATGTAAGCGGCCTCCCATTGACTATGGATTCCACCTCAGTAAGCAAGGTTGCTAGGATATCGTCCCTTGGTACTCTTGTCTTGAGCGTCGCCTTCAGTGAGCTCTTTACAGCTCTTACCATGCGCTCCCAGCATCCTCCCATGTGCGGTGAAACGGGGGGTATAAAGCTCCACTCAATATGCATCATTCATACTGCGATACCGAACTCGCTCGTCCTGATCGATGGCCCGCACGGCTTGTACTAGTTCACGATCAGCTCTTCTGAAGGTAGTCGCGTTGTCGCTCCATATAGTCTTCGGACAGCCGCGCCGGGCAATGAACCGTCTGAGTGCCATGAGGGCGCTAGTAGTTGATAGGTCACTCACAAGGTCGACGTGGATTGCCCTCGCAGTCAGACATGTGGAATTCTCCGTACCGCTTCACTTGGCGACGTCCTATTTTCACCATCATTGGTCCGAAGTAGTCAACGCCAGTGTGAGTGAATGCCCTGCCAGATTGCGTCACTCTCACATGAGGCGACTGACCCATTAGAGGCGGACATGCCTTGGCGCGATTGTTTTTACAATCTTGGCATGCGCTCCATGTCACTGCACTCCTTCCGTTGATGATCCAAAACCTTCTTCGTAGCTTCAGATGGGCCTCTTCCCTGTTAACGTGGGCTTGGTCCAGGTGTTGCTGACGCACAAGGAGTCGCGTGTAATCGTCCTTGGGATGGAGGATGATTGGTTGCTTCGTCTCATCTGTCAGGCTCGTAGCGGCCTCCGTTCTCCCACGGGCACGCAGAAGTCCGTCAGCATCAAGGTATGGCGTTAGCTGGCGAAGTTTGCTGTTGTTGCTCACGTAGCCGGTCCGTCGGAGAGAGGCGATGTCTTCACTAAAGCTTCTATTTTGGGAGTCTACGATGCACAGTTGTTCAGCGCTTTTTATTTACTGTGCTCTCAGCTCGCCTGTATGCATTTTGCTTCTGTTTGAGGTTTCTTACGTATCTCAAGTGCCAAGCCACTGCTCTCACATATCTCCAATACTTTGAGAACCGGCTGATATCCGGGAGAACTAGACCTCCACGACTGGTTAGCTGGGGTACGTGCTTGACCTCAATGTCGTTAGAGTCCACTGTCAGGTCACCATCTGGTCTAGGCCAAGACTCCTCAGGCTGTCTTAGGAAGCCTGGTCCATTCAGCCATCTTGCATAGTTGGCGGCGATTGCGACGCGTGTCGCGTCGTCTGCTGGGTTGAGTTCTGACGGGACCCACCTCCAGTCGCAAGGGTCTCTGAGCTCCGCTATCTCGGCTACACGATGCGCGACGAATGGTTTGAAACGTGCGGAGTATGGATTTGATCCAGGCAATAACTGTCTTTGATTCGGTCCAGTAAGTCGTCGTCATAGAGTCGTTGAGCTTGATTGCTCCCCCAAGACCCGAGAGAGCTGTGCTTGCTAGGCTTTTAAGCAATGTTCGGTCATCATCCATCGTGGGACCCTAGTGTTCTTTGCTTGCTCCACCTCTTCCAGCCAGGCCTTCCATTTGTCCAGGTGCTCAGTTCCAATTTCATCATCCCAGCCAATACTGTCCTTCCAAATGTCTTGCAGTATCAGTCTTCCCTTGATTGTGGTTGTTAGCAGAAAACCCAACGGGTCGAAGATACTCATGATAAGTCTGAGTACTTCACGTTTAGTCGGGTGTTTCGCCCCAGACAGATATTTGTCTATTTTGTGAAGCTTCATACTAAAGGTGAAGTTGTCGGATTCAGGCTCCCAGTTCACCCCAAGGACTCGCTCCAGCTGAATTTCACTCCCACATTCTGCTAGAAACTTCACTCCTCCAGGCGCGAGTTTGTCTTTCGGTAGATTTTACAGAAGCTCCTTGGAGTTTGACATAAAGTTTCGCATATTAAAACCTTCTTCGGCATGAATGTGAATAACATCGTTTACGGTCTCGATCGCGTCTTCAATATTGACTATGGAGTGAATGTAATCGTCGACGTAATGATGATTTATGATAGCCTTGACAGCTGTCGGGTTTGTTTTTTCAAAACGGCGGGCGTTCAGGTTCTTTATATATTGAACCGATGACGGTGAATAGACAGCACCAAATGTCATTACGTTCATGACATATTCGCCGCCCATCCATAGAAAGCGCTGCGCTTGCCTGTCCTCTTCTTTGATCAAAACTCTGTCAAGAGGAATCATTCTTAGTTGCCCGTTGATTTTATAGGATTCGAAAGACATCAAAATATATTATTGGATACCATGGGAGCGTAGAGACCAAAATATTACAATGCAATTGCATGGGATTATAGGCATGGGAATCAAGTGGAAGGATACATTTAATGTATGTCTCCCATTACTGCCACTTTGTAGCAGCGGAAGGCAAGAAGCACACCTCGTATTGATGTTAGAAGGTCAGGTCCGCTTAAGAGGTGGTCGTTAAGCGACATGCCTGACGATTTAGCCGCGCAGTCCAGCACTAGGCGTAATTTGTCGGGTTTGTCGGAGTTAAAAACCGCGAAGTGTGGTAAAAACCAGGTCTTACCCGTTCTCACAGCTACGTCTTTATTGATTAATTTTGAAATATAACCTTTATCAAGGTTTTCTTTTATCTTTTCAGAATAGCGTACCGCGAGCTCTGGCAATTTAGACAACCTTTTTTTTGTACTGTCAAGACGTTTAAGTGCCAAATTGTAGCTATTAGGTAGGATGGGATTGTCATCCTTCCAGAGAAGGCCCATCTCCCACCTGTTACCTACTAATTTTGACGTTTTCTTTAAAATATTAAGGGCTCTTAAGTCGTTCTTGGAACGGGGCACGACGGAGTATGGTATAGTGCCAAAACCTTCCGTGGAAAAAGAGAGTCTATATGCGTCATTAAGTTGGTTACAGGCGCATTAGTGCATGACTGAGACGTCATTAGGCATGACTGCCATGCACTATGTATTATTATTATTATTTCCAAAAATGGCAGCTCGCAGCTTGTGCCAATGTCAGTTTTCCGAATTCAGTTCAGTCAGTTATTAGGTTATTTTCGTTTTGATACAGCTCGGAGTCAAGTTTTGAAAGCAGCAAGGTATAAATTTTACGGAAATAAATTATAGCATCGAATAAAATCGCCAAAACAAAATACAAACCAGAATGCTGATATAGAACAAAATGGTATTAATGGAAAGATACGCGAGCGAAAAAACTAAAGTCTAATATTGTTATTTCTGATAAAATCTGATAAAATGGAGATGAATGGAGTGAAAACTAAACGAAGTAATGACTTGAAATTTACAGGACGAGGGATGAATGGAGGAAGAAGACCATAGAGAGATGAAGATAATCTATTGCACTCGAAAAATCTATGTTCCAAAGTACCCTCATCCAAACCGCACTCACACAACGAATTGTCTTTAACATGTATTTTGAACAGGAAAACAGGGGAACACGAAGACCGGAAACATCTTGAAGCGTGCTTCTATAAAAACATATTTCAAGCCGTTGAAGAAGGTCTCAATACAATAGACCCGTGAAGAGTAGCACCCCTTTGCAGAGTGCAGGCATTTATAAGCTGGACTGCGAGTGGAGCCAGGCCTTCCATTTGTCCAGGTGCTCAGTTCCAATTTCATCATCCCAGCCAATACTGTCCTTCCAAATGTCTTGCAGTATCAGTCTTCCCTTGATTGTGGTTGTTAGCAGAAAACCCAACGGGTCGAAGATACTCATGATAAGTCTGAGTACTTCACGTTTAGTCGGGTGTTTCGCCCCAGACCGATATTTGTCTATTTTGTGAAGCTTCATACTAAAGGTGAAGTTGTCGGATTCAGGCTCCCAGTTCACCCCAAGGACTCGCTCCAGCTGAATTTCACTCCCACATTCTGCTAGAAACTTCACTCCTCCAGGCGCGAGTTTGTCTTTCGATAGATTTTACAGAAGCTCCTTGGAGTTTGACATAAAGTTTCGCATATTAAAACCTTCTTCGGCATGAATGTGAATAACATCGTTTACGGTCTCGATCGCGTCTTCAATATTGACTATGGAGTGAATGTAATCGTCGACGTAATGATGATTTATGATAGCCTTGACAGCTGTCGGGTTTGTTTTTTCAAAACGGCGGGCGTTCAGGTTCTTTATATATTGAACCGATGACGGTGAATAGACAGCACCAAATGTCATTACGTTCATGACATATTCGCCGCCCATCCATAGAAAGCGCTGCGCTTGCCTGTCCTCTTCTTTGATCAAAACTCTGTCAAGAGGAATCATTCTTAGTTGCCCGTTGATTTTATAGGATTCGAAAGACATCAAAATATATTATTGGATACCATGGGAGCGTAGAGACCAAAATATTACAATGCAATTGCATGGGATTATAGGCATGGGAATCAAGTGGAAGGATACATTTGATGTATGTCTCCCATTACTGCCACTTTGTAGCAGCGGAAGGCAAGAAGCACACCTCGTATTGATGTTAGAAGGTCAGGTCCGCTTAAGAGGTGGTCGTTAAGCGACATGCCTGACGATTTAGCCGCGCAGTCCAGCACTAGGCGTAATTTGTCGGGTTTGTCGGAGTTAAAAACCGCGAAGTGTGGTAAAAACCAGGTCTTACCCGTTCTCACAGCTACGTCTTTATTGATTAATTTTGAAATATAACCTTTATCAAGGTTTTCTTTTATCTTTTCAGAATAGCGTACCGCGAGCTCTGGCAATTTAGACAACCTTTTTTTTGTACTTTCAAGACGTTTAAGTGCCAAATTGTAGCTATTAGGTAGGATGGGATTGTCATCCTTCCAGAGAAGGCCCATCTCCCACCTGTTACCTACTAATTTTGACGTTTTCTTTAAAATATTAAGGGCTCTTAAGTCGTTCTTGGAACGGGGCACGACGGAGTATGGTATAGTGCCAAAACCTTCCGTGGAAAAAGAGAGTCTATATGCGTCATTAAGTTGGTTACAGGCGCATTAGTGCATGACTGAGACGTCATTAGGCATGACTGCCATGCACTATGTATTATTATTATTATTTCCAAAAATGGCAGCTCGCAGCTTGTGCCAATGTCAGTTTTCCGAATTCAGTTCAGTCAGTTATTAGGTTATTTTCGTTTTGATACAGCTCGGAGTCAAGTTTTGAAAGCAGCAAGGTATAAATTTTACGGAAATAAATTATAGCATCGAATAAAATCGCCAAAACAAAATACAAACCAGAATGCTGATATAGAACAAAATGGTATTAATGGAAAGATACGCGAGCGAAAAAACTAAAGTCTAATATTGTTATTTCTGATAAAATCTGATAAAATGGAGATGAATGGAGTGAAAACTAAACGAAGTAATGACTTGAAATTTACAGGACGAGGGATGAATGGAGGAAGAAGACCATAGAGAGATGAAGATAATCTATTGCACTCGAAAAATCTATGTTCCAAAGTACCCTCATCCAAACCGCACTCACACAACGAATTGTCTTTAACATGTATTTTGAACAGGAAAACAGGGGAACACGAAGACCGGAAACATCTTGAAGCGTGCTTCTATAAAAACATATTTCAAGCCGTTGAAGAAGGTCTCAATACAATAGACCCGTGAAGAGTAGCACCCCTTTGCAGAGTGCAGGCATTTATAAGCTGGACTGCGAGTGTGGTCTTTCATACATTGGTCAAACGAAACGCAGTATATAATACCGGGCGAAGGAGCACATAGCAGATGTCAAGCACCGTCGGTGTACTAGGTCTGCAGTCTGTGAACATGTCATTGACAAACCAAACCACTCAATTAAGTTTGATAAACCTTCTATCCTTGCCAAAGAAAAAAGATATTTTCCCAGAATGCTACGCGAGGCTATTGAGATTAAAAAGCATCCTAATTTCAATAGAGAAGATGAATTGTCACTACCACCAGCTTGGGATCCTGTAATACATCTCATCAAGGAACAAGCGAGACACAGGACTGCAAAACCTTAATTTCCGAACGGTGTAAAATATCTTATCTGTTTAAAAGTAGTTTAATAGTCTCTGTTTTTTAAATATTATAATTAGTAATGAGGTAGCCTGGGAGTTTTTCTTTGCAGCGTTTCTTTTCTCCTCAGTACGCCTCATTTGTGAAATGCTGCTTGGTAAATTATTAGAATAAAATAATTAAGCCCTTCTGGCACATGTGTAACTGTCTTTACAGCTTAGGCCCATCTGGCATGTATGTACACCTTTATTTGTGTTTTTTCAAAAAATGGGTAGTTTGCACAAATTGTAACTTTGACAGAGGACAAATACATCTTTTCTCAGTCCTCCCGTGACCATGGAAAGCTGGAAAGCTTCCGAAACGTCGGGAACTAAAATGAGATAATAAACGCGATATAATCCGTTAAATTGTTTTATTTCAGTGACTGGTTATGTCAAAATGACTCGGTGTGACAACCCAACGTACCCCGTAGTTGTCAAACTGTATGAGATTGGTTAAGTATTAAAGATTCCAATTCCACTAAGGAATATTCGAAAAATATGTTGCTTTTAGAGTTTATATTAGGGATAGGGGCGTGCAGGACCGTGAAAGTTATTCGTTCACAAGCCGTGATTACTCAAGGAGAAAGATAAATAAGTTAAATATAGGTCGACACGGGTATGGACTGCGAGTGTTTTTCTAGGACTAAATATCATTAGATATATTACTTTAGCGACAAACAGCTGGCTAATTAGAACAATTAACGGGTTTAGGCTATGTAGTACAAGTACCTGAACCTCAGAAATATACGGAATGAGTAAATATATTGTTTTGTGTAATTATTTGCACTAGTAAACAAATAAGCCTGTAGTTATCGATAGTTACAGTACATCCCTAGTATACAATGAAAATATATATATAATATCGGGTAGTATTTAAACGCACATAAAAAAAACCCTTTTCTATGCAAAAAT
This sequence comes from Hedya salicella, assembly GCA_905404275.2. NCBI lineage: Eukaryota > Metazoa > Arthropoda > Insecta > Lepidoptera > Tortricidae > Hedya > Hedya salicella. The sequence goes on from FR990096.1 coordinate 41,516,833, forward strand.
AATACAAATTTATATCAAAATTACTGATTGCAGAGCAAATATTGTACTGAAAATGTTACTAAATATACTTCAATTTGTATTTGTGGCGTGCATCTATTTATTTAAAAGTAAAGCATATTTAAGTAATAATGACCACCGCACATTATGTGTATTAAATCTTTTTTTTAAATATAGCTCTTATTTTTATATAACGTACAGTAGTTTACCTGAATGAAACGGCATTTTATATGACATATAATCATATTTTTTATTCATTGAAACATAATGAGATCAGCATAAGAAAATAATAAATGCACATCAAAACATCACTTTGATGTTTATTAGGTATATGTGACTGTTTATAGGAAAAGGTCCCACTTTGTCTATATGGAGGTATGAGTAGTTCTTAATACTACATATCATACGCTATCTTTTGGTGACAGATGTATGTCTCTAGGTGCTATAGTTATTTTTTTTTAATTCTTCCAATTTGCAAAAGTAAAAAAGCGACACTTGAGCAAACGTTGGTTAAAGTTTGGGACGACATAAAACACACTTGTACTTTGAAGTTATGGAGTGGTTTGTATCAAATGAATTGGCATACTTTAAGGATTTCAAATTTGTCAAAATCATGTATATAAGCTTAGTAGTTTGAATGTTACGGAGGCTTGAACATAAAAACAGAACGAAAATATCGTCGTATCCTACGAAAAGAGGCACAATTGCAAAATGACTACTTTTCAGGGGAAACATTTTTGTGTTTCACTCAAAAGATAATAAACAAATTAATAATTTTACAATTAAATAACGTGCATTAGTGTTCTAGAGTCCTTATAAAGTATAATTTGTATTTGTTATGATATATTACAAGTAAGTTTTGTCCTTTAAATCCTTATTCGTCGGACTAAATGGGTTATAGAGGGCCACAAACTACATAGTGTCTTTCATCATCGGAAAATTTGAGGCCACTACCGCCTTTAGAGGCATGTTTTTTTTCTTTTTTATGACATAGGAGGCAAACGAGCAGACGGGTCGCCTGATGGTAAGCGATCACCGTCGCCCATAGACACTTGCATCACCGGAGGAGTCACAAGTGCGTTGCCGGCCTATCAGGTGGGAGTACGATTTTTTCTTGAAAGCTTGAAGGTCGCATCGCTCCGGAAATACTGCATGCGACAATTTATTCCACAGTTCAGTCGTGCGAGGCAGAAAAATTCTAGAAAAACTAACAGTGGTGGACTGCCAACCATGTAAGTGGTGAGGATGGGAATATTGTCGCGTAGGACGATGGTGGAAAGATGCAGCATGCAGATGTTTTCGTTGATATTATAATTTTTTTAAGATGTTTCTTGTAATATTTTTTTATGTAATAAATGAAAAATAACATGAAATAAGTATTTTAATGGAAAAACAAACTCAGACCAAAAACATTAATTACACAAACTAACAAAAGTAAAATTTCATATTATTATAATACAGTCTTGAGTATTACTAGAGATCATTTTTCTTATTTTTCTTCGTCGTTTGTATCCCGTGCAGTGGCACACTTGCTATCTCATGAGGTAACGATAAAAAAAACATGGTATTCTTTAGGAATTATTTTCGTTTGACACAAATATACGAGATCTGTATACTTATTTGTTTTTATTTAATTTTATAGGGGTTGTGTTCCATTCAACATTTGTAACAACATTTCTTGACCCTCTCGTCACTTTCTTTAACGTAATAAGTGTTTTCGAGTCTTCATTGAAATCATATTTACATTTATCTTGGGTTATATTCACTTCTTTGACTTTACTCTATGCAACTTTTTCTCCGTCGTCATTTATTGTCCAAATTTTTATTTTTGCCATTCAGTAAAACATATACAATTTAAAACACTCTTTACTTCATTTCTTTCACTCTATATGCTTCCCTCGTGGTTTTAGCCCACCTTATCAGCTTAAGCCATTGATCTTGTTAGAAGCTCCTTCGATCACAGAATGGACGCTGTCCCCTTCATTTTGCGAATGGCCCACCTCCAATACAACTGGGTTTTTCTGTACAACGGTGAGAGTTTGATTTGAAATTTAGTGTTCTATAATTTGTTTTCTACCTATATTTACTACCTATCTCTGACAAAATCCTAAGATCAACTGATATTGCTCTACGTTCAACCATGTTCATTTCGTCGATTATTGTCTGAAAATAATAAAAGATAATGAAACTAGGTCAATTAGAACAAAAAATTTAGTAGTTATCAGACTAATTTTCTTTCATTTTACATTGTCCAAATTTTGGGTTATATTATTAAACAAATAATCGACTTCTTGCTCATTCCCTGGTGATATAGGAGACTCATCGCGTTTTCTCTTCTCTGAAAATAAAAATCGGTATTATTAATGCGAAAGTGATTCTTCTTTTCGCTTTAGAGATACACATCAGATACCTGTAACAGTAATTCCGGGAAAATGCAATGTTCTGAAAAGTATAACAAAAACCATTTTACGCGGCTGAAGTAAAACATCCAGAATGTCATAAGAACGCATGTGAAAAATATAGGTAGGTACTCGTGCATATTTACAGATTGACGTTGATTGGTACGTTGGTAATTACCACAGAACAAGAGAATAAGGTTAGAAAGGCTATCGAGTACAATTTGTATCAGAACCAATGTCGCCACTAAATCCCTTCCACCTCTACTACTATTCACGTAAAGAAAATAAATACAGTCAAACACACACACGCACAATATCACTCGGAGCGCTATGATTCATTCGCGGCTCACCCACACAAACGGAATTTAACACTACGCTGCACGTGATCGAGTCGTGCGCACCACGAATGTCAAGCGATTTAGAAATGATCGCATTGAGCGCAATACATTGCTCTTTCAACAGCCAAAGTTAAGTCGGCACTGTAGTACTATGCGAGCTATGTATACAAAACATTAACAATTACCGTTATTATTGTAAAACCTTTAGTACCTTACCGTTTTTCGTAAACATTTCAATAAAATGAAGATATTTACGCTTAACGATGGTATGTTATTCCTCCTTTGGCTAAAGTAGCCACTCCACTTCTTGCCCCGCATGTTACAATAGCGCAACTCAGCATTTCCCACTACTTTTTTATTATCTATTTTACATTCTGGCGCAAGGTCGGCGAGCAACTGCGAGCGGCCGCGTGCCTGTCGGTACAAGTTAAGAACATTTGCACAAATTTGTGGCGCGCCTGCTCCGCCCACATTGCCGTTCTAACCTTATTCTCTTGTTCTGTGGTAATTACACTCGAGGCTATATTTTACAGCACGAGTCGAAGACGAATCCTGTACAAAGACGAGAGTGTAATATTTTAATTATCATTGCTTGAGACATTTTTTTTTTGTTTGTCCTCTGTGATCTCTTTTGGCCAGAGAGGCCATTTTAGAGTTACCGTAGTGAGTGTCTCGCTCCGAAGGAGCGAGGCACTGATTGCTTGAGACTATTTACATAATATTGTCATTTAAAAAAATAATCATACTTCTATATAAGATATTTGTAAATATTACATATGTCAAATCAAATCAAAATGGCTCGCAGCGACCATTGTATTTGTCTATGCGCGCGCACGAGCGTTGAGGCAAAGGCTAATAGGCCAATCAGCCAAACATTAATAATATAATTAACTGAATAATTTTATCAGTTTAATACAGTCAAACCGTCATTTTGTTTACAAAACTTTATAATTTATTGAAATTAATTGCTTTTTACAAGTACTAGTTTAGATTTATTAATATCCTAAAATGTTTCTTGTACCTAAAACCTAAATCCTGAAGTTTAACTGTAATGAAAAGGCACTAGTGCGATTATGTAATGTAAATAACACGCGTGTGTAATAGACTGGATTACAGCCATAGAAACGGTGTAATAAGAGCCACTTTACGAGCAAGTGTATTGAAAAAGTAATTACTGACTATTAAATAACTCTTAAGTGTGCATGCAACTGTATAACAAATTGCGTGTGAATGTTAACTACTAATTCAATGAGTTTAAGTAAATAACATACAGTGAACTATTTTAAATTCATAATTACCGCTCGAACTAACGCTTAAAGAACGTTAAACTCTATTTTTGTGAACGTCCAACTCCAAATGCATGGTGTACTTACTAACGCCATCTATGGAATTGCGAGTGATCTGTTACGCATGACTGCATGACCAAAACTGAAACAGTGAGTATTTACGAAGCTAGACTTTGGCGCCACCTGTTAGTGATTCGTCGACCTATCAACACTATCGAATCGATTCGTTAATCTTACTTGCCATTTTTACCCTTCCGTCGCTGAACATCGTATTCGCAAAACATGTTATTCGCAAAACATGATATTCGCAAAACATGATATTTGCAAAACGTGATATTCGCAAAACATCATAATCGCAAATCATGACATTCGCAAAACATGATAATATCAAAATCTAAATTACGATTATCGATACTTATAACTCATTATCCCATTTTCAAGTTTGAGCACCGCACCACTCGTAATGACGTCAGTATTAATCACCAGAGTAGAAAAGCTGTCACGGGAATGACATACCTGGTTTTCTTATACCATGGGTTATGTGAGGATTGCAGTTCTACTAACCTTACCTACCTTTCTTGTGATGACTCGTTTTTGTGTGGATAGCGACACCCTCTTGGCCTAAAAGTGCAAGTATTAAATTCATATTTTTTTAAGAATTATCCTGTAACTCTTAGCCGTTAAGGAGATCTCTGGTTCTCCACTTAAAAATGTCCACTGTGCTACCCTGATCTTAACTAATTTCTGCCTCTAAGCAAAATATGATAAATAATTATATTGCGATTAGTGAATTAAATAACACTGCTTGAGCCCTTATTAGTGTCTGGTGGCTTCTGTCTTCATCAACAGTTTCTCTTTACCAAATGATGATTTTGAGTGTAAATGCTTGTTCTTCTTTAGTAAACACCGAAATCGCCATAGGTGTGCCCATAATATTTGAGGAATTCCTTCGATTCCTCATCGATCTCATCATGAGATCATCACCACAATTTTATGGGACCAACTTGGATCTCCAAGTTAAGAGTAGGAATCTTCCTACTCTTAACCGAAAAAAAATATTTCCAAAACGACTCGCGATCCGCGAATCAAATAACGCTGGTAGAGCCCTCAGTGGTAACTGATTGTTGGTGTCTTCATCATTGGTTTCTCTCCACTAAATGGTGATTTTCAAATATAAATGCTTAAACTACTGTAATAAATACCGAAATCGCCATAGATGTGCTCTTAAAAATGGAGGAATTCCTTCGATTCCTCATCGATCTTATCATCAGATCTTTACCAAAATTTTATGGGACAAATTTGGTATACCTACTCATGAACAAAACAATAATTTTCCAAATCGTCGTATAAATGACAGAGTTCTAAGGTAACAAACATAAAAAAAAAAACATACAACCGAATTGAGAACCTCCTCGTTTTTTTGAAGTCGGTTAAAAATACGTGAAAATAGTGTGAGAGGGACACGGAAGGACATTTGACATGACATTGACACTTAAAACAATTTAACGGATTATATCGCGTATATTATCTCATTTTAGTTCCCGACGTTTCGGAAGCTTTCCAGCTTTCCATGGTCATGGATGCTGAGCTGATGATGGAAGATACAACTCCTTATTAACGGTCAAAAGTTGCAAGATATTTTTTTAAATATTATGGGTAAGTTGAGACTGTTAGTCGTATTCTTTTTAACCAGCAAGCTAATGGACTTAACCATTTTGACCCAGCCAATTCCATCACTAAAAGCCAAAAAAAATAAAATAAGAACCGACTTCAAAATTAATTAACAAAAAAAGCCAAAAATAATCTTTTATCTACGACGGATCACATTTGAATCACCTTTTGAAGTCGGTGCCAAACCTAAAGTAAAGTTCTTAATTCAAAAAAAATACGAATTACTATAACTAAATATGTAGGTAGGTAATAACTAAAGGCTCGCCGCCGCAGTTCTTGCGTGCCATCTGAGTTAATATTAATAAATGAATGGCACCGACTTTAAAAGGTGATTCAAATGTGATCCGTCGTACAGAAAAGATTATTTTTAGCTTTTTAGTTAATTTTGAAGTCCGTTCTTTTTTTATTTAAAAATTTTAACAATAGATCGCACTAAACAGCTAACTTAAGCTGCTTTGACACGACCAGCGATCTGAAGTGTAGAAAACACTTTACTACTTTTCATTTCCGCTGGTATTATCTAGTTTTTGTGCTTGCATTACTGGTTGGGAAAATGACGTAATTTTTTTATACGCCCTTTTAGAACGAGCTACTTTTCAAACTGCTATTTTTGTATGAAAACTTGAGTTATTACGAAAAAGAAAAAATATAGCTCATAAAATAAAGGAGTTTAAAATTTGAAATACTGTCAATTTAAACATCTTTCTCTCTGGGGTACCAACCCCATCATCTCTGAGGATCGTGGTCAGCATCAAGGTTGCACCTGGAGCAGATGATCTGCCTCCACCGGTTTCTACCCAGCGCGTTTCTCACAACCGTGTAGAATTTAGAGAACAATGAGTCTTTCAGATGGTCGGCATCTTGTTGGTGAACGATAGCGCGATCTGTGTTTTAACGATTTAACCTTTTGCATTTTCATGCTCATTGATAAATATTTAAATTTAAAGCAACGATAAGAAGCGCAGTTTTTACACAATTGACATACGTATTGGCGCTCCGCGGCGGGAGAAGAATGAGGATGAGAGTTGACCACTTATATAGTTTCCAAAAGATCATAAGAATTTTATTATGAATAGCAAGAAATTTTCAAGAGTTGTTAATTTCGCGGTATGTTTCCCATTCGCCTGTCGTAGATGATTCAAATTTAAGTGAACTTATATGTATAATAAGAATATCCCCATGTTAAATGCACAATGTTTCAATATTGAAAATTGCCTGTAAATGCTTATTTACTAGAAGCCTCTTGTTATGAAATCTATCATAATGCAAATCCCATGCTGTATCGTAATTTTCAGCCGAAAAGTCAAGTGATCGCACGATGAAAGCAGCACTATCTTTTAACGCGGCGCGTAAGTCATGGAATTTGTTTATTTTAAGTATTGACTCATCTAAATGTATTAGTGAGCTGAATGTGTCATGAAATTCCAGCCAGTTATGATATTCTCCTTCCAGTTATAATATTAGGCCTTCCGTGGTGTACACAAGAACCCGATACTAAGCTGGAGTCCTGAGCGGCACCCGCAGAGGGTAAATTTCAGAGCGATCCAACCGCACTCATTAGTGTCACCGCATTAATGGTGCCTTCTATTACAGATTCGAAATGTATTTTGAGATATTGTGTAGAGGTACAGTACCTCTACACAGGAGGTATAGTATCTCATTCGAATCTGTAATAGAAGGCACCATTAATGCGGTGCACTAATGAGTGCGGTTGAAACGCTTTGAAATTGACCCAGAGTGCTCGCCTTACGCCAACACTTCTCGAGCAAGCGCGATTGCATCGATATTTTTCATATTTTTCTCGTCCCGTATACTGTTCCTCTGGAATTTCAGAATTTTATAAGTCAGATTGAACACTATCATTATCGGAATATATATTCTTCTTGTTAAATTCTCTTTTTTTTAAACGAATGTTAAGTTCACTAATTACTATCGACTTAAGTTTGGGCAACTATTTACCGTGGATAGGAATGGCGTCACATTGGTTTTAAATGTAGGTGTAGCACGTTGTTCAATAAACGTTTTAGGATCCATTATGTATGATTAATGCGATACCTAGAACTCATGAAAATAAGATACGTAATGCTGTAAGCAATGCAGTGAAACTTATGTACTCAATTTACAATATAAGAAAATACTTACCAAAAAGATGTTTTTGCGTAATGAGAGTGCAGTGTGGCAAGCGAATGCGTAAACAACCTAAGTATCAAGCAGAGATAATTAAGCCGGCTGCAGTTGCCAGGTGCCCGGATATCCCCTCCGGACGACTTCGTAATTTTCCTTAACTCGACTGTTTTCTAACTTGTCTCTTTTTAAAGTCGGCTCTTTCTAAGTTCGTCCCTTTCCTAAACATGTTACTTTCCTAACTTGTCTCATTTATAAATCGGCTCTTTCTAAGTTCGTCCCATTCCTAATCATGTTACTTTCCTAACTTGTCTCATTTTTAACTCGACTTTTTCTTAGTTGGTCTCTTTTGCAAAGTTGGCACTCTCCTACCTGGTCCACCTGATCAGTTCACAGGTATGAACCACAGGAAAAATTCGGTTCTATTTCTTATACTTAACACCATGAAGAACACGTTTTTCTCCTTTCCTCTTTTGTGAAAGTATATTAAAAGTGAACCAGAAGCATAATAGGTATGTGCTCCTACTTTAATTTGTTGTGGAAAATCTATATAACTTTACATGCTCGTAACTCGCTCGTCCGCAATCGTCGCGTTGATGGGAGGCAGTCTAGCTACGTACTAGCTACTTGTGCGATGTGATTAAAACCTACTTGAATAATTATCTTAAGTTTGTCCACACATTCTCTTTGAAGTTGACATTGTCAGATTGTCCAGACATTCTCTTTGAAGTTGACATTGTCGTTGTAATTCGTATTCAATCAAACGGTGATTTCTATAATTATTGTTCGTGAATAAATATAGTGAAAAACTAAAATTAATTCTGATAGTTTCGGTAAAAATGTCTATCATCAACTTTGTTAAAACACAAAGGGGTAGAAATATGCTACTTTATAATAAATTCAAGTATACTCTTATAAAAGAAAATTTGAACAGTTCGTCTAGATGGAGATGCACAGAACGCCGAGATTGTACCGCCTCTGTTACCCTGAACCCAACGAAAACCAATGTATTAAAGGAGTCGTTACACACCTGTAACCCAGACCAAAAGATTATTGTTGAGGTAAAAAACTTTGTCAATAATTTAAAGAATGAGGTTTGTTACAACTTGGGTTCGATACAGGAAATATATGTGCAAGAAGTTGAAAAGCTAAAAATAATTGGACCAGAATTTATCCATTTAATACCAACATTTATTTCGCTTAAAAGCACACTATATCGAGCCCGTAAGATTTTCCTAAATACAAATATGTTGGTTTTTAAAACTTTATCGGAAGTTGAGTTGCCAAGAGAAATGACTCAAGAATACTTTGTCATAGAAGACGGAGACTCAGATAAAATTTTAATATTTTGTTCATTGCTAACAAAACAACTAATAGAATCTGAACAATATCATTCGTGCCCGAAGCCTTTCTATCAGTTGTATATATTACACCTAGATTTATTTTCTTCCGACAAGTCTGTAAATGTGATTCCTGCTATTTTCGCATTTTTGCCGGATAAAACTGAAAAGACTTACAAGCGTCTATTTACATTGCTCAAAAGTCAACTAAACCTTTGCGTCAGGTTGTTCAAGTGTGACTACGAACTTGGTCAAATAAATTCAATAAGAGCTATTTATCCAGAGGCTAAAGTGTCAGGCTGCTTCCAACATTACAATAAAGCGATATGGAAACGTGCTAAACAGACCAAATTTAACAAAAGCAAAGAAGGCGTAAAAATTGCTCGATTATGCTCATTACTTCCTTTAGTGCCCGCTTTTTACATAAAACAAGCTTGGAAGGAAATTATTACTATTGCCCCGAATACGGAATCATGGCGTGCATTTAAAAAATATTTTGAAAACCAGTGGATGTCGAAGGATACCAATTTATTAAGCTGCTCTGAAGATATCCACAGAACAACCAACTCAGCTGAGGGCTACCATAGACGGCTCAATACCAAAGTGTCTGGAAAACTCAATTTTTTTAATATTTATAGCATCCTTAAGAAGGAAGTAAAGCATTTCGACAATAAAATTATGCGGAGCATCTATCACAATTTTCCGAAAAACAGGAAATCAAGGGACATCATTTTTGATACAAAGTATAAAAAATATTTGTCCAAATTAAATAATAAAATGATGACTCCATTGTCTTTTTTAAGAAAATTATTTTTTTTCAAGCTTACTTTAGGTTAAGTTAATGTTAAAGAGCAAGTGACGCTAGTGTAGAATATAGTATGATGTTTATGTTAAAGACAAGTATTATGTTTGTGTTACAGATAAGTATTATGTTTGTGTTACAGATAAGTATTATGATAATTTTAATGGAAAGTATTATGTTTATGTTTTTGTAACCATAAGCAGGAAAATAAAATGGTTAACATAGAAATATATTTGTTTGAATAGCACTAGTGCTAGCAGTTGCTAGACTTATCGGTTAAACTACTCACATTCGATACCTCCCTATCCGTGCCTGTCGTAATTTCTACGTTCTAGCTTCCAGTTCTAGGAAAGGGACGAACTTAGAAAGAGCCGACTTTAAAAAGAGACAAGTTAGAAAACAGTCCAGTTTAAGAAAATTACGAAGTCGTCCGTAGAAGAGACAAGTTAGGAAAGTAACATGTTTAGGAAAGGGACGAACTTAGAAAGAGCCGACTTTAAAAAGAGACAAGTTAGAAAACAGTCGAGTTAAGGAAAATGACGAAGTCGTCCGGAGGGCGGATATCAACTAAGTACAATATGCAAAAACACAGTGCAGTTAACATTAAATAAACACGGTTTAAGCAAAGATATTGGGTCATAAGCTACGAGAATGGGAAATTATCACTAAATCCAATTAAGGATGAATTACTTCTGAGATTTTATTGCAAGATACGATGTAAATGTTTACTTTATGTTTTTTAAAGTTAAAAAATAACAGATTACTTGTTTGTTGATTGCACTTCGAGGTTTTCGCTTTTGAAGTGCGAACGTATGAATAATTAAGGAAAAACTCGTACTTATAATGTCGCTACGAGTATGAAATACTTCAGGTAAGTAACAGAAATGCAATGAATGTCGCGTTCAAAGTGCAAATGTATAGATAAATCTATCTAGATAATATCATATGTAATGATGAAATTAAGATCTTACTTAGGTAAGTAGGAGGTAATAAGTGTTGGCGTGGACACTGCACTTAGTAAAAAGGACGGAAAAAGATATAGAAACAAACTCACGATAATGCTATTCTCAGTTTCTCACTCTCACTCAATTTTCTTAGGTAATCCTCTCTTCTTCTTAGTAAATGTCCTACGTAGTCTTATGACAGGCATTTTATGGTAATCTCCTCTTCTCGAATGATCCACGTAACGGCCCGATAACTGCTCAATCCTTTGTTCTCTTCGTCAACTTTGTCGATTCTTTATCCGTCTCGAAGACCAAAACGTGGGGACTGGAGCGACTGGCAGTTATGAGTAACGCTGGATTTTGTGGATGCGCTACAACGGAAATAAGTTTCTGTCAAAAATTTCATTTTTGTGACAAGTGTTTATTGCTGACTGTACTTTTTTTGAACACCCATCAACTACTCACCTAGACGACTCTAAAGAGCCCAAGCTCGGTAGGATTGAGTTATTTTATTACAGAGTTCCTATGACCACCTTCCTGCTCCATCATCAGATCAGCTCGATGGTATCATATTATTTCATTGTCACCAAACTTACATAAGTATGCCAAATGTAGCTCATTTGGAATCCGGGAAGTAGGTCACATTTAATTTGCAAGATTCCACCCGAACAAACATACTCGTATTACATACATTGCAAGTTAAATAAAAGCTTGTAAATAATCATAAAAAAGCGACTTTGCCGCATAAATATATATGGCATACATACATTCATACATACATATCTACATCGATGATACACAGGTACTTTAGATCAAAACATTTTTCCACTGGTTCTTAAAAGTCACCCCCCCCTTAAGGCTCAAATTTTTGTATCGGATTTGTTTTTTTTTTTCAAAACTTATCTTTATTATTATTATTATTGTTGATTTGTGGGCCTTCTGTATGCCGCCTCGACCAGATTTGATCTATTGTGGCAGCCCTTTATTAGAGTTCACTACTGAGGCCCGTTGAGTCTAGGAATTCCCAAATTCTTTGGGCAGTGAAATGTTGTATCTCTTCCGGGGGCACGACATGTTGCCCTAGGTAGATACTTCTTCTCCTCATGAGTGGTCCACATAAGCAGAGGATATGCATTGCAGTCTCGTCTGTCTCTTGGCAGAATCTGCATACTGCGTCCTGTTGCATACCCATTTGAAACAGGTGCTTGTTTAGTTGGCAGTGACCTGTCAGGATTCTTGTTATTGCGCATGTGTTTGGTCTTTTGAGCTGTAGTAACTCTATCGACAACTTTTGCTTGAATCTCTTATTTAAGCCTCCATTCCTCGATTGCCTTGGATCTATATAAGTCGTTGAGCAGAACGTATGCCTTTCGTTTTGTGATCCCACAAAAGGGTTCTTGGCCGACTTGGGTCTTGTCCGCGCCGTTTCCGTCAATGTCGGAGTGTCAAAGGCGCGGTATTTTTTTTTATTTCTGGGAAGTACGTGGCTAAAATTTGATATTATAGTATATTTTTAGAAACGTCTCTTCATACCCTTCCATTTGATGCCTGACACTATAGGTACAATCCCATACAAAAATTAATGAAGTCAGAACTCCTCTCCTATGGGGGGGATTTTTTGGAACTAGCGGAGAAATTAAAAAGTCTAAAGTACCTGTGTACCAAGCGGCTTATCGTACGTTTCAGTTTTCCGGTCACTCAATAAAGCGTAATATAATGGTACAACATTTGTTGATGTGAGAGATTTTCCAAAATCTACGTGGATGACATATAACTGTTCAAAGGGTGGCGAGCAACATTTGAAAGTCACAGAGTACATGTTGTATCGTGGACAACACTTGTTTGTTCTCATTCAGACAGAAAATAATGATACGGGTTGATGCTTTTCCCGAATCATGTACATCTAAGTAGTCACACATAACGAAATTTAAATGTGTTCTGGGAACGTCAACCTCACTTACTGTGGCAAATTTTTTTAACATCTGCAGATTCATTCTTGCTTTTGTATAAAGCACTTTTTAATCCTTTGAGCGAAGGTACCGTTGCAACATAACACCATGCAAGTGGACTTGTGTCGTATATTTCTTGTATGGGCCAAGAATCCAATTTCCTGACTTCGTCTGTACACTTATGTATTGCCAGGTTGACTTCGCTTTGAACTATGCTCTTTACGCATAATAATGCGTGTGTTAGTGTTTTTACAATGGATGTGCCCTGATGAAAAAGTATATATATAGTAGATGTATCAAAAAGTTCATCCAATTCAAAATCGGTTATTATATGAAAAAGTCGGAAGGTTTGAATGATCTGATGTCCCGGTGTGTGTGAAATATTGTAACACCTGGACTATCGGACATTGGGTCATAAACATTCTGACTGTAATGAAGGTACCTAATAAGATGGCTCAGTAATTAGTGTCTGTCCAATATGATGAAAATAAATATACGTAGGTACTGATAAAATATTTTACTTACATCGACAGTCAAATATCCACTGCACTTAATTTTTTGCCAGTTTGTGCACCGCAGTAAAATGTTTCCGTTTTAATATGGTTTTGATATACTTATTTCTTATGATATTTTCGTCCGTCAAATAGTCTGACTTTTCCATGATTTTTTGTCACATTCTCCACTAAATTACCGTTTTCTGACATTATTTATTCACTTCATTTTGCTTGTTATGCATAGAAAGAAAAAAAAATATTTATATAAAGAGAAATGGCAGTTCAAGACTTTTGCCAGTATCAGTTTGAAGATATATTAATTACAATACAATTGGTAAATTACACTACAAAAGTCTTTGAGACAGTCCAAGAGATCCATAGAAAGAAAAGCCCATACGTATCGCATTTTGCACTAAGTAATGACATTTGAATGGCAAGGTTGCATTTCTAGCCAGTCGCACAGACTAATAAGAGATACTACGTCAGTCGCTACCGGTAGCTTGGTTAATAAAGGTTATATATGAAAACAACAAGAAACCCCTTAGAATAACCACGAACTGTGCGGTATGCTCTTGTTTGTCTTTATCAAATAAAACACTTAAGTAATTAATCTGACTTTCCTTCCTTTGTCAACATCCCACCCACATTTATTTCTGTTTGGTATAGTTGATTCATATTGTTTTGCAATTGTTAATTAATATTACAACTTTCACTTTTGTTGATTAATATTCTGAATAGGTATTATTGTGTTAACTGTATTGTTATTTTTCAGTTCCTACTACTACTACTCTTTCCGACCGATTTCAGCCGTGGCGACTACTTCGACTCCTAACCGGTCGGGCGCTGGTGCACCCGAAGATGGCTTATGTAGCCGATCTTCGCAGCAAACTCCTGAACACAATGAGGGCACGTAAGTATGCCACTTACATTATTACCCAACAAACAAAGTACGGTTTTATAATTATCCCAAGACCATCGTTTTATTAGGACTATAAGGGATTTATAAGCGCTTACAAGTCGGGAAAAGGGCCCATTTTATAAGTCTATTTGCACTTATGAGATATTTATAATGGCCCGTTGAAATGCTAATTACGCCCATAGTATCCCTATAATAGAATTACGGTAATCCAAACACTCCTGTAAAAACTACTTTAAGGTATGTAACAGTAAAAAGTGAGATTAATACGCTCTCACCAATGCTTTTATAATCTAAGTCGTGGAACGCAATCAAACGAACGTGTTTGCATATGTGGATTTTGTAAAAAATATTAGAAATAATTGTAAGGTAAGTAATTAATGCAAATTATATTAGTACATTTTTGTGTAGCTGAATTTTATATTATTGTGTTGTTGAATTACTATTTTTAGCGTACTGTATACGTTTTTTGTGAAATCTATCACGTTTTTAGTTCAAATTTTAACGCGCCTCTTAAAATTGGGATATTTACAAATTAATATTTATCCATTTGTTTTGCAAATACTGGAAGGAAGCTGCCATTTTCGCAGTTGGCATTTTGAATTGCGTTATAGTGCTATAATACTACTACTACTCCAAAGAACTCGCCATGTTCTTACCAAATGTAGGTCAGCAATACAAAATGACATATCGACGGCAATAAGCAGAAACGTAGTAAACACCACTAGGTCAAAAAAAATATACCAACTGTATAGATTGAGTAGACAAACTGTTTCGAATGTGAAACTTACTCACTTTATATTTACTTATAAGAGCCCGCAGATATTTTCTTATAAGCGCTTATAACTCTAAGTAACTGGAGTGATTACTCCTCAGTGTATATACTCCCGGTATTGGCTCTTATAGGAGTCATGAGATTATAACGGCCCCCAGATGTTCTCTTGTAAGCGCTTATAAATCTAAGTAAGCGGAATGATTACTCCTCAGTGTCTATACTCCTGGTATTGGCTCTTATAGGAGTCATGAGATTATAACGGCCCGCAGATGTTCTCTTGTAAGCGCTTATAAATCTAAGTAAGCGGAGTGATTACTCTTAAGTGTATATACTTCTAGTGTTTGCTTTTATAAGAGCCTTGGCTTTATAATGGCCAGGAAATGTGTTCTTGTAAACGGTTACAAGATGAAGTTATAGTAGTAAATGTGCTTAAGTCAAAACAGCATTTATTTATGTTGTTAAAAGCGCAGCAGCAAATATGGATGCTATAATCGGAGCTTTACAAATCCAAATAGCCCTATAAACTTACGCGCTCGAGAATTATTTTGCTTGTTGGGTATAGTTAATGGCGGCGGGTGGACGGCCCTTTAGCTCATCGCGCTTAGAGGGCTCAATGTTGCATCTTTACATGTCTCCTCTGAACAACTTTGTAACGGAGAAGTTGTTGTGTATCGCCATTGCCACCACATTCGCACTTTGGATTTCCACCTTAAATGCCTTCGTACCGTCATGGAGATCAGATGGTCCGACCGAGTGCGAAATACCGAAGTTCTGCGTCGAGCCAATGTCGGTGGGATCGAGACCTACTTAATGCGTCGGCAACTTCGGTGGTGCGGTCACTAGGTGTTCCCTTGTTTCGCAGACTGAATTTTCGTAGAATTTCGTTTCACGGAAAATGTTTCATATAATGTTTAGTCCTTGTATTTTTACTTCGAATATTATTGTTTCAACGACTATTTACTTCAATGATACATTTTTTACAGAAACACAATACAATGAATTTTATAATCATTTTTTTTTAATCAACATACTTATCAAACAATAGAATTATGTTTCGAGTATTCTTATTTCATAGACAGAAATTTCATAGAATTTTGTTTCGCAGAAAAAGGTTTCACGTAATATTTGTTCCGCGTATTTTTATTTCGAATATTAGTGTTTCAACGTCTATTTACTTCAATGAAATATTTTTCACAGAAACGCAATTCGATGAATTTTAAAATCTTACTTTATTATTTTATAACATTATCAAATATTAGAATTATGTATTCATGTACCTAAAAAACCGAACGATTGTCAAAAAATTAGGTTAGGGTAAGTTGGAACTGCTACCCTAACAGAAGCGAACGGATGCTGGAAAAGACAAAGTGGTCGAGAGAGACCGAGGGGGGGGGGGGGGGGAGGGGTTTGTCTATTATTAAAATGGCTACAATTACAGCATCTAAACTGTGGTGACTAAAGGTGTGCCAAATGTATAGTATGCCAAAAACCGAAAACTGTAGGTTAGGTTAGGTTTGCATTGTGACCATGTATAGCGGAGCGTCAAAATCGGTCAAGAACCGAAAACTGTAGATAACTGCGTCAAAATGGGTCAATTTTAGCACTTTAAATACTAGGAACATCACAATTGTACACATAATTCATTTGATAGTTGAATCTTAGCCGCAACAAACGATAGGACAAATAATATTTAGGACAAACGATTATTATTGTGAACGCGGTGTTCTGATTTTATAGCATTTTGTCTATGGTAGGAAATAAATATGGTATGTAATAACTAAATAATATACAAATTGGAAGTCTACGATATAAGTCATCTACGAAGTAAATATTCTGCAAATTGATTATTCTATGAAATGATAATATGGAGAAAAATATTCATTGGAATCAAAATCTATTAAACATTTGTCTACTTAATAAGTTTTACGTAAACTAAATAATATATGGATAAAGAATATTTGAATTGAAAGTCTATGAAATGAATATTATGATATTAAATTTTCTTCGAAACAAAAATCTATGATACGAAATTCTATAAAGTAAGTATTCTACGAATTGATTATTCTATGAAATGATAGTATGAGAATCATTTTATGTAAAACGAAATTCTACCAAACTTCAGTCTATGAAACAGCGTACAACCGCGGTCTCTATCACGTAGGGCGGAAGAAAGAGTGGCAGAGCGCATTTTCTATTTTTTTATTATACTTTAAAAGCTTTTGCAGTTTTACTTAATAAAAAGACCAAAATATATGTAATGTTCGGTCAGCAACGAAAGCCCATGAAGACTATCGTCTATTTTTGTATGAAATTACTGTCAATACAGTTAATCAAGTTCGGTTGCTGAGTGTACTTTGTCACATTTAGGTACATAAATGCTATGTAAAAAAATGGGGAAAATGGATGACAAGAGAATTTACGTCCTTACTAAATTATTGCCATGTTTAAACATTTTGCGTCAAAAATATGACGTATCAATTTCTACTCTTTTCAGACAGACCAAATATTATGTTATGTTATGTTTCAATACAATAAACAAATGGTAAATAGGTAACAAGACCAACAATTTTAATAGTCCTTAATTTTTTTTAATTTATCTTTTTTCCAGAAACTATTATCAAATATCTGATAGATAAAGAAAATGAGGAAGGAGGAAGCAACGTGGTGTATGCTGTTTGCCGACGACATTGTTCTTGTCGGAGATAATGCTCTTGAGGTCCAGAGCAGACTGGAAAATGGCAGGAAAGACTGGAGAACGTGGGGCTAAAAATAAGTAGAACCAAAACCGAGCACTTGTTCTGCGATTTCAGCAGCTTATCCCGTTTTTCCCATATTGCCTTGGATGGTGTATACCTACCAGTCTGCTCCAACTTCCGGTTTCTCCGGTCATTAATCCAAAATGGGGGTAATATAGACCGTGACGTGAAAAATAGAATAAATGCGGGATGGATGAAATGGCGACAGGTCTCTAGAACAGCTTGTGATCCACGAATGCCCCTTAAATACACTTCTCAGGCATGTTCGGGAAGTAATGACATTTTTTTGAAATTGATTATCGTATCAACGTATATAATGCTGGACTTTGCGGTGTGTTTTTACTACATTAATAGGAACATTTTCGAGCGAGTTGGAGAAAAGATATTTGTAGTTGACTTTATTTGTTAGCGAAAGTTGAGATGAATACAAGTATTTTTTTTATATTTTATTTTTCTATTTTAGGTATTATTATTATTATCCTTCTATTTAGTTACTGATTTTATTTTACAGCCGAATATGGAAGAATAAGTTTAGTTTCTTTGCTTGTATTAAATACTTTCATCTTGCGTTGGATGATAATATTGAAGCACAATGATACACTGTTTATAGTTGTTTTATTTAATTCAGGGAAGCAGATCAATCTGAGGAACTACAAATTACTATGTGCTAGGTTACGTACGTACGTAACGTACGTACGTACTTTTTACATACTTCTTTTATTAACGTACGCGTACGTAAATAAAAGAAGTATGTAAGAAGTAGTTTGTTTGCATGCAAACTTATGTGTCTTTACTTTTTCTCACTCGATGATTGAACCTAAAGCCAATCTCGTTTTTAGGGTTCCGTACCAAAAAGGTACAAAAGAAACCCTTATGGTGCGACTCTGTGTGTCTGTCTGTCTGTCCGACTATTAAAGCGCCATATCTCAAAAACTACTTATGCTAACTATTTGAAATTTGCAATATTTATAAACATGGTCAGCCCACATGTATTCCACAGAAAATATTTAAATATATATTTTTATTTTCTAAACAAACGACGAATATGAGGAGGGGTAAAAATTAAAATTCTAGCTACTGGGTCAAATGGGGTATCATATGAAAGGGCTTGAATTGTACATTTTTGAAAACATTTTTCAATTTTTTTATTGTGATTAGGAAAATGTATGAAAATATTCCATTTCCCTCCCTTTATCTCCAAAGTTTAACGAACGAAATATTTGAAATTTCTCAATGTGTATTAATAAACATAAATATTACACGAAAATTGTAGCCATGTCTGTACTAGCTAATTTTTTTTTATTTGGAAAGAACCTATTTGAACAACCCGATTTTGTTAAGTTTGCCCCTGATTTGTATGCAATGCTATAGATATCAGGTGCAAACTTAACTCAACCGGTACCGGATAGGGTAAGTAAAAATTTGTACGGAACCCTCGATGGGGAGTCCGATTCGCACTTGGGCGGTTTTATTTAGCAGAAATTTTAGAAACATTTCATGATTTGGACTTAAATAACAGACCAAAAAATGTTGATACTTTCAAAAATGTTCGTCATATTGAGATCTTGACTGACCTGACTGACTGTCGCCTACAGACATAACGCATCGAACGAGCTTCTCTAAAATGTCGGAATACGACTATTTTTAAGGCGTAATATCTGATCATGCACTCTGCATGATCAGATATTCTTGACCACCCTGAATAATATAGATATTTGTGATGGCGACTGTACATTGACTTTAAGGATAATATTGACGACGTTTTTGTTTGGTTTTGTTTTCTGGGAGCGAAGAAAGTAGCAATAAATAATTAACTGAATGCACAGTCAGCGTTATATTATTGTTTGTAGCAGCCAGGGCCGCGAAATACATCGGTATAAAGGTGTATAACGATATATTTGGCGGCCTTAGTTGCTACGAACTATTATGTGACGCTGACTGTACCTATGCCCAAATTGCACATTTGAACCAACCACGTTCACAGTCCCCATACACAATGTTTCGTTTTACTCGTACGTCCGTGCCACACTTATGGGTCACGGTCACGGTCTATAGTGCCCCATCTGTGGGGCACGGACTTGTGAAGATAGTTCGTCGTGACCCATTTACGGGGCACTGGACTGGACGTGTTAATGTTACCTACCGCCTAATCATGTGCATAAAGTTTACTAGATATATCGATGAAATTTATTCTAATGCTGGAAGTCTATTAAATGTACTTTTTAACAGACTTCCAAAAGAGGAGGTTATATGTTCGATAGTTTGTATTTTCTTTTATGTATATTCACCGATTACTCGACCAAATGTAGACAGATTTTAAAAATTATTTTTTTGTTTGAAAGGATATATACTCTTGAAGTGGTCCCATTGCCACCAAATTGGGATCTGATGATGGGATCCCAGGGAAATCGAGGGCAATCCTCAAATTTTATAGGCTCTTATAACGTTTTTCATATGTTTTCTTAAGCTATTTAAGTATTTGCATATGGTAGTCATCATTTCATCATGCTGAGCTGATGACGGAACCCCTTTATAGTTAAGAGTTGGAGGATAATTCTTAACAAAATCATCTATTATAGGCACAGACTTCAAAAGGCGATTCAAATGTGATCCGTACCGTACATAAGATTATTTATGGCATTAGTTTATTTTGAAGTCGGTTCTTTTTAAATTTTTTTTTTAGTTTACTTGATTCACCTGTCACAAAATATAAGGTACAGTAACCTTTTGAACGCCAACAACGCATCTATCCGCAACGACCGATATATGCGTTAAGTATTTAGACCGATTTAGGCAGACACCCACTGACATGGGTCATGTCATGGCGTAAGATGACTCTTTATTTGTCCAGGCGTTTAAAAGGTTAATTACGTGAAGGATATCATATAATGCACGAGTGGTTGGAGGTTTAAACACTGATTTTTAATTCGAGACCAAAATTTTATGTCTACGGGCGCACTTTCGCTGTGATCACTGCATACTGCTTGAAGTATCAGTTTAACTTACCCTAACATTACTGGTTGCACAATTTCTCATTCATGTTTTTATGAAATAATGTTTATTTGTTTAAATTAATCAAGATGAGAACTGTCCGATTTTGGTCTTTAATAAAAAATCAGTGTTTACATATAGACGTGGGGGTAGTGTTGTGAACATCGCTCATTTTGAGGCTTAAAGACTCTAACCATAAAGACTCCAAAGGCTTTAAGACTCATGTGACGAAAAGAGTATTTTGCATTTATCTGAGTAAATGAAACCAACGTTCTTAAATAGCATCGAGTCCTAAGCCTCGGGAGTCTAAGGTTCGAGCCTATAAGACTCGTGCCTAAGGCGGCACGCGCTGTCCACGCTATCCCGGGGAAGTGCGGGATATGGGGAGTCTGGAGCGTCAAGGTCTGATTCCCACTGACGAGTGACAAGTGAGAGTTCATACATCTGTGTTTAGTAGCAAACGTATAAAATCGTTGTCACCTAAATATAAAAAGTTCATACAATTATCAAATAACTTTTTATTTATAATGAAACTACACTTTAATCTAAACACTTAATACTTCATTCAAGCCCCTCGCCTTCGCCTTCTTCGTCAAACTCCCCTTCGTCGTCAGCTGTAGCATCTTGGTATTGTTGATATTCAGACACCAGATCATTCATGTTGCTCTCTGCTTCAGAGAACTCCATTTCATCCATACCTTCTCCGGTATACCAGTGAAGGAAAGCTTTCCTCCTGAACATCGCCACGAACTGTTCCGATACCCTCTTGAATATGGCTTGTATAGCTGTCGTATTCCCAATAAACGTAGATGCCATTTTTAAGCCTCGCGGGGGAATGTCGCAGACTGCAATCTTAACGTTATGAGGTATCCATTCCACGAAGTAAGTGCTATTTTTATTTTGAATATTCACGAGCTGTTCGTCTACTTCCTTCATAGACATTCTGCCTCTGAACACAGTAGCCACAGTCAGATACCTTCCATATCGTGGGTCGCATGCAACCATCATGTTTTTGGCATCAAACATTTGCAACGTTAGTTCTGGAACTGTCAATGCTCGATACTGCTGCGCTCCTCTTGAAGTTAAAGGCGCAAAGCCAGGGGTGTAGAAATGAAGTCTTGGAAATGGTACCATATTTACTGCTAACTTCCTTAGATCTGCATTCAACTGTCCGGGAAACCTTAAGCACGTAGTGATACCAGACATGGTTGCGCAAACCAAGTGATTTAAGTCGCCATATGTCGGTGTAGTTAATTTTAGTGTTCTAAAACATATGTCATATAGTGCCTCGTTGTCCAAACAAAACGTGTGATCTGTATTTTCCACCAGTTGGTTCACAGCTAGTGTCGTATTATATGGCTCAACTACACAATCTGAAACGCGTGGGCTCGGAAAAACTGAAAAGCTGAGTATTATTCTATCGGGATATTCTTCTCTTATTTTATTCACAAGTAAGGTTCCAAGTCCAGATCCGGTGCCACCCCCAAGAGAATGTGACATTTGGAACCCTTGGAGACAATCGCAGCCTTCAGCTTCTCGTCTGACAACGTCTAAGCAGGATTCTAAGATGTCGACACCCTCTGTGTAATGTCCTTTTGACCAGTTGTTAGACGCACCATTTTGACCATAAACAAAATTATCAGGCCGATACAAACAACCGAACGGTCCGGATCGCACGGCGTCCATCGTCGCTGGTTTAAGATCAATTAAAACGGTTCGTGGCACGTATTTTCCACCAGACGCTTCATTGTAATATACGTTGATCCTTTCCAACTGCAAGTCGGAGTCGCCGTGATAACACCCACTCGGATCAATTCCATGTTCATCCGATATTACTTCCCAAAACTGCAAAGGAAAAAAACATTATATCCACAAATACCACTTATAGGCGTATGTATATTTTTGGGGCGGATTGAGCACACGATTTGCCTAATAAATGTTATTAAACTAGCTGTATATAAGCTAGCTTTGTCACCACGAAGGAGTAGGATTTCTATAAACGTTATCGCATGAGACACGGAATGAAGTACGTATACAAATGATGTCACCCACTCACCTTGCCACCGATTTGATTTCCGCAGGAACCAACTTGCAGAGTTATTATTTCCCTCATCTTGTAAATTTATCAAATACTAAAGCCAGGTACTTGTAAATTTATCTCAAATTGTACCGAAAAATCGATTGAATTTGAAGCTTAACATAAACTTAAAACTAAAGTAAAAATTATATAAAAATCTAACGTCAATCTAACCCGTGTACATCACGTCAGATTTCAAATAACAATGATCTAAAATTACTACAATTACAAAAAACCAAATATTTCAATACGAAATTCTAGAACATTACTTTCCTTTTTCAAAAACCAGCCATGTACCTAACAATACCTCTAAGCAATTTGGAGATAGAGCCTCTGTGGAGAGGGAAAAACACGTAACATAGATTTTGAAAACTAACTACTGCACAAATATTCCGCTGCTTATATGCCTTTACAATCAAGGTGTAAAAGTTATAAAATGGTGCACTAACATAATATTTAATGAGCGCACTATTAACGTAAGAAATAAAGGAACGTCCTCCCATTTTGCGTAGATGGTGTCCTTCAGTATTGACTATGTGCACCACGGTAGCGCCACCTAACATGCGCAACTATGACATACAAATATTGTGTTACTTTTTATTAACTGAAAGATGATAAATAGTCATTTTAGAGGAATTGGTTGAAACAGTACATAGGAAAATTTATATTATTATAAAACGGTTTGCTAGTATATAACACAATAATAGTATTTTATGCATATTATATAATGTAGGCTTTTTCAGTCGAGTACTACGTTTAGGCCACGAAGCTTGCTGTGTGGCCTAATTAAGCTACGAGACTTAAAAAGCTACTTATATAATTATTGTATACAATACTTTTTCTACGAGTTGTAATTATATACCTATATACTACAATAAATAAAACACAGTAACAAAAACATTGCAAAAACAGTGGGTTCTCTTTTTAGTGTTCCGTACCAATAAGGTACAAAAGGAACCCTTATGGTGCGACTCTATCTGTGTGTCTGTCCGACTATTAAAGCGCCATATCTCAAAAACTACTCATGCTAACTATTTAAAATTTGTCATATTTATAAACATGGTCAGCCCACATGTATTGCACAAGAAATAATTTAAAATATATTCTTATTTTCAAAAAAAACGACGAATATGAGGGGGGTAAAGATTAAGTCTAGCTACTGGGTCAAACGGGGTATCATATGAAAGGGCTTGACCTGCACATTTTTGAATATTTTTTTTATTGTGATTAGTTTTTGTTTTATTAAGGAAAATGTGAAAAAAAAAACACCTGGCCCCCCCCACTTTATCTCCAAAGTTTACCAATCGAAAATTTTGAAATTTTCTCAAGTTGTATAAATAAACATAAATATTACACAAAAATTATAGCCATGTCTCTAACTAGCTAATTATTTTTTAATTCGCATATAACCTCTTTGAGCAACCCGGTTCCGTTAAGTTTGCACCTGATTTGTATGCAATGCCATAGATATCAAGTGCAAACTTAACTCAACCGGTACCGGGTAATAAAGTTAGGGAAAGTAAAAATTTGTACGGAACCCTTGGTGCGCGAGTCCGACTCGCACTCGGCCGATTTTTAATTTCATTACAGTTCTGCGTGGAGTTGTATATTATGTCATTATAGTGGCATATGATGTAAACCATAGAGTGATGTTCCGATCTAGAAAGTAAGACTTTTTGGTTGATTCGCAGAGTTCTTATTGACAGAACAGTACACAAGTAGAAAGAAATGTTAATACTCCAACTGTGTTAAATGGAAATAAAATATTTTTAGCACAACATGTAAGAGTTGTTAAAGACCTACGAAATAACGGTAGGTAATATTTATTTAATACGAACCAGTATAATTTTTAAAACACTTCAAACATCATTGATTTGACATAAGCCTATAAAACAGGTTTAAACGGAAGTATATCATAACTAATGAAACTCGCTTAATTCAGAATTTATTGTTAATAAAGTACTTTATCATTAATTATAGGTTTCATTTTATTTAATACCGATCAATTCCTGTGTTGTCATTAGAGTAAATTACAGCTGTGTTCAAAACCAGAGCGGCAAGTGTAAACATGTTTCTCCTTAAAATGTCTTATAATATATAATTTTACATCAACTATTTCTGCCGTTATTTTGTTTTTCATAAAAAAATTGGGATATTTTAACATAATTAGGTTTTTGAGAATACCCATGAAGTGTTAAACATGTTCTGTAGTGTTTGATATTTTTTACCCGAAGTGTTGCAGATTTCTGCCACGGCATGCGCTACGGTCCCTTTACTATATATTATATACCCCAACTATGCACTTCGCACATAGCGAACTCTGGGGCTATGGATTGGAAACATGAGGTAAATGAATTTAGATTTCAGTTGAATATAACGCCATCTGCGTATGTCGTAGAGAACTGCGTAGCGATGTTACTTATAATGTTCTGCCAGCTACCTGCACACTCTGTAGTGTTCTAGCGGCGCTGCCGAGTTCCTGGAAGCGCCGCTGCCGAGTTCCTGGAAGCGCCGCTTGGGGCGCTGGTTCGCTTTCAGACTTGTTTTGTTTTCAGCGGCTACCCCAGTGTCATGGCGCTCGCTTGAAATGTCAGTGAAGTAGCGATCAAGTCCGCGTATAATGTAAATTAATATATTTTTCTGTATGATGTAGTTATATTTGATATATGTCGCGTATAATTTGAGTGAGTGCTCGCCAAGTGATGTCATTAGTAGAGAATAATGTGACTCCACAAGAGAGAAAAACAATATACAGTGAAGACAGCACTGATAGTGAAAATGAAATTGATAGAAAGCCCTTCCTTCGGAGAATATCCACAAGTAAATGTGTCGGTAGACTGGTAAATATAGTTTGTTTGTAATTATCATTCATCTCATGGTAAAGATAATTTAAAAAGATTTGGGCGTGACAAGTGTCAACGTTTGTGGGGCCGCGGGGAGGAACACAACATGTGCCTGGGGTCCGAGCACGATTTATTTTTTTATTGCTGGTACGATTTTGGTTGCGTTAGTCAGAATTCAGAATTGGTCAAAATAAATATCTACTTTAATAACCTTAAATACAGATTATCGTTGAACATAAAATTCACAATAAATTTTGTAGAACATCAGATCAGCTTTAGAGAACACTGGAGACGATGTGAGACAGCATTTAACTGAAGAAAACGTTTCATAAAATCAAATTCGGAAATTTGTTACAGTCAGATATCATAAATGCGAAAGTAATTGTGTCCGTCTGTTTGTCTGTTACCTATTCACGCTTAAAATGCGAAACCGATTCCGGCGAAACTTGGTGTGGAGATAGTTTGAGACGAATCATCTCTTAAACATGTGAAAATCTTGTATCTAGTCTCAAATAAATTCCTAACCTGCCTGCAAGATGTTCCCATGCAAGTGATAAAATGTTATAAAACAATGTGTGACACCGATAACGTACTCTAACTGAGGAATAACTTTTAAATACTTTTTACACATTGTTTTAACGTTCTTTTTTAACTGCGGGGTGGGAGCAATTTTATTAATAGTGCATTATTAACATTGTTATTTTGGACCCTTTGGTAATTACAAATGTCGCCGAAACAGTAACATAGATAACAAAACAATAACCATTTTTATAGATTTTATTTTTATTTGGGTTAGCGCATTTTTTAACCTGTTTTGTAAAGTTCTCAGAGGCACGTGTGTATTTTTACAAAGGCAGTCCTTTTCTATGTACCTAGGTACTAGAAGTTCGTCTATTCCGTATATAAACGTTTATTTTAGTACATCTTTATTAAAAGTTACGCTCGAAATTGTAGCAGCTAATGAAAACGCGTGGTGCGCGGGTAGAAAAGCTTTCAAAACAAACATCCGTAACCGATACAATTAGCACAAGTAAAATTGCCGCGACCTGTATCTCTTTCGCCATGTTGTCGTATGTAATACAATTATTCAACACACTTGTTCGTAAAGTGGGTCTTATTACACCGTTTTTATGGCTGTGATTAGTTAATTACACACGTATGTTTTTTTACATTACATAATCCCACTAGTGCATTTTCATTTCAATTTTCAAAACAATTAATTTCAATAATTTATCAAGTTTTCTTTCTTAATATTTTCTTCTGTTTCCGCGATTAATACTCATTGAAATAAAACAATTTAACGGATTATATCGCGTATATTATCTCATTTGAGTTCCCGACGTTTCGGAAGCTTTTCAGTTTTCCATGGTCACGGGTTGACTCCTGTCATTTAGCTATGTTATAATTGAATATAGAAACATAGTATTGTAACAATTGGTTCGCAAATGGCTATTAAAAAATAAATCGTAACATTGAAATTCTGTGTCACGCTCGCAAAATTGAATAATTGTAAAAAAAAAATATTCTGATATAAGATGGCTTTGTATGTACATATCGCGAAACGGCTTTTTGTATGGAGATGGTCAGTCCTCTTGTTTTAATGGTCCTACACGCGATCTAAGAAAAATCTTCCCATTCTTGGGAGGGTGCTAACAGATCACTTTTATCCAAACTAGCAAATGCAAACGATTGGGAAATGATCGACAAGGCTGTGCAAGCTTTGCAGTATCGCGGAGAAAATCCTAATGCCCTTTCTCACTGATTGCTCCTCCCACTACGTAACCGAAGCCGCGTACTGGGAAAACATAGACTGTGCTCAGCAAAGATAGTCTCTCGGAATCGAAAAATCCGGCCTAAAGCATGTCGTACTATGCTCAGTGTAGGGTTCCGCACCCGTTCATACAAAAAATGCACAACAGATGAAAAATTACTATATGGAAAAGTGCCCTAACCGAAGAGCGTATCCGGACGACATTTACGTCCTTTTACTAAGCGCAGATTTTTGGCAATAACTCAAAGATTCATTGGAAGTACCTGTTTATTAGGGTTAATCTTTGTAATTATTTTCATATTGTTTGGACATAAGGTGTAGAAAATAGAGGGGTGAGGGGATACAATTGATGTTAAAAGATGATAATCGATGTTATTCTATATAAGTGGAAGTAATAAAAAAATCGAAAGCAATTACTATTTAGAAACATAACATGAAAAAGCAATGCTATACTTACTAAGTAGTACCTGACAATAATTCTTACATTATTTTAAAACGATCAATATTTTCTCTGTATCTTCGTACGACATTATTTGCAGGGTTTCGCGGAGCGTTCGCTTACAATTAACATAGCTAAGTGGATATAGGTCCAATCTAGCATAGCATTTATAGTGAATAAACCAAATCTGATTTGTTCAAATTATGTTTTATTCATAATATATAATATTTCACTTGACTTTCAAATTCTGCAAATTACTCTCTAACCTAGAGGACGAAGCAGGAGTATGATTTATGATTATCCGTGGCTGTTACTACAAAGGAATTCTTTCTACACATGAAAAAAATACGATTTGAAAAATGCACCAGCTAAAAAAACGGTTTATTTCAAAGCGCAGTTTTTAGGTTATAACTTAATAACGATATCGTATCACTAATATTTTTTGTTAATAGCGGGTACATTTCGATGTTAGTGCAGAAAGTATGTCATTACTTCACGTACCAACATCTTGCACGAGCCGTAGGCGAGTGTCAAGACTGGGGTCGAGTGACGAATTTGCGCATGTACATCGAACGACATTTTTTAATATAGTTGCCAAATAATAAGAAAAAAACAAGCACAATATCGAATGTTGCCTTTGGAAACATGAAACATGCTTGCTGTAAGAAAAAAACGCCTCTTCTTTGTCAGACGTTTTTGCAGCTATTCCGTTCCACTCAGAAAACTTATTAGAACGCTTTTTCAATATCTATCTATACTATTATAAAGTTGTAAAACTGAAATGTCTGTACATTGAAGATATTTTCCAAAAAATGTTTGTAACGGACTTTTTGAAGGCAACTCAAACAATTTTTTTATATGTTTGTATGTGTCGTTGCGGCTACATCACGCAAAATCGGCCTAAATAGATTTCAATTTGGTACACAGGTAGATGGGTATCTCTAGATGGTTATAGGATACTTTTTACACGACTACGCTGACGAAAAAAAGAAGGGTAATGACTTTTCTCCTCCGCGAACGAAGTTACGGGCAGAGAGACGAGAGACATCAATTAATTAATCGATTTAATAAATTAATCAATTAATTAATCGATTAAATTAATTCATCGTCAAAAATTGAATCGCGATTAAATTAATCGACAGAGTTTCCGATTAACGATTAATTTATCGTTATTTTAATCGATTAAAAAAAAAACATGATTAAATCTTGATGAAAAGTTCGAACGTGGTCATTTTGTGCACGTTACAAAAATGCAATATGTCTTATCATGCGTACGCTTGAAAACCGGCCAAGTTCGAGTCGGACTCGCGGGCCCAATCGAAAAATCCAGTGTTTGCAGAGCCCCTACTTCTAAGCAAAATGTACGCGGTGTTTAATCATTTAATCATTTTATTTTGCTTAAATACTGACATAGACAGACATAGATAAAATTATACTGCTCTGCTTCTGTTTTCCGTTTTTATCAACCTCATTACCATCAACATTCGCAGTTCTTACCATCTGTATGCCGACGACTTGCAATTATACGCTCAAGCTGATGCGAGTGAAATAGACTATGTGCTATCTCACGGATTAATGATGACCTACCTCACATTGCTGACTGGTGTAGTAGTTTTGGCATCTGTGTCAATCCTACTAAAGGCCAGGCTATATTTTTGGGTAGCCAACGGCAATTATCCAAACTCACTGCTGGCTCCGTCGCACAGATCTTATTCGACGGTAATGTCATTCCCGTTTCCAAACAGGTCAAGGATCTAGGCTTAGTTTTGGACTCCAACCTTTCATGGAATCGTCAACTTACGGAGGTAAGTCGGAAGGTTTCTGGTAAGTTGCGTAGTCTTTATAACTTTAAAAAAATTCTCCTAGTAAACACCAAAAAGATACTTGTACAGACTCTGGTGTTACCTCTCATAGATTATGCTGATGCGTGCCTCACCAACATTACCCAAGACTCCCTCAATAAGCTAGATCGTCTCCTTAACAATGGCATACGTTTCATCTTCGGCCTTCGTAAATATGACCACGTTTCATTCTTTCACCGTCAGCTCAATTGGCTTCCCATACGTGGTCGCAGGTCTCTTAGAATCCTTTGTTTCCTATTTTCTATCCTGTTCGAGCCTTCCGCTCCAGGATACCTCAAAAGCAAATTCGCTTTTCAAACTCCCCGTCCAGGCTGTGAACTTCCTCCCGAATTCTCAAACTTTCAATTCCTTCACACCACACCGGTTTCATGTCAAATTCTTTCGCCGTTCAGGCAAGTCGTCTCTGGAATTCGCTCCCTCTTTCTATCAGACAAGCCCCAAGCAAGGTAGTTTTCAAGCGGATGCTACGTAGGCATCTGCTGGAACAAGAACTCAAGTACCGTCCATCTTCCATGCAGTAGCTGGTATATTTTGTATTTATTATTTATATGTAATATACAGGATGTCCCAAGAAGTAGTGATATACTGAAGCTGGGAGGTAGAGGACCAAGAGGGCTATCTAAATCACCCCCATGTATGTTCCGCGATTTTTCGTATTTTCGGAGTTATGACTTTTTTTTTTAATTTTTCACCTATCGCCGAGTACGATGAGATTTTTATTTATGGTGACGTGAATTATTGCGGTAGATGCTTGATTTTTTTGTGTGCTAAGCTGATAGATAGGCCAATTCAGTACGGTAACATTTACTATCGTTAGATCTTTGAATGGAATAAAAAAAAAAAAAAATGCCAAGAATGATAAAATTACCCAATATGTTCACAACTTCAAGGGGCTTTAAAAAGATAAAATCACATTAAAAAAAATTAACCGTTTGGCTTTTAAAAACTTGCTCTATCTATCAGGTAGCTACCCTTAAAATTTCATTTTATTATTCATAAGGCTTCAATCAAAAAATTGAAATCTAAATGTGGCAAGTGCAAAATTAATTAACTTTCTAAATAAATTTCGTTCTAAATCACGCACTGGCCATCAATAGAAAAAGAACAAAAAACAAAAGACGGTTGACGCATGAGCCACATCACACTCACAGTTCGTTCGAAATTTAAACTTTGTTCCTACAAAGCATGGTTGTGTTTCAAAAACTTCTTTTTGACGTTGTTCTTCTTCATTTTCACGTTGTTTGGTCATCGTTGGTACTTTTCAATAATTTAAAAATTGTGTTTTAATACTGCTAATTGTTCGTTTCTCTAATCATTTTGGCTATTCATATGGACTTTGACTTGCATTACGATTTGGATTAGTGTTATTACCTGGAATCGACGACTTGACATTATTTAACTGGACTTGAGTTTGCGTGTAAGTGATCATGTTTACTTCACGTGACTACGCAGAAATGCATTACTATTACGGTTATGCTAGGGGGAATGCGGCGGAAGCTTCAAGGCTGTACCGGGAACATGTGGAACGAAGAGGCGGGCCTCAACCTGAAACGTTTCCTGACTATCGCATGATCTTAAGAGTACATAATACGTATTTGGAAGGTTACATACCGGGTACTAGATCAGGCCGTATGGCCACTATGCCGGAACCTGATGCAGTAGATGCAGTGGTTGAAGAAGTAGAAAGAGACCCGTCGACCAGTGTGAGAGTTATGGAACGTCGTACCGGACCTTCTTAATCTCAGGTACACCGTACACTACAGAGCGTAGGATATCATCCGTTTCACATTAGAAAAGTGCAACAGTTGAAACCGGAAGATTACAATCGGCGAATTGAATTCTGTCAGGAAATGCTGAGGAGACAAGCTGAAAACGAAAACTTTTTTAACCAAATCTTGTGGACGGATGAATCCCACTTTAGACGCAATGATATTTTAAATATGCACAATTCTCACTCATGGGCAATTAAAAATCCAAATTTAAAAAGGGAATCGAGATTCCAAGAACACTTTAGTGTTAACCTTTGGTCTGGCATACTTAACGGTCAGCCAATCGGGCCCTTTCAGCTGCCAGACCGCTTGGGCATCAATCACTTTTTAAATTTTCTACGCGTCGATCTGCCCCTGCTGTTAGAAGATGTGGACTTGGAGACACGCAGAAGCATAGTACTGCAGTGTGATGGTGCACCATGCCATTTTGCCTTGGACGTAAGAAACTATTTCAATGAAAGATACCGTGAAAGATGGATTGGGCGTTGCGGCCGGGGTGACGCCTGCCTTATAGCCTGGTCTCCACGGTCCCCCGACCTAAACCCCATTTTTGTTGTATGGGGATACTACAAATATCTTGTCTACTCAAGAGAATGCCGCAATTTGGACGAGTTAACCCGGAAATTGAGAGTAGCAGAAGAAACCATTAAAAATAATAGAAGTGCATTCAGACGTTTAAAAGACAACTTTTTTCGGCGATGTCGCACTTGCATTGAGCAACAGGGGGGCCATTTTGAAAATTTCTTGTAATTAAACACCTTGTAATTGGTTTTACTTTGTTTGTACTAATCATCATGTAAATTAAAATGTTGCACTTACCACATTTGGATTTAAATTTTTTGATTGAAGCCTTATGAATAATAAAATGAAATTTTCAGTGTAGCTACCTGATAGATAGAGCAAGTTTTTAAAAGCCAAACGGTAATTTTTTTATGTGATTTTATCTTTTTAAAGCCCCTTGAAGTTGTGAACATATTGGGTAATTTTATCATTCTTGGCATTTAATTTTTTATTTATTCCATTTTAAGATCTAACGATAGTAAATGTTACCATACTGAATTGGCCTATCTATCAGCTTAGCACACAAAAAAATCAAGCATCTACCGCAATAATTCACGTCACCATAAATAAAAATCTCACCGTACTCGGCTATAGGTGAAGAATTAAAAAAAAAGTCTTAACTCCGAAAATACGAAAAATCGCGGAACATACATGGGGGTGATTTAGATAGCCCTCTAGGTCCTCTACGTCCCAGCTTCAGTATATCACTACTTCTTGGGACATCCTGTATATATATATATTGTATACCATATATAGTATAGGTATAAGCAATTATGTATGCATTATTTGCTTGTGTGTCCTAACGCTCTCAGTACTGAATGTTTTTCCCCACTGCACCATTTTCGTGCTTCTCTGTTTGGCCCTATGGTTGAATGGTAGAGAATGCCTTTTGGCATTAAGTTCGCCATTTGTACTTACTTTTGTTTTGTGCAATTAAGTTTAAATAAATAAATACTTTTTTTAGTATTTGTTTAGGGCTTCCATTCCGTAATTACGGAATTACGTACAATTTTCGGCCTTTTTATAATATCGTTATTCAAATGTCTAATTACGTAATTTTAACAGACTTCAAAAAGTAGGAAATTATATGTATTTTCCACTGTATGTTCACCGATAACTCTGTCAATTGTAGGCATATTTTTAAAATTTTGTGAAAGTGTATACTCCTGAAGTGGTCTCGTTGTTACCAAGTCAGGATCTAATGATGGGATCCCAGGGAGATTGAGGGTAACCCTCAAATTTTATTATAGATATCTGTCGGTTTAGCGATTTTAAAAAACTAGTCAAGCATTTGCATTAAAAAAAGTATAAATTGGTGAAGTGGAACTCATGGAGAACACCATTGAAGGCCACCGGCACCCTTTTAATTTGATCTACGGTACGGGTGGCGACAAGATACTTATCTCAATTAAGTTAGCCCAAGGGACTTTATAGTCACGATTTCAAATGCTCCTGATGAGAATGGTACTGAAGGTGAAGTCGGAACGTAGGCACCGGATCTCCGTAATAAAATAATGTTCCCTAGCCGTGTTTGGGTTTGTCGTCACGAGAGGAAGTTTTACGGAACGATTCACTAAAAAGCGAGAAATTGATATATACATAAAAAAAAAAACATAAAAACAGGACCTCAGGAAGTAAGATAAATTTAGTTTCAATTACTTAACCTTTTTTTGACTAAATTTAGACAATATAGGTATACAATTAATGTTATGTTGGAGCTGATGCCACCCGTGTATCATTTTTTAACTGACTAAAATCATCAATTATGAAAATTTTGCAATTTCTTTGGGTGGCGACGATTCCAAGATAACATATATTGTATAGATTGAGTTGAAAAAAATGTAACTGAAACTAAATTCAAGGAACTAAATGAGTTTTTTTTTACTTTTAGTATTTTGTTTTTGAGTCAGTTATTACGTTTTAATTTATAAAAAATATTTATGCACCGTATATTCATAAATTATGTGTGCATTAAAAATATACGTGACATCCATGCAATATATTTTATTGAAGATGCTGTAATATAACATTATTCGACAAAAGCAGCCATTGTTGCCTGAATGACTGCTTTTATTGATTGATTGCTAACTCCGTGTTTTATTACAGATTTGAGTAGTTCACATTACAAATATCAAACGAAAATAAGGCCTTACCATCAAATAATAGAGATAAATACAATGCTATCGGTAAACTTCAGGGAATCCCCTGGGAAGACTGTGTGCCTATACTTATGGAGTTCGTAATTTAAGGCATTCTTATTAATTGCTCCAGTGTCTTTACCCCCGATTTATTATGTTATTTTACTTGGTTCTATTTGGTGAATTCAGTCGTATCGTACATTGTAATCAAATCTTGTTTCATCAGTTTATTTAACATTTTTCCTGACTAGAAATTAGCAGGAAACATGGAAATCGATAATAATGCAATAATATAGAGCCGTACGCAAAACGATTTTTTTTTTACAAAGACTAAATAAATTCTAGATCAATTACGTAATCACGTTATTACGTAATTTAACTAACCAAGTCCGATACTGGTTACGTAATTGAGATATCCGTAATTTTGGAAGCCCTATATTTGTTGTTATAGCGGCAACAGAAATACATCATCTATGAAAATTTAATTTTCTAGCTATCACGGTTCATGAGATACATCCTGGTGACAGACGGATGGACGGACAGACAGACAGACAGGGTTTACGGTCTAGATGGATGGATTATCAGTTGTTTATTAGGTTGTTTATATTTGCCAATGCAGCAATTGTTAAGGAGCACTTCCAGTTACGTACGCTTCCAGCTACTCTATAGTGGTTTTGTTTTATATCTGTGTTACGTTGCTATAGTTTTATTATTGTGTTAACTGCTGACATTACATTTAATTATAATATATATTTTCTTGCGACTGCATTTCATATCGTATACTTTAATAGTAATTAGTCACTTGCATTGAAAGTTACGGTCATACATACGGTCAAACCATTCGCGACAAGGTACTTCGGTTAAAATTTTGTAGAAATGAATACTATCAGCAGTGACGACGACGATTCTAGTACGAGTAACTCGTTGGATTCGTCAGATAAAAATTAGGGAATGCAGTACCGGTGCTAATTGTCAGTCCTGGGATTTTCGGTAATAGCTGGAAGAAGAACCGGGATTTCCCGGTTTTTTCAGTACTTTCGGGAAATGACTTGTGGTGGTTTCGAGACTGGAGTAATTTTTACCTTATAGTATTTTTGGGCTATAATAATATCCTGATATGATACAAAATGAAAATACACGTTTTGTTATCAAACTCAAATAAACTTTTCTTTAAATCACAATGAACTTGCTAAGTTTTAAGTTTGTCTTAGCGGTTTATAAAAAAAGACTAAAATAAAATCAAACAGTTTGGTATGCTCACAATTTGTTCGTAATTATTTTGACTTGATATATAACAACATTTTTGGACAGGTAATCTCTAATCAGTAATAATTAAGTTAAGTACTTATAACATGACTGGTTGTTAATTATATTACATTTATATATATAGTATTATATTTTTGTACCCACTTATGTAAAATATCATGTCAGATGATGAATCTTACCACTCTGCTCGTGACTTGTCATCTTCTTTCTATTTGCTAGATAGCACAGTATTATCTGAACCAGGTACCCTTGGTATCTCCATCGCTCGTACTTTTAAAAATGATCACAATAAATTTAATATCTGTCACCTAAATGCTCAAAGCATTCCCAGTCATTATAAATGATCTCCTGGACACTTTTTCCGCTACAAACGTAGACGCCATTTTTATTTCCGAATCCTGGTTCAAGCCCAGTTTAGCTTCCACTTCGTACGGCCTACCTGGTTACGTGTTGCTGCGGATTGACTGTATGGGTGAAGGAGGCGGTGGTGTTGCCATATGCATCTATGCAGTGACATCCCCTATAAAATTCTTTCGTAGTCCTCTCCCTCACATTACTCAGGTTCCTTAGAATATATTTTCATAAAACTCTCGCTCAAAGGGGTAGATGCAGTTTTGGGAGTTGTTTACTGCCCAACAGAGGCAGTAGGTAATTAATCAACTTAGTATAGAGTACACACACCATTTAATTATAACACCGACCTGTTAAAAACGAACTCCAGGTCATGCAAACTTATAGAGATCATTGAGTCTATCGACCTTGCTGTGCTTCCGCTTAAACCTACACATCATAACGTTGACACGTCGGACTCTTGGTTGGATCTTATCCTTGTCTCCTCCGTAGACCGTGTGGGTAAAGTAGTTCAGTTTCCGGCACCAGGTTTTTCACACCACGATCTAGTGTTTTTCTGTCTCAAAACACAACCAGTTTCTATACAGATCCGAACTTTTGTTGTGGATATCGAAGCGCTGAAGCAGGATGCGCTTGCACAGGACTGGTCAGCAACTTTGAAGGCGCCGTCAGTAAACGAAGCGGTGGAATCGTTGAACGCGACGATTCTAAAGTTGTTTGCCAAGCATGCACCTTTTCAGACTGTGAAATTGAAGCGACCTCCTGCGCCGTGGATTACTAGAGCGGTGCGCATTGCAATGACGAGACGGGATCGGGCAATTCGCAAATTCAAGCGGGATTGATGCGACGTGAACTGGGCGTTGTTCAAATCTGCCAGGAACCGGTGTAATCAGATGGTAAGAGCCGCTAAACGTAAATATATACATGAAAACATTATTTCCTCCTCCCCACCTGTAAGTTCCTAAAAAGCGTTGGTATTGGAAAATCAGTTCGCAAATTTAATTCGCTATCGTCTCCTTCATTAAATGATCTTAACTCACACTTCGCTAAACTTTCCAGCTTAGACCCCACAACTAAAGCTCAAAGCATTTCCTACATTAATGCCTTGCCCTGTCCTTCAGAAAATTCCTTTTCACTTACTCCAGTCACTGATGACGAGATCAGTAAAGTAATTTTATCGATTGCATCCAATGCAGTTGGTCATGATAAAATAAGTAGGTCAATGATTATCAGCATCCTGGAATGTATTATTCCAGTTATCACTCATATTGTTAACTTTTCGACTTATTCTGGGGTTTTTCCTTCGTTGTGGCGTAATTCCCATGTCATTCCCCTACCAAAAGTGTCTTATCCCTGTTTACCTAATGATTTTCGTCCTATCTCCATACTTCCTTTTCTTTCTAAGGTTTTGGAAGCCGCTGTACATAAAAAATTATCTTGTAACGTGTACTCCAATCAATTACTCTCCCCTTTTCAATCTGGCTATCGTTCCGGGCACAGTACGACTACTGCGTTACTGACGGTTATTGAGGAATGTGAGGAAAGGCATGGATCGTTCTCAACTTAATGTGTTGGTTTTAATCGACTTCTCCAACGCGTTTAATGCTGTCAACCATGACCTTTTACTTGCCACTCTAGACCACTTGAACGTCTCGTCAACGTCAGCTGAGTGGTTTTCCACCTATCTTCAGGATCGCCGGCAGTGGATCCGTGCCGACAAAACTTTTTCGGACTGGTGTGAACTTGCTTCCGGGGTCACACAGGGAGGTATTCTATCTCATCTTCTTCTTTCCATTTTTATCAACCTAATTACTTCTAGGATTAAATGCTCTTACCATCTTTATGCTGATGATCTACAAATATACATCCAAGCAAGTCCTGGCGATTTAGATACTGAAATTGGACAAATTAATAAAGACCTCGACAGCATCTTCGTGTGGTCGCGTACCTTTGGGATGGGATCTCCGTAAACCCATCCAAGTGTCAAGCCATTATACTCGGAAGCTCTCAGCTCCTCTCTGTTGGACACTACGCGCTTGGCACTTGACACGACCATGCTGTTTTGAACGGAGTTTCCGTTTTAAACCACGCTTACGTTATTTATCAATATCACTTGTATCATTTCTACAATAAGCTATTCAATTTAAGTCACAAATTGTATTTCCCGAAAATCCCGAAAATACCGGGATTTGTATTTTGTAATACCGGTTCTTATCTTGCCAAAAAAAACCGGGAAATCCCGGTATTTTCTATTCCGGTATTTCCCAGGAGCAAACCCTAATAAAAATAGTGTTTCGGTGGAAGAAACGATCTGTAACAATTCAACACCGACGATATTGGATGGCAATTTTTTTTTTTAAGTTTCGGGGACACAAAGTGAAGAAAGTACTTTAGTAACAGTGACATGTGTTAAGTGCTTACCTAAAGTCGTGAAAATAAAGGGACTTGCATATACAACCTCAAACTTTTGAAGCCATTTAAGAAGGAAACACGGACAAGATGCTGTTGCAGAGTACCAAGAATATTTCGCGAATCACAAACAGAAGAGACGTCGCACCCAGGACAGCCAAGCACACCATCGGAACCGGAACTAACGGAAGCAACTATTCAACAAGCATGAGATCTCTCATTCTGGTTTGTTCGATAGTTTTCACAAAATCATTTTTTCATAGTAGCGAATTTTCACATCGCGTTCTTTCATGATCGGAAATTTAATTATTCGTCTTTCTTCATGTAGAGATGTTTCATAAAGCGTTTTTTTAATTTTCGCGTTAATTTTTTTCGCTGATTTTACCAGTATATTATTTTATCAGTCGCATATATTTGGAGTATTTTTTTTTCGTTACTCGATTTTTTACACGTTGATTTTTTTTGCATATTATAATACCTGCATAAAACTCCTATTAATAGAAGAATATTGTCATTGTGTTCATTTTATGTTCAGTCAAGGAATTTGATTTATTTGCCATTTCGTACCTTGTCACAGTCAAAATATATATGAAAGCCCATAGAGATTCCATATCAATGTAACTATGACAAGGTACGAAAGTATACACAAATCAAATTCTTTGACCGTAAGATTGTTCTTTGATAGTATAATATAGGCATTGACTGATAAGTAGCAGTTTATTAGATACTTATCTAAAAGAGGCAACCTCTTTAGAATCAGATGTCATAATAGTATCCACATACATTATGTCGTGTCGGAGTGACATTGAGGGAGCTATTAAAATCTTCTCTTATTTCTGTTTTAAAGTTCTACATAAATACATAATTTTGGAAGAAGTGGATACTCGTTTAAAAAAATGATGGAACCAGGTCCCTCTAGTAGTGGTACTAAAGATTTTTACTTTATTAAAAGCAGTCATGGCGGTGAGTTGTTGATAAGAGCTGGTCGCAGAAATTATTTAATCAGAGAAAATCAATGTGGAACCTTAGTCTGGCGGTGTACCAAGAAACCCTGCAAAGGAGAAATTGTAACAAATCCTGAAAAAATGCTTGTATTCCTGATTACCAAAGTATTGATAAAGATTAAAAGATGATTTGTTTGAAAGAAAAGGTAAAAGTTGACTACCGACCAATACCGGAGATGTATGAACAAGAAATTAGACAGTTCTTGACGGAGGAGTACGCAGATAAACTTCCACCTTTTCATAAAAAAAGGATGGCCTTTACCGAGCACAAAAGCAGGGCAATGGAAAATGTGTTTTCGAGAATTGCAAGAACGAAGAAATTCCAGAAAACTTAGCAAAAAACTTTCTTTGCTGACAAACCGATGAATTGCTAAATTGTAAGGATTACATAAAAAATATTAAACATTTTTTTTGCGATGGCACGTTTAAAGTTGCTCCCTCGCCTTATTTACAACTCTACACTATACATGGTGATATAGGGAGCACTGAAGATTACACTAAAGTTGTCCCGCTGATTTACCGCGTATTAAAAGATAAGAAACAAGTAACGTACGAACATTTTTTTAGCATGCTTAAAGAAGTATTACCCGATTTTAATCCAAAAACAATAAAATTCGATTTTGAGACAGCGGCAATTAATGCCGCCAAGAAATTTATCCATCAGCAAAAATAACCGGATGTTTTTTTCACCTGAGTCAAGCCATTCTGAAACATGCTGAAAGTTCAGAAATAACGCAGAGTCGCGAAGGGAGCGACTATGTTGCAAAATGTGTGGCAGTGGCTCATTTTCCAAACACGAAAATCCACGAAGCATGGATGTGTGTTATGAGCCAGGCGCCAATTTTGAAAAATATTACAAATTTTAATGACTACTTGTCTAGGCAATAGTTCACAATAAATAATATCTGTTCAGTCAACGCCACCGCACCACCGATGAAAAAAAAATAAAGAAGAATCCAAAATTACTTGTCTTGATTTCTGCCTTAAAAGACGAAACGGCAATAATTGATTTCAATATACTTCAAACGAGCATGAATGTTGAAATATATCGCAAAAGATGCCGAAAATATATATTAATGAATCTTAAAATCGAATCCATAATAACCGATTATTTGCAAGGCATTTATCAGAAAATGAAGTACAGGGTGGTCTAAAAATAATTGACATGTCCATGAAGTTTCTTAGAAAAGGACAAAATTTTTCGGCCCACCTATATAGGGATTTTTTATTGTTTAAAGTAAAACGGAATGCCATGGGAATGTATTTAAGTAAAAAATTGTTGGATTCGTGTGTTGGGTTATAATAAATGTTATTTAATTATTATTGTTTTTGATTCCTATAGAAGTTATTTCTGACTAGCTGCAGCCGTGGGTCCACCTGAGGTTTATTTAATAAAAATACTGAGTCAAGCGGCGGGATAAAAAATAGCCTGTCACTCCGAAAGGTCAATTTTACTAATACTTTTCCAGGCCGGTCCAATTTTGGTGGTTTAAAAAAAACGGACTCCAAAAAACTAAAAAGCGAAACGTAATTGCTTATTTTAGTAGTGACTCGCAGACAGCTTACAAATCTATATAGCTATATATCAATGATGTGGCGGTTTGTTCGATAATTTTCACAAAATATTTTTTTCAAGTATACGCAAAAAAATCAACGATTGAAAAATCGAGTAACGAAAAAAAAATTACTACAGATATATGCGACTGATAAAATAATATACTGGTAAAATCAGCGAAAAAAATTAACGAGAAAATTAAAAAACGCTTTATGAAAAATCTCTATATGAAGAAAGACGAATAATTAAATTTCCGATCATGAAAGAACGCGATGTGAAAATTCGCTACTATGAAAAAATGATTTTGTGAAAATTATCGAACAAACCCTCATTCAGATAGCGTTCGAAAATGACGTGAGAAATTTCTTTTTACATTCAATGATTCCTATAAATGTAGTGGATGATCGTTATTTTGGCACAATGCTGAACAATTTAGACAAAAAAGCACGGCAAATTTTATGAGTCGAAGAAACCTGAGTCGCAAAATCAATGAAGCTCATGCAAAGGAAAAATCATGCACGAAATTGCAATTGAAAGAATCTGAACACGTTTGCACTTGCTCTAAACCCAGGCAAAATTGTTGCAACTGTGACCGATAACGGTTCCAACTTTGTGAAGGCATTTAAAGAATTTGGTTTGTCAATTGAATCAATTGAAAGTTTCGACTCCGACACGGAGGAAGAAAGATCTGACGCCGATTTTGAAGACCACTTTGAAGAACAAAATATTGTGTTACGTTTTCACATCATAGATGTGCCGCACACACTTTAAATTTGTGTGCTGTAACTGATGCTAATAAACTTATGAAAAAAAGTAACCATACTACTTTATCTGAAATACATCATAGAACCATGGATAAATGCAACGTGCTATGGAATGCAGCTGGACGTCCTAAATCTGCTGAGATCATACAGGATATTTTGGGCCATACACTTAGTAAGCCTGGTGTAACTCGGTGGAACAGCTTATATGACGTAATGAAGCAAATATATTTCATGAAAGAAAAATAGTAGATTATGATACGAGTGTGCTACGTTGGTAATTACACTCGAGGCTATGTCTTCCAGCACGATTCGTAAACGAGTGCTGTACAAAGCCGAGAGTGTAATGACCAATGCACACGTGTTTCATACGACATTTTTCAACACACTTGCGAGGAAAAAAGCAAAAAAACAATCATACCTTACTTAAAATTTCGTCTAGTTTAAACGTGCGTAACCAATCCTATAGTCGTAAGTTTAACATTAGTCCGTCATCAGTACCTCAAATTTACGTACCTACATAATGATTATATTTTAAATATCTTTGCTTGAAACTATTTACACAATATTGTCATTTTTTAAAAATAATCATACTTCAATATGAAATATTTGTAAATATTAAATATGTCAAATCATATCAAAAGGCGCGCTGCGACCGGTGCATTTGTCTATGCGCGCGCACGAGCAATGAGGCAAAGGGTAATGGGGCAATCAGCCAAACATTAATAATATAATAAACTGAATAATTTTTTCAATTTAAAAAAATTTAGAAAAAATTACAATTTATTAAAATTAAATGCTTTT
Source organism: Hedya salicella (assembly GCA_905404275.2). Classification (NCBI taxonomy): domain Eukaryota; kingdom Metazoa; phylum Arthropoda; class Insecta; order Lepidoptera; family Tortricidae; genus Hedya; species Hedya salicella. The sequence goes on from FR990096.1 coordinate 41,559,225, forward strand.
TACAAGTACCAGTTTAGATATATATTAAAATGACCTAAAATGTTTTTTGCACCTAAAATCTATTTCCTGAAGTTAAAAAAAACTGTAATGAAAAGACGCTAGTGCGATTATGTAATGTAAAGAACACGCGTGTGTAATGGACTGGATTACAGCCATAAAATCTGTGTAATAAGAGCCACTTTATGAACAAGTGTGTTGAAAAATGTATTATTGCACAGAGCTTTAGGCTTGACAAACTTTATCACTGACCGTGAGATCGATTATATTAAGGAGTATATTGCATGCTCCGCTTTAGACATGTGCGCCGCGCCGGCGCGCCGCCGCCGCCGCCGTTTTTGCCACGCCGTCGCCACCGCGGCGTGAAATCGGCGTGCCCTTCATCCAATACTTTGTATTTATGCGCATGCAAATAATGTAACCTGTACATTATATATCACTTATTTTCTGTATGGATAATAATCTCGTTAACAAAGACAAACCGACCACGTGTAAGTCGGACTTGCGCACCGAGGGTTTCGTACAAAATAGACAATAAAAATCACGTCTGTTATATGAGAGCCCCACTTTCGACTGTCTAGCTATCACAATTCATGAGATACAGCCTGGTATACCCTCAAAGTTTGAACGCGTTTGTTGTATGGGTACTACTTAATGGCTCAGCGATCCAAAGCGAGTCTTGGCCTCAGACACGAGTTTGTGCCATTGTCCCGATCGGTGCTAACCGTTTCCCGCCAGTTACCAGCTCGGAGTTCACGCAGATCTGTTTCTACAACTTCGATCCAGCGATATCTGGGGCGGCCGACAGGGCTTCGGCCAATAGTTCGTCCCAAATATGCCTTTTTAGCGCTGCGATGCCACGTGATTAAGCTAAGGGAGACGGTGGGCCTTTGTTTCCCCAATGATATTGGGAGTCGCTACTAGCTCCTCAATTTCAATATTTTTACGGAAGCTGCCATCCTCCCTCCGCACCGGTCTCAAGATCTTCCGGAGGATCTTTCCCTCAGCCACCAACAGCTGTCTGTATTCTCCTTTAAGTGTTAGCGTCCAAGTTTCACATGCATACATAAGTATGGGCCTTATGACCGTTTTGTAGATACGGATCTTTCTGTTTCTGTTGAGCAGCTTGGACACTAACACTTGATGAAGGGCGGCGCTGCATCGCAGGGTGTTATGGATGCGAATATTTATATCTTCTTATCGTGTATTGGTGTCGGTGAGTCTAAGTATTTAAATTTGGCTACCCCCTTGTAGACGTTATCTCCAACATGAAGGTCTTGCGTTTTAATGCGAACGTCTTTATAGCGTTTCATGTGGAGATATTCTGGTTTTTCGCAGCTAATACTAAAGCCCACTTTTTGGGATTCGGCTTCAAGAGCAGTTGCAGATCTAGCGACTTCTTCTCTAGTTTCCCCGAACAACGCTAGGTCATCAGCGTAACCTATCAGCTTAAGCTGTCCATTTAGTTGCACCCCGACATCTGGTGCAAGCACATGTCCACGGGCAAACTCTAAACCGAATCATATCCATTGAAATAAAACAATTTAACGGATTATATCGAGTATATTATCTCATTTTAGTTCTCGACATTTATGAAGCTTTTCAGCTTTCCATGGTCACGGGTGGACGAAGCATATCCACTAACTTTTTCTGGATGTTGAAGTTCCTGAGAATGATATACAGGGCGCACCGGTCAATACTGCCATATGTTTTTTTGAAGTCCACAAATAAAACGTAAATGCCCTGAGCGTATTTCCACCTTTTCTCCATCAGCTGTTTCAGACAGAAGATCTGATCAACTGTGCTGCGATTACGACGAAACCCACACTAATAATCACTCAGGATTTGTTCCGCGTAAGGTTCCAAAAACACCTAAATATTTATTTTATTCTGTTTCTAGTGTTTTTTGTTATAGCTGCAATAGAAATACATAATCTGTGAAACATTACGATTTTACCATATCTAAACTTCGATTTTAACTATGTTCTCATTTTCAAGTTGAGTTTGATTTTGAGAAAATAATTGTTTTAGGACGGCCCGTATTTTGGCAATTTCAGAAAGAGTATCAGGATACTGGCTGCTCGCCTATCGCTCAGCCAACTACGGGAACCTCCTAGACCCAAACAGTTTCAAATGTGCCGTAGGCCTTCGTCTCGGGGCCAACATTGTGGAACCACACCGCTGCCACTGTGGCGCACAGTTCGATCGGATGAGACGCCACAGCCTTGCTTGCCCCAACAGTGCCGGTCGACTATTCTGCCATGCTTGCCTCTACTACATTATCCGCCGGGCCCTGGTCAGCGTCAGCGTGGCAGCGACATTAGAGCCGAACGGCCTGGCGCGCGACAATGACTGAACAGGGAGGGCCTCTTATCTGGGATGCCACTTGTGTGGATACCCTAGCACCGTACCACCTGAGCACGGCGTCATTGAGGGCTGGTGGAGCGGCTGCCGCTGCTGAATTAGCAAACGGCGCAAAAACGCATCTCTCAGTGACAGTTACGTATTTGCGCCGTTTGCCGTGGAGACCCTGGGGCCGTGGGGACCGGAAGCAAGTAGAATGTTTAAAAAACTCAACTACTCGCGTCTCCGCTCCTCGGGCGACCAAAAGGCTGTGACAGTTACGTATTTGCGCCGTTTGCCGTGGAGACCCTGGGGCCGTGGGGACCGGAAGCAAGTAGACTGCTTAAAAAATTCATTTACTTGCTTCTCCGTTCCTCGGACGACCAAAAGGCTGGCTCGTTCCTCGCTCAGCGGATAGGCATCGCCATCCAACGCGGCAACGTGGCCAGGCTTATGGCAGCGATTGACGGGACATTTGTAAATAATAGTTTAGGTCCCAATAAATAATCATTAAGTTAGGTTTATATCTTTCATAAGTATTTTTTTCTGTTTTGTTTTTATGTATGTTTTTTGTTGTATTGAATAAAAATGTTCTAAATCGGTGTCCATATAAAAAATGTTGATTTTTAACGTAAATTGTTATTATTTTAGAAAAAACGTACTTGATTGATTTTGTTTTAATAATTCATGTGTAATTTAATATTTATAAGTTCGTAATTTAAAGGTTATAATATTAAATTATATTAGAAAGAATGTATTGCATTATTTTTTTTTTGCGAACGACTGTTCATAATATACTCCATTATTATTATATCTTTAATGATACCATATCAGCCATGAAACTGATCACAAATTCAATCAAAATACGAATCAATATGCTTTTTCATTTACCTAACCTTGACGCCGATTTCACGCCGAAAATAAGCCACCGCCGCCGAATTTTTTGACAGACGCCGCCGCCGCTCGATCGTATATCGACGCACATGTCTACTCCGCACCGATTGCTGAGGCTTTAGGTATTTTGCAGGGGGAGAAGAACATGTACTACGGGCATTTAATACCGTGTTTGATATCTTTACGAAGAAAATTAAGAAAACTGCAAAATTCTACTTTGAAATATTGCAGACAACTTGTTCAAAGCTATGCAGAAAGCGTGCAAAAAAGATTCCACGAGTTCTTAAAATTTTCCTCTGGTGTTTCTGTATAAGCGACCATTGCTGCTTTATCTTATCCGAGATTCAAAAACAATTGGTTCTCTTGCATCACACCACAAGATCAAGAAAAGGTTAAATCAATCTTTAGGCATGTTCCTCCAAGAGAAATATCAAAATAAAATGATAAAAATGACGCAGACGAACTCACTACATATCAAGAAAATCCATTTTTTGATTTCGGATCAGATATAGACAATGAAATTGATACACAAGTAGAAGAAGTACTACCAAGGAACACTCCTAAAACGAAAGCCAAGAAATAATGATGTGCCAGTTTTTTGCCGAACGAGATATTAGTATGAAAATTTTAAATCGCTAAGAAATAATCAAAACTTTTTGTTTTAAAATTATTATACGCCCCTACCTTCATCTGCATCCGTTGAGCGAATGTTTTCGTATGCTACAATGATGAACCACCCTAAATCAAATAGGCTCTCAGATCACTTATTTGAAGAAAGGGTTGTATTGAAAACAAACTTTAAAATGTAAGCAGTGTTCTGATTAATACTTGTATATATAATTGTCGATTTTCATATACTTATAGCACGTGTGTGTTACTTATGTTAGCTATAATTCAACCTTAAAAAATATGTAAATGTTACTTGAAAATGTCACAATTTTATGGATGTTTTATGGTTTAAACAACGTTTGTAACAATGTTAGTTGAATGAATAATAAAAGAAGTTTGATTTTATTTCTATATGTGTGTTTTTTTAGTATTAGCCGTAACAACAATTGATATATGTACTCATTTATTATTGTTCCGGTTCCGACTATCACGCCGAGGCTTATAATGCATATTAGTAATACACCTTCCTAACCTCCTTTAGTCTCTGACGAGAGGGACGCAGCAATACGTTGAAGCGAGATGCTTTCATCTCTTACCTGCTTAACAAACTGCTGCATCCTTCTCGTCATTCGTCACGTCGTCAGTCACTAAATCAGGAAGGTGTAATGTGTAAAATATACATGTAATGCCAGCTTGGACTTGATAAAGGCTCTTATATCTTACTAGAAGGTGCTCTACTTCGTTCGCGGAGAAGAAAAAGTCATAACCCCTCTTTTTAGCATAGTTAGGTAAAAAGCATCCCATAACCATCTGGAGATACCCAGCTACCCGTGTATCAAAATAGTTGAAATCCGTTTAGCCGATTTACCGTGATGAAGGCACAACGACACATACAAACGTACAAATATTTGATTTTTACAAATTTATAATAGTATAGGTGTATCAATGTGTCTACCTACATAACTCGAGACTTAGACTTACAAAAAAATATCTTATTTGTTGCATTGATGAATGAATGGAAAGAAAATTTATCTCATTAATTAATCGAATAAAAATGTCAACGTAACTCGAGATTCAGAATTACAAAAAATATCTTATTTGTTCCCAATTTTAATCGAGAGAAAAATAATCGAATTAATTATCGATCAAAAAAAATATCGCTGGATAATCATCGACGATTAATTTAATCAGATTAAGTTAATCGAAACCCGTACGATTAAGATTAATTCACCGTCATTTTTAACATGCTTTTATTAGGTCGACCTGTACGTAACTATGTAATGGAATCTAAGGTAACTAATTTAACCATCTTCCAAGGATCGTAGCGTCATGAAATTTGGCAGCTGTATGTAGTTCTGATGACAATACAGCAGATCTGATGATGGAGCCGGAAGATATGAACTGGATCTTCATGATGGAACATCGTAACATAGCTATGTTTGGATTCATTAGAAAAGGTAAAGCTTGTTTTTCAAGTGTTTTTTAAACTATCAATTTATTAATCGTTAATCGCGATTAAGTTGGTTAATCTTAATTTTTAGTCGTTAGTCGATTAAATTTTGCCAATCACTGGTTGCGGGCACCTTCTAGTTAATAAATAAACGGGTTATAATGATGAGGTAACTAATATAATATTTAATTATATATTTTTTCGTATTCTTACATTAACAGTAGGTTTTTATGTTGATTGCGACGTTTAAAGGAAACTAAACACTCATCAATAAGTTGTCATGAATTGGAACAACAATTCATAAAAAAAAATGGAATAGTGAAAAGCACTAGTTCACGAAAACCAACTTTCCGCACGCTAAAAAGCTACGTAAAGTAGCACTTTTTGAGCAATGTATAAAAAAAGTATTTATGAAATTACGATGGCTGATTGATAAGTATCCGGAATGAAGAGGGGATTTTCTACATATGTTCGTCCTAGCTCAATACACTTAGACCAACGCTTCTTTAGAGCCTTTATTCCATTTTTATAAAAAAGTAATGTCAAGGTCTTCAAAATAGCGATTAACGGCGTCAACCACTTCAGTGTTGGGCGAAAATGTCTGCACTCCTAGCCATTTTTTCATATTTATGAACAGATGGAAGTCACAGGGGCCATATAAATAAATAAATCAATATCAGGGACAATCTTACACAAATCGACCTAGTCCCAAACTAAGCAAAGCTTGTACTATGGGTACTAGGCGACGATATACATAATATGTAGATAAATTATAATACTTGAATACATAGAAATCATCCAAGACCCAGGAACAAACATTCGTGCTCATCACACAAACACTTGCCCTGGCCGGGATTCGAACCCGGGACCGCCAGCTTCGTAGGCCGTTGAGCCAAACCCACTGAGCCAAACGTGTCGTACATATATGGCGAATATGACGGGTGGGGCAGTAATTCGAGGCAAAACTCTTGATTTTTTGCAGTGTGAACCGGTGCATTATCGTGGTGGAACAATATATTCCTGTTCAAGTGGGGTCTTTCTTGTTTAACTACGTCACTTAACTTGTGCAACAAGTTTGCATAGTATGTGCCATTATTATTTCCCTTTTCAAGGTAATCCACACAGATGACACCTCTATCTAGCATCTGAAAATGTAGTTGCCATAACCTTGCCTGCCGATAATATGGTTTCGCCTTCTTTGGTGCGGGTTCGCCGCTTTTAGTCCACTGTTTAGACTGCTCTTTAGTCTCCGGCGTGTAGTGGTGGATCCAAGTCTCAACAACTGTTCATCTGTAAATTCATTGGGATTCCGTCTAAAAAGCTCCAAACATATCTTCGAGACATTCACTGTTTGTTTCTTTTGCTCATCGTTCAAAAGCCGCAGCACCCATCTGGCACATAATATGTTGAAAACGCGTTCAGATGAGATGTTCACAATATGGGCTATCTCCCTAAGTTTTAATAGACGGTCTTCTAATACCATATTTTTCATTTTAGTGACCATTTCTGGGGTAGTTACCTTATTTTGTCTTCCGCTACGGGGAGCGTCATTGCAGCTCGTTCGTCTTCGTTTGAATAGGGATGATGACAACTTTTTTCTATGCTATGTTATTGTGATATTTGCATATGGCGGGTACTTGTAACATACGTCAGTCTGTAGCTGAACATTAAACGGTGCACATATTATTCTGCATATTTGGTGTTTTATTGAGATCCATCGTAGAAAACACAATAATTGATGAGATCGATATCTACGTGTGCAGAAGTGACATTTTCAATAAATTTGGAGGAAAACGATAAGGGTGGAGTGAAGCGCCGGGCCCTGTTGCTGACTGCCTTATCGGAAGATACCTATCGCATTCTTCTGGATTTGGTAACACCGAACGACTTGGATAACACGGAATACAAAGTGTTATTAGGCTGTCTTAACACTCACTTCACGCCGAAGAGGAGTACTTTTGCGGAACGCTACACTTTTTACAAAGCGGAGCAACGTCCAGGCGAAGAGTAAATGGATTGGGCTGCACGAGTACGGAACCTTGCACAATACTGCGGGTTTAAAAGTGAACTGGATACCGCTTTACGTGACCGATTTGTATTAGGTTTAGAAAATATAAGAGAGAAGGAAAAATTGTTCGCCGAAAGTATTCATACGTTGACGTTTAACAAAGCTTTGGAATTAGCGCAAAGTGTTCGGTGCGCAAGATTAGCACTACAAAAAACACAACCGACGGTGGCCGAGACTCCAGTGTTCACCGTGCATGCATCGCGTCAGCAACGAAATCTAGGAACGAGTATTACGTGTTGTGAGGTTTGCGGTTATAAGAATCATACCAAAGAACAGTGTCGTTTTAGCAATTATACGTGTCAAAAATGTAAACAAAAAGGACATTTAAAGCGAATGTGCAAGTCAAAAGTGCGCCGAAATAATTTTATAGCGGAGGGCGAGGATGACATTGTGGAAGGTGAGAGTATTTACAATATTGTAACAGTTAATGGGGAACCGATGCAACAGATGGTCACGATAGCGGGCGAGCCTATAAGATGTGAAGTTGATAGTGGGAGCGCGGTTTCAATATTGCCTCAGGAAATGTTTAATAGGTATTTCTCAAAATATGAGTTAAAATCGTCATTGGTCGTATTGAGATGTTACAATGAGAGTAAATTACCACCGAAAGGTACAGTTACCTTACCCGTCACTTACGAAGGTATAACTAAACACATTGTTTTTTTTGTTATCGCGGCCGGCAACAAGCGCCCTACCTTACTGGGCCGGGATTTTTTAAGTTCGTTTAAGTTACAAATATGTAGTTCGAGCGTTAATCATTTAGAAGAGATTGACTTGGAATCTAAAATATTGACCAAATATTCGAAGTTAATTTCCGATGAACTGGGTCGATTTAATAAATATAAAGTAACTTTAAAGCTTAAACCAAATGTCCCGTTGCAGTTTTTTAAGCCCCGCCCGGTACCATTGCCATTGAAAGCTAAAATAGAAACAGAGATTCAACGTTTAGTCGACTTAGGAGTACTCGAGAAGGTGGACCACGCCGATGTAGCCACGCCGATAGTACCCATTTTGCGTCCTGACGGAAATATTAGGCTCTGTGGGGATTATTCGGTAACGTTAAATAAGGCGTTATACGCAGATAATTACCCCGTTCCGCGTATTGAGGATCTATTTGCTAAGTTGTATGGAGGAGAGGAATTTTCAAAGCTTGACCTTTCTAGGGCATATAATCAACTAGAACTGGACGAGTCGCGAAACTTGACCTGCATTAACACCCACAAGGGTCTGTATCGGTACAACAGGCTAGTTTTTGGGTTGAGCAACGCCCCCTAGCTGTTTCAACAAACACTAGAAAGTTTATTGGGTGACATCGAAGGGGTCTGTATATTTATTGATGACATATTGGTAACCGGTGAAAATCGAGATATTCATATTCAAAGATTAGACCATGTGTTGAGCAGATTAGAGGACGCAGGTCTGCGATTAAAACGCGATAAATGTGATTTATTCAAAGAATCCGTTGAATATCTCGGTTTTATTATTGACAAATGCGGGTTACATAAGTCTTCAAAGAAATTGGAGGCTATTCTGCGGTGTGAGCGTCCGAAAAATGCTAGTGAGTTAAAGTCATTCCTCGGCCTCTGCAATTATTACAGGTGTTTCGTACCTAACACCTCGAGTATTCTTAAGCCTTTGAATTCGCTTCTAAAAAAAGATGTTAAGTGGAAATGGAGTAAAGAGCAGGATAAGGCATTTAAGAGTATTAAGCAAGAGATGGCTTCTGAGCGGGTCTTGGCGCACTACAATCCCGAGTTGGTGACCATAGTCACTGCCGATGCTGGTCCCGAGGGTTTAGGGGCGGTTTTGTCGCAGACGCAACCCTCTGGCGAGGAACGCGTCGTCGCCTATGCATCTCGGTCGTTGTCGAAAGCAGAATCTAATTACGCCCAAATACAGAAGGAATCGGCGGGCATTGTATTTGCGGTTAAAAAGTTTCACCACTTTTTATATGGTCGGGCGGTGCCATTCATTTTACGGACAGACCACCAACCCCTTGTCACTATCTTTGGTGATAAAAAAGGTATACCCGAAATCGCTGCAAATCGTTTGCAGCGGTATGCCTTATTTTTGTCTAGTTACAATTTTAAAATTGAGTATATTAAAAGTGAAGATAACGTCGCGGATTTCCTTTCACGTTCGATAGCTAGCTATTCATCGGAAGAGGAAAGCGTTCCATCTGCACTAGAAGATACATGTCTGTACATTAATTATTTCACGGATAGTATGCTCAAGCCGGGTTCGTTATCAGATGTGAGGTCAGCAACCTCAGTTGATGATATTCTTAAGAATGTTAGGCATTATATCATAAGGGGGTGGCCAAGAAATATGTCGGATGAAAAGCTAAGGCCGTACTATAATTGTAGGTTCGAGCTCCATGTCGAAGATGGCTGTATTTTGAGGGGGCATAAATTAATAATCCCACATATATTCCGTGAACAAATGTTAGACGAGTTACATAGTTCACATTTCGGTGTCGTCAAAACTAAGACAGAAGCCAGATCACGAATGTGGTGGCCGGACATCGATACACATATTGAACAAAAAATTGGTTCATGTAGCATTTGCAACACTATGCGGGCCGCCCCGCCTCGCACCCCGCTCGCCGTGTGGACATACCCGAAGCGGCCGTGAAGCCGGGTACACATTGATATGTTTTCGATAGACGGCAAACAATTTTTAGCTATCATAGATGCACATTCGAAATGGGTCGAATGTTTTCCTATGATATCAACGGATACTAAAGCAATTATTGACAGGTTAGAGGAGGTCAACAGTAGATTCGGGGCTATGGAAGTTTTAGTGACGGATAATGCGGCAAATTTTTGTTCAAAAGATTTTGAAAATTTTTGTACTGTGAATGTAATAAAACATTTAACCAGTCCTCCTTACCACCCGCAATCGAACGGACAAGCCGAAAATACAGTCCGCATATTGAAAAGAGGTATAAAGATTATCTTTTCGACTAGTAGCGCGGAACCGATAAACAGGCGCATATGTAAATTGCTATTTAATCTGAGAAACTCCGTTCATTGCACAACCGGTTTTTCACCCGCACAGCTGATGCTCGGCCGCCCGCTTCGCTGTCGCCTCGATCTATTGCATTCGGCGGACTCCACTGATAGTGACTTGTTAGATAATAACAATAACTCACACTCGCTCTCACCGTTTATGACGTTATCGCCCCAAGCTAATGAAAATGTTTCTTCTAAACAGATCTCACAAGCTAAGAGCTTCGGAGGACGGCGAAAGTTATGTCTGGCGGAAGGAGATCAGGTCTTAGTTAAGCACATTTATCATAATGGTACTAGGCACGTATGGAAAAAGGGTTGTGTAAAAAAGTTAATAGGTAATCGTTTGTATTTAGTTCATATAATAGATTTAAATCTAATGGTTAAGAAACATATAGACCAATTGTTGATGTAAAAAGGCAGTGAAACATCGGATATAGATAATCTAAATGATAATGGTGATGTCTCCTCTCCTGAAATAACAATAAACGAGTCATTGTATCCGGAACAGTGCGATTCGAGGCGTACAGTGTCCGAGGACCGGGACTCGAATGTACTTGAGACTGGGAATGAGTCGCAGGGGGCCTGTAGACCACTGGAGTCTAGCCCGACGGTCCCATCTGCTACCACGCCGCGGAGCAGGGCTAAATCTCTTGATGATATGTTTTTGGATTGCGAGGCCGATGGTACTGACGCGACTGTCGACCCTACCGAACCGGCGCATAATCGTAATGCTCGGTCTACGCGAAATCCTAATCCATTGTATAAATAAAATTAATAGTTAGTTAGGTATTTAAGATATATTTAATTACTAAGGGTGGAGGAATTCTGATATTTGCATATGACGGGTACTTGTAACATACGTCAGTCTGTAGCTGAACATTAAACGGTGCACATATTATTCTGCATATTTGGTGTTTTATTGAGATCCATCGTAGAAAACACAATAGTTATAGAACAACCTTTCAATAATTTTAAAATTGGTGAAAAAATTACTTCAATGTAATAAAAACTCCACGAGATACAACAACGTTAGAATCACACTTTTGGACTTTCCCAAAAACGCTCCTTACTAAACCCTAGGAAATTATGACGTCTCACCTTCCTACCTTATATGGGGAAAATAAGATCTTTGTTCTGCAGCTATATTAAAATATGCATTTATCAGAACGATTCCATAATAAAAGTTACCATACATTTCATGGGTTATTCAATGGAATTATTCTTTTTTTATATTTTCATACTTTAAAAATGGACTTTCCCACAAAACTTTAAAGGCTCACAAAACAAACTACACGTAAGGTATCGAACTCACATTTTTTTTAGGATTTGCATCATAAAAAATACCATTCCGCATCAAAATTTATTTTTCGAGTTTTTTTATTAATTGATTACAGTCATCATCCCTCTACCCATGAGTGGATACTTAGTGCTAAACGAAGGTGAGGAATCCTCTAACACACTATTCAACTTAGTTTGAATCTGGGTTGCTGATTTCCCTATTAAAACATTGAACTTTATGACGGCACGAACCACCGTTTTTTTATGAAAATTTTAAGTAGTGAAACAGTTTTCATCAAATTATAGTGGTAAAGTTGAATATTTTTAAAATGAACAATTATTATTTGCTAATATTACATGTATACGTAAAAGACTGCAAATGACGTTGCTAAAAAAATTTGTTTTATTTTTCGGGTTCCGTACCAAAATTGTAACAAAGGAACCCTTATGGCGCGACGTTGTCTGTCTGTCTGTCCGATTACTAAAGCGCCATTTCTCAGAAACTGCTTATAATATCTATTTGATCAAATAAATGTTTTTGTATAAAAAATGACGAATATGGGAGGGGGGGGGGGGGCAAAAATTAAAAGTCTAGCTACTAAGTCAAGTAGTATATCATATGAAAGGGCTTGATCTGCATATTTTTGATATTTTTTTTACTACGGAAAATGTGAACTCCCCTCCTCTCCGAACTTTACTGAACCAAAATTTTCACAATTTGTATAAATAAACATAAATAGATAACAACCCGTTTGCGTTAAGTTTGCACCTCATTTGTATGCAATGCTATAGATATCAGTTGTAAACTTAACTCAACCGGAGCCGGGTAATAATAATAATGTTAGGGTAAGTGATAGGTACTTTGTACGGAACCCTCGGTGTACGAGTCCGACTCGCACAAATTTGAGTTTTAACTATATAAAAATAATCAAGTGCGACAGATTAAAGTAAGGTGAGTTACTTGCATGATTTCAAAGCTAAAATCGACCGATTATTTCAATGCAGTGTGCGTTTTAATAATCGGACGATTTTAGCTTGTTGTAAGGCAGTTGGATGGTTAGAAAATTGTAAAAAAAAAGATATCTCGACATTCTCGTGCGTGGTTAATTTTTTATCCGAAGGGAATAATGTAACATTAATAGAAAAAATATAATCTGACGATAACAAACTGTAGTACTTACGTGCAGTTGGAGTGAAACCTGTGTTCCCCACCTCGCTCATCACTCATCACTCTCTCGCTCCGTCCCCACTCTACTTTGTGTTGCGATGAAGCCATAACAGCTGATCACAGAATTTTTTAAATTGTCTGATAGTCGTCAGATTAGAAGTCACACGTCTCGGACATGATCATGAAGCTGAATCGTCTATATCAAAATCTGACCCGCTGGAGTATTTCAAGATAACTATTCTTTTTGCATTTTCAGAAGATTATATTTTCACCTCAGCAGCTCACACATGCAGGTTTTGTTGCGAGCTAACAGTGTGCAAAATACAATGTTGCTGCGAGCGTAAGGCAAAGTACCTAACTTTTTGATCTTTTAATAAAGGCGCGAATTGTAATTATTCAGTGCTGGGTGTATGACCGAATTCGGAATATTTCTCCCTTTCATATCCGTATAAAGAAAGCGAGTGACAAGAATATTCCCATTCGATTTCCATTTTCTAATTAGACCCCGAATAAAGAACTAAACCCATGGAGTATATAACTAAGAAGTTTATAATCTGTAAATTGCTAGTGTTTAATCGTTCAGCAAACTTAACCTAACCTATAAAAATACTGATTGCACAGCAAAAGAACAAATCTAATTGCACAGTTAAAATTAAAATGCACTGCACATTATTATTTCTCTCACTTTATATATCCAAAGTGAAAGGCGTTAATTTGGTGGCGTCACACAAGTGCGTACAAAAGAATATTATTATAAATATTATGTATCATAATATTTTATGTATTATAATATTATATTTAGTATAATATTGTATCAGAAGTAGAACGAAGGATTGAGTAGCTTTTCGATAAAAAAGAATATAATTGGTTGTTGACTTCATACTATCTTGCTGCTCTAGCGACATTGAAGATGGAATTGAATCTGTTATTAACTTATTTCCACTGGTAAATTTTTTAATCGACTTGCAAAAAAGAGGAGGTTCTCAATTCATGGGAATATTTTTTTTAATATTATGAACGTTCATTGAATACTCGAAGACTATTTGTTCGATTTAATTTTTTTGTTTGATAGGAGGTATTTCCAAGGTAGTCTCATTAATTTTGGTGAAGATGGGATCCATAAGGAATCAAAGGAACTCCTCAAGCATCTATATAGCGATTTTTGCAATTTAAGAAACGAATTAAATGCATTCAGTAAATATACATTGGTGAAGTGTAACTGATGAAGAAAGACCACAATGCCATCGGAAGTCCTCATTGATAAATGATTTACGGGTGGAGATAAAATATCTCGATTAAATTAAATAAGCAATTTAGTCACAAACTTAAAGTTCCTGATGAGAATGGTACCACTAAGCTGATTAAATGGTGGAGCCGGAAGGTAGACACTGGACCATCATAATAAAATAATGTATCTTAGCCGTCTTTCAGCTTCGTCACGAGAAATACTTTTGAGTAACGATTACCCAAAAAGTGTAAAATAAATTTTATTAACTTTTTAACAAAAAAAAAAAACACTCTAAAGTGAAAAAATAACTGCATAATTCAAATAAAACAATTTAACGGATTATATCGCGTCTATTATCTCATTTGAGTTCCCGACGTTTCGGGAGCTTTTCAGCTTTCCATGGTCACGGGTCGACTGAGAAAAGATATATCTTTCTCTGTCATACTTACAATTTATGCAAACTAGCCACTTTGAGAAAACAAATAAAGGTGGTAGCGACAACCCATCTTCTCTATTGAAATTCGGATGCTTTTTAATCTCAATAGCCTCGCGTAATATTCTGGGATAATATATTTTCTCTTTGGCTCTTTGGGTTGTCGCTACCACAAGCTTGGGATCCTGTAATACAACTCATCAAGGAACAAGCGAGACACAGGACTGCAAAACTTTAATTTCCGAACGGTGTAAAATTTCTTATTTGTTTTAAAGTAGTTTAGTACCCAAGTAACAATTTAGTGATAAAACTAGTTCCATAAAAGCTGACTATTATTTCGATTAAACACTGATAGCGATAGTGCGGCCTATAATTTAGCGATATAGCACGCTATAACTCTCTTATAGTCGGAATTAGGCACCGACGTTAGTGCTTGAAGTTCTACAGTGGTTCATTTTATGTGCAATAGTGATAAACTAGTGATATAATAGTGCTACAATAGGGATTATTCTTGCTGGAAGTGATAATAAAGGGTTAAAGTAGCAGTATTTTTACTTATAGTTCTAATAACCTCGTAATATGTTATCTTGTATCACTTAAAGTGTTACAAGAACGCTGCAGTAGTGAAAACAATCGCTTCGCGTCGCAATGTAATCTTTTATAGATCATTTGTAGTTTTAAATGACAAAATATTAATACAATTTCAATAATCGGTCACAGTGTTGCGTGACGCAATGTGCAATAATTCAGATTGTTTAATGGCGACTTGGTTGGAATTACCTGGTGAGTACATCAAAGTTTCACGACACGTTTTAGAGAATTCAACTGAAATTCTATTGCGGTTATTACTTTTCTGTCATTATATATGGTATTTTACATCTCAATTTTCAAGCGCCTTGTAAATAAACATGTTTTGATAAATTTTTTATGCTAAAAATACTGTAGCTCAGTTTATTTTTTGTATGTAAGTTAATTATAATCTTTAGTTTTGTGAATGGTTATGCTAAGCATACTAGATATTGTAATATCAGAACAAAACGATCTTAACAATTACTTTATTCTAGATATTTCAAGCATTTTTGTGTTTGTTTGTAAACAAAATGGTGTTTCACGTTCTAAACACATGGCTAACTCCAAAAGTGATAATTTTACCTTATGTAGAACTGACAACTTTAAAACAGGGTTTTAAAACAATTTGTTAGCACACTTATTTGTACAAACGCGCCGGTTAGAGCTGTAAGCCATATCGCTTGTAAGATTCTCTGTTATATTGGGTCCCTTGCTACAATATAAAAACCATTTATTTGATTGGAAAAGATTATGAATTACTTACTTGTTTTAAATAAACTTTTAATATTGTGCACCTACTTTTTCAGTAGGTAAAATACCCTGGTGGTCAGCCTGGAACGTAGTAGGCCGTACATGAGTTCGAAGAGTACAAAATATATCTTTCGCACTCGTACGAGAGATAGACAGAGGCCGACTACGGGTGACTGACTGGGCACTAGGATTTATTATTTAAACAGATATTTATTTTGCTATATACATATATACAAGTACCTACATAATCGAACGTTTATAAAATATTTTTTGTGGTTACAGGTATATAGATACTAACTACAACGTTCCAACTCAGAGCGACGTGTCTCTCTCTCTCACACATAAAGTTCTGTCTTCTGACTTCAAACGTCAGTCTGCTTCCGACAGAGCGACGGTTTGGGTGACTCGACTTCGCGTGCGCGACCGATGTAACGGAAGTGTTTTTTTCTTCTCTACTTACCTATAGATACTTTAAAGATAATATTAATAATGTTTATAGTAATGATAGGTCTTCTCGTAATTATATGTTTCAATTGTGAATAAAACAATTTAAACAGATGTACTTATGATAGAATTTATTGACGAATAACACTGACACCTACAAATTACATTAAAACCCCAACCTACCAGTGGTTTGTCTACACTGCAGTAAAGTTACTTTTTTTTTAGCATGCCGTTTAAAATTATTCAAACAAATGAGAGAAATAAGGTGAATCTGATAACTGTACCGTCTTTGCGGGAAAACGACGACAACGTACTACGGTGGCCGAACACCCACACAAACTAATCAAGGACGAAAAATCTAAACCTCAACCATTTTGGAGCTCTTTACCATGCACTGTAAAACGCAGTAATATAAAAACATACGGAGCAGCGGAAAAAGAAATGTCTATTATGCTAATGCAAAGCGACACAGAAGAAGACACGAGTTTTCATTCAAAAAACAAAACCAATGTGTTGAAGTCTTTGGACCTAAACAGAGCTTATGAGTTGAATGCAGCACATAAACAAATAAACGAGCCCAGAGAGAATGATTTGAAAGCACCACATAGTCAAACAAACGAGCCCACCGTGGATATTAACATGGAAGATTATATAGTTATTATAGCTAGTATTTTTGTCAGAGAGTTTGTGATTCCATGGTGCCAATAACATGCATTGTCCATTGTTTTTATAAAAAAATTTTTTGGCGTTTCCAATATTGTACGTGGGTCAGATGGTAATATATTGCCAAATTATCATTCACTATATTAATTAAATCTTTGAAAGATGATTGGCTGATGTTTTTTTGTACTGCCCATGTTTTGAGATTGTTTCGAAATTTAAGGTTTTTATTATAATCGTAGTCGTCACACTCGTCATCAGAATCACTTAGTGGCAAGGAATTGTAGTACTTCATAGGTTCTGTGCTACACTCTTGTTCTTCGATACCTACGTGAAGCTCATCATTGTTCAAATTATGGTTAACCTCCCGGTTTATGATATTAATGTTCGCCTGCTCTGTTGTACTGGTCTGCGGAATCTCATAGATTTGGTTATTACCTATATTTTGGTTGACGGAACCCTCTAAATTATTCTGCGATCGGTCAGGATGTAATGTGTTGAAGTTGGCACTCGTATTTGTTTCTGAATTTTTTATGCTGTCGTACACTATCTGTATTTTCCTTCTCATTGCACCAGTTTTCTTCTTGCTCTTCCATGATTTTTTTATGCTATTCATTGCTGAGTATAATTTATTAACTACGCCAAACGCACGGTGTGTTTACAAAAAGCAAGATGGCGATTCTGATGATATCTAGAATGATTATTAACACTTATGTCGTAGTTTAGAGCTTTTGGGCCTATTACGGCTATATTTGATGTGGTATTCAACTTTTAACAACAAGTATTCACGATAAACCACTAAAAGTTATAGAGAGAGGTATCTTATACCTGAAATACTTAAAAATAACTTTAAGCTGTAATAATGTTTGCACAAACACTCTTGAAGAGGTACGGTTCCATACTGCTGTTATAGCACTTCAAGCACTAAAAAACTACGTGATTTAAGAGGGAATATTATGTCAGTTGTATCACTATATTACTAAGAGCTATATGAATTACTGTTGCCACTCTTAAATGGCTTAAGAGTATTTTTATAGCTGTTGTAACACTGTAGGCGGCATTAAGCACCAAAAGGTAAACATAACACGATTATAGAGCTATAGCGCGAGTAAGTTATAATGGGCACCCCAAAAGAACCTTCAGCGTTAAAATCGACTTAAAGTGGTAACCATAATATATAAAGAGGCAGTTAATACCACCTTATTACAGCCTATAGCTGCATTATGCAATCATATGTCTATTATATCACCTTACTAGCGCCAGTGTATTAATAAGACCGTTTATTTCCATAGTATCATCTAAAACTATTATTATGGGTCTTATAACACTACTATGTCACTCAGGGCTCTAAATGAGTTGCTGTTATGGCTAATGTGTTTGTTGGGTAGTCTTTGTTTTTCAAGATATTATAATTAGTAATGATCTGGGAGTTCCCCTAAGTACGCTTCATTTATAAAATGCTGCTTGGTAAATTATTAAAATAAAATAATTAAGCCCTTCTGGCACATGTGTAACTGTATTTACAGATTAGGCCCATCTGGCATATATGTACACCTTTATTTGTTTTCTCAAAGTGAGTAGTTTGCACAAATTGTGACTTTGACAGAGGAAAATATATTTTTTCTCAGTCAACCCGTGACCATGGAAAGCTGAAAAGCTTCCGAAACGTTGGGAACTCAAATGAGATCATACACGCGATAAGCCAAGCCCTCAAGCTCTGACTTCACTGACCCTACACCTTAACTTAAAAAGTATGGCTTCAACTGACTTGAAGCCCCTAAGCTCTGATTTTACTAACCCTACACCTTGGTTTCAAAAGTATGGCTTGGCCGTTTCATACATCGGTATATGTCTTCAATATTGTGATTACTATTAATTTGAAATCCTCTCTATGAAACGGACAGGCTAGGAT
This sequence comes from Hedya salicella, assembly GCA_905404275.2. Lineage (NCBI taxonomy): Eukaryota > Metazoa > Arthropoda > Insecta > Lepidoptera > Tortricidae > Hedya > Hedya salicella. The sequence goes on from FR990096.1 coordinate 41,578,043, forward strand.
CAGGGCTTAGAGGCTTCAAGCCAGTTGAAGCCATACTTTTTAAGATAAGGTGTAGGGTCAGTAAAGTCAGAGCTTGAGGGCTTGGCTTTTCCTGGGATCTGATAACTTTTTTACAGCGAACGCGTTATGAACTTGTGAGTCTTGGCTGCCAATTTTACATGAATGTTTTTGGTGGGATTGACTTTTCCACTAAGTTTTTTTACTGTAAAGGGTTTCCGAGCGAGGTGAAATAGTTATGCAAGGCTGCAACATTATTATTTGGCGCGAGTGCTTGAATAAAGCCGAGTAAGCAAAGGAACATAAAATTGAACCACGAGCAGGGCGACTGGTTAAAATATAGATTCCTGAGCGTCACAAGGCTTTCGAGGTACAGTCGAGTACAAAGATATAAATACGCCTGGAAGTTACAAAGTTATGTATGCATTTAAGTATGTAGCCATATTTGGTTACTACAATATATGACCAATAAGGGTGACACTGCCGAATATACGCCCAATGTTACAATTTTATGTAAACAATAACGTGCACGCACTATAAATAGGTTGTCAATTATTTGAAATTACAATATATTGTTATGACTTTCATCCAGAAGAGTGCATACTTGTCAATATGACATGACATGTTGATGTCTTTGTTACACGATTTCAGTGGATTTATTTTACCAAATTAGACTAAATGTTACTATTTATGTCAAATTTACAAAGCGGCAAACAAGAAGCTTAATTTCAACCATCAAACTATGGCAACCAGTGGCGTTGCTGATAGACGCTAGCTTTCTGAAACGACGTCCTGGGTTCGTATCTTGGACAGTACCGAGTATACGCCCAATGTTACAATTTTATGTATACACTAAAACGTAAACAATAATGTGCTCAACAGTATTGATGCATGTCTATATGACTGCAGATACTGTTACATTTTTATATATACTCGGTATAAAAGACAGGTATTCAAACTGCTTCCTTTTTTGTTTTTAAACTTGATCTTTTTGTTAGTACATTCTTATTATTAAAAAAAAACAATAAATACGTGTCCAATATTTTTATATTATGTAACTGACGGACTAATTAGAATTTAGATTTTCACACTCCGCCATGATGCCTGTTTAAGAACATCATAATGCGTAGTGGCACATTAATGGCTTAAGAAAGGGAACCTAAAATGTTATTAGGCTTACCAAAGAACACATTTTATTTAATAAAACTATTCAGTGAATATGTACCCATTCCCACAATAGATATTTTTAATACATTAAGAAAAAATTAATTAAATGAATCTTTTAATATATTGGCTTTAAACTTTAGATATTCGCAATCAGTAGATTTTTTTCTAAAAGTATTGTCATAATTTCAAAGACATTGAAAGAGTTGATTGTTTGGCCAACACCATCACAAATATTTGAAAAATTGGGTACCTATTCCATTCAGAGCTAGGTATTCTAATGTTGTCTCTATAATAGACTGTCTGGAAATACAAATAGAAAAACCTACAAATCAAGTGCATCAGTCATTAAGTTGGTCGCAGTATAAGAAGTGTTATACCTTAAAATATTTGATAGCATGTACTCCAAATGGTCTTTTTAAATATACATCTGATGGATACAGTGGCAGGGCAACAGATGTCATGATAGTAGACGACCGTGGCTTCCTTGAATACTTACCTCCTCAGAAAGCCGTTATGGCAGACCGGGGTTTTAAAGATTTGACACGTCTCTTAACAAACAAGAACTGTATCCTTGTTAGACCTCCCTCGGTTTCAAAATCTATACTTACTATAAAGGAAGACGTCAAGCAATCAAAGCAAATAGAGTCTGGCTATAATATCTTTACCCCACCAATTTTATTTGTTTTATCTGTGCATTGGTATATGGCAGCACTGAAAATAGGGTATAGCTAGTTTCACGTGAGTTGAGGTCACGCACACAATAACACTGTCATCTAATGACATTAGGATTTTGACAGTAGTATTTTTATATTGTACCGATAGCAAGTTCAACAGTCAAAAAAAATTTAAGATAGACCAAAAAGTTTCTTTTAACTATTTTGTTAAGAATTATAAACAACAATTCATCTATTTCAATTACAAAACAGAAAATAAAACATTGTAACTGATTTTTATTTAAGTGAATTGTTTATCTATTCGATTTATTAAAATTCGGCCAGTAGTTTTTCAGATTAAGTGGAACGTACATACATACTTTGACGTTTATAATGTAGTATGGATAAGGATTAGGAAGTAAGGATATTCAAAGATATGTAGTTATTAGGAGTTAAATGTTGAGAACATCTTCTTATGAACTTTAACAAACTAGGTCGTTTCCACAGGGCTTATAAATAAGACTTTGTGTAGGTCACTCAGTAAAAAGAATTAAAGTCTTTTCCAACAGAACTTATCAACAGTGCAAACAAATAAACTTAATTATTAAGTTGTTTCGTGATTAAAATCAACACTCGTAGTCAGCTGTTGATCAACAAAAATAATAACATCTGTAACATTAATAATATAGTCTCCGAAAATCTGTTTACGCCTTTGGAATGTCTCCATGAAGTAAACAACTCGTACGCTTTTAGGTACTTTTCACGCGAACAAAACTCAGTTCGGCATTTTGAACCGTTTCCAGTAACTCCAGGTGTTAGAATTTAACACAAAACAAGACAAAATAACCTCAAAAATTGTGAAGATATTAAAATGTTATAAATTTTAACTTATTAAAATGTTCTTCTTTTCGGGTGCGTTCGGAATTTAAACCAATTACGCTTACTCGTAATGTTTTAACATTTAAACAATATTGCTAATTTAATAGGGTATATTTATGTATTTTTTTAACTATTCTTTAAGTAATTCTATAACCGGAAAAAAAAATAATACTTTCACAATTTAATTAAATTGTATTTACTCAATGCTAAAAGCCTGCATTAAAACTAAAAAGGATATACATATTGAAAAGTATCCCAAACTATTGGCGTTTAGGAAAAAAAAACCATTAAATGGGCATAAACCTAAAAAGTCCAAGTGTTTACAGCTTCGAATATTGAACAGTTTCTCAATACAGCGCCTGATTTCAAGTTTTTTGTCTCCGCGATCGCCGTTGTGGGCACCGCCTAGCGTTATTTTATTTTTGTGATCGAATTATAATGTGGGCGGGAATTCTTATAAGTCTACAAAGACGAATAACATTTTTATTTTGTCACCGTTAATACCGTTCGTGGAATACCGCTGGAATATTCGTTCCAGTGTTTTTTAGGTATTTTTTATCTTACTGTTGATCCAACACTGAAACAGTAATATGTCTTTGATCGTGCGATGAGATTTGCCACAGACATTTCCAAGTGTACAAATATGATAGCACTCCTGAATTCTCAGATCTTCTACACAATATTCACGTGAGTACTTAACTAGTAGATACACAGCCCGTGGTAGGATAAGGGAGCATCTTGTGCCACCGTTGTCTCCCAGGCATACAATTATTCGTTTGTATTTCCGATGCATAATTACGAGTATGTCACTGGTAGAGGACAGGTTTTTTGCAGTTAATCGGTCACGTCATTAGTAAGTAGGTATTACTTTATACTTAAATTCAGCATTCGCCTCATCTTAATTTTGAAGAAAAACTTAAATGAAAATGAATAGTGTAAAAACACTATAAAAACACGCTTTACTAGACTTTTCTAACAAATCCAAACACAGCTATGATACGATGTTCCATCATGAAGTTCCAGTTCATATCTTCCGGCTCATCATCAAGGTTCAGATCAGTTCGACAGTATCATATTATTGTATTGTCATCAGAACTACGATCCTTGGAAGATGGTTAAATTATATAATAGGCCTTGTCATCTATTACAGATGAGATGATCTAAGCAGCAAGCGATCGCGACAGCATTTGCGCTCGTGACTGAATAGTCCTATTTGTGACTGAATCCCGCATTCGCGACAGATGTATGCACATGCACCCCCAGGTGGACGAGGGTTAGCCGCCCGCTCGTGACGTCTCGTGCGTTTCTCCCTCAGCAACCCAAACCAAGTTTCGTCGTGCTTTGACTGGCCCTCGTAAACAAGGTGTCGCCATTTGTCACGATCCTCGGCTAGCTCTTCCCAATGGATACTAGGAATATTAAAAGCGACCATGTCGCGCTTGGCGCAGTCTTTGAAGCGCAACATGGGCCGGCCTACGGGTCTCTCTGCCCCTGCGACCTCTCCGAGCAGAATCTGGTTAAATTAGTTACCTAGATTCCATTACATAGTTAGTGACATACAGGTCGACCTAATATAAGCGTATTAAAAATAAAAATACGCTACATTAATATTTCCGTTTTATGTAATGAATTACTTCGTGTTTTACACGTGTATAGTACAATTAAATAAGACCCGCAATGACACTACAAACCGGATAACATTCCACATAAAAATATATACATGTGTCAACATTTTTCAATGAGTATATATTCTTTTTACTTGTAAAACAGAGGCACCTCCATTTTTGTTACTTATGATAGCCTATTTAATGACCTTTAACTTATATTTAACTCAAGCTTCTAACAGAGGTGCATCATAATGAAATATTTAAAAAAGTTTGTTAGTTTTCTTGACGTGATTAAAATGAAATCAATTTCTTCAAATTGAACAAATAATTATATTAAATAAAGTAGAATCAATTTATATTACCATAGGCTTGAAAATATTTGTTATCTCTGTTGTACTTACATACCTCAGTCGTATTTGAATGGACGGATGATTAGGTACTTATTTATTTATTTAAGTACTTTAAATCACTTCCATAAAAGTGGTCTTTTATAATATGAGAATGACAACAACGATGTCCTACCGGAATGTATATATATATATATATATATATATATATACATCTTTTCACATAGGCTATATTCATTATATTATATTCATTATATATATATATATATATATATATATATATATATATGTATGTATATGTATTCTAGCCTTTTCGGGAATAACTTGTAGATTGGTTTTAGATTAATTCTGCTTCAGAATAAGATATTTGGTATTCTATTTACCTAAAGTTTCGCGTTCGCGTTCTTGATGATCGATACGGAAGCCGTGTATTTTTAAATATATATTGGATAATAACTTCCAGGATTATATGGATGCATATTTAAACATGTTTAGTTACTTGTAGTGTTGTGTTTTTTTATCTATTTCAGCTTATTGTTGGTACTATAATAATCCCGGAATTTAATACATTATCTAACACTGGAGTGTGTTTAATCATTATAATTATTGTGAGGAGCAAAAAATTACAAATAGGCAAGTTAAAATGCAATTTTACAACTTTCATTGGATGGATTGATACAAGTAAAACTATACAACTGTACATAGTTGTAAAGAAGCCGATTCCATACTTACATGGTTCGCCACAATGTGTAGGAGATACCTCTTGTATGTTATAGTTCCGAAAAATAAATAGTGTATTGTTGTATTAAAAAGAACGATGGCAATTTGAAGAGGCATATTATTACAAAAACCGGCCAAAGGCATGTCGGACCAGGCTCAGTGTAGGGTTTCAGTTTGTCAGCGCAGCCATTCATACAAAAAAAACACTACAAATGGAAGAAAGACGATTTTTTCGTCAATAACTCAAAAACGGTAAGTATATCCGATCACGTTGAAAATAATGTTCATTTAAAGTATTTATTAAGTTTTATCTTTTTAAATTTTTTCTAATTTTTTGGAGATATCGTTTAGAAAATACCTCTATTTTCTAAAAGGTATCTCCAAAAAAATTGAAAAAGGGGGGACACAATTTATGCTAGAGATGTAGTGAATAATCATTTCCCATCGTATTTTCTCGGAAATGTTCGTATTTTGGTCAATTCCTAAAGTGTATGATGACTTTGAAATCAAATTGCACCTTTTTGTATATAAATTACTTATGGGCAAGAAAACATGCATGTGTTCAATAGGTATTTTAAGTACATTTATATTCACATATTAACGTTTTGATGATGTAAGGCGGCATAATACCATCCGTATACGAAATCTCTTACGACTAAAAAAATAAATAATTATGTTTACGGTTTTTTTTTACATATGAAAAGTGATTCCACTTTTTTGTGCTTTCCATAAATATTATTACACCATTTTACAGAACAAAAGGCATAAATTTTCACTTTGGTAAGTGAAATAATATGACTATGCTGCGCCGCCATATCTGCATCTGACAGCCCGTTTGACGCAGTTTAGACGCCCCGCCTTTTTCGACTCAGTTTTCGTAGGGTCATTTTGTTTTTTGCGTTCGCTGGTTATATTGACATAGTTCCAGTAGTGGCCTAGGGTTCCACTTGGTTGACTGTACAAATTATTAAGGTAAGATATCAGTTACAACTATGTACATTAAAATTGCTAATTATAACGTTATAAAATCCTACACTATATATAAATTTTATTACGTACATTAGGGACCGCCCACCGCGGACCAGATTTTGTGGTGCCATATTCGAGTGGACAGAATGCTTCCATGTTTTACTTTCGTTCACTGTTTTTAGCCCGTAAATGCCGGGAACGATTTGATGTCGGATGTCCTTGTGGCTTTACTTAGTTATGTTTGATTTGAATCAGGTCAACCAACCAGAAAATGTCGAGGATTTTGTAAACGTACGATTAAGTTGGTCAGTCTTTCGAAAACTAAACGTGCGGGTTTTAGCAACAATCAAGTTTAAAAATTTGCGTAAACAAACATTAGTTGCTGGGTCTCTTTTCACTTAGATAACTAGCAGGTAACCGCACGCGACGCCGAAAGGTTGCGTTATTATAGCATGGTGAGTAATTAACTTACGAAGAGTTGCTCTTGACTCCGAAATGGAGCACTCCATGTCCATTAGTGGCCTCTCAGAATAAAGGATGCGCTTACACTACGCGTATCCCAACGTTTACCGTATCTTCACTTTTAGGAATTTACTGGGATATTATTATAATGCGTTAAAATATATAACCGAATTTCACTTAAAATAAGATTGAGATAAGATTGTAGGTAGTAAATAATGTACTCTATCTAGATGTAAAAAATAGACATAGTTTTCATACGCCACTAAAAGTAATGGTAACGTTGTTCCTGACACGGTAATTGCTTCAGGTACCGTCGGATCAAAAACACGATATACAGCAGGAGTTCCATTACCGTATCAGAATATAGGGCAATTCCGGCGCCGCCTTAAGTTAGCGAGCTATCGCCACCGACCATTCGCCTCTTCAAACTCGTAAAAAAAAAGGGTGTTGCCGTGTAATTATTTTCTAGTTACAATCGGGAGTTTTTAAATCTAGCTCATTAATAACTTCGTTTTTTAACTTGAAGGAATTAGTCCTTATTACATCGACATTTTTTATTTCATTGGACACGGCAATAATTAAAGATTTTGTTACAAAAACGGAAATTTAAGAGTATGTAAGCGGCAACCCAAAATTTGACAGGATCAACACTGAAATAAGTTTAACGATTTACGGTTTATTATATCGTGTATATTATATAATTTCAGTTCAATTTATAATAGATTTTCTGATAAATGTGATTGTTCGCAGCCCGTGGTCAAAGAGGGGTTCCTGATGAAGCAGACGCGCAGCTTCCTGCGATGGCAACGACGGTACTTCAAGCTACGGGGACGCACTCTCTATTATGCCAAGGAAAAAGACGTGAGTATGAATTTGAGTATATAATACAACCGCCAAAATCATTCAGTAAAATTAGTTGTGCCCATAATTTCTTATCATTATTAATTAATACTAATTCCATTTAAATGTGCAACGTAAACGGTGATTGGATAATTTACAGTAGGTACTTCTCTTAAAAATTGAACTTAACATATTGCACGCTTTTAGATGCGAGATAGAGGCAGTTATTGATAATAACGAACATTACTTTTCCTGAGGTATACTTGTATTATTGTTTCGCGATACGATTACATCAAAATAAACTATTAGTTTTAAAACCTCGACCTGAAATTTGTACATTTAGTGCCACTGTATATTTTTACTTTAGTTTATATGAATAAGTAATAAAATAAAAATAAAAAAAAACATCCAAGAGCGTGTCAGACCACGCTTAGTGTACAGTTCCGTAACCGGTATTATGCAATCTACAGAATAAACACGTTGTGAAAAAGTGCATCAGCAAAAGAACCTATCTTCATGGCATTTACGTCCTTTTGTAGAGAAATGCAGTTTTTCAGAAATAATTTTAAAACGGTACCTATATCCGTTCATTTTGAAAACAATTTTCGTTTAAATTATGTATTAAGCGTTACCGTTATGAATTTATTTATATTTTTTTAATATATAAATAACAAAATTAATGCTTAAAAACATTTAAATATTTTTAAAAGAACTATCGAAATATGTGCCAGGCGTTGATGTTCTCTATAGAAAAAGCCCAATATTTGACTTTTGTTCCGTTATGTCCTTCCGGTCCGTCCGAATTTCACAGGCTTTTTACTCAAAAACTACATAAATGAAGTCCCCCTAGTCCCTCCCCCTCTTGATTTTTATTTAATTATTTAAATACCAAAGTAAGTAGCGGCTTATACACGATACCTATACTCCTAATTTTGTCAATATACATTTAGTATATTGATAAAATTAGACTGTTTGACGGTACAGACGAAGATAAGTTGTACAATCTATGCATGACCGTTTTTGGCTTTAAGAAGGACTCCGCTGACGATATAGCCAAACTAACTTACTGCGCTGACTCAGCTCTGGTTCTTGGCCTTCGTCACCAGAGATCGCCATTTTCGTCTATCTTGAGCTACCTCCCGCCATTCCAGTCGCTGGAGTTCAGTCAAATCTTTAATGACTTGATCACGCCACCGGTAACGGGGCCGCTCGACTGGATGTTTCCCACATGGCTGTCTGATATACGCTCTCTTTACAGCTCGATCTTCACCCCTTTTTTCCACGTGACCCAGCCAGCGCAGTCTAACCGATTTGATTTCACCAATTATCTTAGGCTCAGCCACAATATCCTCTATTTCGGCATTCTTTCTGCGCCTCCAGGTACCGTTCTCCGAGATCGGCCCCAAAATCTTTCGGAAAATTCTCCTCTCCGTAACCGAGAGCTTATTCTCTTTCTGAAGTATCAACGTTCAAGCCTCTTATCAGCTTGGACGCTAACACTTTGTGGAGAACTGCTGTATATCGTAGGGTATTCTATACACGGACATCTATTTCTTCTCGTTGCTTAGTGTCGGTAATAATACATCCGAGGTACCGAAATTTGGCAACGCCTTTATAGCTGGTATCATTAACCACTAGGCTATCTCTGCCGCTCCATGTATTTCGGTCCCTCCTCATGTGCAGGTATTCTGTTTTTTTCCCGGTTAACTTCGAGACCGATCTTTCTTGCCTCCTCCTGAAGAACCTATATAGCCACACACTTGTCGAAATTAAAGAATATTTGGACTCAGCTCAACCAAGAGTTAAGTAAGGACAAAACCAGCGAACTGCCAGAACTGCTGCTCCTTTGCAAGATTCTCGATACGCCAGATGTAACTTACTTCTCCTTCAGAAGCAGCTGGCTCCTATTGCCGAAAACGGAACGAACAATCGATAGCGTAACTAGCCATTTGTTCCCAGGAGTAGGTAGAAGTGTTGTAGCCATCAGGAAGTTCTACTTTCAACTTCCGGCACTAAATTTACTTCAGAGAAGAAGGATAAAAAGTTGAAATGCAATTAATGACAAGCTATCGGCCACCGAGCGAGAAACTGTGAGAAGTGGATTAAAACCGGCAAGCCTCCGAAATTCGCAATTATGACCCTTATGTCTATAGAGAGCACACAAATATTTTCGATCGATCTTGACAATGAAAACTGGTACGTGGATAACGGCGCCACGAGCCACGTGACAAACCGGACTGAATCATTCCAAAATTTTGAATGTTTTGATGAGATCCGTACTGTAACAACGGCTAATGGAAATTCGATTCGTGCTAAAGGCAAAGGTACAGTTATAATCGGAAGCTACAACGAGTGACTCTACAAGACGTTTGGTACAGTCGATGCCCTGACTAAAGTATCCAGGCATATTCGTGGTTTTGAACGCACAATCGGTACACATTGGCAACGGTATTCAGGTTCGAAACCTGGCTCAACCTGATTTTTTCTTTTTTTTAGTGTTTAATTAGTTAAGTAGTTTCTATTATTCTTATATACGTATTCATATATGATTTAGAGGGGAAAAAAATATTTTTTTACATCAAATTAAAAACTTCGTTCTACTAGCAGGCCTCAGGGGCACGTTACATGTCTGATTTTAGAAAAAACAGAATAGGTATTAATATGTACAACAGACAAATACTGGGGCAGACTTTACAGGGAGATGTATTTATTGTCTCCGGGTCTAATAGGTTATACATTACTTAACATATACTTTCAGATATACGATGTCTAGGCGTCAAAAAACGGAAAAAAAAATTAATAACAATATAATTTTAATAAGAGATAATTCTAACTTTAATGGACATATAGAAAGTTCCCGTAGTTAAAACATTACATGTATGCCCATATGTTAAAAATTGCAAAAACTTTGCGACTGGTAATTTATAAATTGTTGAATTAGTAAATAAAACTTAAATAATACCAATGTGAACCTTTTCTGTGGGCACTACTAAAGATGGGATTCAACGCTATACAAAATATAATCAATTTTGATCATACTTAACTAGCGCCATCTAACGGAGACCGCATTGGCAAACTTTACTTACTGGTGTCTGCTAATTCGTCATTTTAATTCGTTCATTGGGGATGACTACTGTCAAAATGCCACAGTTATTTTTAAAATAAGCCAAGAAAATTGTGTGATGTATATAAATCATCATTAATGACAATATGATGAACAAATTCCTTATAAGTATTATAAGTGACTGCGCTGTGGTCACGCCATCTAGAATTAATATGGCAACCCTTTACATTCTAGTATTTTGCTTGTATAGGGGTATAAATAAGAATGAAAACATATAATAAGAAATATTTTATTTCATAAACATACTTATGTTGCATTCCACCAACATTAAACAATTTTAATTCGATTAACAGATGAAACAACTATTTAGTTATGTTTATGTTACACTTTACTAGAATTTCGCCACCTTTTTGATAGTCTGGTGTAGTCAAACACACCCAAAATAAATAAAAAATGAGATAAACAAAAAAACCAATTACAATTAATATAACTATATGTAGCTATTGATTAAAGTATTTATTTTAACCACAATAAAGAGGCACCCAGTGAATCAACATGTATGTAGATAGAAACATGCATTACACGCTTCTATCTTAAAATACAATAATATCACTCGGGCACCTACTTTATTAACAATAAAAAAAAACTGTATGTTTAATGTTGATAGAATAGCATCACTACAATCCTTTTGATTACATTACTTAATACTTCAAGGCTCTGCCGTCATTGTCGATAACTTTTTGCAGCCTCTCACTAATGCCGTTTACCGTCCCTGAGGTTTTGTCTTGGCCTCACGTTGGACAGGTCAGTTAAGAACCATTTGGCCCCATACATTTTCTATCAGATTTAAGTCTGGGCTTTATGACGGCCAGATAACTCTTGTGATATCACTTTGGGAACCGAGCCGATCTGTTACAATTGGGCTCTGTGCACCGAGCAGTTGTCTTTTATCAGGTATATTTGACCCTCGGGATAGGCAACTCGCACAGTTGGCAACATGACGTCACGGAAAATTTCCAAGTATTTTTCACTATTCATGCGACCACCAACTTTCTTTAATTTCGCCTGGCCCCATGATGACTTCCAACCCCGATAAGCTGATGTTATTCTGCCGCTAGTTCTGGTAGGTAAAATACAAAATTAGTCATATGTCTTCAATCCTGCTGGATGCATGTAAGTGTTTGCGCACTGTTTTACTGTCGTTTTGGTGGAAAGGAACGGGTCTTTAGTGTGCTTTGCGATTATATCCCGTGCAGACTGAGGAGTAAACATCACAGGAGCAAACCTTGGCCGCTTCCTTTCTATATCTTCAGTTTCTCGATGCCGATGCCTGCTCTGTAAAGAAACGTTATTTTTATTTAATCATCCTTATAACTTTAATAGACCTTAAACAAAATAAAATGATGCAATGCATTTATAGTGTAGAAAAACGTTATTTTCATAATGCTAAATACTTATACTATAAAATATTCGTAATGCGAATTGTAATGTAATTATAAATAGCATGTAATATCATGTTATACGTAAACCAAATTTAATATTTCCCTTTATATCCTAGACAAATGAATAAACGAAGGCAATGACCATTAAAATCATTAATTTAAATGAGCTATAGGTAAGTTTATAAAATATAATTAATGTATTCAACTTACCGTTAAATGCAATTGATGAGCAATTTAGCTTATTGACGTGTTGTTTTCAAACAACACCACTATTTTCACCTTCAAAAATGCTGTTAATTGAAGCATTATTTCAAAATATAAAGGTGTAATAAATATGTAATGTCAACCGTGAGTTGTTCCGAGAGCAATAGCCGAATTATAGATAATTAACGACATTGCCCACTAATTTAATTGCCTAATACCCGCAAATAAATAGCTTAAATTGTGGGTTGTTATGAGACGGAATTCATACGGTTGAAAAAAAATATACATGTGATGCGCCCTAGCAATTTTAAATTGAAACAACCCGTCTGCAATTTTGTAGCTGATTTCAACCTGTCCTGTGGTCTAGTGGTAACCGCGCTTGACAATGGATCAGAAGGACGAAGGTTCAAACCCTGACATGGGATGTGAGAGAATGTTTTTTGACTTCTTAGTCAAGCTTGCTGGGAATTATTCTAAGCAAAATATGCATTCTTAAGAAATACAATATTTGTAAATGAAACAAAATGATGATGAAATAACATTCGGTAAGTGCTGCCACCTAGAATATGATAATTTGAAGAGGTCGAATAATTTGTTTAGTGAGACACTCGCTCGCCCAGTGCTGCCATCGAATATCAAAGAGGCTGAATTGATAAAAATAAGGCAATCAAATATGAAAATTGAATGTTAAATGTAAAAGTGCCCTCGAGGCTTACTTGCAGAATAAAGTTTTTAATTTTGAAAAAATTAAAGGTTGCAGAAAAGTACTAACTTTCTTTTATAATTACTGATATTTTTTAAAATATTGTGTACGTTTTCCAGTATATGAATTGCCGCATGCAGTATTTCCGGACCGATGCAATCTTCAAACCTTCAAGAAAAGGGCGTACTCCCACCTGAAAGGCCGGCAACGCACTTGTGACTCCTCTGGTGATGCAAGTGTCTATGGGCGACGATGATCACTTACCATCAGGCAACCCGTCTGCTCGTTTGCCCCCTATGCCATAAAAAAAGTGACAATTAAAGAATGGATTTTATTTTTACGCAAATTGATAAGCACCATTTATGAAGAAATGAAATGCCTTTTAACTCCTGTTTTTTTTTTAAATATATTCTGGGTGTTACATACCTATATTAAACTAAATCATGCAAATTAGTTTAAAAATAATAATAAAAAATAGCAAGAACAGGGACATACAACCGGGGCTCGAACTCAGGCCACAAGTGAATTCCAGTGCGCGTTCATAGTCCAGAGGTCGGACAAAAAGTGCGGATGACGTAAAAATGACGTACCTAATCTTGCACACAGGATGATGTTTGTATTTAAAATTCCGTGTGACATTGTTCAATGAGTTGAGAACTAAATATTTTATGGTGAAGTTGTTTGTACAGTCGAGAACTTTAGAATCAATTACATGTGGTCTGCTTGCATTATGCACTCTAAGAGCACCAACGAGGACATTAGCAACTTTTTGTTGCAAACGGTCTTTGTCTCATCTGCTGTAACATAAATATAGGATTGCCTGATATCTTTTCGTATTTGATTACAGCAAGAGCAGTATACGTGTTTGTCACGTACCTTCAAAAACGGAAAATTGCCACAATATTCTAGTAAAGATGACATTTTACAGCGTTTTTTTATACATTAATAAATATAAATTTTTGCTAAATATAATCGTGAAGATACAATAGCTAAAAAATAACGAAGACAATTTATTGTTCATCTGATTGACAATGTGTCAGTCAAAAACGTTCTTACTCATTTCAAGTGACGATATTATTTAATAAAGAGATTGATAAATGATAAGTGATAATTGTTTATGAAAATCAATTTATTGACAATTTATTGTTCATCTGATTGACAATGCGTCAGTCAAAAACGTTCTTACTCATTTCAAGTGACGATATTATTTAATAAAGAGGTTGATAAATAATAAGTGATAATTGTTTATGAAAATCAAGTACTATTTGAAATCATCCTTTAAGTGGTTCGACGTCATCCGCACTTTTTATCCGACCCCTGATAGTCACAAATATGCCTGGATACTTATGTGAGGTCACCGACTGTACGTTCCAGCCATAACAAAAAAAATATTCTCGGTATTAGCAGTACACGACAAGATTCCGAGCAGTCAATTCTCATCGACGACAAAAGAATGCACCTTCTATGTCAACAGAGAAGCGGGCTTAGTAGGAAAACGTCAGAAAAAAGGTGGATTATACAGGCTAGTCGTACATCTCGAGAATAGGACCGAAGTCATTGCGACATCCGATACTATGCAACTGTACCTCGAAAGATTTGCGCACCAAAACAAGAGGCATGTGAAAGCTACAGTTAAACACGAACTGGACATAAATCTTCCTCTTGATAAAGAATTATGTGAAAGTTGCATATATGGGAAAGCTCATAGGCTTAAATTCGGTACGAGGACCCGAGCTACCGCACAAGGACAGCTCGTACACACAGACGTTTGCGGATCATTTCAACCAAGTTACTCCAAACTCCAGTACTACGTGTTGTTCAAAAATGACAGGCTACCGTATGGTATACTTCCTGAGAAACAAGTCAGAGGTTATGGATAAACTTGCCTTAATGTTAGCTCAGACCAAGACGGAAGAGCATACCGTAAAAATCCTGTTAACTGACAACGGTGGCGAGTTTGACAACAAGCCCATTCGAGAACTACTAGACTCCCATGGAATTCAACAAAAACTGGAAATGCCTTATACACCAGAACAAAATAGTGTTAGTGAGCGTGACAATCGAACTCTGGTTGAAACAGCAAGATCTGTTATGGATGCACACGAAACAATGCCACAAGAACTATGGGCTGAACAGAGAGGTCCGACACGTACGTCATAGTCCACTCCGGCTATATAAACTCCATATTAAATTCTGTTTTGCTAGAAAGAGATAGAATGAAATGTTTGATGGCATATATCTTGGTAATTTTTATACTTATTCCAAAAATATTTTTGTCTACTGTTTGTTACATGAATGAGCTTTTCATAAAGCAAAACTCTGTGACGCTGAACCGCCGCGTTACAATTTGCGCAATCGTGATGAAATACGACGTCCTGAAAGATACAACGATTACGTGTCCATACCAGAGACTTTTATGTTCAAGAGCAAGTTACTGAAGGTGCAATAGAAGTGAAGAGAATTGGCACAACGAATCCAAGATCCAATCCGCGGCCAAGATTATTTGTCCTTTGCCATGCCCTCACAATACAAGAGTGTTGAATAAGGAAAAGTGTTGACGGAGTTCACATATCCAAACTCCTTATATTCCGATTTAGGTTTACTATTGTAAAAAAGATGTCAGGGTTGTAATGTGTCAAGGAAAAAGTCACGATAGAAATAAAACGACAGATATTGTTTAAGGTGCTATTTTATTAAGTAATAAAAGTTAGAAAACTGCCAACGTCTAAAAGGCTCACCGCCTAGGCAACCATTGCACACGCTCTACGTACAATATCAAAAACTGCCTACCATGGCCAAAAACCCTGTGTGAAATAAACTTGTTCCATTAATACAAGGTGGTATGTGTAGTGCAGTACTCTGGGGTCTCCTGGGTAAGTGTTACGGCTTAGATGGATGGAGCCAAAGACGTTTGATAGAGCGGGAAAATTACTTTACCTACCCGTCTTAACAGTTGTTTACTTACTAGTTTGTTTCTATTTGGCAATGCAGTAATTAGTAACTTCACTTGCATTCAACATTACGCTCATACGGTCAAACCATTCGCGACAAGGTGCTTACGTTTTAATTTTGTAAGAATGAGTGCATTAGCGATGATGAAGATTCTAGTACGAGTAACTTGGGTGTATTATGATTTCATTCAATTCATTCGTTGAACGTTACCAAGAAACTATGCGAGGGTATGGGTTCTCTATCGTTTGCCCGAATTTCATATGAAATAATCTCTTATGCCCGAATTTTACTTGCCATAATTTTATAGTCCATAACGATTCATATGCCATAGTAATCATTTGCCATATTTTTATATGCCATAATTTCATATTCCATAACGATTCATATGCCATAGTAATCATTTGCCATATTATGTTCATATGCCTTAATTTTATATTCCATGACGATTCATATGCCATAGTCATCATTTACCATATTTTCATATGCCATAATTTTATTTTCCATAAAGATTCATATACCACTATAAATAATCATTTGCCATATTTTCATTTGCCCTTACTTTATATTCCATAACGATTCATATGCCATAGTTATCATTTGCCATATTTACATATGCCATAATTTTATATTCCATAACGATTCATATGCCATAATAATCATTTGCCATATTGTAAGGTGCCATAATAATACATTTGCCATAAATTTAATTTTCCCTATCAACAAGTGTTCCAAAATCGTTTGCCAGAAAAATCAAACGTCTTAATAATAGGCATGATGGCGGGGTATGAAAATCAAAGTTCTAATTAATCCGTCAGTTAGATAATAAAAAAAATATTGACATAAAATAAACGTTAAATAAAGAGTAAGAAATTGTAATGTACACAAGGCAAAAGGCAAGACTTAAGGTGAAATAGATAAGCTGAATTTATGGTTAATGAAAGATATATCAAATAATTATTAACCTAAGCAATATTATTCCAACAACCGAACTTCTCTACGTCGCGTAAGCAAAATTAACATACTATTTTTATTTATTTTTTATGAGCCGATTGACGGTAAATTCATTTAAAATTGATTTATTCATCAAATGTTTCTATTCTGTTACTTACCTAAAATGAGTTAAGTAACAAAAAGGCAACATTTCACGAACATCCCATAGCGTTGCATACAAATGCAGCGCTGTAGATACCGGGTGCAAACTTAACTTAACCGGCCAGTTAAGTTAGGTTAAGAGAAAGTTTGTACCGAACCCTCGGTGCGCGAGTGCGACTCGCACTTGGCCGGTTTTTGTACGCTTTTTTCAAAATTATGACAAATGATTATTATGGCATAAATGATTAGAGATTATGAACATTATAGAAAATAGATATTATGAAAAGTGTTATTATGGTATCTTATATTAGAGATGTTGAACATTATGTCACTTGATTATTATGGCACTCAAAAATTATGGCATGTAATATTCTAGCTAGTGACTATAAGGGCAAATTAATATTATGGCACTCAAAAATTATGGTGTCTGATATTATAGCTAATGACAATTATGGCAAATGAATATTATGGCACTCAAAAATAATGGTATGTGATATTATTGCCACTGACCATTGTGGCAAATGAATATTATGGCACTCAAAAGTTATGGTATGTAATATTATAGCCAATGACCATTATAGAAAATGAATGTTATGGTACTCAAAAATTATGATATGTGATATTATAGTAATTGACCGTTATGGCAAATTAATATTATGGCACGCAATAATTATGGCATGTGATGTTAGGACAAAGAAAGGTTTATAGCCAGTGACCATTATGGCAAATGAAATTAGTACAAATGAAATTATGGGACATGAAGGGATCCCTTTAGCCATACTCTTGTAAATTGATTGTTGATGAAATCGGCCCTTAATGGATTAAAAAGACGATTCATTTATTGGTAATCGAAACCAGTGTTGGTTTACAATTACTATTTACTATTTACGATATAGTTGAAATAATGAAAATCTTTATATTATTTCTCACGTTTTATTCAAAAAACCAATTTATGCACCTGGTTATGAGTTATTTAAGGGAGGGTTGTCTGTCACTGACAATAAACCTAATGTATCGGAATGTTTCGCTGTAAGATCACTTGCACCTTTAAAATGATATGGATGTTTATTCCTTTGCTTCAGAACTTTGTGTAGGTACTTTTATTATTTATCACAAACACAAAGCCTGTTTTTTGAGTGTTAGTTGATGATCTTGAAGATGACGAATGGCTCGAAGTGCCGTTATACGTACAGCGTCGCTTCTGGAGCGTGTGGTGCCGAGCTACAGCCTGCCGGCCGCGGGCTGGCAGTTCTTCACTTAGTTTCTCTGGTTAAGATTCTGATCGCCTTGTATTTCTTTTTGCTTTACCGTACAATAGAGTACAACATTGCAGGCGTCGTAATTTATAAACAAACATAACATTTTAAATCAATGAAAGTTTTTGAGTTGACAACACGAATTGTCAATTGTTAAATTTTTTTACAATTCAGAAAGAAATAAATGAGAGATTTATAAAAGTTAGAATATCTAAGCGTGGTTTGTGGGGGTTTCATGTAGTTCTATTAATTTGTGATACAACGTTGATGATGATTGCATCAGAGTGATCTATCAATAAATAAGCATAATACTATCCGACGAAAGTCGATTTTGCAGTGATGTTTATTATTTACTTTTCACGTCAAGAATAAAAATAATATTTCATAACTTAAAGCATGTCCCGAAAAAAATATCGTTGGTT
Source organism: Hedya salicella (assembly GCA_905404275.2). Classification (NCBI taxonomy): domain Eukaryota; kingdom Metazoa; phylum Arthropoda; class Insecta; order Lepidoptera; family Tortricidae; genus Hedya; species Hedya salicella. The sequence goes on from FR990096.1 coordinate 41,596,819, forward strand.
TATACAGCGGTTGTATGTCAAGTTTCAATCAAAACAGTTGTAACTGGCTGGTTATACGTCAATGCAGATCGGTTTTTATCTAATATAAGAAAAAAATCTGCCACAGTCACCTCCTCAAACTCTCACGCCACAAGAAAATCTTCATGAGAAAATATTGTACAAATATGTCCAGTATCAAGGCATTTCCGCAAAAAAAGTGGCGTTGGAGCTAAACACGGCTATAAAAACTGTTCAAAGGGTGCTTAAATGATTCAGAGACAGGCGGTATTCGACGGCGCCCTAGAAGTGGTCGAAAAACCGGGTTTGTGAAGAAAAATATTGAGAAGAGCATCATAGCTGCTTTGCTAAAACAGCCTACACTATCTGTAAGAGATTTAGCTAAAAACTTGAAAACGTGGAAATGAAATGTGCAACGAGTGAAGAAAAATAGCTCAGTAAAGACTTTTAAACAAACTAAAGTACCTAGTAGAAACTCAAATTAAGAAACTCACGCTAAAACGAGATCTAGAAAACTGTATTCAAAATTAACGGCAAAAAAAATACTGTTTTGTGAAGGACGATGAAACATATTGCAAGCTTGACTTCAAATCACTGCCAGGATATCATTTTTATTCGGAGACCGATTAAAAAACTGTCAATGACGAGTACACGGTAATGAAACGGATAAATTTGCGAAGAAAGTTCTCGTATGGAAGCGATCTGTTCTTGCGGCAAATGCAGCGCTCCTTACTTTGCTAAAGGAATTATGAAAGGCGATATATACCTTAAAGAGTGCATGGAAAGGCGATTATTGCCGTTTATTAAACGAAAGGAGAATCCCGTTCTGTTTTTGCCTGATTTGGCCACGTGTCACTATAAACGTGTCTTTAAAAACGTTATAAAGTGGTACTAAGACAATAATATCGAATTTGTGGAAAAACACCTAAATCCTCCTAACTAACCTGAATTACGACCTTGGGCTTTTAATTGGGCTCGTATGAAGCAGAAGATCTTAAAACATAAAACTAACGCAACATCAGTTGAAAATTTCAAGCGGGAATGGAAGGAAGCTTCTAAATTAATCACAGACACTGATGTACATACATGATTGATTGATGGCAAAAGAAAATTATGAAGTTCCTGGATGAATAAACAATAGAACAAATACATTATAAAATTATATTTTTTGTACATTTCTAATAAACTATTGATTTAAACTTACACGATCTTCACTCATTATCACAACACAACAAAACGGGGCTTGATCGTGTATAAATAATATTTATTTAATTACCTTTCATTGGTAATTTTTCGACGTTTCTCGATCTCAATCAAATCGTCAATAATATTTATACGCGTTTTAGCCCCGTTAAAAATTTGGTGACTATAGTTATGTAAGATTTCATACTAACTAATAAACGACATATTTTTCTGGGACAAGCTTTATAACAGAGAAGTACAACAGAATTGTTGTTCCGTCGTAAGCGAAGTATCCCTCTAAAACCCGATATTGGTCATACTGTCATAGAATAGCCAGTACCAAGACATGTAACGACAGATGAGCGATCACATTGCGATGGTAAAATCCAACAACACTTGTTGCAACTTTAGACGATTATTTCTCCTCTCTATACTGTAAAGAATCATCATATTTATTAATTTATTGCTCTTACTTCCGGCCACACCTTGTTGAATATATATATACATATATACGATTCCGTGATCTTCAAATAGCCCGCTTCACTTATTTTTTGGAAATATCTCAAATTCAATTTTATAATAACTATTATTAGTTAGATAGTTAAGGCTGTTTAGAGCTTTTAATAATATGATGTTATGCGGTTATCTTGGAACTTTATATGGCTTATCTCGCCTGATTGAAGGATATTTAAATTATGATGTGGTTATATTTATAGTAAGATGCTCCAGACAGGAGGCTTAACGTGGAATGAGCGCTGAGCACGTCCGTACTGTGTGAACAGCGGGATTAATAATAATTTGAATTCAGTTAGGTTATATTATTAGTAATGTTAGGTAACCATGTCAATATTATGCTTTTTTTCTATAATTAATAAAATTTACGCATAGCCAAGCAGTTGTTACCTTATTAGCAGAGGTCGGACAAATGGGCGTCATTGCTCGCAATAACATGGACATGACTCAAAAGATTGATTGATTAATTTCTTACCTGTAATTTTATTTGTATACGTTGTAAATAAAAACACAGACTTCTTATTGTGTAGATTTATTAAAGTAAATAAACAGTAATTTTTCCAAATTTTCCGTGGTAAGTTAATTCCTTTTTACGTCCAAAATATACTTATGAGCTGAAAAACTCCGTTCACAATCTACTGAAGTTAACGGAGCAAACTTCAATACTTTAATAGGAATACTTTCATGCCATTAGGATTCAGTCTATTTTGCCTTCTATGTATTGGATGACAGTTTTAAAAAAAGTTTGTTTAATTTTTTCTTGCAAACTGATTCCTATTTCACCTTGAATGCTTTCCAGATTATTCAATATACATCGTATTTTACAAAATGAAAATTCGATAGTATTTGAATTAGATTGCAAACTCTCTATTACGTGCGGGATTTCTTTAAAATTGAAATAACAGCGGCACAAGCATGTTTCTTCGTTGCCTATATATAAGAGAATATAATTTTATTTTCATTCAAATTGTTTAAGATAAGCCATAATAAATAAAACATAATTTTGACGTACCATTTCCTCGTCGTATTCTATTTACTTCAATATTCGCCATGAGTTCGCTGGTAAATTGATGATATTCAATTGGCGACAATTTAAAAAATTGCTATAGCTTTTTTTAGTATGTTTTTATATTTTTGGTGATATAGAGCTTATGAAAGAATCACAAGGTATTATAATGTATATAACATTAATAGGAATGAATGTCAGAATAGTAAAGTCAATGTCAAAAAATAGATTGTTCTGTTTTGCTAAAAGGAAATCAAAGAAGGTATAATATCTTAATTTTAGTATACCATTGAAATCTTATCAATTATCATTATATCATCAATAATTAATTTAATTCATCATCATCATCATCATCATCATCATTCATCGATCAATCAATCAAACTTTTGAGTCATGTCCATGTTACTGCGAGCAATGACGCCCATTTGTCCGACCTCTGCTTATTAGGTAATATGCGCGTCGCATAGAAATAAAAATATAATGTTAAGTTACGGTTTTTGCTTGGTGGCTTCGCCTGCGTAGTGTATGGCGTGCCAAGGGTATATCCCGTCGATTTTATTTTATTTTGTTCCGGAGCTGCATTATAGCAGGACAGACCAACAAACAGCCAAGCCTCCAATATTTAAGCTAACAAAATGTGACAATAGTTGAATTGATTGTTACTTTGAGACACATAAAAATTTGGTGCAATAATAATTCATTCAGTCACGTATAACAGGATGTTATAAAAATACCCCTTAAGCCGGAAGGGGGTTCAAAGGTCCTTTGTAAAGAATCTACTGGCAATATTTGACCCATCATTCTACCATGTAGCGAAAGTCTGGAGGGACAATACTCTTTGTTATAGATATGACGGTGGTCGCCTTAAGTGCCTGGAATAGAGGCAGCGTCCGGCCCTGGAACCAAAGACTCGTTGGTTCCCCAGTCTGTGTCCCTGTAGTAGGCGCGCACTCATTCAGGGCTTAAGACCATCTCATGCGAAGCAATACACCACCGCGCACCAGCTCTGGGAGCCGTGGGCGGGGCAGGGCGTTCATATAAAGGGTGTTCGGAATAGCGGTGAAGCAACTGCAGGAGATAATACCTTGGACTATAAGGAAGAGTTTGAACCCTATATGTCTTTGTTCAATCTATTATGTTTTATTTAGTACCAAAACTTGTCATGAAGATTGTAATTTAAAACAAATTATGGAATAAATCAAGAGTATTTATTTTTTATTAACATTGTAATGAACTGATTAACCAATAAACAAAACCGCTTACTCATTAATTGTTTACTTGGCGCCATCTCTACTGCCTTCAGGTTGTCTGGAAGAAAACGCTTCTTAGCGATAAGATCGCCTGTTGTTTACCTGAATATCTCATAATATTTTACATTGAAGTGTCTCGTGTTATTTGCTTTTGGTTTGCAGTAAAGAGTATTGTATTGTCAAACGAACAAAAATTATCTAATTGTATCCAAAAATTTGATATGTATTGCCTTATTACAAAAACATCTTTTAAAGAAAAAAATAATCATAGTGCACCACCAACCTACCTACTACTCTGTCTGCAATAACACAATCAACTACAATGAACAATAGTTCGGAGAGCATCATTGAACATGGAGAGTCACGATATTTCCCTAGTGCCCTGCCATCTATGCCAGAAACTATTCAATAAACGCGGATTAAACATACACTAACGTAAGTCTCAACCAGAAAACCACACAAATTACCAAGACCGACAACAACCGCCTAGCAACGCAAAAATGATTAACAACGAAGACGACCAAGACTCCGCATGGAGACTTCGTTGGAAAAACTGACTGGAAAACAATATAACTTAACACAAGGAAACATAGGCCGCCACTTCATCGATCTCCTTGCAACCGAAATCACCGACTTAGTCAATGTACTTCCAAAACATAGCTTTTCTTAACGAATATTCATTTACTGTAGCTCAATCCTGCAACGAAAGGGCCAGATATCAGACGACTGATCAATAAAAAACTAGAAATGTGGCGAGCCGGCCAATACGACGAACTAATCCAGGAAGCCGAGAGATGCAAAAAAAAAAAAAGTCGCTACAAAAACCAACAGGACTCCGAACATACTTAGTTGGTTAGTACGTAAGTTCTGTTACTAAGTTTTTAACAAATAAAATAATATTACGGTATTTTTTATATTATTATCGTACATCAATTTAAAGCCTAGTTTTTGCCATTTAGGAGATAGTGATTTAAAAAAAAAATGCATCGCAATTTTCTTTACCTGCCTTTGAGACTTTGAGACAAACACACTATTAAAATACGCACAAGAGTCACGTGTAACATCAGTCGCTAATTTGAAATACAGTTTCTTTGTAGAGTTTGTAGTTTTGAAATGCTTTAAACAGATCTTCATCTTTATTTTAAGGTGCAATTTATGTAAGCCAAGGCGAACGCAGTGAACGAAAAAAACATAAAACGCGAGCTCCATACAAAATTGCAGTACAAAACGGGGTAAATATTCTAAATCCGCATGCGCGTTGTGTGACCAATAAGAGTTGTCCAAAATATCAGTCTACTTTCATAATAACTGGCTGTGATTGGCTTCTAGCGCTGACGTTTTATAGTATCAACATCACGGGAAATATGAAAACGCATACGTAGTAGATGGTCACCTGCAAGAAAGAGTACTTTTGTAGGCAGAATTGTCGTATTATTTAAATTGAATTTTCAGTTTTATTTTATACTAGCTTCTGCCCGCGACTTCGTCCGCCTTAAATTCGTTTATCGCGGATAAGGGTATTTTTCCGGGATAAAAAGTAGCCTATGTCCTTCCTCGGGACTCAAACTATCTCCGTACTAAATTTCATCCAAATTGGTTCAGCGGTTTAAGCGTGAAGAGGTAACAGACAGACAAACAGACAGACACACAGACAGACAGACACACTTTCACATTTATAATATAAGTATGGATTTAAATAATCATAGAATAACCTTACGCGAATCAAACTAGTCTCCAATTAAGATGTAGCATACTTATACTGTGAATACTAGACGACCATACGAGTATGCATATATTATAGCTTGCTAAATACTTAAATACAAACAGACAATGAGCCACTAGAGTCTGGCAAATGAAAGATGAGAATGAAATCAACCGCGAAATTTAAAAATGTAGCTGCAGTGTATGAGCACTAGCATAAACAAATTGAAATGCTTTTCGCAGTAACTAATAACTTAATACTTAATGACATTAAACAAAAAAATTAAACCGACTCCAAAAAAAACTAAAAAGTAAAAAATAACGCCATAATTCAGTTTCTTCAAATTACTTACAAGTAACCGTTTGTATACTCAATCTATACAGTATATACAATTAATCTTATTTTGGCGTCGGTGCCATATAAAGAATGTGTAAAATATTGAAAATTGTCGATTTTAGTAAGTTGTGACACGATGGCACCGACTCCAAAATAACATTAATTGTATATACTGTATAGATTGAGTATACAAACGGTTACTTGTAAGTAATTTGAAGAAACTGAATTATGGCGTTATTTTTTACTTTTTAGTTTTTTTTGGAGTCGGTTTTATTTTTTTGTTTAAAAGTTTATTTATTTTACACTGTTTAGTTAATCGTTACTTAAAAGTGTATCTCGTGACGAACGACGAACAAGCCCAAACACGGCTAGGATACATTATTTTATAACATAGATCTGGTGCCTACCTTCCGGCTCCATCATCAAATCAATTCGATGGTACCATTCTCATCAGGGACATTTAAATTTGTGACTATGAAGTTGCTTAGCCAAATTAATCAAGATATTTTGTCACCACCCGTAAATCATTTATCATTGAGGAGTTCCGATGGCATTCTGTGGTCTTCTGCATCAGTTCCACTTCACCAATTTACACTTTCTGAATGCAAATGCTTATTATGTTTCTTATCATACCAAAATTGCTATATGTATGCCTACAATATTTGAGGAGTTCCTTCAATTCCTCATGGATTCCATCATCAGATCTACACCAAAATTAAATGGGACCAACTAGAAAGTACATTCTATAAAATAAAAAAAAAATTGAAATCGGTCAAATAGTCTTTGAGTAATCGGTGAACATCCATAAAAAAAAAAAACATTCCGTCGAATTGAGAACCTCCTCCTTTTTTTGGAAGTCGGTTAAAAAGCAACGAATTATCTCTAGCTCATACAGGCACACTGCAGCTACATTTTTAAATTAGCGGTTGATTTCATTCTCATCTTACATTTGCCAGATTCTAGCAATCATAACTTTTGTAGTACGTTAAGACAACAGTATATAAGGTATATTTTTTCTTCCTTATTAACGCTCGTGTTTTGTTTTTGACGGGTTTTAAATGTCATCTCGCAGCAAGAATGGAACTCACTCGTGAAAATATTCGTGCTATGATTTATTATGATTTTCGGCGTGGTTTAACGCAACAACAGTGCATAGATCAACTAACTTCAACTTTTGGTGATGAAGCCCCATCTAAAACTACTGTGTATCACTGGTTTAGTGAGTTCAATCGTGGACGTAGTATGCTTACGGACGAAGTTAAGGCAGGTCGCCCGAAATCGGTCGTTGTACAACAAAATATCGAGGCTGTGCGAAAACTTATAATGGACGACCGACATGTTACGTACCGCGAGATAGAGGCGACTCTGGGTATTTCTATGACCAGCATTAATAGCATATTACATAATTATTTGGCTGTAAAAAAAATTTGTTCGCGTTGGATACCCCACAACTTAACAAATGAGCAAAAACATGCTCGCGTCGAATGGTGCAATAAAATGTTAAAAAAATATAACCGTGGTGACTCAAAAGCCGTTTATAACATCTATACAGGTGACGAATCCTGGATCTATGCATACGATCCCGAAACGAAGCAACAATCAACGGTATGGGTGTTTCAAAATGAGCCGAACCCTACGAAAGTTACTCGTGCAAAAAGTACATTGAAACAAATGGTGGCCTGCTTCTTCGGTATTAATGGCCATGTAGCTACAGTGCCACTAGAAAACCGTAGAACGGTTAATTCAGAGTGGTACACGACCATTTGCTTACCGGAAGTATTTGAACAAATTCGTAAAACTAACCAGCGACGAAGAATCATTCTTCATCATGACAATGCCAGCTGTCATACGTCACGCGAAACAACTCTATTTTTGGAGGGTCAAAATGTGGAATTAACGGGTCATCCGCCGTACAGCCCTGACTTGGCACCCAACGATTTTTATTTATTTCCAAATATAAAGAATAAATTACGCGGTCAACGATTTTCGACCGCTGAAGATGCTGTCGACGCATTCAAACAACACGTTATGGAGGTACCTCAGGCGGAGTGGCAGAAGTGCTTTAAAAATTGGTTCACGCGAATGCAAAAGTGCATAGATCATCAAGGGGAATACTTTGAAAAACAATAAAACTATTTTCAGCCGTGTACGTTTGTTTGTTTTTTTGTTTCCGGATATATAAGTAGCAACCCTCGTATCATTCAGAAATGCTACGCGAGGCTATTGAGATTAAAAAGCATCCTAATTTCAATAAAGAAGATGGATTGTCACTCCCACCAGCTTGGGATCCTGTAATACATCTCATCAAGGAACAAGCGAGACACAGGACTGCAAAACCTTAATTTCTGAACGGTGTAAAATATCTTATCTGTTTAAAAAGTAGTTTAATAGTCTCTGTTTTTAAAATATTATAATTAGTCATGAGGTAGCCTGGGAGTTTTTCTTTGCAGCGTTTCTTTTCTCCTCAGTACGCCTCATTTGTGAAATGCTGCTTGGTAAATTATTAGAATAAAATAATTAAGCCCTTCTGGCACATGTGTAACTATCTTTACAGCTTAGGCCCATCTGGCATGTATGTACACCTTTATTTATTTTTTCAAAAATGGGTAGTTTTCACAAATTGTAAGTTTGACAGAGGAAAATACATCTTTTCTCAGTCCACCCGTGACCATGGAAAGCTGGAAAGCTTCCGAAACGTGGGGAACTAAAATGAGATAATTTACGCGATATAATCCGTTAAATTGTTTTATTTCAATGAGTAATAATCGCGGAAACAGAAGAAAATATTAATAAAACTATGTAAAAACAAAAACAACTATATTCAAAATTGGTACGCAGACGATTCCGCCTGCGTAGGTAAATGAAAAATTCGCATATGATACCATGCAATACATAATAATTAGAATTTAAATGTTAAATTTCATGGTCTTCCTTTTGTTTAAGATGCTGTGTCACTTAAGAAAAAAAATATCCTAATGAGTAACCCTTTCGATCGCTATCATCAAAATAATAATTATAAAAAAATATTTCGAGGGTTTGATTCCTGATTAAGGCAGGTCATTTTTCAAAAATCTTTGAATGCAGCTCCAATTATTAAAAAATATAAATAAACAAAGACTCCTTTCAGTAAAATTTCCAATCTTATTATTTAAGGTACTTTGCCTCCATGCGGCAAAGGTTTGGGGATAGTATAAATAGGAAACATCCAAGACTCAGGAACAAATATTTTTGCTCATTACACAAATATTTGCCCTTACCGGGATTTGAATCCACGACCTCAGCTTCCCAGGGAACGTTACTCCCGCTGAGCTAAACCGGTCGTCATGATGAGATTATTTGTGGTACGCTGTGGGTTTCCACGATTATTACCATGTGACTGATATAACATTAAATTTGGCAGTAGGCTGTGGCTACCGACAATGGAATACACAATTACGAGTAAATAATGATAAGCAATCGGGCAGCGCTGCCCCCGCTAACTTCGTCCTCGTCAGCTGTCAAATTAGAAGGTTGAAATCATGCAGTTCCCAAACATTTTATTTGCATGTAAATATACTCGTATGATACATAAATGCCACCAAAACGTTAAAATCAACCAAACGGAAATAACAAGTAATCGAGAACTGGTAAAACACCATGTAGGCAAATGCTGATAACTTTTTTATGCTGTACTTTTCAATACAGTTTTTATTAACTTTTTGACATAATAACTAACTAAAGGGATCCATGGAATCATTTCTGTCTTTTTTAGCATGAGAATACATTTATAAATACAACTTTAATGATAAATCTGCGTGTCGTGTTATAAATATAAAAAATAAACCCATATTCAGGATTGACATATTTTCGTTCTGTTTTTATGTTCAAGCCTCCGTAACATTCAAACTACTAAGGTTACATACATGATTTTGACTTATTTGAAATCCTTAAAGTATGCCATATCATTTAATACTAACCACTCCATAACTTCAAAGTACAAGTGTGTTTTTTACCCTCCCAAACTTTAACCAATGTTTTCTCAATTGTCGCTTTTTCACTTTTGCTAAATTGAAGAATTTAAAAAAAATAACTATAGCACCTTGAGACATATATCTTTCACCAAGAGATAGCGTATGACCTGTAGTATTAGGAACTACTCATAACTCCATATCGACAAAGTGGGACCTTCTCCCAAAAAAAGTCACAATTTACGACAAAATATTATAACGATCGCAGTATGGACGGTTTTTTGGTGTCTCATTTGTAGGGACACCTTGCAGATTTTCATCAAGGGAAGCTACTTGGCACAGGTGTACCTACTGATCATCTGAAGAGATTTAGCCCGGTATCCACGAAATTCTTCCGTACAGGTGGGTGGTGGATGGGGAGTAAAACCCGTACTACGCTGCATTCTGAACTTGATTTCTACATAAGTTTAGTAAAAAGGCCGCCCACCTGCACGGAAGAATTTCGTGGGTACCGGGCTAAATCTGCTCAGATGACCACTTTCCTTTGTTGAAAATCTGCAATTTGGATGACACTAAATAACCAGCTAGTTATGTAAGCAGGTACAAACTGCACGGACGTATATATGCGTACGTATATATGTGTATGCACGTCTGTATATAATGTATATAGACATGTCTTCTCACGATCGCGATGCTGCTCATTACAACTTTATGGACTATTTACTTTTGCTAAACGTTTGCCTTAGTGGATAAGGTTTCGAACCAACTTTAATCATATATATTCTACTTGGTAGTTGTTTATGCGTGAATGTTCGGGGTTTTTTAATTTAAATGGTGGAGAGTATTGTGTTTTCTGTCATCAAACTTCTAAAAAGTTTGGAATATAAATAAAAGGATATTATTCAATGCATAATTTTCATCCGAGTTATTTTATCATTAGTTTCGCGTTTACCTTTGCAATGCCGTTTAGACGTCACGTAGTAATATTTAAAGAGCCAGCAGTAGTGACGGGCTGCGGACTCGGCTCGGCGAGGGGTGTGGGGCCGGAGCGCGCACTGCCCTCCCCAGACGGCGAGGCGCCGCCGCCCGCCCGTCGCCCAGCCCGCTCGAACGGCCTCGCCTATCATCCCAGCACTTTCAGCCAGTCGCGCTTCACGCGGGAGCCTAGTTGTACGTGCTGTCGCGTTTTCTCTGACGACCGTTGTGATAACTATCTACTTGAAAATCATTACTGAGACTTACTTCATATTCCTTGTTACTCTTATGTTTTTGGTAGCCCTTCGTTTGAATACGTTATTATCTTGACTTTTAATATCATTTATAAGAGTGTCGTTCACTGACCCGGTTTTATTTTGAATCTCTTTACGTGTTTCGTGCCATATCAGCAAATGAAATAACTTTAGGTAAGTGTTTGTAAATATTTTAAACGATATCTATACATAGTAAACAATGTGGTTAACTTTGAATGTTCGAGTATGAATGAACACTCGTGTAAAAGTATACTAAACTTCCGAATATTCACTAGGCGGTAGATGAATTTACGACGAAGATGAGATTACTGGAAATATTATACTAATGCGAATATATGCGATGAAAAATCATTTTGTGAATATATACTATTTTTAAGGCTATTCAATATTAAATTATGTTCAAAACTAGCTTCTGCCCGCGACTTCGTCCGCCTTTAATTCGTTAATCGCGGATAAGGGTAATTTTCCGGGATAACAAGTAGCCTATTTCCTTCCCCGAGACTCAAACTATCTCCATACCAAATTTCATCTAAATCGGTTTAGCGGTTTAAGCGTGAAGAGGTAACAGACAGACAGACAGACATACTTTCGCATTTATAATAATCATATGCATTACCCCGCATTGACAGTAAGTTTATTGTTATTTACTTGCATTACGATCAAAAAGCCAACTTTTATTTAAATACATATAGTCGAATATAGTAACTTCTTCCTTTTGAAGTCGGTTCAAAACTAGAAGGCTCTCCGTTCGTGAGAAAAAATAGCCTAACCGTTTGTTACGTTATACCATCCCGTGCCATTGTACCACGTATTTTAAGCTGTTTTAGCGTATTGTAGAATCATTTACCCCAATGTTTCAGTTACTAGAAAAGATATTTGTCGTTGTTGTTAAGTTCTCATACTCGTGTATTCCCGAACATTGGATGTCGTAATGATACGAATGCCACACGTATTGTTTTCCAAAGTGACAATATTTCATATTTTTGCGTGATCATTTTTATTGTCCAACTCGAAAGAACGACGCAACATTTAAAGATACACGTATTTTTTTTATAATTTTGAAAATCGTATTTTTTAATGCAAAATTCCATGAACACAACTTCTAACTATCAGCTAAATGACGTCACAACTCTGTTTTACACACTTGTAAAAACGTTGGAAGTAACAACAAAATTAAATGCGAACTTCGCCATTTTAGTGCATTCAAACAGTTTTACATAGATCGTAGTTGTCCCGAAGTCAAAATAAACGACAACACTTGAAAACGATACGCAGTGGTGTGATTAATTCAATAATTATGTAGAAAACGCCACGGATAAAATATTGTTAGACCGCCTATGTCTACGGTGTTGTATGTTAAGGCTCTACTGTACTGTTTTTGTTGCTCGTGTGCAATAAAGAATTGTTGTATCGTATTGTTTTAGGAAAACTTGGATGAACACTATGAATAACACTCGTATATCGCCTACTCCTTTATATTTACTAGTTGGACATTACATTTTGATGCGCTTCCTATATTTCGGCGTTATGCGGCATCACAGACTAATAAGAGATACTACGTATCAGACTGCCAACTCAGAAACAAATATTATTTGCACTAGGCAACTATATTTAATCTGTACGATTAGTGTTGACAGACGTTAATTTTTTTTCTATTCGAGATTGCAATATGGCAAGGATTCAGCCAAAGTGGTCTAGGTTCATTGAATGAGGTCTAATATTTGGAATGAATAGTTCCCGGAACGTAAATTTGAACACGTAACTTCAGTAATTGTATTTACGTGATCAAATTATATGCTGAGAATTATACCTCAGTGGCAAAAAAGTAAAACACACATTATTTATTAAAAGATTTATTTTTCAATTTCTTTTTAAATTTGTCGTAAGCTTTCTTCTGTATTGCAAGTAATACGTCTGTCCCCTTTAATATTTTGTTGGTTGCGTTGCACCAATTCATAATTGTAAATCGGACAGTCAGAGCAATGAAATGACTGAGAATAGTTTTGTGCTCGGCGCAATCAAATAAACAAAATGAATTCTTGGACATAATGTTTGCTAGTTCTGCGGGCGATAATTTTGCAAGATCATCACGATTTATACACTTCAACCACTAAGTATTTTCTCAGAGCAGGGGAAATGGTGTAAAATAGCGTCCTCTCGCAAAGTTCTACAAACACGGCACTCTTAAAACATTTTGCAAAAAGCAAAACAGGATAAACACAAGGACATCACTCGATAACACATTACTGTGACAGTGACAGAATGAATTTCGATAAATAATATATAGATGACAAGACGAGTGTATTGACAAAGCAACAGCTAATCACAGCAGAGAAAAACGTCAGTCAACATTAAAAACAACATGGCGCTAACGTACGCGTTTTGTTATACGAAGATTACCAGCTGTGTGCGGCATTTAACAAAAGATATATCATTTTGATGCTTTATTTCTACATAGCCCATAGCATTGGCAACATAAAACGTCCGCGTAGAGACTGAAGTTTTGGCACCTCTGATGCAGGTGAAATAATTCTTACCCGAGCTTTGCATATATTCCATCATCATTATAGTCTCCCTTCGAGGCAAATTACCAGTGTTGTCAGCTTGTACAAATCCCTCCGTGTTTCGCATGTCCGGTCCTAATAGCCGAGGCGTAGACAATTAAAGGAACCGAGCAGTATATGAGTCAAATCAAAGTTGAGAAGTGGAGTCGTTGTTAAAGAAATTGTCCAACGGGTTGCCAGTCGTCATTAGAGAGAGAGCAGGTTTCCGTCGGTTCCGTGGGAATGCCGAGTCGATGAAAAGCTCGAAATCAAAGGCAGAAAACATACGCAAATTACAAGACGATATTCGAGTGAAATTAACTATCAATAGTGTCATGCGTCGAAAGATGTTCAACGGATAAACGGAAGAAGACTATTTTTATAGTGGTAATATTGGATGAGCTGTGTGACGTCATTTTCCGTTTTGGCTATTTTGGTATTTTTTGTCAAAAATATTGTAAAAAAACTACAAAAATATTCCGCGTTCTGAGGCGTTTTTTTTCGAAACGGTTTTCGATGTGTAATGAAAGAAAGTGAAATGTTGTCAATTGTAAAGTGCAATAATATTCATTCAAATAAAACAATTTAACGGATTATATCGCGTATATTATCTCATTTTAGTGACCCGTGACCATGGAAAGCTGGAAAGCTTCCGAAACGTCGGGAACTAAAATGAGATAATATACGCGATATAATCCGTTAAATTGTTTTATTTCAATGAGTAATAATCGCGGAAACAGAAGAAAATATTATGCAATAATATTATTCAATAGAAAATTTAAACGCCATAGGGATAGGGGAGAGTCGGCGATATCGTACCGTTGGTTAAATCGTACCGCTGCGAAATCCATACTAATATTATAAATGCGAAAGTGTGTCTGTCTGTCTGTCTCTCTGTCTGTTACCTCTTCGCGCTCAAACCGCTGAACCGATTTGGATGAAATTTGGTATGGAGAAAGTTTGAGTCCCGGGGAAGGACATAGGCTACTTTTTATCCCGGAAAAATATCCTTATCCGCGATAAACGAATTTAAGGCGGACGAAGTCGCGGGCAGAAGCTAGTTTCCTATAAAACAATCTTTTTATTTACACTCGGGGCACCAAATACTGCTCCATTGATATCACCATATATAACCTGAATCCAAAATATCATATAGCAACGCATGAAAGTGAGAGAGTAACGACATCACTGATGATCAAAGTAAGTTAAAAATGCGCAATAAATAGTATTCAACTATAAAATATAAATGGGTTTATTGGGTGGTTCTTAGATTTAGCCAAATTTTATGGTTATATTATCATATTCGTTATTTCAAAAAAATACCTCGTCGTTTAAATCGTACCATCGCTTACTGGCATATATACGATTTAAACGACCAAATATTTTTTGATTATACCAGATCAATTTATATGTCTGACAGTAAATAATTTGTAATAATACCTAATTTAAACAGTTTACATGCGAAATGCTCCATAGATGCGATTTAAATCCTGATGGTACGAATTAACCAACTCATCGAATAAATCGTACCGATGGAAGGCCTTTTGAAAAAGTCAATTTTGACGATGTTAATTTAATCCCAGAATGGTCATCTTCCTCTTTAATGAAGCCGAAATACTAAACTTTGATATGTACTGTCAGCCATATATGTAAGTACTTTCACAAATAAAATAACCACGTATGAGTTAAAAGTGGTACGATATAACCGACTCTCCTCCACTAAATCTTGTTTTGATTAAATCTATCGTAGCTATGCATTTTCTTGTTAACCCTAAACTTGGCAGCGTATCTAAAAATGCACATTTTATATAAAAAAAATTGCCAGTAATATAGCTTGTTTTCCACTTTCTGTTTAGATTAAAGTGGTTGTACAACGTCCGAACTTTCTTCCAAAAAATATATTTTAGCATTTTGGCAACACCATTTGACAGTAGCTCGCAAGATGGCGGACCGTGCGAGTGCGACTACGGGACTCAAGAATATAATTTGCAATAATTACCTAATTTACTTGTTAGGCACTATGCAGATAACATCATTTCACAGTAAAATACTTGAACTAACGATTATAATTTATATTTGACAGATAAATACATATTTCGTCGGTCAAATGTAAACGTGTTTCTTAATGTGTCTAAAAATGCACATTGCCAGGTTATGCATATAGTTACACTAATTTAGTCGTGTGCACTATGAGATAGATACATTGCCAGGTTATGGTTAGGTTACCGTTACTATAAAATCCATCACATGGATACATTCTCAATCAAATATGTATATTATAATTACGGAATAGTTTACATTCCTTGAAAGAGTTCATCTTAACTGTTTGAAAGTCGATCAGGAAAATCATTTAAGCATTGATGAAAATGATGGTTCATTATAAAGGGACCAGAGCAGGCTCACGAATGCAATACATAAAAAGCAAACCACGGAAGTGGGGGTGTAAAAAATTTGTGCGCGCGGGAATGACCGGATTCGTGTACCATTTTTTAGTTTATGGAGGAGAAGATACTTTTCGTCACCCTATCTTCACTGATGACGAAGATTGCATGGGTTTAGGAGCAAAAGTTGAAATAGCACTGTTACAAACAACTCAACAACCTGCCTGTAAAGCACTTTACTTTGACAACTCCTTTACGTCACTGGAATTGCTCCATCACTTGAGGGATGAGTACGGGATGTTCGATTTGGGCACTATAAGGTCAAATCAATTGCGTGAAGCTAAAAAAACGTTACCTACCGACAAAAACTTGAAGAAAAGAGGCCGTGGTGCTTTTCCCAGGTCGTCTCAAATTAAAGCAAAATTACAGTTGTCAAATGGTTTGATAACAAGTGTGTCACCGCAGCAAGTATCTACATACGTGAACTTGGCGTGGATGTTTATCCAGCTCAACCGATTTTGCGATATGATAAGATGACCAAAACCAGACAACAAGTCGCTTGTCCAAATAAGATTCGATACTATAACTCACGGATGAGAGGTGTTGATCTCGCCGATATTCTCATTGCTTTGTACCGCACGGAGCTGAAATCCCATAGATGGTACTTACCACTCTTGTCCCAGCTCCTCAACATCTGCGTTAACAATGGCTGGTTTACAGAAAAGAGACCACAGAATATAAGCCGATGAGACTTAAGGAATTCAGATATACCATAAGTAAAAGTCTCGTTACGTTGCAAAGAGCGATAAAAGTCACTCCAGGTGGCCAAATGAGATTCCTGGCACATGAGTGTCAAGTTAACATTTACAACAAAAGGCCGCTGCAAAAAATGCATCAAAGGGCTGACCATATTTTTGTGCACTAAATGCAATATGAAACTGTGCTTGACTGAAGAACGCAATTGTTTTTGTGCCTACTATTTCTTAGTTAGCTATATGTTTTGCTCTCTGTAACTGTTGGGAGAAACTGTTTTTTAGAAGTGCAATGTTAGAAAGCACATGCTTATTTTTTGATAATTTTGTTTAAAATAACTTTATGAAGATTATATTAAATACGTGCAATGTTGAAAGTGCAATGTCCTTACACGTTGGAATCGTTCAATAAACGATCTCAATTGATGTGATTTAATCTTAAGAAGCTTTAGCGTTATAACTTAAGTCAATGGCTGCGACTTAAAAATATTTCCCTTCACAAAACATTATTTTGTTGGTATCACTCACCAGCAGGCATTGCATCCTTAAAGATACACAATTATTTTCAACTAAAATATGAAACTCTTAGCAATGTGCATCGTAAGATACATGCCATAAATCCAAAAATATACATTAAATATTTTTTTTTCTGTTTTTCCTACCTACAATTATCACTTAGATGTAAAATACACTGAAAAAAGAAACAAGTATTGATCACTTTTTTCGCTGCCAAGTTAAGGGTTAAATTTCTGTAGTAGACTATTTATGTATGTATGTACAATCGCGGAATGAAAAGGATGACCAGTTTTCAAATAAAGTCATTTACATGAAGTTATTTTAAAATATTCTGTGTAACTTAATTTTTAGTAGTTTTTTTTGGCCCTTTGTATGCCGCATCTACCAGTTTTGACCTATTGTGGCAATATTTTAGTAAGTATGCAAACTATTAATTGCTGGACAGGGATAAATATATTATAAACATGAAATCAATACAAACAACTAAATACGTTGAACATAATGGCAGTGGCAGAGTAAACTTGCCGGAGGCTCGCGGTGCAAAATTACCGAGACTCAAGCAGGTCTTAAAAAAAGTAGAGAAAGAATTTTATGATTAAGTAGGTAACTAACCTTTCATCATCTGTTGGCAGAGCAAAAAAGCATAAGTGTCTATTAGTTTTATTATTATTGCATCCCACAACACTGCAGTGCACCGAATTGTTGCGCGACGAAGTCATTTCTATAGTCGTAACTTTTATTGTGCTTGTGGCGGCGACCGGCCGTGAGCGCGTGTGGCGACCAACTAGCTCACGTACCGCCGGCGGCGCGCAAAGAGTAGGTACCTATAATTCTGCGTCCCCACGGTCCAGATGAAGAGCACTGGTGGTATATAAAGAAGTATTGCAAATACTGCAATATGTTTTTCGGTATTTATAAAAACTACCTAATGTTAAATATTAATCAATAGTAAAATTTTAATTGTCTAATTACCTACATCTGTTTTTTTTTCTCAAATTACAAGTGTATAAAAAAGTAATACGAGAATTGAAACACATATTCCGTTAGAGATGTATGTAGAGGCGCACTAAAGAAGGATTCCTTGAAATTCGAGCTATACGCGGACGAAGTCGCGGGCAAAAGCTACTTATTTATATTATTCACTTCGTATTGGATTTGCTAAGCAGGTAGGAAATAAAAACGTATTTGCTTCTGTGTTTCACAATGGTACAATACATTTTACGGATAAAATTTTAAAAACTGTCGAATGACACAGATAAATAACAAGTGACGTTAATGACGTTCTATATCCGTAAGGTCAATGGTGTAGGTATATCTCTAAAGGCTTGACTATAATAATGAAGTTTAATAGATATACCTAGGTATGAAGAGTTTATGTACATACAGAAAATTAAAGTATATATGATGTACACTCTAACTTCCTGATGAATGGTTTCGTAAAGTATTACGGATTTAGGTTGGGCAGGAGATGTTGAAGGTCCGGCGTCCATTCCGGGAGTGGGTAGTCAACGTGACAAAATGTTCATTCGTTGGATTGTGCAGGGGTCAAAATGTCCGTACGGACCGGCTGTCTATGTGGCAAAAAGTATGAACGTCATAATGCTCCAGTGTCAAAATGTACATATTATTATGATCACAATCGTAATTGTAGACATTTTTATACTGTGATAGTAAACATTTTTATAATCGGTTTTATTAGAGTAAGACGTTTGTATACCTTGGCTTTATAATACTCAGACGAATTTATTTTTAGAAAGTAGACATTTTTATACATCGTCATTTTTCCTTATAGTCTCAAGTCGCATAAATCTTTCTTTTACATTTCAACTGTGAGAAAAACAGAATACGAGACGCACACTTTATTAAATAAACCAGCTGGAAAATCATTTTAACAGCAACCACTACTCCAATAGATTGTAATAATCACGTCGTTTAACACATTCACGACCGCAAGCCCGCTCGGCGGGCGCTCCGCTCGTAGCAAATTTTCGCTACATACGGTTTTTTCCATGTTATTGGCTACGAGCGTAGCGCTACGAAAATGTCGGTTATGAAAGTGTTAATATATGTAGTTGTATAGCTGCGTTTAGTGAAATGAAAAGCTTTTTATTTTAATAATATGACGTCACTCAATTATCTGTGTCTGCTTGGCTAATCGTAACAATTTAAATATGTATGTATATATTCGTCCCTAGGGATGAAAAGGCAATTTTCACCCGGCCCACATGAAAATAAAACTTTCCGAACAGGAGAAAGTCAAAGTGTTTATTTGTTAAACATAGGTAAATACAGTGGTGTAATAGTTGAGTTTGGCAACACTATGTTTTGCCTTCCGGCATACAAAAACATATATTTATAATTGAAGAAGTACTGAGTCAACAAATAGTGAACGATTAATGATATTAGACACATAAAAAAAAAAAAAACAATTAAAAACAACAAGTCACTTACAATTAATAATTCTAATAATATTTACAGATTACAAATATTTTTACATAACACATTATAAAATGTCACATGTCAAAAACTGCAAAACCGAATAAAAACATCTTCTAGGAAGGACCTCATAGACCGTTTTGAACAAGTTTCGGTTCGTTTTGACAAAAACAGCGGTTTCGAATATAAAGAGACAAGGTAGCGTCAAAATTTTTAGATTCTTAATATGTGGAACACAGCTGTCTGTTTGCTTGAGCCCGCGGATTGCTCTTATGCATCTCTTTTGCGCTTTGAAGACAGTCTCTCTGTTTGCAGAGTTTCCCCAGTATATGATGCCATAGCGCAAAGTCGATGCCACAAAACTGTGATATGCTGTTAAGACAGCCTCAACATTTGCTTGCTTTGCAAGGTTGTAAAGCATACGTAAATTGATTTATTCTTTTACAGATAGCTTCTGTGTGATGCTTCCATGACAGCTTACGGTCGATTTGAAGTCCTAAGAATTTTGTTTCATTTACAGCTTTAATTGACGGTCTTTAATAATCACATGTTATGGAACAGCTTGCTGCACGTCGCTTAAAATTGATAATTTTAATTTTGTTTAAATTAATCAGTAAGATATTATTTTCAAGCCATTCAATAATAAGACGTAGCGCATTTTTGATTTCGTATTCGTAACTATTGTTATCTTTGCTTTAAATAACTACTGTACTATCGTCTACGAAAAGAATCATTGGGTATTTAATATGCTGCTGAAGATCATTAATGTATACGAGGAATAAGAGTGGTCTTAAAACGCTGCCCTGGCGGACTCCACATACAATGTGTCGCTTTTTAGATTTATGGGTTCCCTGTTTTTTCTTATTGAGACATATCTGAGTCAGTTCGGTGTATTGTACTCTATTTCTCATGAATGACTCTATCAGATCAAGTACATTTCCACGGATGCAATAGTGATAAAGTTTTCTTAAAAGGATCTTATGGTCGACGTAGTCGAAAGCTCTCGTCATGTCCATGAAGATGGCGCATACTTGTTTCCGCTTATCCATAGCGTTAACAATAGGTTGCATAAGATCATATACGGCCATATTTATCGTCCTATTCTTGCGGAAGCCCTAGTAATTTATATTTTTTTCAAGAAGTTGTAAAGCGTTTCATATATATTTTTTCAAGAATCTTAGAGAAAACGGAGACAAGAGCAATAGGCCTATAATTTGACATAATATTAGATTTATCTTATTTTTTTTTGTGATTTTGTATCTGGTCTATAAAGAAGTCATTAAATGCATTTGCAATATCTTTGGGATCAGATACGAGCCTATTATGTTTTTATGCCGACTATTGGCTCCTTCGGAAAGTGTTATTTGGTTTGTTTACTAACCTGCCATGTCGCTTTTGTTACTTTTATGATTTGTTTAAAATTTGCACTGTAATTTTTGTGTGCCATTTTGTTCTGTTTTGTAGGGTGGAGTCGAGACTGCCATAGCAAGTCCCGACATTTTTTACTGCACACGTAAATATACCACGGGATATCCATTTAGGTTTTTTAAGGGTTTTTAATGTTATGGTTTTATAAGAAAAGCATAAATTATAGAGAAATTGAAAAGATTCCAAAAACGCGTTATATGCTAGGTACCAAAAACAAACAATAATTTGCCTAGTCTTTCTATTTAATTCCTTACAAAAGAAGGATTAGGTGTTTAAGTGTTTGATTGTACATTAGGTGTACAGTCTGATAACTCTTACAACTAGGGTATACTACACTACGATCATAGTTAGCGCGCAAAACCTACGAACTTCTCATCATCTGAGGCTATACAGCCCTTAGGCCTCGGCTTGGTCGAGTAACTTTCTCATTCCAGTCTACTCTTGTCTTTTTATCTCCAGCCACTGAAGCATAAAGATTGTAGGTCTTTCTCGACGTCGCCCACCCACCGGAGCCTCATCCTACCGCGGGTGCGACGAACCTCCAATTTGACGTGCAGTAACTTATAGTGGAACTCGATGTTTGAACAGCTCGGTGGAAAAAAATCATGTTTTGATAGGTGTCGGTACATGCAACGGTAGTTCTCATCTAATGGGTTGCTACTGAATATCACAAAAATCTAAAGTATTTCGTTCAGAACTGAATCTTGTGCCTCCATGTGTGTCTAACAGTCTAATGTTATTATCCAATGAAGTTTGTTCCTTTGGTGGACTCGAGTCTTAATGGAAAGTATCATGTCGACAAAGTATAAGTATAATGTGATAGGCTGAGTGGTGCACATGTTTATGTTTTATTAATAACTTCGTCCGCGGAGGAGAAAATATCAATACCGCCCGAAAGTTTGCAAAACACACCTTATTTCTTAAACTAAGCACATTATGAGTATAACAATGTAAGAACAAGTTAAAGAGCATTAAAGTTCGTTGGTGAACCCCAACATTAACGGAGATAGATACAGCCGATCAAAGTTAGACAAAGCATCTTATTATTTTTTGAATAACCTAGCTATTTGTTACCATTTCTGCATTATTCATGTTGAAAACAACACATTGATTCAGTAGTTTAGCCATGAAAAAGCAACAGACAGAGACGGAGTAACAGTATGTATCACTGGTTTTCCAGATTTTTAACTTTCCAGGTAAAACTACACACAACTGCTGGACTATTTTATCATTGTTAAACAATTGGACAATATTTAACTTTAAAATTTAACATTTATTTTAGGAGTTATTGGCTTATTACTTTTTATTCATACTAGCTTTTGCCCGCGACTTCGTCAGCGTATATCTCAAATTTCAAAACATCTTTCTTTAGTGCGCCTCTACATACATTTCTAACGGAATATGTGTTTTAAATCTCGTATTCCTACCGTTCGGCAGTTTATGCTATGCATTGTCTGTCAATAGTTATAAGTCACGTTACTTTGTTATGTACCTGTAATAGAAAAAAAAGCCAGATGTAATTGGACAATTGAGATTGAACTATTGATAATATTGAACATAAGGTAGGTTTTGCAGTATGTCTTTATATACCACATCAACAGATCCGACTAAACTGCGTGGAGAGCTTGTTCTCGAGTAAGCCACGTAAAACTGGCCGTGCGAGAAGCAATCCCCTCTAACATCTATTCCTGCTGTTTCCAGTGATTGACCCTGAGACTTTTTGACCGTCATTGCAAAACAGACCTTAAGGGGGAGCAGCAGCCTTTTAAACTCGAATGGATATTCCGAGGGTATAAATGGTATCCGAGTGTATACATACGCAGATTCACCTTGAGCACAGCCAGTAATTACGATGGCTTCTATAACGTTTTTATGTAAGGCTTTCACACGCGGCCTGGTTCCATTGCACAACTTCGGCTGATTCAAGTTTCGCATTCTCGAGCGATAACATCACTCGAGCACCCACTTTTAAGACACGTATTTGAGAAGGTAGGCCGGGTGGGTTAAGTGCATTTAAAAAGTCTACGCGATAGTTTATGGCATCATCCGTGTTCACTATAGATCGAGTCTACAGACTTGTATTCATATTCTGAACCATAGAACGCCTTGAATAAAATGTTATTAGTAACGGAAGCCTGGTCGTTCTTAGGTGTCAGAATCGTGCGTTCACACAACCACTCCATGGACTTGATGTGTAAGATTTTGAACATCTGGGTAAATTTTAAAGAGGTTGTCAACGGTCCGCACAACTAAGGCGAGATCCGATGGAATTGTAATCCTTCCCTCAGCTTCGGGATATTTTCCATTTCCTATATTAAGAAGAAGGTCGGAGAATTCTTCAGCGCAAATATCGCCCTTGAGGTACAGTCGCATATTTATCTTAAAATGGAGTTTTTTTGATTAAAGGTCAAATAATTGTAGCCTTACATTGAAGATTACATCAACTTAATGTAGGTTTTTTTTTATAATTTATTTCAAGAAAAAAACAACAAATATTTTACGCATTACGATATCTGCCAAACTGCATAGCAGTTTGTTGGCAGACAACATAATACCCTCCACCATTAAATATATCCGTGTATGAAATGCATAACTTAAACAACTAATACTAAGTACATATTGTTTTGTTCTAAAAAACTTCTAAACCTTATCCATCAAGGCAAAGTAACTGACTAGGTACTTAATGATTAATGATCGGCATCGTAACCGTGAGACGACATGACATGTCCATCCATATACATCTATATACCCACAGACATGCTCTCAGCGCAGTTGTATCATAAACAATTGAAATAGCTAGATTCTTACAACTTTGTAATAGTATAAAAGTATATATAAAGTACCACCTTTTGCCCGCGACTTCGTCTGCCTTAAATTCGTTTATCGTGGATAAGGGCATTTTTCCGGGATAAAAAGTTGCCTATGTCCTTCCCTGGGACTCAAACTATCTCCATACCAGATTTCACCCAAATCGGTTCAGCGGTTCAGGCGTAAAGAGGTACCAGACAGACAGGCAGACACACTTTTGCATTTATAATATTAGTATGGATTGTAATTACCTTTATTGGACAGATCCGTTTAGATATTCTGATCGAATCTGTCCAGTAGTGCTTTCTTTTAGCTTTTCTTGTAGACAATTTTTGACAAATACTGGCACGATCGGATAGAATCTGGTACACTATTTATTATTGTGGGTATTAAGTATTTTCGGGTACGCTTACCGTAGTAGTTACATACTTTGGGTACAATAAGTTTTCGCTTAGTTAATTCTTTGGCAACGCTTCTTGTTCGATGAGAGTGATTCAATGGTTTTTTGTAATCATTGCACCGGTATTGTTCCAATGCTATCAGCAGCGACCGTTTTTCCTGCACAGGTAGTATATTGCAGATCGAAAATAGTTTGTCATAGTTTTGCCAACAATCCTGCTTTATGTTTTTAACTTCATCAGCTCGAGTTCCCCTCGGAAATACGGGTCTTCAGCTAACAACATAGTGACTCCACCCATCATAACTTTGTTCCCTCTAATATCTTTCAAAGTTTTATTCAGCGCTTCACAACACCCTTTATGCGCCATTGTACTGTCGTCCCAGACTGTTACCATTTATTTCACCCCTTTCAGGGATGAATTTCCAAGAATGCTGAAATTAGTTTTCTTACTTTTAAATGAAGAGACTGTACGTTAAATATTATAACAGTTACTCAATTTAGTACAGGTTTTCCATACCAATTTTGAACCCCGATTTAACCCTGTTAGTGGATAAACTTCCAAAAATGCTGAAATGAGTTTTCTTAGTTTGAAATGAAGAGTCTATACGTGAAATATTATAACAGTTACTCAAATAATTGCAGGTTTTCCATACCAACTTTCAACCCCAGTTTAACCCCGTTAAGGGCTGAATTTCCAAAAAACTAAAATTAGTTTGCTTAGTTTTAAATGACGAGTCTATATGCGAAATATTGTAGCAGTTACTTAAATAATGACAGATTTTCCATACAAACTTTCAATCCCTATTTAATACCCTTGGGGTGAGTTTAAAAAACTGTTGAAATTAGTTTTCTCAGTTTGAAATGAAGAGTTTATACCCGAAATATAATAATAATTATTCAAATAATTACAGATTTTCAATACGAACTTTCAACCCCAATTTAACCCCGTCAGGAGAAAAAAATCCAAAAATCCTTTTTTGTTCCTTGCCTGCGCGCTACTTTATAAATAGTGTCTGATGTAAAAAAAAGTCTCTAAGTTCAGTCGTTTCGGTTCTGCGTTGATATGTCAGTCAGGACTTGTCCTTTTGTATATACAGATAAAGAACAAAAAAGCCTTTAAGGTAAATGCAGGTATTACCGACTCCCTTAAGGCAATTTCAAAATGTACCATCATTTTTAAGGATACTGATTGCTCTCAGACTCACGTTTTTATTTTTTTATGTCAGTATTACGTATAAAATCTATTTTTCCAAAGTTAACGGCTACTGAATAAAAGTCTATGAGGCTAAAATGGCTGTGAGGCTATTAACGATTTTTATGCAGCTATCAACGATCGTAACGAAATAAAATAAAATAAAATGTGGTAAGAAATAATTAATTGATACGAAAGTAGCAATTAATGTATTAATTATTTCTGCATCATCGGTTCTAGACTTATATCATAACAACGGTGTTTGAGCCTGGCCACCTTGACTGGTTAGTGTAACAAATTGGCAAGATTAAAAGAAGAAATGCTTCCCAGCACGTAAACGCAAATCTTGAATTGATACGGAATTTTTTATATACCACAAAATTCTATTTTTTAATTGTGCTAATTTGTGCCACCAACCTACGAATTCGTGTCTCAGAGGTTCTGGAGTTATAACGATACAAAGGTGCAAGGCAATACCAATAGGCATTATTAAAATCTCTTTATCACACAGAGGTTTGGCCATAGTAGATCTCAGAATAATTTGGTGATAGTCTATCTAAATGCTCCTCATTTTAAATCAATTAAGCTTAAAAAAACACTCGTCTGTGTTGCGTATCCTTGCAAATCCATTTTAATTATTTAGCACGGTAGTTGTTGTTTAAACAAAACAAATATTTTAATCATCCAACAACACATGCCAAGCCACGAAGAGACGATTCATTCAGCACGCAGCAAGGTCAAAACTCAAAATGGATTAAAGTAGGTTATGTAATATTTGGATTGATCCAGTAGTGGTATAAAAGCAATGCTCGTCCTATCTTGTGTCGTCATGGAATAAAATTAACCGGTTAAATTAAAAAATTGAGCCGGGTCATTTTGTTCCACAAGAACGAACGGCGAATAAATTGGGCACAAACCGGTAGGTATGGTTTATAAAACCTATTTAAGCATTTTGGAAAGTTTCCGCAATTTGCACATCACTCCACATCAGGTTTTAAACATAACCGGACCGGTAATCCAAGGGTACTAGGTTCCATTCCTGGTGTGGACCACGATTTATTTTTACCTTTTTAATAAATATTTTTTTTAGAAAAATATAGCTATTTCACTTCTCTTATGCATTTGCCTTTACCTAACTTTTATAATACACTTATGTAACCCTGTTACATACAAGCATAAATTACTTTTATGTGATATAAGGCCAATTTTACGGCCTTGCCCGAGGTCAAAGCCGCCAAAAAGGGCTTATTTTGTTACATACAAAACGTGGTGTAACTTTCTTTAAAAACTATTCAAATAGGCTTGTTTCCTGTCTTTGTTTCTTAAAAAACTAGTATTTTTTGCAACTTTGTGACACCACAAATATGAATAAAACACGGAGTTTATATTTTTTTGTATATTTGAAATGTGAGATCACGACATTCCCTATACAAAATGAAACTGATTTCTTGCCCAAATATTAATCAATAATATTTTTTAGTTTCTGTTTTTTATTTCTGAGCATTTTCAATTAATTTATCAGTTTGTCACTTAGATTGAGAAGTGTTTTCTTTCCATCACGTCGGAATTAAACATAAATAAATAAAATTATAAATCATGAAACATGCGTGATCGAATCATACACTTTTATGTAACACATCTTGTGTAACTTTATTTTTCTATTATAACCTACCAATTACTTCGAAGAAATTCATTTCGTAAACTGGCAACACTGTTAACTACCTAGTCCATGAACGCAGCCGTTCTTGTCGGCCATATTTAGCCGTGTACGCAGATTTAGAGTGAGTGGTCGTCGCTTCGTCATAATTTATGTAACGCGCTATTTCGTGATTTTAAAGGGAAGTTTGCATGTTTTTTAAATATTAATATAGATTACATAGTAGTTTCATGTCTGACGTGTGCAAAAAGGTTGAGTGTGTAGTTGTATCTTTGGTGTAGCGTCTAAAAATTTTGAATTTGTATCGATTTTGAGCACGTGGGTGCCGGAATTATGTAACTATGTAACGCTTTTATGTAACTAATATGTAACCTAAGTAACGTTTTTGATGTAACGTTACTTATAAGTGATCTAAAGCCTAATCCACAATGACATCAAATAAAATATTCTAGTTTTTTGTATCCAAATCAAAATGAATGAACAGCGTTTAGATGAGATACACCAAATGGTTCTGGGAGTACCTGTTTGGTCTTAGGATTGGATCAACATAGACGAATGTTTTTTAGCTTAATTCGCCTCAAGTGAGGAGCATTTCAGAAGAGTAACATGTAATGGTTCTGATGATTGACCGTAGTTTGGCTGATGGTACAGTGTCGCACAATACGTTCAGTTAAGTGTGTGGCTGATGGTACAGTGTCGCACAATACGTTCAATTAAGTGCGTGGCTGATGGTACAGTGTCGCACAATAGGTTCAATTAAGTGTGTGGCTGATGGTACAGTGTCGCACAATACGTTCAGTTAAGTGTCTGGCTGATGGTACAGTGTGGCACAATACGTTCAGTTAAGTGTCTGGCTGATGTTACAGTGTCGCACAATACGTTCAATTAAGTGTGTGGCTGATGGTACAGTGTCGCACAATACGTTCAATTTTCGACTTTTTCATTATATTGTTTATCATTTTGGATTTTTCATTGTAATTTTTGAAAAAAACACGATATATGCCTCAGCGGGAAAGTCGCTGGCCTGACTAGTATATAGTAAGGCCTCGCTATCGCTCGTCCTTGCAAACTTATACTCGTCCGGCAATCCCTTACTTCCCAGCTTTGGGAATATTGTACTTGTATAAAGAAATTTGCCAGTGTAATTGAATCAAAAGTGTCGGAAATACGATTGTACGAGTATTGCTTTTGTGTTAAATTCGAACGGCAAATGCTATTCTCATAGAAAATGACACAAAGTTCGTTGAATAGGAGAAGGCGGGCTTTCAATAGGCCTTTGAGCGACTAAAGGTAATAAAATGTTATTGCCTTTTATTATATGACTTACGAGATAAGTAGAAAATCGAAATTGTGAGCAAAAGGGAAAAGCAAGATACGTTAAAAAAAATGGAGGAGTGATGAATCGGATAAATGTGTGACAAACTCTATGTGTTCCAGAGGAAAAAGTCTTATTCTACTGCATGAAAGAAGGTAAACATGGGTGGCGAACCAGGCGGGTTACTTATTTCGTCCAAGTCAATGAAAAATAAAAATAAAAAGTTAATTCGGAAATAGACGAAATTATTGTGTCATCATAGCTTAAAACCATGCATCGTATTCTATTCAATGCACCTGCACGTAAGTGTTATTCAGTTATTATATTTGCACAAAAAAAAAACAAACCGCCCATCTTTTGAATTTAAAAGATTCTATAAGTGTTTGGTTTATTACCCATATTGATACATTCATTGTGAAACACGCGTGTTTCATATTTGCCTATAGCCCTAAATTGATATCCAATGTATAGAAAAATGCATATACAATCTA
Organism: Hedya salicella; assembly: GCA_905404275.2. Lineage (NCBI taxonomy): Eukaryota > Metazoa > Arthropoda > Insecta > Lepidoptera > Tortricidae > Hedya > Hedya salicella. Next base: position 41,625,921 of record FR990096.1, read on the forward strand.
AAAAATATATTTTAAGATTTTTTTGCTCCTATTTTTCAAAAAAAAATAGCTGAATGTGCTAAACCCGAAGATGACGTCATTTAGAGGATGGAAGGTCTGTGCCTTCCATTGATTAAAAAGAAACTCTTCTCCGGTTGTCACTAAGTCACGTTTGACAGTTTAATCCAAATATTATGTCATTGTTTTGTCTTGCTGAAATTTCGTTCGTGCACTATTTTCCCGTTTACGGATGTTCTATTGTGACTCTGCTTTTCCACGGACACTGATTTGCACCTTTTTTACGACTCGGCTTTTCCACGGATATTGGTTCTAACGCTTTGAAGAGTCAACTTTTCCACGGATTTGAGAAATGAGGAACTCCGACTGACTCACTCAAGCTGATAGCACAAACTTGCCATGAGTAGAGACGCTCATGAATGGAATATACTCAAAGTTGTGATAAGTATTGCGTGGCCGCCTTAAGATAAGAAGTGCCAAAGGTATCATAATCTCAACGCAACACTTAAGTCGATAATGCAGTCAATGCAGTGGGGTACGTGGAGGTACTCTAAGTCTCCAACATATGATTTGTGCAATGTCGTATGACTCCAAAGCATCGCGTATGAAACAAATTGTAAAGGATTACCGTTTTTTACCATTTTGTATTGAGCAATAAAGTTTAAATAAATAAAATATCTCTCTAAGGGCCGATTTCACCAACAATCAATTTACACGAGAGTGGCTAACCCAGTATAAACTAAATCTAACGATTTACTCAATGTTACCTTCATTTCCATTTCACCACGCTAGTCTACGGATAACAATCTCTCGCATAGTTACTAAGTAACGTTGAACGAATGAATTGAATGAAATCGTAATGCACCCAAGGAAGATAGACAATTTGTCCCATGCTGGAGCAATGATGCTGTGTATTTTTTAAAGTTATTCGAGTAATACATCAATTGTGAAGTCAGTATTGAATTCACTTGACAGTAACAATGACAATACTAATCTACATCTAACAGTTTACTCAGCCGAAATTGGCGGTGTAAGATTATTCTCTAGTTTAGACATTTTATCTTTAGGTTAATTATTGGCGAAACGTAAAATGAGTTTACTCACGTGTAATTAATGATTTATTATTGGAATAAGGCCTATACTACGTCGGTGAAATTGACCCTGATTTATCTGAAATAAATTACTTAACAGTGTGAAATTTAAGTGGTTGATTTCCCGCATTAGACATGTTACTGAACAACTTTCCCCAAGGAACATAAGTCGAAATATGAAAAAAATCCAGCTACCCAATGTAGATTTCCGCTACCCAAAGGTTGTCTGAAAGAGATCGCTCTTTAGCGATAAGACCGCCTATTGTCTACCTATTTTATGTTAAGGCTCTATTGTACTGTTTCTGTTGTTGGTGTGCAATAAAGAATTGTTGTTGTTGTTGTTGTTGTTGTAGATTTGATCATCAGATTGCATATTTCTTATGGGAAGTCGAAATAAAATTGTATAATGTCAACAATAAAACATATTTAATAAGATAAATCGTTTATTTTAAAGCTAAGAGTATATATAACACATCACACACGCCCATCGGCCCGCAAGACACCATTCAGCTTTATATCCTAGAGGAAGTGCAAATAACTATTTTTCCAAATCCAAATAGCCGTTATTTTAGACGTTTTTACGTAAAAATATTTAGTTTTTGCGGAAGACATATTCACCGACATTTGTCAAATTTGTAATCAAATATTTGAACTATCACCAAATGTCTATACTCAATTCCATAGATAATTACTCGTACTCTAGGTAATATTACGGCTGACACACACGACAGATGCCCGTTTGGTGTATTTAAGCACATTATTTGACTTTTGTTTGCTAATTAGGCTCTATTTTTAACCGACTTCCAAAAAAAGGAGGAGGTTCTCAATTCGACGGAATGTTTTTTTTTTTATGTATGTTCACCGATTACTCGAAGACTATTAGACCGATTACAATTTTTTTTTTGGTTTTACAGAAGGTACTTTCAAGTTGGTCCCATTTAATTTTGGTGAAGATCTGATGATGGAATCCATGAAGAATTGAAGGAACTCTTCAAATATTGTAGGCATACATATATCGATTTTGGTATTATAAGAAACATAATAAGCATTTGCATTCAGAAAGTGTAAATTGGTGAAGTGGAACTGATGCAGAAGACCACAGAATGCCATCGAAACTCCTCAATGATAAATGATTTACGGGTGGCGACAAAATATCTTGATTGATTTAGCTAAGCAACTTCATAGTCACAAATTTAAATGTTCCTGATGAGAATAGTACCATCGAATTGATTTGATGATGGAGCCGGAAGGTAGGCACCAGATCTATGTAATAAAATAATGTATCGTAGCCGTGTTTGGGCTTGTTCGACTCGTCACGAGATACACTTTTAAGTAACGATTAACTAAAACGTGTAAAAGAAATAAACTTTTTAACAAAAAAATAAAACCGACTCCAAAAAAACTAAAAAGTAAAACGCCATAATTCAGTTTCTTCAAATTACTTACAAGTAACCGTTTGTATACTCAATCTATACAGTATATAAAATTAATGTTATTTTGGAGTCGGTGCTATCGTGTCACAACTTACTAAAATCGTCAATTTTCAATATTTTATACATTCTTTATATGGCACCGACGCCAAAATAAGATTAATTGTATATACTGTATAGATTGAGTTTACAAACGGTTACTTGTAAGTCAAATCAAATCAAATCAAAATATTCTTTATTCAAGTAGGCCTAGTTACAAGCACTTTCGAAATGTCAGTTACATGAGAGTGAATGTTTGCTGGGAGAAATACAATATGATCCAACATTTGCTGCAAGGATTAGGGAAACCCAGAAAAACCTTATCAGATCATTTAACTTAAGTGTAATATTATTGATAAAATCATCATTTTTAAAATTAAAATAATCAATAAGATAAATCCCAAAAGGATTGACAATAAAAAATAAATAATCTAGAATGTGTCTAGAATAAAATTCTAAATGTCAGAGTATATAAATCAATTAAGATTAAAATAATAATAATACCTTAGGTATTCGTTAAAATAATTATTCATATACCTACATGACGCTATTATTTACATTAATCCCACGCGGCTTCATCATTCATGTAGTCTTGTGTGCTATAATAAGCTTTAGAAAATAATTTTCGTTTCACAATATTTTTGAATTTACCAATAGACAACTCAGTTATGCTGCTAGGAAGTTTATTATAAAATCTCACACAGTTACCCATGAATGATCTCCTTATTTTATGGAGCCTAGTAGCAGGCACTGCGAGCTTATGCTTATTTCTAGTATTAATATTATGTATATCACAGTTCTTCTTAAAGTCGGTAATATTTTTATGTAAATACATAATATTCTCATAAATGTATTGACAATGCACTGTCATTATATTACTGTCCTTAAACTTATCTCTAAGCGACTCTCTATAGTTCATTTTATATATCGCACGAACAGCCCGCTTCTGCAGAACAAATATAGTATTAATGTCGGAAGCACTGCCCCATAGTAAGATGCCATACGACATAATACTGTGGAAATAACTGAAATACACTAATCGAACCGTTATCACGTCTGTTAATTGACGAATCTTACTTACTGCAAAAGCTGCAGAACTCAGTCTATTCGAGAGATTAGCAATATGGGGACCCCATTGGAGCTTAGAATCTAATGTTATACCGAGAAAGACTGTACTATTAACTAGTTCCAGTTCCTCACCTTTAACCATAACGCTTGCTTGCTCGTGTTTTACGTTACTCGTGACAAACTTAACACATTTAGTATTTTTCTCATTCAACAATAAATTATTTATATTAAACCAATTTACTACTTCACAGATAGCATTGTTTACGTCATTGTAGGATCGTTGATTTCGTACGACTTTGAAAATTAGAGACGTATCATCTGCAAACAAAACTATCTCATGGTGGGTCTTTACGAGGTGTGGCAAGTCGTTTATATAGAGAAGGAACAGGAAAGGTCCCAATATTGATCCCTGTGGCACACCCATAGAGACTAATGACCCCGGTGAACGCTTTCCATTCACGTCAACCCTTTGTATTCTACCATTTAAATAAGACTCTAATAAATTTAGTGCTAATCCTTTAACTCCGTAGTGGTGTAGCTTCCTGACCAGTGTCTCATGATTAACGCAATCGAAGGATAAATCACAGAAGATGCCTAAAGCATCTCGCGATTCCTCCCAGGCATCGAAAATGTGTTTTACGAGCTCAACTCCGGCGTTGGATGTCGAGCGACCCCGCGTAAAACCGAATTGCTTACTATGCATCAAATTATTCAAATTAAAATGTTTTAACAATTGATATAGAATTAGCTTTTCAAAAATTTTACTAAATGTAGGTAGTACAGATATTGGTCTAAAGTTAGTGGGGTCAGAGGTACTACCTGATTTAAATAAAGGAGTTATTTTGCTATGTTTCATCAGATCAGGAAACTCACCGCAGTCAACACTGTTATTGAATATATCTGCCAAGTCAGGCGCTATTACTTCTATTAGGGATAACAGATGACATACCGCTGCGCACGTGCACGCCACACAAGCGGTGTGCCATCTACTATGACATTTCATGCGATATAACGCGCACGTCACGCACACGCGCACGTGCTGCTCACGCATCCGGTGTATTTCGGCCTTAAGAGCCATGAACTACTCTGACTGCGCTATCCATCACAGAGTTATATATTTTTTTAATCGCTATTTTGGCTCTTTTCCTGATGAATTAACTGGTCACTTTGAAATAATTGTCTGTATCGGTTTCACTGATACTTTTATCAACCGAGAAATTTATTTAAGGGGGACCCGTAAAAAATATTTTTCTCTCACAACTGCAATTCAATTAAAACAAACGTTCAAAATAATTATCATTATTTAGCGCTTTTCGAACATATTATAATTATCTTTATTCTCTTCACGAGGCACAGTAGTAGGTGATTTCAGTCAAGGACGAAACATTTCGAAAGACGCGTATTAGATGCGCCTACTATCGTGTATGGTATCTAATGCAAGGACTTACTAAGCCGATTCTAAACATATATCACATCATTATATTTCAGTCATTTGTTTAAATTAAAATCATTTTTAAAACATACCAAGTTTAGGCTCCTTCAGATGTGATACGGTTGAATTATTGTTTGTAAATATATCTGAAATGATATTTAATAGGCAATCAATTCAACCCCATGAAAGCAATTGTAAAAATATTTATATTTAGTATTTTTTTACATATTAAAAATTTGATAAAATCACAATTATTTCGTTGAAACATGTATAAAAAAAGTTCAATTTTAGACACTGATGCTAGAACATTTGTATCCAGTACATACACCGTAATACAAAGACTGTACACGATAAAAAGTGGTCGCGCCTGATCTGATTTTTTTTTCTATCAACTGCTTATTTAGAAACAGCATTTTATTTAAATGATCTTTAGATATAATACTATAAAATAAAACTACAATGATATTAAAATATATGAGCATGTGGGAGACACACAACAGAACAAACATTATTTGACAATGGTCATTCCCCTTCTACTACAATACCATAATTGTATTTATATTTTAACGAGGTGTTTGACGCTTTTTAGAATAACATCTGACCAAAAACTTACATTAACTGACTGATTTCTACAAGGCTGTCCATTTCAAGCACTGAAATTAGTTTTTGTATGGAAGGCCATTAAGTGACAAATATTAGTCAAAATCAAAATATACTAAAGTAATAAATATCTCCTAACTGCCCCAAACAGAAGACAATAAAAAAAGTTGGTTATTATGAGAAGAAAATTTAATAAAGCATAAAAAATCTCTTCGAACCCTTACATAAACCTTCCACTCGTATATAAATAATTTAGAGGCAGAAACATACCAAAGTCTGACAGAAAATGCGGTACAAAGAATAATAAGTAAGTTGGGATATATAAAGCAAAATCTCACAAATAATCATACATATTAATATGATTGTACTTCTATTTTATAGTGTTGCATTCATGGATTAATAAAATCAAGCAGATGATACAAAAATATACCAGATCAGGCATGACCACATTTTATCGTGTACAGTTTTTATTTTGTAACGTTAACAAATAATAAAACAATACTAAAGGTTGGATATCAGGCTATTACATATCAAATTTAGAACCGTAATATTCAACCGTATCATATCTGGAGGAGTCCAAACTTGGTTGGTTTTGATATGACTTTTATTTTAATTTAAAACAAGTGACTGAAATATAATGTTGATTTGAAATATATTTATAGAATCGGCTTGGTACGCCCTGTCATTAGATACCACACACGATAGGTTTCAGAACAATTTCTTTTCTCATGCAAAAAAGATGCGACGCCATAAGTATTCTCCTTTTTTGTTTTTTTTAACGTGCTTCGGATCGAATTTATTCGTCTGTCCTAAAGATCAATCATTCCGGTTTTTAACGTGCTTCGTATCAAATTGATTCGTATGGCCTAAAGATCAATCATTCCGGTTTTTAACGTGCTTCGGATCGAATTGATTCGTATGGCCTAAAGATCAATCGTTCCGGTTTTTAACGTGCTTCGGATCGAATTGATTCGTATGGCCTAAATATCAATCATTCCGGTTTTTAACGTGCTTCGGATCGAATTGATTCGTATGGCCTAAAGATCAATCTTAAAAATTTGCAGCTTTATTAGGCGTACCGCTAGCACTAAGTATTATAATTGTCAATTTAAGTCTGATATATCTATCGGGATAACTTACTAATTTCTTGCCAGACAACGGTTAATATGAATAATAATTTTTGAAGTTCGATACAATACGAGAAGGTTTTACTAGTACGTAGTCATGAACTACTAAAGTTCTCTTTCGGAGTAGTGGCACCAGTCGTCGTGTTCGCTATTCATCAGATTTGCAATTGGCTTCTTTCTTCTTTGATCTCGGTCAGTGTTTGATCTTTCTCGTTTTTAGTCCCTGACGAAATCTGAGGGATATTATACAGTGTATCGTGTGTAGCTGTTCATAAGCGTGTCTGTGTATCTGTGTTTGTATATGGCATCGTAGTTCCAACCGATTAATCAACGAGTAAAAACTACGATGACTTATGTGGGCGACTTGGATATACTTTTCGTTGTTTCAAAGCTCACTTTGATCGCGAACCATTTGAAAATCTTTGGGTTTTTTCATTCATTATATATTCATTCAATTAAATTTCCTTTCATTGCATTCAATTTAATTCAAGTCAAAGTCATTCAATTCAATTCAAATTATGTTCCTAAGTCAACTGATACCAAAACTGATACATTATATCATTTTACTAACCTATACATGGATGCAATTATCTAAAATAAATAATAATAATTAAATAAATAATAATAATAATAATAAAGGTACTGAAATGCGGGAAATAATATCTTCTGTTTCATATCAAGCTAAAGATTTAATTTGACTCTTCGCCAAAGAAACACGCAAAGTATATTTTTCCGTTTTGGTTCAAATTTTTATACTGTTTAATATGCCTCAGCTATTAAATGGGTAATTCTTCTTTCATTGTTTGATTGGTGCTGAATCAAGTTACATTATTAGGCTGATATTATACAGAAGTATACAATTTCATTTCACGCTTTTCAGTTTCTTTTTCGTCAGTTTGATTATTTGTTAATTATTTTTATATTCGATATTTTTGTGATGTCCACCTTTTCGAACAGACTTTAGTACTTTTCGGAAAGCCACACATATCTGCGTAGTAAATGCGTATTAGATTATGTAGCTATCTATATTCCATGCTAAAAGACACAAAGCAGCTAAGTAACGATTTGCCCTACATGCAAATTTAAGTATCATTCATTATGTTTATTTAGATTTCGTTCCCCGAGCCTCTCTTCTTGATACATCTGCCCTGGTGGCTTCATGGAAACTATCAGACTAGTTTAAATTTTCACTTCTTTTGTACCAACATGGTAGCTAACGAACTTACCTACAAACAAAATATAAACTATGAACGACGTATATTTTGTGACAGTAAAAAAAAAATGAAAAAATAAAATCTGCCAAGTGCGAGTCGGACTCGCGCACCGAGGGTTCCGTACAAAAGCATTGCATACAAATCAGGTGCAAACTTAACGCAACCGGGTTGCTCACAAAAGTTTTTTGCGAATTAAAAAAAATGAGCTAGTTAGAGACATGGCTATAATTTTCGTGTAATATGTATGTTCATTTATACAAATTGCGAAAATTACAAAAAAATCGATTGGTAAACTTCGGAGATAAAGGGGGATAGTGTTTTTTTTCTCATTTTCCTTAATAAAACAAAAACTAATCACAATAAAAAAAAAAAAAAAATTGTTCTAAAATGTGCAGGTCAAGCCCTATTATATGACTCAGTAGCTAGACTTTTAATTTTTACCCCTTTCTTCCTTCTTTTCGTCATTTTTTTAGAAAATAAAAATATATTTTAAATTATTTCCTGTGCAATACATGTGGGCTGACCATGTTTATAAATATTCCAAATTTTAAATAGTAATCATGAGTAGTTTTGGAGATATGGCGCTTTAATAGTCGGACAGACAGACAGACAGAGTCGCATCATAAGGGTTCCTTTTGTACCTTTTTGGTACGGAACTCTAAACACGTGCACAATATAAGAAATCGTAACGAAAAGTAGAATAGGTACTTGCAAAAAAAAATTGGTTAAAACTTTTTTGGTACCCGCCTTCAGCATATCAAATAAGAGGTACTGTTGGTAAAAGGTACTTCGTTACTGTTTATTATGTTCTTTCGGATACATTATCCGACAAGCATCATGATATTATTTAATGTGTACCTATATGCAAAACAGGGATGACGACAACATTTTTTCTGGGGTATGTTATAGACCGACCTTTCAATAATTGAAATATTGGTGAAAAAACTACTTCAATCTTATAAAAACTCCCCGAGATGCTACAATGTTAAACTCACATTTTTGGACTTAACCCAAAAAACGCTCCATACTATAAAGCTCAGGAAACGTGTGACGTCACACGTACCTTGTATAGGGACATTAAGAACTTTGTTTTGCAGCTATATTTAAACTTGCTATTATCGAAACGGTTTCATAACAAAAGTTACGGTAGAATTCATGAGTTACCTCATTGAACCTATTATTAGTTTTTAATATTTTCATACTTTAAAAATTGACTTCCTACCAAACTTTGAAGGCCCAAGCTGTTGCACAAAGTATCGAACTCAATTTGACTACAAGGATTTCTATCATAGTCCTTCGGAGTTGAGGCGCCCACTACAGAGCCTCTAAAATGGTCAGAATTGACCAGAAGAGATCATGAGGAACAACCAAAAATAATTATTTTCATACTTCTAACGACCCGGCAACGACATTGCGCAAATTGCGGCACGGCAAGCGTTTTATCTGTTCATTGCGCGGTCGACACGCGCAACGCACTGTGGTTAGTTGGAATCACACGCAATGAATTAGAAAAACCGCTGCCGCTGCCGCCGCCGCTCGATGTCGTGGCCACCCGGCCACTAAGAAAGTTAGGAAGTAAATTTTTAGTATGTCAATATTTTATTACATGGCTTTTGTATTGGTAGTGAATTCTTGGACATTTTATTAGTTTTTAAGGTAGCTGTCATACCCGCCACGTACCCGACAAAATAGATGTTCTGGTGAAATAATTGAAAGTCAAGAAGTAGCTCAAATTTAACCATAAACATTTGATTACACATGCACAGATTGCGCAGGCTAGGGCTGTCATTGTTAGATTGCGCCTTCGTCCGCCTTCCGTTCGGCCCTAATATAACTAGACACGTGAAGTAGGAGTACACCGCTGGAGTACATATTCCGGATCACAGGTCAAAATATATTGGCCGTCAAGCAGGTTGTCAAAACTGGCTTAAGGAAATGAAGCCAAGGGCGATACCTATGAAAACGAATAGTTAATACAACAAGTATACGAGTCTGGGCGCCACAGAATAATAGGCGCGAGTACATTTTAGGTGGTGTACCCTCAAGAAGACTCGAAATTATATAAAAACTTGTAAAAATACCAGAGATTAGATTCTTGATCAATTTTAAAACGATTTCGGTAATGGAAAAATTATTGCAGGTTGAATCTCCTTCAGAGGCGAATCTTTATTGATGAACAGTTCCAGAACTAAGTTCTGCAGCTAATATAACTTAAAGTAGAAATTTTGTTATTTCCTTAAACTCGAACTTGTAGGAATATGCATAATAAAATAAAATACATATGTAAAAGAACACGCGTTTCATTTACTTTTGTAAATGGTCGGCTTGCACGTGACAATTCCAACTCTGTATAACAGAATATACTTGTATAGGCTGTGTGGCCCTATTGTTGGACGAGATCAATCAATACGTCACATTGCCTATTCAAGAGGTAGATGCGCAAGGGATTTGTACAATACTATAAGGAGCCCGCAACTTCGTTGGCGGATAAAAAACTCATAACCCCTCTTTTTTCTTAAGTGTAGTGGGGTAAAAAGTATTCTATAACCATCTGCAGATCCCCAGCTACCCGTGTACCAACAATAGTTGAAAGAAATAGTTTTCGTTTCAGTGACCTGCAAACTGCAAATAGTCTGTTACAATCATATTTATTTATGAACTTTTAAAAGCTTCATGTCAGAAACTTTTGGGTTTACAGAGACAATGCTATTCTCATATTGTAGCAAATTCAGTCTACTTTAAAATCGTTCTGAAATGGTACTGACAAAAACTAGTCCTTTAGGGCTATAATCGCCAAAATATGAAAACAATCCGAAGTATTCGCGGTTTTTTTCGATTTTTGTCAAAGTTGCGTTCAGCACTCGAGGTCACAAACTGGAATTATTCATTGGGTGAATATTATCAACAAGTCCGCAAAAAATCAGTACTACTGGATTTGACGTAAAGTACCCGTAGTTTGTACCCACTTTGCACCTTATTTGTATCCGACGCCTTAAATATCGGGTGCAAAATTAACTTACCCAGACTGTTAATAAGTTCGGAACCACCGGTGCGCGAGTCAGACTCTCACTTGGCCGGTGTTTTTATCAATAAACGCACTAAGATCTATTTTTGCGCATTTGATTTTTCTTGTAATGTCATGAAACTATTTTATACTAACGCAGCGATAAGACATTTCTTAAAAACCGGCCAAGAGCATGTCGGACCATGCTCAATGCAGGGTTCCGTAGCCGTTTATACAAAAAAGTGCACTACATATGAAATAAATACCCAGCACTTACGTCCTTTTGCTGAGAAGCACAGTTTTTTGGCAATAACTTAAAAACGGTATGTCCGATCATGTTGAAAATAATTTTCGTTGGAAATATTTATTAAGCTTTATATTTGTATTTTTTTTCATATTTTTTTAACATACCGATTAGAAAATAGAGGGGAGGCGACACAATTATTGCTACTTTAGGAGCGAAAATTTCCGAAAATATTCACTAAATCAAAAATGTTTACAGAAACCTCAAAATGTTTTTAGAAGATCTGTCGAATGAGGTGCCACACATTGATATATTTCAAAAAAAATAAATCAGTTTGGTTACATGTATGCCTAGAAATATTTTCCGTTTTTGCCATTTTGGCTACGGAACCCTAAAAATAGCTTATATCATCTGTTAGGAAGGTAGTAGATTATAATTATATGTTTAAGAAAACAAACTGATAGTCGAAAGATTATTTGGTTATTAAAGAAAACCAAACTCCGAAGTTATAAAATACCATTCCAATATTGGTGACGCCCAAGTAATTAAAGTTACCATATTCTTTGATCTCCTTTTTTCAAACATTTCTGAGGACTTTTAAATTACGTAGTAGCATCAAAGAAAAATAGGTAAAATGCATTTGCCACAATTTTCACATTAGTAGGGTAGGCTGGGTACAAAGTGAAAATTTTCAATAAATCGCCCATTATTTCATTAACATGCGAGTTATCTGGGAGAAGGGCATTTTTTCAAGTATGATGTGTACATTTGTCTACGATTAAAAACTAAAATTAACTCTCGTAATATATTAGTTAAGTTGGGATAGGAGCCAATGAAAAATAAAAGGAGAAAAGGTCACAACTGACCATACCCAAAAGGCGTTTGTGATAGTTCTTGAGGACGGTAGTGACAGATTCAGAAATATATCATAATGGTATTCAATCATTTTTATTGAACGTACTAACATCTTAATGCAAATCTAAAATTTCTTAAAAAAATACATTTACATAGTAAAAATTTAATAATCTCTTGGACCCTTGCATTCTTTCTATAATAACTAAAGCAGTCTTCATATTACAATCAGTCACAGAGTAACTATATTTTCCTAATTAAAACTGTGCGAAACTACAAAGTAATAATAACATTTCATAAATAAATAAATAAATATTACGGGACAATTTTACACAAATCGAACTAGCCCCATGGTAATATACATGGTAATATTTATGCTCATCACACAAATATTTGCCCTTACCGGGATTTGAACCCAGGACCTCAGCTTCGCAGGCAACGTTACTCCCACTGAGCCGAACCGGTCGTCAAATATTCATAGAAGATCATAATAATGACATGTAGGTAAATGCATTTATTATATATCCATGTCTCTGTAAAGAAGTCCCGCGTTTCACTTTCTTATAAGCGTGTTTATACTTCGTCATCTCAGACTAACCTGTTGCAGTCTTTTGCAAACGTTTTCTTAATATCTAAAACAAATAGGAATATTAATTTGTGTCACAACCGTTCCCAATAAATAAGTCACAACCTTACCCAACGTATTTTTCCGCAAAACAGTTATCGCTATGATACGAGTGTGCCTCATGTGTCGGCTTTATACAGCCCTCGTCTTCGACTCGGGCTGCACGGTAGCCTTGGGTGCGATGACCACACATAAGGTTTCATAGTTACGCCTTTTTTTAACACACTAACGAGGAAAAAAGAAAAAAATCGTAGTTTACTTTCAAGTAAATACAATTTCGGGAAACACCTAAATGAGCCGAAATATATTTTTTCCGTATTTGCTTTTATTGATTGTTGATATTCCGAATTTTATATTTCCTTTGTATAAAAATATCGATTATTAAAAAACACGAAATTTAGTTAACCGAATATCAAAAATCCGATTTTTTAATAATCCGATGATTATAACCCCGAACAATCAGAAGCCCGATGTTTTTTTGCTCCGATAAACGATAATCCGAATTTTAATTATCCGAAATGTCATTGCTTTTTCGGAATTTTGAGATTCGGAAACATAAAGTTCGTGATTTTTAATAATCAGAATTATGACATTCGGTAATTTAAAATGTAAAACTGTTTGTTAGGTTAGGTTTGTATTGTGACCATGTATAGCGACAAAATGCTTGCTTGCATGTACACAGTTGACAAAATCGAACATGGGCCAAAAACCGACATATACCGTACACCGTATTGTACCGTATACCGTGTACAGTGTAGGTGGGCCTATATACCTGCCTTATACGGTATACGGTACATTTACATCCATTTTAATCCAAAATATCAATGCTGCTCTTACCGTACCGTGTAAGGCGTGGGCATGTAGGCCCACCAACACCTTAACATCTTTTTTTCCAAGCCACAGAAAAATCTGTATTTTTTTTCTGACAATAAGGAGGCTTATTCCTACCTATAAACAAAATTTCAAGATTTATGAAAATTGTCATCCATGATAGGCACGCCGCTACTATCGCCCCTTGCACCGCGCTCCGTTTTCTTATAGTTTCACTAATAACGCGACTGACACAACTGCGCTCTGGCACAACCGTACCCAGTTTACCCTATCCAGGGTAAACAATCGGTGAGTAATTCGTGTGAGTAAGTAGCGTGGATACATTATTATACTGATACACCGGAATAACAAGTCACCCGGCTCCGCCTTTCTTGGCATAAAACGACAACTACGAATATGATGCATCCGTCTAGTGTAATGGATGTTAAGTCGCTGACGACAAAGTTGACAACGGAGTTCTAATATAACTATATATGCCCTTGTCCTTGTTATTATCTAATTTAGTTTTATCCAGTTTGACTTAATGCGATGTAGGCAATGAATTTAGAAAGTCCATTTTTATCTACTTTCAGTATTCTTATTAATATGAAATTTTATACATGACAGAGGTTATTATTTCTCCACATGTGCCCAAGGGTATTTTTTAAAAAGATACATTAGGTAGGTTGATTGCTTCAAATTCAGTGGGCAGAACGTATGTGGCCGGTTCTCCCCATGCACTCGTGGTTACATCGAGATAACAATGCACGCTGCACGTCTTGCACGTGTCACGACTACTCGTACCTACAGACTCATGTATGAACAGACTGTGACGACTGACGCTTCATTGTTCACACAATCAGCACCACATGTTAAGTCTTACACAAATCGAACTAGTCCCATGGTAAGCTCAATAAGGCTTAAATATGTCACATAGCATCCTTGGAATCTGTGACTTTCTACCCATGGTATCGATGTTGCTTTCAGTTAGGTTTATCAAATGCTGATCATGAGGCAAAGAATAGACATTAAATTAGCTTCTGTCAAAAAATATTTTTTTATAACAAGCTTTTATTGCCGACTGTACTTTTCTGTGGACTTTCATAAACTATTCACCGAGACGATTCTAAAGAGGAATTTCAACATTGTATCAGTATTCAGCATTTTACAACGTTTATTACAGAGTTTACAGAGCCACTATCCGGCTCCATCATCAAATTAGTATCATTCATTTAGAGATTGCAATTCGGTCCGGCTGATACATTAATCCGGCCGGATCCGATATAATTAGGAGTGTCACACGTTTCGACAAAATTTATCGGAACGGGATTCGATAGGCCTGAAAAGCGGAGTAGGTTTAATTTCGCCTTAATCTCATAATGCACAGCTGCTTTTTAGCTTGATTGGAAATATAGATTCCATCACAATATTCCTTAACTCAATAATTAACACATGATTGCAGTAGAACGAGTTGAAATGATCAAATATTTCCACATTTTACTTAGGTGACCTTAACCAGAGGTCGCATTGTAACAGCAAACAAACATATTAAAAGATGAGCTTTACCAAAACTGATAATTGCTTCATTTTTGTTTGGCTGCTTCGATAAAGTTAATCCGATCTTGATTGAATTTACAATGAACTTATTCAGCTCAGTTCGCTTACGAGTAAGTATGGTGGCACGTAAACATTTCGTTTGACACAATCGACAGCAATATATAATTTTTGTGATATTTTTTTGAATGCAGTAGTCAAATTAAAATAGTTGGTGAAAACATTGCACTTACTTAATATGCTCTGGCCGAAACTAATTACACAATCTTAATAAAGGACATCATTTTTGGTTCAATCTGTTTTTAGGGTACCGTAGCCAAAATGGCAAAAAAACCCTTGTAATTTCACCATGTCCGTCCGTCCGTATGTCACCGGCATTTACTCAGAAACTACGGGACGTATATTGATGAAATTTGGAGTAGGAATAGGTGTTTTGTATATGCCGTTATTTAGTTTGGTAGTTTAATAATAAAAATAAATATTTATAGGGGCGCACCATACATGTAAACGAATCTGTAAAATCAATTTTTAGCAAAAATCAATGTATGGCACATTTTTCTATAGTTCTTCTAAAAAATACTTAGAGGTTACTAAAAAAAATCTTTGTTCATGGAATATTTTTGGAAATAATCGATCTTCACAATCAAGTCTCCGAAAAAAAAAATGCTGTCAACGAAATTTATTTTCAACATGATCGGATATAGGTACCATTTTTGAGTTATTGGCGAAACACTGCGCATCTCAGTAAACGAATGTAAGTGGCACGAATATACGCTCTTTTGCTGGTGCACTTTTCACATCGTATTTCTTTCCTTTTTAGTAACGGCTACGGAACCCTGCACACTGAGCATGGTCCGACATACTTTATCTAAGTGTTGTAAGTTGTAAACATTTATTGCCTGTATAATATATACACCGTGACCGTTAACCCGAAAGATTTAAGCTAACGATACTAGAGCCTAGTTAGAGTATATAAAGTTATGTAACATATAGTCCAAAAACTCATAATTAAGGAGATATTAATTATTTACAACAAATCAAAAGTTAAAAAATCTCTAGTGTAACACACCTTAAGGGCGTGAGCATGACGTAGCCACCTACTTCTTTTACACGTAGATGCACTAACTGTGTGGTTGTTAGCCAGTTTCATAAAGAAATTTGGTATCTATCTACAAAAAGTTTTTACTACCGAAAATATTTTCATCACGAGATAAACGGATATAACATGCAACTAAAATACAGTGTAGTGTATTAATCCAAATAATTATATTATCTTATCTTACACACTTCAATCTCAAGTAGCTTTTTTGTTATCACTGAGAATAGAGATAATTAGGTTTGTTCTGTTCTAAGTCGCGAGAGTGGTTCTTCTTATAACTGGCTAGTTTGAAATTGATTGTCACTAAAATGACACATTACAAATGATAACTAACTGTCACGCAAGATAAAATAACATTGAACATTTTATTGACTGTAATAAATAATATTCACTATGCCGCATTATCCTTCGGCTCATTTAGCAGATATCCACTTTGTGTACGGATTTTGTAATGGGAACTCGCTCCAGGTAGTCGCCGCATACCGAAGACGATACTACCTCACCATTCGACTTTTGCGGATGTCCATCGACAGTTTCGCGAAATAGGGCTTGGAAAAGTTCAGAGAGAAAGGGCTATATGTGCATTATTCTGTTCTCTGCTTGTTCATCTAGATATGAACAAGCAGAGAACAGAATAATGAACATCATAACAGAAGACCCAACTTTGTCATCAAGAGCTGTAGCAAGAATGGTCAATGTTAACTACAAGCTCGTATTAAGGCTATGGCAAAAGGTACGGCCTGCATCTTTTTCACTACAGGAAAGTACACGGATTAATTAACAATGACGGGCTAGCTAGAGTTGCCTTTTGCCAAAGGATGAATCAGAAATTAGTGGAAGATCCTGGATTTCTAAATAAGATATTATGGACAGATGAATCGTTGTTCACGAGAGAGGGAGTTTTTAATTCCCATAATCAGCATATGTGGTTAGAAGAAAATCCCCATGCGAAAAGGGAAAATTCATACCAGCACAAATTTTCCGTAAACTTGTGGGCTGGCATTATTGGGAATAAAATAATAGGTCCCGTCATATTTCCAAATAGACTAAATTCTCACAACTATTTATTATTTCTAAATAATGAATTAAACGACCTGCTAGAAGATGTCGATTTGGAAACCTGACGAACTATGTGGTTCCAGCACGACGGATGCCCGGCCCACTTCGGCTTGGATGTTCGTAAATGGCTGAACCAACAATACCCCGAGAGATGGATCGGCCGTGGGAGCGAAGTTTTAGCATGGCCTGCCCGGTAACCGGATTTAACTCCGCTAGATTTCTTTATATGGGGAACTCTGAATGATAAGGGTTACTCAACACCTGTGCACTCCAGAGAAGAGTTGTTAATAAGAATTCAAACGGTTTCAGAAGAAATCAAGAACACTTATGTTAACTTGAATCATGAAATCCGTTCAAGATTGAATATCTGTGCTAAAAACGGCGGTACACATTTAATTACTCGTAATAAAAATGCGTAACTGTTTCATGTTGTTGTTTATTTTACTGTAGGTACAGGTAAGCATGATCGCTGTTACAACAAAGTCCCTTTCCTGTATGAGTTAAGAGGTAAGTATGATGTAAAAAAATAAGTAGTATGATTTCCTTCGAATATTATCATGCCTAATAATTTATGGTTGTGATTGTTAGTCAAAAAAAAGATACCTAAGACACAAAGTTTCAATAAGAATTTAAGAGCACTTTAATGTCGTAGCACCTAATAAAGTTTGGATACATAAGTATTTGTGGTATTTTGTGGTGCCAATAAATTTCAACACAAACATCGTGCTAGACATAACTTGACACTTCTTGTCATTCATGGAATACAAGTCACACCATTCGCCTTTCATCGTATGATTTCGGAGCGATACGTGAAGTGTCATGCTCGCTCTGTTCTTCAACTTGAGATTCCCACCTAAAGGCGTGTTCACAAAGAAGC
Source organism: Hedya salicella (assembly GCA_905404275.2). NCBI lineage: Eukaryota > Metazoa > Arthropoda > Insecta > Lepidoptera > Tortricidae > Hedya > Hedya salicella. Next base: position 41,644,043 of record FR990096.1, read on the forward strand.
GGGCTATTAATAAGATTTAATTCGTACTGAAATAGTAATTTAATTAAGACACATAATTAGACCCATGTTGATATAACATTATTTACTCGTACAGTCGTCAAAAATATGTGGTTTAAATCTTTCGGGTTATTAACGGTCACAGTGTATACTTTCGAAATAATAAGTGAAATGGACTATTTGAAGTCACTGAATCGACGAAATGGTTTTGTATGTTTGTATATATGTATGTAGGTATGTGTCTTTCCGGCCTCATCATACCAAAACTTCCAGCTTTGATATCGTGATCCTATCGAAGCTTTGGTGATATTTTAATGTTCTCGCTTATTCGGGTCAGAAGTTCTGTCAGTAGTATTTTGATCAATAAAATAAAGAAGTAAATATTTCAATTGACATACGTAAAGACATCCTTTAAAATCTCCTTTTATACAGACCAAAGTATCTTTGATCTATAGTATAGTAGAAGTAATGGTAGTATATACGTTATTCGAATTTAGAATACTAATTTTATGATATCCCGTGTTTAATCTACCATTTGAGTACGGCAAATCACGCGACAATTTGTGAAAATATTACTTTGCAAAATTTGGCAAAAAACCATGTTCGAGTTAGGTATGAGATATAACTCTTTAATAACAACACTTGTATTCAACGCATGTTAAATATTCAACATTTGACTTTTCGAACGTTTCTTCTTCAGCTACGAATATGTCACTCGTGAACCTGACTTTTAGGGTTCCGTACTCAAAGGGTAAAACGGGATCATAATACTAAGACTTCGCTGTCTGTATGTCTGTCTGTCCCTCTGTCGCCAGGCTGTATCTCACGAAATGTGACAGTTGTAATTTTTGCACATGATGTATTTCTGTTGCCGCTATAACAACAAATACTAAAATCAGTATAATTTTATGTCCGTCTGTCTATGTTGGTAACCAATATAAAATGATCAAACACCGCGTACTTTTTGCTTAGGAGTAGAGTTATGCTAACACTGGATTTTCATAGATTTGTAGCGTATATTTTGTACGGAACCCTCGGTGCTTTTCACTTTTCACCAAACCACGTCAATTTCTCTGGCAGGATAGATTACGTAAAACATAAACTGTGGATGCCGCGTCTCTCAGAAAATATAAATATATAGAAGATCAGATATATGATTAAAAAAACACCTCTAAATAATAGAAATTAAAAACAATGATGAAAAAACTACCGCAATCTCATAAAACTCCCCGAGATATAACCATAGAATTAGGATGGACAAGAACAGCAAAGTCAAATATTACGCGTTACTAAAAAAATATTGCACATGTGTGAGTGAAATAGTGTTGCATCATGTCAGCACTAAAGTTAACGAAATCGATATTTTTTGTCCCACATAGCCACTCCGTATATTGTACCTACTCCAAATACCCTTAGAATTTCGGGGTGTGTACCGGGCAGGATTTAACTTTCACACATTAGAGAAAAAAAAAGATGATACTTTTGTGGATTTTCTTGTTGTACTTTTAGTATACTATAACCATCTGTGGATGCCCAGCTATCCGCGTACCAAAAATCTTTTGGCGCGATGAAGCCACAGCGGGACAAACAAACATAGAAAAAAAACATATTTTTTTTATTCTTTGACCTTTAAATAGTTTATATCACTTATTATGCTATCATGGGACGTATTATTTCTAAAAATGTTCAATAAATTAAAATAACTGCTTAATATCCCTAAAACATGTTTCTTGTTTTGATTTTTAAATAATAAATATCAAATCAAATCAAATCAAATCAAAATATCCTTTATTCAAGTAGGCTTAGATACAAGCACTTTCGAATTGTCAGTTACAATGAGAGAAGTCTTTGCTGGGAAACATACAATATGATCCAACATTTGTTGCAAGGATTAGGGAAACCCAGAAAAACCTAATCAGATCATTCAACTTAAGTATAATACTTACTTATTATTGATACAATCATAATTTTAAAAATTAAAATAATTAATAAGATAAATCCCAAAAGGATTGTCAATAAAAAGAAAAAAAATCTAGAAAGTGTCTAGAATAAAATTCTAAATGTCAGAGTATATAAAACAATTAATATGCGTGTACCAATTAACTATTACAATATTGTCTTAATTATACTTAAAACTTTTACAATTGTGTTATAACTAATTTATAATTGATACACGCAGAGGAGAATTCTCCAGATCAATGTTAATATAAAATATAAACTATTTTTTTTTCAGAGATGTGTAAGGTCTCTAGGCGTCACGACATGCGAAAAAATTAAATATAATAATTTGACTGAATTCTACTAAGATGTTTAAGGTCTCTTAGGGGTCAAAGTGAATAATACATTAATCATAATTATTATTAAATCTAAATTTCTTAGAGATGTATATGATCTCTAGGCGTCATAACATGCAAAAAGATAAAATTAGTTAATTAAAATCCTCAGAAATGTTTAGTGATATACCTCTATAAATAAAACAAAACTCTTAGAGATGTATACAGTCTCTAAATCAAATAAAAAATGAATAACTTCAATCGAGTACAGGATGAAGTCTCTCACGATATCAGTTCATTAAACACTGGTAGGCAGTTAGTAGGTATACAATTAATTTGGCCCTTGCTAGCATGAACAGACCGGACCCCACAAACGGCACCCGTTCACGAACATGACGCATATCTCAGCCATCGCCTCCCTCAACCATATTTTAGGGAAGGTTGCGACCCGATCAACGACGTCACCGTAAGCAAAGACCTTTAAGCGAGCATGACATGCTTACACTGCCGGGCATTAAACACTAATAGTATTGCCCGGTGGGAAACAACAAATGTGCTCTCATGTTACATTAAATGCGAACTATTATTACCTCTTAAAATAATGCTTACTTTACATACACAAGACTAAACTACTGGCTTAAAGACATCTTTATCGTCTAAAAAGTCATTTACAGTATAATATGCCTTGTTTAGTAGGTGACGTTTTATGTGGGACTTAAATTTGCTGCAAGGTAAATTCACTACATCGGTAGGTATTTTGTTGTAGAAGCGTACACAGTTCCCCACGAACGAAGTTCCGACCTTGCGGAGACGATGAGCAGGCATGGCAAGCTTGTTCTTATTTATTGTATTGTAGTGGTGAATGTCACTGTTGTGTTTGAAATCATGTTGATTTTTCCGAACATACATAATATCTAGAATGCACTGAGATGCTACGGTGAGAATATTGGTTTCCCTGAATTTATCTCTCAGTGATGCTCGAGCTCCCAGTGCATAGATTGAGCGTACTGCCAGTTTTTGTAGTACGAAGATGGTTTGTATGTCCGCCGCCTTGCCCCACAACAGAATTACATATGACATTACACTATGAAAATAACTGAAGTACACGAGCTTTGCCGTCTCGACGTTTGTTAACTGTCTGGTTCGCCTCACTGCATAGGCTGCGAAGCTTAGTTTACCTGCAAGAGTGGCTATATGCGCATTCCATTGCAGTTTAGAGTCCAAAGTAACACCCAGGAAAACTGTTTTGTCTTCAAATTCTAGCACATCGCCTTTCAATGTCACCTTGGCACTTGTTTCACATTCGGTAATGTGAATTTAATGCATTTGGTTTTCTTGGCATTTAAAAGTAAGTTATTTGCAGTAAACCAATGTACAATAGTAGACAGCGCATCGTTTATACTAACGAAGTTATTCTCTCTTCTTTTCACTTTAAAAAGAAGAGAAGTATCATCTGCGAATAACACAATATCATGTTTATCTTGCACAAGGTTTGGTAGATCATTGATATACACTAGAAACAGAAAGGGGCCTAGAATTGAGCCCTGGGGTACCCCCATAGCAACATATGACCCAGTTGATTGCATCCCGCTGATGACTACGCGTTGCGTTCTGTCTGAAAGATATGATGACACGAGGTCAAGTGCACCGTTTTTTATTCCGTAGTGTTCCAACTTACGCATTAAATTATTATGATCAACGCAATCAAATGCCTTTGATAGGTCACAAAAAATTCCAATAGCATCTTGAGCGTTTTACCAGGCATCAAAGATGTGTTTAACTAGCACTACCACAGCATCAGCAGTGGAACGACCTTTGGTAAATCCAAATTGACTGCTATGAAGTAGGTTATATCCATTAAAATGAGATGTAAGTTGATTAAGAATAAGTTTCTCAAAAACTTTACTCAATGCGGGTAGTATTGATATTGGTCTATAATTTGTGGAGTCTGTTTGTAGGATAAATAAATATTACGGAACAAGTTTAACACAAATCGAAGTAATCCCATGGTAAAATCATAATGCTTGTGTTATGAGTTTAAAAGAGCTGTCGGAATATGTGCCACGCTTTGATGAATGATGTTTTTTTTTCGGAGTGAAAAGGCGTTGCCAGCCTCGTAATTGGTCATCTTTATGTATTCGGCCGGCAGCCCCTTACTCCCCGGCCTCTGTAGTAATGTACTATTTCAATTTGCGTTGACGTGTATGATGAGGAACTACGGGCGCTGCTTTTACAACATTATCAAGAACATTTATTACGAGCATGTTAGAAAAAAACTGTTTGTGTGGTGTTTTTCAATTTATTTTCTTTACTTAGCCAATTTAAGCGAATAATGGATAATTAGCAGTGCAATACATTTTCGAAATCTTTATTGAAATTATTTGATTAAAAGTAAAATACTTGTACAGTTCGGGGCAAAGATAAATAAACACCACAAAATGTCGTAAATTTTAATCCAAACGTTATTTATTATGACCGTAGCGTTGTTGTGTGAATATATTTGAAACTTTTTTTACCTTTGCCCTAGACTGTAAACTAATGTAATCGGTTGAGTTTGCACCTTGTTTGTATGCGTCGTTATATATGTTACGTGCAAACTTAGTTCAACCTTGTTGCCAATGTTCCTGCCGCTGCTGCTGTACGCTGCAATTGCGAAATAATTATTTCTTTATTGTCAAAGTTCATTTATGTGCATTCATCAATTCTTAATCCCATTATGAAGGACTCCCTGATTTGTTTTGACTGCATGAATATATTTCCGAGCATTTTGGAGAAAACGTTATGTATGTTCAACATCACTTTAATTAAACACCAAACACTTGGGACACTAAAGTATGAAATAGAAATAGAACTCGAGTTACAAAAAAATAGTAAGCGCGCTTCGGCCTTTGCTTTATGCCGGCATTCCGGTTTTTATACCGCACCCTCGGGAGCTTCAAGGCTAACCTTGAATTTGCACGCGTGCCAAGGTTACTATATGCTTTGTTACAACATTACTGGTTAAATATTATGATTCATGATCACTAGCTATTAAAGAAAAATGAATGTCTTTTTAAAGGTAGCTTAACAAGCAGTACATACATTAGGGTGAAAATCAAAACAAGTGTACATAGAAGTGTCCAGACCCTCATCCCAGTTTCGTTACATTTTAGTATGAATTATTTTTGTATTTCTATGAACGTAACGAAACTGAGAAAGTGTCCATAATTTTATATGTAAACATATTTCTCTCTGTTTCGTTACATTCATAGAAATAAAAGAATCATTCATACTAAAATGTAAAGAAACTGACATGGAGGTATGGACACTTTCTTGCATGAGGTTCGAATGTAACGATTCTGACTAAGATAAGCCCAAAAAATTAATATTTCGAAGATTTATTTATAAAGGTACACTCTTTTTTGATTTTCATCCATTAATCATTATATATACTGTCTACTTAAAGCTTTAGTACCTGGACGATAAAAATCTATGTAGATAAACTTGGAAGGGAGAACGATGTTATTATATATATTTATCTAATTATCTAAATAGCCTTTTTATCCTGAACATTTGATCTTGATTTGATCAGTGTGCCTCCTGGAAAATGCCTCCTCTTACCATATCCATTGCTGTCTGTCTCTGGCGACTCTTGTCCAGTTTGTACCTCCTGTCCTTTTGAGTTCGTCTTCTAAATTGCCTTCCTCTACTCCTGTCACCATCTCTGCGCTACATTGTTCTTGTTTGCGTCATAGCAAGTCGCCGGTCCATCTCCATTTCAGTTGGTCAATCTTAGAAGGCACAAATATATATACACCACAAAGTTTCAAAAGTATGTATACAGATCTTATTATTATGGCAGTAAAGTTTACATATAAGTACATATTTTGGAACTTTGGGTGGATATATATCTTTGCCCTTGATTGTACCTCCGTTAATCTTGTTTTAACTGAATGAATGTGTTCCTGTATTTACGAATATCTTGCCATATCCATGGCATATCGACGATTGTGTTTTGAGAGAGACCAAGTTTCACACCCATAGGTGATGCAGGGTAAGATGCAGGTGTTGAAGACTTTCCTCTTAACTCTGAGATTGCTAGATTTCATCAGCTCTTAGAGCCCTATATCTCTTCCAGTTGTGGGCTACGAGTATCCTTGTTTTGATTTCCTTGGTTTTCATATCTTTGTGAGAGATGATCTGTCTTAATTACGAGAAATATACTCATCAATAGGCTGAGTGTGTAATTTTATTTAATGTGTACATCAGAGTTTGTTAAAAGTTTCGTTTTATTTATGTTTATGGAGACTTCAACTGTTTCACTCTTTCTATTTAGACCTCATATCATTTTGTCTAAGTTTTGTGGATTCTCCTCAAACATTACTATGTCGTCCGCGAATTTAAGATGGTTTAGTTTTCTTTCAATTATGTTCAGTCCTAGCTGGTCCTAGTCCAACTTCCGAAAAATGTTACCTTAAACTGCAGAGAACAATTTTGCTGACGGCGGATGACCTTGGCGTACGCCTCGTTCAATATTAAAGCATGCACCTATTACACCTAGAATTTCAAGTTGTATTCTTACTTTGCTTTTAGTAAATATATTTTTGACCATGTTTATGTAACCTGTTGAGATTCCTTGTTTGTTTAGGCTTTCCCATATGTAGGGTTTTATGACTGACCAATTGTATTTTACAATTATTTGTTTTTCAGTGCGCATATGATCTATGATAGCAAAGTTTTTGCAAAATCACTCTTGTTCCATTGATTGGTTTTCATTTCATAAAATGCTTACTCTGTCTATGATTATCTTGGAGAAAACTGTATATATTGGACATCAGGCTTATTGGTCTGTAGTTCTCTATCCCTTCTTTCGGACCTTTATTTTATATATGTGTTATATGTGATGTTTCCCATTATTCTGGAACGATGCCTAACGTTAGGACCTCATTTAAAATCTTTGTTATAATGGGGACTACGAGTATTCCTTCAGAAATTCCTTTCAGTATATCGTTACAGATTTTATCCGAGCCTGGTGCTTTGTCCACCTTTTGGTTCAATATTGCATATCTAATGTCGCTTGTTAGGATTTCATGTTCAAATCGCAACGGATCTAACCTGGTTGTTAAGTTCGCGTATTTTCTTTGTTCAATTATAGTATCCTGATCCTGATTAGAGTATAGGTTACAGTGTAGTACTGTGTTGCGAGTACAACAGTGTATAAATTATATACTAGCAGACTCGGGAGACGTTGCCCCTTCTCGAATATAGACTTTCGGATAAATGATTCCAAATTAGCCACAATTCTTTGCTTTCTAGAATCTGATTGCAGTGCCACCTACCGGATATAAAATCTGTACCTACCAGGGACCCAATTGAATACTCACAAAATAAAACACAAATTCGTTTTTTCATGAAAACGCGATCACGACGCTATCTTCCGGGCTCAATTGTAATTTCAAACCATCCAAGTATCCATTCCAAAATATACACAAACTTTCATCCAAATCGGTCCAGCCGTTTATCCTCATAAACGGCTGGACCCATTTGGATGTTAGAAGACAAACACACGTTACAAACGAAGTATTTATATAAAGAAGATATACAGTAATAATAGCCCGTTTAAAGTAATAGGATATAGTTGTGATATGGGATAATGTTTTCTGGTGAGACGCGAATATGTTCCTCCGAAACTTATGTATGAATGTAACCACTTAATGTAGATAGTGACCAGTTACAAGGGCAATCAACTTTAAATACATAAGTAAAATGGCGAACTTATCCCTATCAGGGATCTGTTTCAGTAAACTTTTGAGCAAGTGAATGAAGATATAAGGAAGTACAAAATATACTTATCTTCGACTTTACGCACAAGCATAATCACTATCGGATAATTCGAGGATGTCACATTAATTTCCCTGTCTAAAATGTTATCCATCCACATAAGAAAATATGTACTTACTATATACTATTTTGTTACCCTGAACCAGTCATGGTTTTATCAGACTAATTACACGGAACAGATGTCATAATTTAATAAATATTACTTACATTTATTTATTATTGAGAATTTTATTTCGTAAACAGACGTTTAATTATCTCTTTCTGATATTTACATTTTAACCCCTACAGCAATTCATTTTTGTCGTAATCTTCTGTGCATTTCTAAAAAAGTGTGTAAAATTAATTATTAACACATCCTACTTCTTTGCTATTTAGTTGCCAATATTTGTAATGAAATGATTGTTGAGTCTTGATTGAGGTTTTGTCGAGTCAGTTTCATTATTAAGATACAATATCTATACATAATCCATAATAATATTATAAATGCGAAAGTGTGTCTGTCTGTCTGTCTGTTTGTTACCTCTTCACGCTTAAACCGCTGAACCCATTTGGATGAAATTTGGTATGGAGATAGTTTGAGTCCCGGGGAAGGACATACCTACCCTTATTTGCGATAAACGAATTTAAGGCGGACGAAGTCGCGGGCAGAAGCTAGTACTATTATAAAGTTGTAAAAATGAAATTTCTGTAAGTACATTGAAAATATTTAAAAAATATATTGTGATGGACTTTTGGAGGTCAATGAATGGAATTTATTTATTTTATTGATTTTTTGTACGTCTGTACGTGCCGTTGCGGCTTGATTATGCCAAATGGGCTAAATGGATTTCTACTATATTTGGTACACGGGTAGGTATCACCAAATGGTTAAAAGATACTTTTTGTCCAACTACGCTAAGGAAAAAACATTTTTTTCTCATCCGCGGACTAAAGTTTGCCTGTAGCGGTACCTGTAGGTACCTTATAGTACTCGATAAAAACTCAACTATCGAAATATTTCAAAGCAGAGTCAAAATTCAGTGTCAGTAATAACGTCATTTTGTGAGAGGGTGCCATTATTTTAGCGATGAATTATTTAAAATGTAAAATTAATCACACACCAAGTAAAAGCATCATCAAAACGAACTCATTTAGTATTTAAACCTTGTCGTACATAAGGAACATTGAAAACACTTTACTTACGAACGAGAAGACAATAATAATTATTTGGTTTTGAATTAAGAAGATTTACACTGGTTTAACTTAGATTAGTGATTAAATTTAGATTTTAAATAATTTGAAACGGGTAAGAGTTGCGCACTTAGTTTCTTTGAGAAATTAACTCAATAAGATGTAAGAATTTTCCCTTAAAGTTAAAGGAAATAGACGTAAGCACGGTGTATACTAAAAGACTGTTACATTTTCTATAGGTATTGAATTTTGGTATTTTTCTCTCTCCTCTTCTCATAGTCTTGCAGGCATTTAAAGTGCCAGTCTTGCCTTCTTATGAAATAATATTCGATATCCCCATATTCTTATTCTATATCTGTTGGTCGCTGAATATCTTTTGAGTACTTTTTTAACAAAGATAAACGGTATCGTACTTCTGACAGAAAAATGTTGACCTCATTTATATCTTTATTTCTTTGAAAATCTACGCGGACGAAGTCGCGGGTGACCGCTAGTGTACGTATATTTGTTTGCCTTCATTAGTGGCAATAAGGAGTAGGAATCTTCATCTAATAAAATATTTGAAATCATAGTCAATCTAAAAACGAAGCGAGCTATCATTGGATCGCGTGTGGACCAATGAGAACTAGCTATTTTATGGCCTGCGCGCGTTCCTGCCTCCGCACGACCTTCGCCGAGGCTCGCGCGCAATCTGCCCGCCCACAGTTCGTCCTGTGCTATCGTTATCAGTGCACGCGGCGCGGATCTCCCGTTTTCCGCTTAGTGCAACTAATAGAGGAAACGCACGTAAGTAATAATGTACATTTCTCTTATCACCCCGTTGGTGCGTTAGGATGATATGGGAGTGTCGGTAACCCTACGAATATCCAGCGAAAATTTATACTTGTTACCCAAACAGGTTAAAAAACTAGTTGGGCCGTAGTAACAAAAACAACTAAGCTTTATTCTTTTCTTTTACTTAATATTAAACGATTACTACTTTTGTCGTTGGTCCTACAGGGCAGGTTAAAAGATTGACCAATGCAAAAATTAAAAAAGAATCTATGGCAAATGAATGACATTAAACATTCCGACGGCATGAACTAGTAAACTTGTTCCTTGTGAAACATATTTAGTAACGCTTATTTCATTTTACGTAAGTGAAATAGAAGTGAAAAATCTCAACTTAGGCTTAAATATTATCAATCTGAAGTGCATGTTTGACTTATAAACTTTTTCTATAAAAACCAAAACACTGGGCACATATGTACATGCTATTGATTTATAAAGTGAAGTGAATCGACCAATATTTAAAGCGTCTGCCTTTAATCATCTTAGTGTTCATCCTTAATGTCAAAATGTCACTTAATACATCTCGGAAAAATGTATAACTGGGCAAGCGTACCATTACTGTAATCCGCTTTTAGGGTTCCGCAGGAACAAAAAACTAACCCTATTAGACTATTACTAAGCCTCCGCTGTTTGTCTGTCACAGGGCTTTCAATCTACTACCTTAATACACACACATGAAATTTTAACAGGGTATGTTTTACTATAAAATTATATATAGTATTTAAATTTCATTAGGTGAGTAAAGTCACTGTGAAACTGGTGTATTATTTTTAAATTTCGCACTCGACCGTCGTTCGTCCCTAATATGACTAGACACGGGAAGTAGGAGTTGCAGATCACAGGTCGAAATATGCTCCGTCAAGCAGGATGTCAAAACTGACTTCAGAAAAAGAGGCCAAGGGCGAGACCTATAAAAACGAATATTATACTGTCGATATCTTCTCTGAAAGCTAAGAAAAGTAATATTACCATTTTAATAAAGGGGTTTATATAGCGGTTGAAAGTTAATATTGAAGACGTGTCAATTTTAAAGTAACATATGAGAGACTTCGAATATTAACGTAAACAATATTTATTTTAAAGATAAGATGTAAAAAATACAAAACGGCATCCGTGTTGTAGACACCGACGCCCGCTCCTTACTTACTTCTCACGCCCCGTTGTTTCTGTTCTGAAATCTGCCACTTAGCCACAATAAGCCACCTTTGTTAATCACCTCAGGGAAGCACTTGCTTCTCGCTGGGACACATCCTTGTCTTGCGTTTTACGCTGGTTCAGAGCTCGTATAATAACTTCAATAACTAGAGCGACCAGCATGTGCATTCGAGGCACCCGCCACAAATGGAAGCCAGCACAGCGAAGTTGTTTGGCTTCGACGATGGTGCCGCCCTTCCCCACTCCGACTAACAGACTGACTTATGAACTTTATCATTATCATAGTTAATTTATAACCGACTTCCAAAAAAGGAGTATGTGAGTATATTATGGGTAAGTTGAGACTGTTAGTCGTATTCTTTTTTAAGCAGCCAGCTATACTGGACTTAACCATTTTGACCTAGCCAATTCTTATAATTTAGAATTTTAGATTTTTATTTACAACAGTCTTATTTTTTTTTACCGCTAAAGGCTATACTATGTTTATAAGTTTATAAGTACATGAGCATCAAAAATTTCCAATTTCCATAATTTGATATCCCACTGAGCTTCTCAAAATTAACTGCTATTCCGGAACTCGTAGCTGTAGACAATTCTCGAGCGCGCTGTAATGGCGACGGCGGCGGCGTCGGCACGTTATCATTCTGCATCTCGTAGCTTACGATCTTTGCAGAAAAATATTTGCGCACTTTTATTTATCGCTTATCCTGGGACCATAATAACAAATATAATAAGGCGTAGGTATGTGACGACCCCACCGCCGCCCGCTGGTTCACCGGGCCAATCAGTCAACGCAGGGTAGCTTGGCTTTAGCTGGCGAGCTGTTGGGGAGTAGCGACCCCACGTACCTGAGTGCTCCTGGGGGACCCTGACAGAAGGTGTTGCGTCAGGACCCCCACCTCTGGCTTGCCTTAACCTGCCGGCCAGAGTGGAGTCGCTAGAGCTGCGGCTCGAAGGTGGATGTGGAACGTAAGTGACGAGTTGGCTTCGGTAGAAAGTCCAGTCACACCTCTCCACCCTTAGCCCTACGCACCGATGTTGCCCTCAGGCCACTATATGTGTCGCTATTTACGGGGGCCCATCTAGCGGTGGGCAAGTCATCGTCTACCAGTGCCTTTAGCCATGGGACACTTTTTCCTGGTAGACGTCTGATTGTCTCAATCTCAAGCAATAGCCCAGTATTTATAGTCCATCATTTCAATCCCATAACCCAGCATAATTAGATCTCATCACTCTCCAATAGTTCTTGCATCTAGCGAGTGCTGTTTCTGTGCGCGTCCCATGATATGGGCAGGAACAGCATCCGCGCGGTGTACATCATACATTTCATTAAATTGTCGAAAGGGCTAAGGGGTGTAGACACGTTGGCTTCGGCTCCGCGCACGCCTCCCAAAGGCCCGGGACACCATTGTCCCGTGAGCGGGTGCGACATACAGATAATATAATAATAATAAATCAGCCTTTTATTATTTCTCATTTTCAACATGCAATTTTTACAATGTACATTTTACATGCTTAGAAAGATATGTTAATTTTATTCATTATTTTTGATAGAAAATATTATAAAAAAATATTTCTATTATTATTATTTTCTTTCTTTCAATTAATGAATTCCATATGTTAAAAATGTAAATGTAAATAAATAACTTAATTAATGAAAACCCCTCTGTAGGGTAAAGGCCTCCTCCATTTTCTTCCATTTCTTTCCATCTTTTGCCTTCGTTTGCCAGAAAACAGGATTGCGAGCTTTTCATAAAAAATACTACAACTTCTGTAGCCAATAAATAGCAACTAACGGAGACCCCACTATCATCTCAAGACCCATTACGGTTTGTCACCGGGAGAAAAACGAAAAAAGTCTTTCTCTTGACTACAACCCCCCAAAAATCCCTGGGACCATAACCTGATGGGTTTTGGATCAAGACTCACAGGATTGAATTATACAAATAAGATTTATTGTATACGAACAAAACAGTATGCAGCAGTTGGATTATAAAGAGGTCGTGAAGATTACCCGACCAAATTAGTGACGTACGCGAATCGAATCGTATCGTACTGCCTTGCAGCACCTTGGGCTGTAGCGGGGTCGCGACCCGTGATGACGGGCCGGGCGCGCGCCCTCATTTTGAGGAGGTGCGGGCCGCGCGAGCAGGGGCTCGCGGCGGCTGGTAGCGAGAGAGAGTGGGGGCCTCGTGAGCAGCGTGTCTTTTGCCGGGACATTCGTTTTAGCGGGTCCGGCTACGGACAACACGGCTAAGGCACCGACCAGAGTGCGGCTGAGCTGGTGAGTACGGTGGGAAGGCGAGGAAGGCACGCCGCGGCGCGTTGGCCGCTGGCGGGGGCTGCGCGAGCGGGTGCTCTCAGCGGTGGTGGAGGCCGTGGGTCGCTACCCGGCCTAGGGCGGAATGGCAAGGAGCTCTCGTGGTAGACCCCGAAAGCGTCTGTCCGGGGGCCGGACGTAGTGGGGCGCGATGCCCTGGAGATGTGTGTGGCTGGGGTTCTCCGCGCGAGCCGGCTGACAAACATCTCCAGGTCGCGCCACTTGAGGTCCGCAGCGATGGTGCGGTTCCGCACGTAGCAAGGGGGAGCGATGATGGTGCGCAGCGTCCTGGTCTCCTGGGCCTTCAGCTTCTTCTTCGATGAGGCGGTGGCCAAGGCGTACCAAGTCAGGGCGGCGTACGACAAAGAACTTCCTGCTTAAGAGGAAATTTTACACCTGTGTGGAGGATGAAGTCAATTTCGTCGTCGCAGTAGTGTGTGGGCTCGTAGGAGCCCGCTGCGTGGATGTTTTTGTCCTGGGTGAACTTCCGGATCGCTCTACCTGCGGGGTTAATACAAAAGGAATTCTAGGCGGGGTGCTTCGCGTTGAAGTCCCCGGCGGTGGGTACCTTTGGAGTGGTGGGTGCCATCAGCGTGGTGAGATCTTATACCAGGTCATCGTCTATTGGAGCGGACGGGAGGAAGATAGAATACAGGCGCAGATCCTGGCCTGCTACCTGTATGTCGGCACCTAGAGCGGAGAAAGACTTGAAGTCCACGTAGCTGATGGGGTTGGTGAATCAGAGATAGTTTCACCAAGACCGCCAGACCACGGTACGGCTTACGATCTGGGGTAACCTGGTCCTTTCTCTAGACGGCGTAGCCGCTGACACGGAGATTCGTAGTCGCTACTAGGTGTGTCTCGCTGATCAGCATGACGTCTCCCTGCGAAGCTGAGGAAGAAAATTACGAAGTAATATTTGCTTGCCAGTCAGCGACTGCGCGTTCCTATAAACTACTCTAAGTTGTTTATTGAAAACAGCGGCAGAAGTCTGGGGAGGATGTGATCACCCGGCGGAGAGCTACGGAGAACGCTTCGATGAGGGCGGTGAGTTTGGGGAGGTCGACCGAGGGGGTGGCCGACCCGCTGGCTGCTGCTGGCTCGGGCTCCGGACGCTGCTGCCTGCGCCTGGCGGAACGGAAAGAAAGGCGGCCCCTAGGGGAACTTACGGCGGGCGCACCTCGCGGCCTCGGTGGGTTGGCGGGGGCCATCAGCGACCCCTCTGCGGACTCCTCCACGGTGTTGACGCCGGCGGAGGCCCTGATGACAGGACCGCGGTGAGGCGCTCTGGAGAGGGGGCACGTAGAACCTGTGCGGTTGCGCGTTTCCTGTAAAAGTACCGGACACTGCTGGTAGTTGGCCGGATGCGGGCCCCAGCAGTTTCCGCAGGTGGGCTCGAGGTGTTTTGGCAGCTTGCAATGCTGTCCGTAGTGGTGCTCGGCGCAGCTGACGCAGACGATCGGGCGACGACAGCCTAGGGAGGAATGTCTGAAACTTTGGCAACGATGACACTGCGCAGGCGACTTCTTGCCCCTCCAGAGCTCGATGCGGACTCCGGAGAGGCGCATGAAGGATTTCACCTCCAAGATGCCGGCTTTGATTTTCTCAACCCCCATGAGCCTGAGATAGAAGAGAGAACCTGACCTGCCACTCCCCTCCCTGATGAGCTTCGCGTACTCCGCGTTGAAGCCGAGGTCTCTGCAGGCGCCTATGATCTGTTCTGCGGTGGTGCTAGAAGGGAGGGCCCGTATACCATCCTTAAGCGACTTAGTGCCAAGCGATGTTGGGGTCGCTCGCCTGTGCCTCGTCCAGGAACCGCTGCTTGTCTCCTGTTGTTGACTCGACTTTGTCTCCGGTGTGCCGTCAGCGTCTCTCAGCTTCCTTGTGCTGCCGCGGGAAGGAAGGCTGGACCTAGAGTGTGTGTTGATCGCCACCCAGAAGTTGGCCTCTAGGAGGTCCAACTCTGAGGGCGCCAACCTACCGTACGCGACGCGGGTAATGCGCGCCAGCATGTTGCTGTGGCTCAATGATGAGCGGCTGCGATAGAGGCTGTGGAGGAAGAGACTGAGAGGGCGGCGGGCTGCTCGGCGGCGGCGGTGACGGGATGAGACGTCTCGGCGACAGCTTCGATGCACGGCGTGGCGACCTTTGCTGCCGCGGCCGCGATGGCGATGACGTCATCGGCGAGTAAAATTCACCACGTGCGGGTGACCCGTCGTGCTCCGAGCCAATACTGGATTCGGAGGCCAACGTGTGCCCAGTGTGTGATGGATTTTTCTCACTACCTAGGGAGAAATCGTTACTGTTAAACGAGTACGTCGAACAGTAGTCCGGGGGCAACGCCGACTCTGGCGTGGAGGCAGCGGAGGCTGCGATATCCGCCTTGGGCGGAGAGCGCCTTGGTGACGCCATCCGTGTAGTTGTCGTGTGGTCACTCACTGACTGAAAAGAAACACTGACGGAAAAGAGAAAGTTATATTCACTAGGTCCGTTACGTTCCGACTGAGGTCTCCAGGTTCCGTTAACACTGCAAAGTAGCCCCGTGAGAGACAACAACAGAACTTAACTTTCCACAGCAAAACACTAAAAACATTTGCTAATGTTCAGAAGGTACGGAAAGCAAGAGGCGCAGTGCGAGGTGAAGGCTCGGAATTTCGGCGTAGCGAATATTCGGAGACGACCACTCAGGACGGCGTCGAGCTTTTTTACACTAAAGTGACATACTTAAATTGTTTGGTTTATACTCGTACAACCAACTCTAACACAGGATTCATCAGTTTAGCGAAAATGGAAAACTACGAAATTAATATAAATGTTCTCTTTGGTAGGCGCTTACATGGTTGAGACTTATAAAGTTTTCAATAAAATCCTACCTAATATCTGAATATTATTTAGAATTGCTTGCTTCTTTAGCAAAAATTATGGACGTCGTCCGGCTTATGTTTTCTGCTATAATATGTTGTGTGGTAAACTGCAATAACACAGGACGAAACAGCAAATGCAAATTTTCTACACCGAGTTGGAAACATGATCAGAGAATGAAATGGATAGTTGCTGTTAGAAGAATAAAGTTAGTGTATTAAACTGAACCCTTGCTTAAATATTTTTATCTGCTTAGTGAAATAATATTAATGAAATAATGATCTTTATTCTGTAAGTAGGCCACAAGGGCAGTTTTACAAGTCTCTACGACGTTTCCCGAGAGGAGACCACTGAAGAGAAGAAAGCCGAAACAGACTCAACAGTCAGTATTTTTTTCGAAATAACTCTTATATCTAATACAATATTTTTACTTAGCCTATCCTAAATATATATTTTGAGTATAAACTCAATGCGTGTTCTTCAAGAAACCATATCAAAACTTATAAAAGTAAAAAAAATATAGAATATAAAAAAGCAATATAGTGATTTTTTATTTAAAAAATATTATGATAGAATGATTATAACTACGACTGTTTCACCGTAAATCTTCCACGTTTCTAACGTGATGTGCCAAAACCAACAGCTTCCCTTTACCGGTTTGAGGCTGAAACTTTATATTTTGACCGATGCTTCGGCTCTGCTTCTGTCAAACGTCATACTTTTCTCATCATTCTTACGTTTTCTGCTATAAAATAATAAACTCAAATAAAATGGGTCAGGATAGCTGTTGTGTGGTAAACTGCAATGATACAGGCGAAACAGCAATTGCAAATTCTATCGCTTTCTTACACCGAGTTGGAAACAAGACCAAAAAATGAAATGGATAGTTGCTGTTATAAGAATAAAGTAAGTGTATTAAACTGAAACCGTGGTTAAATATTTTTTATTTAATCTCTAGCCACATCTTGACCGCCTTAGACTTACAAGCAAAGAACACTGAAAGAGTTCAGGAATCCATGACTTATAATAGTGTAACGCCACTTGAAGTTCATCAGATAGTGAAGGCTATTGTACCTAAATCTTCGGTTGGACATGACGAAATACCCATAACGATTGTTAAGGACAATATAGATCTGTTATGTGAACCGCTAGCGCTTTTTTATGATAACTGCTTTGACTTAAGTATATTCCCTGATCAGCTGAAAATAGCCAAAGTATTGCCAGTTTATAAAAAACGAAAAGAAAGCGAACCAACGAACTATAGACCCATATCGCTGTTACCAGTTCTCTCCAAAATATTTGAGAAGTTGATAAAAGTACGATAACAGAATCATCTCGTCTGTCATAATATGCTCAATCATCGGTAGTTTGGGCATTAAAAAAGCATTGGCACCAGCCATCGATACCTTAATACATGATGTTGTCAGCCAACTAAATGATATGAAAAAAGTTGCAGGTGTATTCTTGGATCTAAGCTCGGCTTTTGATACTGTTGACCATAACATATTATTAGCCAAACTCGAACACTACGGCATAAGAGACAGTTTACTAGAATTGTTTGAGTCATATCTTAGAAATAGGAAACAGTTCATTGAAATTAAGTATATAATGAATGGAACTGAGGTGGTGGTAAAGTCAAGGATGACGACAATAAGCAGAGGGGTCCTCCAAGCCTTTAAGATGCAGAAAAGAGCAATTCGCACTATTGTTCGCATCCAACAATTCGAATCTTGCAGACAGCACTTCATTGACCTCAAGGTCCTAACTGTACCTTGTCTATACATTCTGGTACTGCTCACAGATTTCGTGAAACACTTATACAAATTGGAAAGCATAATAGTCTAGACGTAAGGATATACCATGCAATCTAGTGCCAAAGCTAAACATTGTGAAGCACGCGGCGTACTACCAGTCTGTTGTACTATATAACAAGCTATCTGTTGTTTTTGGAAAAATCGTTTTATTCAATAGATGATTATATGCAAAACAAATAATTATATCAACTTGACATGTTATTAATATTGTGCCTACTTATATTTATTAATTATCAATGAATTCATACTATTATCATGTATTTAAATCGCCTGACATTATCTCTGCTATTATTTATGTTTACGTGTGTATTGTTGATTTTAGTTTATTTAGATTACGTACCTAGTTTAATGTGAACTTAGTGTAAGAATTTCAAACACAATTGTAATTGTTATTGAATAAATGATATGATATGATATGATATGATATGATATGATATGATATGATATGATATGATATGATATGATATGATATGATATGATATGATATGATATGATATGATATGATATGATATGATATGATATGATATGATATGATATGATATGATATGATATGATATGATATGATATGATATGATATGATATGATATGATATGATATGATATCTATTTAGTGCAATAATAATATTATGATAGAATAATTATAATGTTTCGAAAATATGAAACGTAGAATAACTTATAATTTGTAAATGTTTATTTTAGATTGTAACAAGAATTTATTTAATTTTTTAAATCACACAATCACAATCAAAAATGAGATAAGAGTATATCAGTCTGCCAGTTGGAGTGTGGAAGAGCGGCACCATCGTCGAAGCCAAACAACTTTGCTGCTGGCTTCCATTTGTGGCGGGTGCCTCGAATACACATGCTGGTCGCTCTAGTTATCGAATTTATTATACGAGCTCTCAGCCAGCCTAAAACGCAAGACACGGATCTGTCCCGGCGAGATGCGAGTCTTGCCTCGGGGAAGCCCCCGAGGTGTTTAACAGAGGTGGCTAATTGTGGTGCAAAAACTCCATCCACGGAGGTGACGAGGAGTGTAAAAGTGGCGTGGCGCAACTCGCAGGCGTTGGCATATTTGTTTTGTTTTTCTGACTCGGCAGGTTTCAGGACAGAAACAACGGGGCGTGAGATATAAGAGGGAGCGTCGGTATCTACAACATGGATGTCGAACGCCTTCCTCTGTGCAGCATGCAACCCACACGCCACGGCATGCTAAATCTCCTCGTAGGCCAGTGTCACCTTCAATGATGATGGGTTCTTTGACTACTGTTTTAGTACTGATGTATCTAATTAAGAGCTTCCCTTTACTCTCGGTTTGAGGCTGAAACCTTATGTTGTGACCGATGCTTTGGAAACTAGTTTTAATAATAGTAGTTAGTCATTTTTCTATTATCTGGAATAGAAAAAAAATATCTTATCCTTTAATTTGTAAGGAAACAACACAGAAGTAAATTGACATAATATTACTAAACACACGTATAAAAGTTACTTTCTTCAATAAACCTAAAAACCTAATGTGTTTCACATTAAAAAAAAAACAGATTTTGCACTTGTAAGGTGCTCTACAACCAATATTTTCAATTATTTAGCTATATTTTGTTGCGTCCATTATTTAACACTTTTGACAAAGCCAGTAAAATTGCGAAAGCTAGGCGGCGCTAACGTTGTGCACCCGGCCAAGAAAGCTAAAAAACAAATTTATTTCACATTATAAACAAATAGATTTTGCATTTGTTAGGTTCTCTTCAATCAATATTTTCAATTATCATCCTTTATTTTGTTGCGTCCATTAACACTTTAGACAGAGCTGCCAAAGTTACGAACGCTAGGCGGCGCTGACGTCGTGCATCTGGCCATATTGGCTCCTCCACTTTGGTTTTAGTGCGTATCTTAGAGCGTCAGTTACTTTGGTTTGGTCTTGTCCCTGATAGTAGTTTAAGGTATTTTTTGGGTTACGTAGCAGAATGTCTAAAATCAAATGTCATAAGTTCAAAGTCAAATTGCATACCGTAGAAAATCCATAACGTCAATTTTAAACGTATGAACGTTTAAAATTTATACGGACAAAATTCATCACGTTTATAATCTATACTGCTGACTATATAAGGTTCAAAATACATTAAGTCTAATTGCATAACGTACGGTAATTCCTCTTCTATACATATAATAAAGCTGAAGAGGGACGAAAGTCTATACGTGTAAGATATTCGAAAAATTTGGCTTGGGATATTTAGAATCGATAACAAAACACTTTCCAACAGTTTTTCGTCTGTTTGTCTATTTATTTGACTGAGCATCACGTGAAAAAGCAGATCGATATACCCTACACACAAAATAGCGCTGAGGCGTTTCACAACCATATAAACCAAATATGTGAGAAAAAAAGTAATTTTTATGAACTGAAACAAAAAACCAGGAACAATATTATGGAAATAAATAGAAAATATAAAACTGGGACACCAAATTCCGTCAATGACTTAGGAAATGTGTATAAACTTTATGTCAAATCATCATATTCATTTTGTACTTCGATATTATATTCTTTCGATCAATCGTGTTGTAGTTATGTATTTTGAACTTTATAGATAACGAATATTATTCATTTAGGCTTTCGACATTCTAGACATATGTGTGTGAAGCTTATGACATTTGATTTTAGACATTGTGCTACGTAAACATTTTGTATTTTTCTAAATTGTATGATGCTCCTCTCGATGGTACAATGAAAGGAAACTATTTCTCTCACCCATTGTGCATGACATGCGTATGTTATTGAGGGAAGTAAGCAGGAATCCATAACCTTTTTTTTTAATTATATAGGTTTTATTTTTTAATTATCTATACTATTATAAAGCTGTAAAAATTAAATGTCTGTACATTGAATATATTTTCAAAAAACTGTTGTAACGGACTATTTGGTGGACACTGAATTGAAAAATATATATTTTTTATTTTTTGTATGATCGCGTGTTTCGTTGTGGCTTCATCACGCCAAATCGGCTAAACGGATTTCAACTATGTTTGATACAAGGGTAGCTGGGTATTTCTAGATGGTTATAGGATACTTTTTATCCGCCTACGCAGAAGAAAAAAAGTCGGCTTATGATTTTATCTCTTCCGCGAACAAAGTTGCGGGCATCTTCTAGTTGACATAATAAAATATTATTTAGTAAACATATATTCAATGTATGAAAAATAAGTTAACCTAAGTCTTGATTTTTTTTTACTCAGTCCAAGCTTATTAAAGCTTGTACTATGGGTGCTAGACGACGACAGACATAATATATAGATAAATTATGATACCTAAAGGCATATAAAACATCCAAGACCCCGGAACAAACATTCGTGCTCATCACACAAACACTGGCCATGGCTGGGATTAGAACCCGGGACCGCCAGCTTCGAAGGCCGTTGTGCAACCCACTGAGCCAAACGTGTCGACGAAAAATATTCTTTAACGAAATATAAAGTTGTACTTTTTGTTTTACAAAGCACTGGTTCAAGTCCAGTATCGTCGAAATTTTTTTTCATTTGTTTCTGATCTTTGTTTATAATAGAAATATAAAGTTTTTAACATAAATAATTGAAGATTTAATGTTGTAAATTCGTTCTGTAACCTTATTTTGCAAGTAATAAAAGGCTTTTTTATTTAAATGTTATTTAAGAGGTACCTACATAATGTCACAGTTCTCTTATGTGTGTGCGATTATGACTCATGTAAATAAAATGATTCGGGATAGACCCCGTGAACACGGAGGCTGTAAAGCTTCCGAAACGGGAACTCAAATGAGATATAAGTAATATACGCGATATAATACAACCTGTTTTTATTTTTATTTATTTAAATATCACAAATTCAAACAAAACTCATCCCTTAAGCGGGTTCAATAGGGGATAACGTTAGTACGTAGTAATTACATTTTAGGAGATGGTACCTACACTGCCTGTCTGCTCGCCTATCCATCTTTCTGTTACAGGGCTTTCATTCTAAAATGGCGCATGGCTGCTGTGGCCGCTGTAACAGGAAATTACAAAACTTACATTAAATTTAAAATTGACGGGGATATACGAGAAACCTGTTTGTTAGGCATTTTATTTCGCAATATTTTTAACCATAATACCTTTTGAACCGTAACAGACGTGTATTACGAGGGTGGTTCCATAACTAGCCAGCCTAAAAAAAAAAAAAATGTAATGGAGTATGATATATTTATTTCTCAACATAGTCCCTCTCCCATCTCCCTGTTAAAGCAATAAACTTTTCCCAGCGATATGTTCAATAGCTTCCTTACCCTGTTTCAAGTGATCAGTGTCAAGCTCCTTAAAATAACCACCAACAGCAGATTTACCTCTTCATACATAGCATTTTTTTAACCGCCGCGCCATTTTTCAAGTTAGGAAACAGAAAATATCAGAGGAAGCTATTTCTGGCAAATAAGGTGCGTGAGGAAGCAATTCGAACTTCTACTCATTAATTTTAGCCATTGCGATAGTGGACGTGTGAACTGGTGCATTGTCCTGATGAAACAACACTTTAGGTTTTGCTGATAAAGCAACAAGCAAATCAATCCGGCATCGTAATCGTCCTCTGACGAACTATCCAACAAGTCTAACGCTTTGATGGTGGTCAGATCCATGTTTCACTAACATTCTGTATATTGTAAAAAGTCCTCTTGCTTGCACTATACCTGTAGCCGGCGAACTTCGCCAGCTACAGGTATAGTGGCGTCAGCAATATATATTTTGGTCGTGTGAGGGGCTTAGCCAACTGTAAGATGTCTTCCGGTATATTAATATTAATATATTTATCTACTTATTAGTGTTAACATCTACTTATTTCGTTTTCTTTCCAAAGCGGCCAAATAATAAAAGCAGTTAGCCATATTTGTGACGAAAATTATTTGAAAAATGAGGTTGATTGTACAATGAACTCTGCAAAGGCAGGACAGATATCAGACTTACCAACTTCACAGATTTACAAAAAAAACATTTAGGTCCTCTGTGCGATCGAGGTGAGCATTTTTGTGAAAACGGATTATGGATGGAAAGCGTTCTCAACGCTATTATTTTGCTTGGTTTTGCCAAAGAAAAACGTAAAGCTCCGGCTAAAGCAAAAAGAGGAAGTTTTACAATTTTGCATTCAAAATAGTAGTGGGTGCAATTAGTAAATTTAGATTGTAAAATGAAATCAATGAATTCAAATGCACAAATGAATATACTACAGGTAGTTTGTATTCTGCTATTAATTTCACTCAAAGAAATCTGTGCAAAAAAAATTTATTCAACGCTAAAATATCATCTTAAGGGTTAACTGCATTATTTTAATCTAGAATTTTGTAAAGGGAAGCAAGGATCATAATCATAATGTGTGTTAACAAGAAATAATACAAAAAAGCTTAGTATGTTATCATTTCGATATCATTGAGTGGTGACCGTTGGTTCAGTTAGGCAACTAACTGTAGGTTGTTTATACGAAGGGTGTTTGACTTGTGTTGACTCATTATTCCATAATGACAGAGCTAGTTATAGCATTTATCTTTTGTCACGAACGATATAGTCCTTCGGATGTCGAGATGATTCGATCTCATTATGACAACACGACAAAGCAGGGCTTAATCGCACATATATATGATTACTTAATTGCCTCGCAGTGGTAATTTCTTCGATACATCGGATATCGCCTTACGTCCATAGTCATAGAAGGAGTCCCGTTTGGCTGTGTTGAAATGAGTAAAAATCGTAGTTTGAATCACTGTATTGCCCGATATGATTAACATAGTCTAGTCCCTAAATGCCAGTGCCATTAAAAATAATAATAACTTCGTTACCAATGATTTCAATGTTCAGGCGAATTTCGACCTACCTACTTGTACTTAAATTACTCCGAAGTCCTAAAAAGCTTAAATTTGTATGTAAGCTCGTATTTCTATAACAAAATAAATTGTTAAACTTGGAACTATCCCTAACTAGGGAATGGAAGAATGTAGGCTTCCCTATTGGCTCACATACAATTGTTCGTTCGTTTTTTTCTTGTCAAACCACTTTGTGATCATGATCATCTCTTTTCATAATTTTGTTCTTCATATGTTTTTTTATCCTTAATTTATACTTCCACTCTACTGTTACTCATAATCATTAATCCGATTTTTTATACTTATAATGGCATTACTGAAAAAATACTTTAACGTACGTTTGGTACTAATATTCATTCAAAGTCATATTGAATGAAACGTAGATCGGAACGTTATGAAGTGGATATCTCATATTTGAGGGTATGCAAGTTAGCGCGGTCGACCGCTAATGTCACGGTTCGCTGTTTGTACTGCTGTTCGTAACTCAACTCGGTTAGCTGCAGTAACATTAAATAGTAAGCGACAAATTATAAATGTACAATAGACTATAAAGGCAAGACTCGATGTAGACCTCGGAGGCTCGCTCGTAAGTGCACATAATAAGTACGTGGTAAGGGTCGCAGTTCAACCTAAAACTCCTCGCTTCGGCTCGTCAACGTAGGTAGGTAGGTACCTAACCTAACCCAAGTCGGACAGGCCTTAAGATAAAATAGATAAATTGAAATTATGGTTAATGAAAGATATATCAAATAATTATTAGCCTAAACAATACTATGCCAAGAACCGAACTTATCTACTCCGCGTAAGCAAAATTTAGGTACATACTTTATTACGATCAAAAGTCATAAGACGATTTAGGGTAAAA
This sequence comes from Hedya salicella, assembly GCA_905404275.2. Lineage (NCBI taxonomy): Eukaryota > Metazoa > Arthropoda > Insecta > Lepidoptera > Tortricidae > Hedya > Hedya salicella. The sequence continues at coordinate 41,669,001 of FR990096.1, forward strand.
TTGAAATTGATTTGAAATTGATTTGTTCATCACTTCGCCTATTGACGGCGGGATCATCGTGTTATTTGGAATTTTATTTATCTCCTACCTATATCTAGTACGTACATAAAAATACTCACAATTATTCACAAAAAGACACGGTGTTGTGAATAGCTGCGTAGCTTAATATTATAAACTGAAATATTGTCATTTATTAGGTACTTACATATGAAATTGGCGTTTGGCGAAAACTTTGGTTCAAAATATGTGTCGTCCGGCTAGGAATTCCAAATTCAAATTTATTTCAAATTTAAGACCATGTATTTCTGTGTTCGAATTTCGAAATGTATTTGTTAATGCGTCATTTGTTTTTCTTTCACACCGTTCTGTTCACAATATGGAGAACTTAAAATATCGCTATATTTACGAATATGAGTTTCACCTCGGCACCAGTGTTCCAGAAACGGCTCGTAGGATTAAATATGTTTAAAATATACAGATTCTAAATAATATTTCTTAAAATCGTTATTTTGAAAAAGTATATAAACACCAATATGAATAATAGAGATATTTATGTTGAATTACTTTATGAATTTGAGCAATTCGGAATTATGATCGTTATGAACCAAAATAATTATCCTAATCCTACTCGCCCACTACGTCGGAGAGCGGAGAAACTGCCTCGTCTTCATTACAGCAGGACCGCATTGACACTATTGTATTTAGCCATCAAGATATATCCACAAGAGCTTCTGCCCCAATACTACCCTGTCGACGTATATTGAGCCACACAAATGGGAGTAGAGAAAACCTCAGCCGGCGGCTAAAAAACAACCGACACCAGAAAAAGACTTAAGTGGAAATCATATTAAGACTCACGCCCCATCGAAGTTATACATCCTGAGCAGCAATAATAGCAATGCGGTACTCAAGATTGCAACATGAACTTTCAGCGACCATGAGATATGCCCCTTTCTTGCTCAAGCAAAGGTAACTTATTGTCGATATGGAGTTATTGATACCGGCAAAATATAATGCAAAAGATGTTCTTATAGATACAAAAAGAAACAAAGCTGTAACTTGAGTAATTATTTTTTTATGATTTTTTTTAACTTTCGGAGTAAACATCTACAGTTTGGAGATAATAGAGCTCAAAGTTATTGTAAAACCTACTTCTAGCCGGGTGTTACGGAGATAATGGTTTAATTATGTTGGACCTACTATAATTATTGAATAAAACAGGTGCCATATGTAACATTTACATTTTCACTGAGAAATTACAAGTAGCACGTAGGGTACCGATCCCGGGTCGAAAATCTTTTATTCTAAGGGTTAAATATAAAAAAAATATTAAAACACTATAATGTCAACAATGTCTGTTTAATTAAATAAATCAAAAATCAACATTATTCTTAAAAATCTTTACAAATATGAACATGAAACTAAATTAATAAGCACAGCGTGGTTAGACTTAGAAACAAGAAACGAATTCAAAATCTATTTATATAGAAATAACTTTTCTTCTATGAAATATTTGATCTCAAAGTTTAGTACTTTAACAATAGTTTTGTATGAAAAAATAAATAAGGGTACCGAATTGTCAGCTTCCGAAACTTTAAGGTAAAAACATTTGCATTTTTTATCCAAAATTAAAAATATAACTACACATTTCTAATCTAAGTATTGATTTTTAACACCAATATAACATATATCAATAAAAACAGCATTTTGTTCGTTATTTATTAAGGATCAATCTTTGGTTATACTAACTAATTTCTAAGGTACCTCATTGTCGGCTTATGAGATCAAAGTACGTATTCTGATCAAAATGACACCATAAGTGCAATATTACTGAATAATAATTTAAAACCCACTTAAGTCGTACCTATGGTGCATGTTAGTGATGTGCGTTATATTTTTAACCAACTTCAAAAAAAGGAGGAGGTTCTCAATTCGGTTGTATGTTTTTTTTTATTTTTATTTTTTATGTTTGTTACCTCAGAACTCCGTCATTTACACGACGATTTGGAAAATTATTTTTTGTTCATGAGTAGTTATATCCAAATTGGTCCCATAAAATTTTGGTGAAGATCTGATGCCGGGATCCATGAGGAATCGAAGGAATTCCTCGAATTTTATGAGCACATCTATGGCGATTTCGGTATTTATTACAGTAATGTAAGCATTTACATTTGAAAATCACCATTTAGTGGAGAGAAACCAATGATGAAGATACCAACCATCAGTTACCACTGAGGGCTCTACCAGTGTTATTTAATTCGCGGATCGCGAGTCCGTTTTGAAAATTATTTTTTCGGTTAAGAGTAGGAATCTCTAAGTTGGTCCCATAAAATTTTGGTGATGATCTGATGGTGAGATTGATGAGGAATCGAAGGAATTCCTCAAATATTATGGGCAAACCTATGGTGATTTCGGTGTTTAATCAAGCAGAATAAGATCAGGGTAGCAAAGTGGAGCTGATAGTCAAGAACCAGAGAACTCCTTAACGGTTAAGAGTTACAGGATAATTCTTAAAAAATACATGTATTATAAGTAGGTACGTCAAGACTCTTAGACATATTCTTTATAGTATGTGTCTGAGGCAGTCTCCTTAACACCAAGTCAGGATCTGATGATAGGATCCCAGGGAAATCGACAGAAACCCTCAAATATTATAGGCACTAACAATATTTTGTACATATATTTCTAAAGTTATTCAGTTATTTTCGTCTGCTTGTCATCTGAGCTGAGCTGATGATGGAAGGTACAAGTGCTTATTAACGGTCAATAGTTGCGAGATAATTCTTTAAATATTATGGGTAAGTTAAGACTGTTACCCGTATTTTTTTTAACCAGCAAGCTAATACTTAACCATTTTGCCAATTCTTATAATTTAGATTTTTATTTACAATCAAATCCTCCTTAATGTTCCCATTCGGGGTTCTAAAAAATACTTTATATCACTAAAATTCATCACTAAAAGGCAACAAATAAAAATGTATAACTAAAAAAAGAACCGATTTCAAAATAAACTAAAAAGCCAAAAATAATCTTTTATGTACGGTACGAATCACATTTGAATCACCTTTTGAAGACTTTTTCTCCTCCGCGAACGAGTATGATAAGTTTAATTTAACCAATATTATTGTTACAGAGTCAACTGTGGGATGAATTTGAACTAGAAGATGCAACATTCGCGGAGTGTAGCATCAACAACGTGAACAATAGTTTTCAAGTGAGTACTTACTACTCATACATGTGTTATCTCTAATATTCCCTGCAATGTATGGAAATAGGTGAAGGTGTACGAGATGATCCCCTTAAGCAAGAATCGACGTTAAATTTATGTTTTCCTTGCAAACCAAAAAAGTAAGCGCTAACCACTAAATTTATCTAGCTAATTATTCTCATACTCAAAACAATGAATTGATCTGGGTTTTATTTTAATATTTTCATTTATTTTAAAACCCTATGAAGTGGACATTTTGTACACCCTTCTGTATATGATCACATAATTAGTTATATAGACTACTTATATTTTTTACTTTCTTTCTTCTTCTTTAATATTTTTGTTAACTTTGAATAGGGGTAAGACGATTTAAAAAACATAATTATGCAAAACATAATACAACGTACGCTACGCAATTTGTGAATCTTTAACTCCAATAATTACAGCAAAGAATGGCAAGTGTCAGTAATAACACTACTATACAAAAACCGAGATCCTTAATATCTAGGAAATTATACGCCAATTAGCTTATTACCAACGATTTACAAGTTATTTACCCGAATAATACAAAAAATAATCTTACTAAATTCAACTATTAATTTAATCAACCAAAAGAACAAGCAGGCCGAACACATTTTTAACCATGGATCATATATTTACCCTAGCACAAATAAAAAAGGAATTATATATTGCCTTCGTAGTAACCTAACCCAAGGCATTTGATTTGATAATTATCTCATACAAATCGTTATGGAGCGCTTTGTTGTTTTTTTATAATATAGAGTATATTTCATTTCGCGTTTTAAGATCAGGTGAGCACCAACCAAGTCCAGTTCTGTTTCAGGTTCTTCTTAAAATATATATTCATAATGTTCAATTGGTAATCTTTATACAAAATTGTATCCAGGTTTCACCTCTACTATTTCTCTGACCATATCCCCATAGCCCCATAATGAACTTGTCTTCTACTTTGGCATTTAAATCGCCCATTATGTTAATTTTACCTTTCACATTGTTCATAGCTTTTAGAATGTCGGTGTAGAAAATTTGAAGTTCATCTTCTGTTGCTCTTTCCGTCGGTGCATAAACTTGAATACAGTGATAAATATTTTTTGCGATTTGCACATCCAATCTGGCAAACCTGTCTGACATAGCCATATAGTTAATGCCAAGCCAATTGAAAGACAGTATAATAACTGTCTTTCAATTGGTTTTTGACCATGAATCCCACACTGTTTCTGCCACTAATGGTCCCAGTATAGAATATAATATATTCGTCGTTCTGGACTATGCTCGTTCCTTCTTTTTTCACTTCTGATAATCCTATGATGTCCCAATTTATATTTAATAAATCTTTCTCTAACTCAATTTGTCTCGTCGGTATAACCAATGAACGTACATTATACGTACACACATATTTTTCCTAATATCATTTTCTTAAATAAAAGGTAATTTAAAGATATGGTAAGGTAAGGATGTAGTAGAAGGCGAATAATCATGATCAAATTATATTGGTAAAAAATGTAAGGCAAGGACTATGTGTATAGACTGTGATTCATCAATATGATAAAAACTTTTGAGTTTCATTCCATTTACGCCTTACTCGTACACAGGTCAGACTACACGTTCAATATTAATCACGACTAGTGTAACGTCTTTCGTAGCCTACGAGCTACGGTCGTATAAATGATATGGGGGACATATGGAGACTGACAAATCACAGTTACTGATCGTGTAATCTAGTATATTGACGGGTGACAATATTTATCACCAACAACTTCAGAAATCTAGATTTTCGTTATAAATATTGTTATCCTCCAATACACTAAACTAGGATCAATAAATATCAGTAGATCACAGTATTTATTGTACGTGTGGCCTTCGCCTTAAGATGAAAAATAAACTTTTAAACAAAAAAATAAAACCGACTCCAAATAAACTAAAAAGTAAAAAATAACGCCATAATTCAGTTTCTTCAAATTACTTACAAGTAACCGTTTGTATACTCAATCTATACAGTATATACAATTAATCTTATTTTGGCGTCGGTGCCATATAAAGAATGTGTAAAATATTGAAAACTGACGATTTTAGTAAGTTGTGACACGATGGCACCGACTCCAAAATAACATTAACATACATTAACATTTGACACTTTTTAGTTAATCGTTACTTAAAAGTGTATCTCGTGACGATTCGAACAAGCCCAAACACGGCTAGGATACATTATTTTATTACATAGATCTGGTGCCTACCTTCCGGCTCCATCATCAAATCAATTCGATCGTACCATTCTCATCAGGAACATTTAAATTTGTGACTATGAAGTTGCTTAGCTAAATTAATCAAGATATTTTGTCGCCACCCGTAAATCATTTATCATTGAGGAGTTCCAATGGCATTCTGTGGTCTTCTGCATCAGTTCCACTTCACCAATTTACACTTTCTGAATGCAAATGCTTATTTTATTATGTTTCTTATAATACCAAAATCGCTATATGTATGCCTACAATATTTGAGGAGTTCCTTCAATTCCTCATGGATTCCATCATCAGATCTTCACCAAAATTAAATGGGACCAACCAGAAAGTACCTTCTATAAAACCAAAAAAATTTTTTTGAATTCGGTCAAATAGTCTTTGAGTAAACACACACGCCCATACATATTGATGTGATTGTATTTTATATTCTAGATGAGAATCTCTGGATTATTTATAAAAAAAAAGCGGCCAAGTGCGAGTCGGACTCGCCCATGAAGGGTTCCGCAGCTGTTTATACAAAAAAATGTACTACTGATGAAAAAAAATACGCTCTTTAAGTCATTTTGCTGAGAAGCGCAGTTTTTTGGTAATAACATAAAAACGGTATGTCCGATCATGTTGAAAACAATTTTCGTTGGAAGTATGTATTGAGCTTTATATTTATAATTTTTTTCATATTTTGAACATACCGTTTAGAAAATAGAGGGGGGGACACAATTTTTGCTACTTTCGTTGCGAATATTTAGGAAAATATTCACTAAATCAAAAATTGATTTTAGAAACCTCAAAGTGTCTTTAGAAGAACTGTCGAATGATGTCCCACACGTTGATATTTGCTAAAAAAAAAAATTCGGTTTTGGTTACATGTATGGACTGCCCCCCCTAGAAATATATATATTTTTTATTTAACTATCAAACTAAGTAGCGGTTTACACACGACACCTATGCTTCAAATTTCATCAATGTACATCTTATACTTTTTGAGTAAAATGCCTGTGACATACGGACGGACAGACAGACAGACAGACAGACCGACATGACGAATCTATAAGGGTTCCATTTTTGCCAATTTGGCTACGGAACCCTAAAAAAGAGCTGCCTTATTCGTCGTACTTGATCTGCTATAATTTTTATATTAACGGTAACTGGTTAATAGAAAAAAATACCAGATCGAGTACGATCAGATTATTTCATGCGCGCACTTTAGTAGCTAAACTTAGGATTTTTTGCCTTATTATATTGGTAATTTTGTAAAGATTTTTTTAAATTTTTACTTGCAAGCACGGGCTATCCATGATAACTATTGCAAATTAAAATTGTACTCGTATAGCATAAGTAGCACCTAAATGCGTAGCGCTGTCACAGTCGAAGGCTAGACAGACATACAGACTAACAGAGTGGCACCATAAGGGCTACTTCTTTACGTTTTGGGTACGGAATCCAAAAAAATACACTGTTCTTCGGCAGTGATAATAATTATGTAACTTTTACACTACTACAAATTTAAAAATAACTAGATGATGCCCGCAACCTCGTTCGTGGAGGATAAAACGTTAAACATAACCCCTCGTTTTTCCAGCAGTCAGGTTAAAAGTATCCTATAACCATCTGTGGATTCCCAGCCTCGTGTACACTCACCAGCATTACTATCTGCCACGACGGAGCGCGCGTAAATATCTGACAGGGCTCTATTTCTAGGGCCATTAGGACGTGTCAGATATTTTCGCACGCTCTGTTATAGGAGATATTGATGCTGGTGACAGTACCAAAAATAGTTGAAATCCGTTTAGCCGATTTGGCTTGTCTTCAATGTACACACATTTCATTTTTACAACTTTATGATAGTGTTGATTATATGCTCGACTTATAACAGTGCCAAAAGAGGCGATTCAGAGTAATGCGCAACATCAAGCTTGACAAAAAGCACGGACAACTTTCCCAAAAATATCAGGCGCGGCCACCATTGTTACCAACATTTTACAAAATGTAGTTAACGTAACTACTCTTTTACAAAACATGATTAATGCATTATCATAACACAACAAAACGGGCCTTAAAAGCGTATGCATATGATTTATTTAATTACCTTTCGTTGGTAATCCTTCGACGTTCCGACGTTCAGTTCCTTCGATACTAAGGACATAACGCGCCGTCAGAAATGTCCATGAATTACTATCGAAAGGTAATCAAATAAATCATATTTATATGCGCTTAAGCCCCGTTTTGTTGTGTTGTGATAATGAGTGAAGATCGTGTAAGTTTAAATCAATGATTAATGCATCCACACACAGCCACATCACACGTCTCGCTGTAAAAGCTTCCCAGAGTCATAATTTATAAATCCTTTTAGAGCATTATTGAGGTGTAACTTAATTTGATTCGTGCGCAGGCACAATGGTTTTGTAAATTTCGTTAGTGTTAAGTATCTCAACATTTCCTGATAAGGGTTCATAGATGTAAGGTAATAACATTTTTTTTTTAAACAAAATGTACTCTTAGTAGGTCCACAAATTTGTCTGTCTTACATTATTTGGGATTTTTTTTAGCTAAATCACGTACAATCCCAATAAAAAATACCTTAACTTAAAAAAATATGATAAAGAATGTATTCTTAGAATTACTAAAGAAATTACAGAAAATGTAATAAAGTATAAATTTTTGTAAAATCCTGGAATGCTAAATGCACACTCAAAATCCAAACATTCTAATCAGAAATCCATAATTGTGTTGTTATTAACACGCTAAAAATGCAGATGTCCCGTTGGGGTAACGGGCGGCACCGGCGAGCGATCTTGTGTTGAACGGTCCAGGCCACAGGCCTCACCGGATGTTATTCATTCGAATGCACAGAATTCAATATTAATTTACAAGGCACATATAGCATGCAAATTTGTAATAGTTATTTACGATACAAGTTCGGATATGTTATGTTATGTATGTTCACCCATAAATTTATAGTAAAATACTGTACCGCACGTGTGCTATAAATACGATTCCCTATACAAACTTCCATCCCCTATTTCACTCCCATAAGGGATGATTTCCGTTATAAAAGTGATAAAAACTATCATATATCCTTGCCAGGGTCTCAAACTATATCCATGCCAAATTTCCATTTACCTAAATCGGCTCCGCGGTTTAAGAGTGAAAAGTTAAAAGACAGACAGAGTTAATTTCTAATATTACAAGCATTTATCCACGACTCCGCCCGCGTTATCGAAGATTATAGCGTAGCTGTTTCATTAAATGATTCCCCATACAAACTTTCACTAAATTAAGGATTGATTTCGGGATGGAAGCTATCCACGTCCTTCCCAGGATCTCAAACTATCTCCATATCAAATTTCATTTAAATCGTTTCTGTGATTTAAGCGTGAAAAAGTAACAGACAAACAGTAGGCAACTGCGTCATCCGAGGAAAAAAAAATCATAACCCTCTTTTTATACTTTAGCGTAGTCGGGTAAAATGTATCCTATAACCATCTGTGGACAGCTAGCTACCCGTGTACCAAAAAAAGTTCAAATCTGTTTAGCCATTTTGGCTGAAGTCACAAGACTATTTTTCGATTTAGTGACATTGAAATAGTCAGTATCAACAATTTTTTTTTATATTTTCATTGTACAGATATTTCATTTTTACGACTTTATAGCTACTAGCAACTGAACTAGCAACTTCGTTCTCGATGGAGAAAAAGTCATTATCATTATCCCTCTTTTTTCGACAGGGTAGTCGGGTAAATAGTATCTTATAACCAACTGGAGATACCCGGCTACCCATGTACTAAAATAGCCGAAATCCGTTTAGCCGATTTGCCGCGATGAAGCCACAACGATACATATACAGTGACCTCCAAATAGTCCGTTACGATCTTTTTTTTTTATACTTTCAATGTACAGACATAATTTTTTTATAACAGTATATTTAGATATATATAGTATGGAAGTATTGATTTTTGTCACCTGATAGTGTTGTTTTGAATTTTGATATAATAATACTATGTTCGGAAATTGTATTGTTAAGAAGAGTAAACAAAATTATTCGATAAATAGTCAAGAATATTTTACTGCAAAAGGTAAGGATTTTGGAAAAAACTAAGAAGCAGCAGGAGGAAACAAGGATTTTCAGTAAATATAAGCACCGCAACCGTAAGATGCAGACCCGTGAATTTTCAAAACATAAGTATTGTTACTTACAGCCGTTATAACAACAACTTACAAAAAAAAAAAATATGGGCCCCCATATAAGAAACATGTTTCTTTTTCGTTTTTTTTTTATGTAATTGTCATCAGGGACATTTAAATTTGTGACTATGAAGTTGCTTAGCTAAATTAATCAAGATATTTTGTCGCCACCCGTAAATCATTTATCATTGAGGAGTTCCGATGGTATTCTGTGGTCTTCTGCATCAGGTCCACTTCACCAATTTACACTTTCTGAATGCAAATGCTTATTATGTTTCTTATAATACCAAAATCGCTATATGTATGCCTACAATATTTGAGGAGTTCCATTAATTCTTCATGGATTCCATCATCAAATCTTCACCAAAATTAAATGGGACCAACTAAAAAGTACCTTCTATTAAACCAAAAAATTTTTTTTAAATTGGTCAAATAGTCTTTGAGTAATCGGTGAACATCCATAAAAATAAAAAAAAAAACATTCCGTCGAATTGAGAACCTCCTCCCTTTTTTTGGAAGTCGGTTAAAAAAGACAGAAATAATTCTATGGGTCCTTTTAGTTAGTTATTATTACAAAAAAAGAAGAAAAACTGAATTGAAAAGTACAGCATAAAAAAATACAAATGACAAGTGTATTTTAATATATAACACAAGATTACTTTTAGAAACACGCTTATCAAGCATACAAAGTATTAATATCAAATTCTAAGTACTTTTTTATGCATTATAAAGTTTAGTGATTTTCTATAGGTAGCGTCCCACATTGTCGATTTACTAAACTTTAGTGCTTGTTCAGTGAAAAGTATGTGTTTGGTATATTTATCCCATTTTATGTATGAGATAAAGGTTTGTTATTGTTAATCTAATAGTCCAATGACTATTAGATTACTATTTATTATTACACTAAACTTGAGTCCCACTTTGACGGTTTGGTTTCGTTCGTATGGACATACGCTAAAAAAATACTACAAGTATAAAATCAGCTTTTAAAACATAGGTGTAATGTTTTTCGAGTTAGTATTTATATAAAAGTTATTTTATATCTGTCAGTTAATTATATTTTTTTAAACAATACTGTTTTTTATTTAGCGGGATCATCAATAAAAAGTCCATTATCGATGGTTACCCAACCCTACTATTCACATTTCGTATATTTTTTTCTCCTGCTCAAAAAATACGTCATATTAGCTTCGTGAAGCGAGACTAAAATAGTACATTTAGCCACTAGGGTTTAAAAGAAAGCCATATAATCCCATACAAATTTCAATGACACTGAAAAAGAAACTTGCGGTCAGCTACATACTCCTTACAAATAATTAAAAACAAACAAACCAACCTGATTAGATTGGCCATATTTCTGATAGAATTGCTCTATAAATCCAACTTTAATGATGAATCTGCAGGTCGTGTTATAAATATAGAAAATAAACCCGTATTCTCCTGAATATTTTATGTTCAAGCCTCCGTTACATTCAAACTCCTAAGGTTACATACATGATTTTGACTAATTTGAAATCCTTAAAGTATGCCAATTCATTTGATACTAACCACTCCATAACTTCAAAGTACAAGTGTGTTTTTTGCGGTCCCAAACTTTAACCAACGTTTTCTCAATTGTCGCTTTTTCACCTTTGCAAGTTTAAAAAATTAAAAAGAATAACTATAGCACTTAGAGACATATTGTTTTCACCGAAAGATAGCTTATGCTTTGTTATATTACAAACTACTCATAACTCCATATCGACAAAGTAGAAATGTTCTCCTATAACAGGCACAAATATGATATCGACGATTCTTTTAGTTATTCGACAAAGTGGGACGCTGGGCACTAAACTTTGAGGCCTTAAAAAGGTGCTTAAATTGGTCATTTATGGGTCGACACCAAAATCATAGGTTTATTACAGTATGTTCTATCAGTTTTCATTGAAAGTCGATTTTCGGTAGGTTTTGCCATATTTCACTAAACTGCCCGTAACTCCGAAACTAGAATCGACTAAGTGGGAAGTTTTACTAAACTCCCTCACATATGAGCAGCTTCATTATTATCGATTTATAAGTAAGAAATTGTAATAGAGCCTGACACAGGCAATTTATAAATTTTAGGTCTAAGAATGTTCGAATAGCAAACAGAGGGTGGTTTTTATAAATTATATATACTAAGCTATACGTAAGTGAAAACTGCAAATCAGTTTATTTGTTTTCAAGTTTATTGCGAACAGGCACTTAGATACGAATAGCGATTTCCAAATATAATATTTATTACTGCAAAAAATCGCGAATATTTATTGTTTTTGCGGAAGCCGATGAAGCGAGCGATGTGGGTGGGCAGCTCAGTGATCTTCGCGGACCCCGCGGAACGAATTGCGTGTTTACTACTGTTTACCGCACCACTGAAGGAATGGCTTGCTTCCCACGGTGAAGGCCTCGCGGCCCACGCGTATGTCATTTGACCTGTTTACCTGTTTCTGGCGGAAAAACCCAAAGTTTTAAAATGGTTGTACCAAATATCATATTTCTCGTCGTTTAGTATCATAATTAGAAAATATAAATGTTGACCGGAATCGTGTTTTTGCCGTGGCCCCAGCGGTAGTTCTATTCGCCCATCGGTGGACCGCGTGACATCCAACGTGTTAACAATACAAGTGCTCCAAGTGTTGTCATAGTTGATATTCTTGACATTTCCTTAATATTGGTTTAAAAATATTTTCTGTCCATTACCTACTACTATCTAACGCTTTACTGACTCTGTTCCTGAGGAATGGGAGTGTCTTAACTGTCTCGCTATACAAGCCTGACGCCTTACTGATGTTACGCGTCGTTTGACGTTCCGTAAAAACACACCTGCCCCGTACCGCTTCCATACCTAAGGAATCCATATCCATTACCGTGCCACTACTTTACTTTTTAAATAATTGTCTGCGAATTGTCTCAGAGACGAAGGAAAGGTATAAAGTAAGGAAGGAAGTATTACGCGATGAAAATTGTTCGTGCGATAATGATCTGATATAAAAATAAATACATGTACATGTATATAAAAATAAATACATGTACATGTATATACAAATATATAGATGTAAATATATATATATCAATTATATGATAAATATATATATCATATGATTGAAATAATAACTGTACGTTGCAATAATGTTACTTTCTTCTCTGTAATGTAAAACGTCTATCTTCAAAGTGATGACAATTATTTTTAAATAGGTCGGTTAAGCCAGGCTATTTACTTTTATTTATCACTTTTTTTTCTTAATGCTCTGTTGTTGTGTTGTAAAATGTCTGAGTTATGGTACTTATATTCTCCTAATGTCTTGGTTTGTAAGGATTGTTGCTATTAAAGACATTTACTTAGACTATGGCGATGCAAAAGCGATTCTTAAAAGACCTGCTTGTATAAATCTTTTATTTTTATATACAGGGTGTCCCAAGAAGTAGTGATATACTGAAGCTGGGAGGTAGAGGACCTAGAGGGCTATCTAAATCACCCCCATGTATGTTCCGCGATTTTTCGTATTTTCGGAGTTATGACTTTTTTTTAAAATTTTCACCTATCGCCGAGTACGATGAGATTTTTATTTATGGTGACGTGAATTATTGCGGTAGATGCTTCATTATTTTTGTGTGCTAAGCTGATAGATAGGCCAATTTAGCGTGGTAACATTTACTATCTTTAGATCTTTGAATGGAATAAAAAAAAATTAAATGCCAAGAATGATAAAATTACCCAATATGTTCACAACTTCAAGGGGCTTTAAAAAGATATAATCACATAAACAAAAATTACCGTTTGGCTTTTAAAAACTTGCTCTATCTATCAGGTAGCTACCCTGAAAATTTCATTTTATTATTCATAAGGCTTCAATCAAAAACTTGACGATTGAAAATTGACGCATGAGAAAATTTTCACGTTGTTTGGTCATCGTTGATACTTTTCAATAGTTTAAAAATTGTGTTTTAATACTGCTAATTGTTCGTTTCGCTAATCATTTTGGCTATTCATATGGACTTTGACTTGCATTACGATTTGGATTAGTATTATTACCTGGAATCGACGACCTGGCATTATTTAACTGGACTTGAGTTTGCGTGTAAGTGATCATGTTTACTTCACGTGACTACGCAGAAATGCATTACTATTACGGATATGCTAGGGGGAATGCGGCGGAAGCTTCAAGGCTGTACCGGGAACATGTGGAACGAAGAGGCGGGCCTCAACCTGAAACGTTTCCTGACTATCGCATGATCTTAAGAGTACATAATGCGTATTTGGAAGGTTACACACCGGGTACCAGATCAGGCCGTATGGCCACTATGCCGGATCCTGATATAGTAGATGCAGTGGTTGAAGAAGTAGAAAGAGACCCGTCGACCAGTGTGAGAGTTCTGGAACGTCGTACCGGACTTTCTAAATCTCAGGTACACCGTACACTACAGAGCATAGGATATCATCCGTTTCACATTAGAAAAGTGCAACAGTTGAAACCGGAAGATTACAATCGGCGAATTGAATTCTGTCAGGAAATGCTGAGGAGACAAGCTGAAAACGAAAACTTTTTTAACCAAATCTTCTGGACGGATGAATCCCATTTAGACGCAATGGGATTTTTAATATGCACAATTGTCACTCATGGGCAATTGAAAATCCTAATTTAAAAAGGGAATCGACATTCCAAGAACACTTTAGTGTTAACCTTTGGTCTGGCATACTTAACAGTCAGCTAATCGGGCCCTTTCAGCTGCCAAACCGCTTGGGCAATCACTTTTTAAATTTTCTACTACTCAATGCCGAAATGCCGAATGCCGCAATTTGGACGAGTTAACCCGGAAATTGAGATTAGCAGAAGAAACCATTAAAAATAATAGAAGTGCATTCAGACGTTTAAAAGACAACTTTTTTCGGCGATGTCGCACTTGCATTGAGCAAAAGGGGGGCCATTTTGAAAATTTCTTGTAATTAAACTCCTTGTAATTGGTTTTACTCTGTTTGTATTAATCATCATGTAAATTAAAATTTTGCACTTACCACATTTAGATTTAAATTTTTTTATTGAAGCCTTATGAATAATAAAATGAAATTTTCAGAGTAGCTACCTGATAGATAGAGCAAGTTTTTAAAAGCCAAACGGATTTTTTTTTAATGTGATTTTATCTTTTTAAAGCCCCTTGAAGTTGTGAACATATTGGGTAATTTTATCATTCTTGGCATTTTTTTTTTTTATTCCATTCAAAGATCTAACGATAGTAAATGTTACCATACTGAATTGGCCTATCTATCAGCTTAGCACACAAAAAAAATCAAGCATCTACCGCAATAATTCACGTCACCATAAATAAAAATCTCATCGTACTCGGCGATAGGTGAAAATTTAAAAAAAAAATCATAACTCCGAAAATAAGAAAAATCGCGGAACAAACATGGGGGTGATTTAGATAGCCCTATGGGCCTCTACCTCCCAGCTTCAGTATATCACTACTTCTTGGGACACCCTGTATATAGGATACTGATAAAAAAAGAAATTTCATTCCTTTCTTGCCTATCCATTGAAGCGGAGCTGTGCGAGTAGCGCTACATTCCGCACAGCTCCGCTCCGCTTCAATGGATAGGCAGCCTAACGACTATCCGTAGCACGGATTAAGGATAAAAATCGGCCAAGAGCGAGTTGGACTCGCGAACCGACAGTTCGGGTTCCGGTTGAGTAAAGTTTGTACCTGATATCTATAGCATTACATAGAAATGAGGTGCAAACTTAACGCAGCCGGGTTGTTCAAATAGGTTTTTCGAAAATTCAAAAAAAAATTGCTAGTTATTCATGGTTACAATTGGGGCTGGGGGGGGATGGTGTTTTCTTCACATTTTCCTTTATAAAACAAAATCTAATAACATAAATAAAAGAAAATGTTTAAAAATGTGCAGATCAAGCCCTTTCATATGACAAACTACTTGACCTAGTAGATAGACTTTTAATTTTTGCCCCCTCATCATATTAGAAGTTTTTATAGAAAATAAAAATATATTTTTGAATATTTCCTTTGCAATATATGTGGGCTGACCATGTTTATAAATACCCCAAACTTCAAATAGATATCATAAGTAGTTTTTGAGATATGGCGCTTTAATAGTCGGACAGACATCAGACTTTTACCATTTTTGGTACGGATCCCTAAAAAGTATCATCGTTGTATGGGATACTCTGTATTTATACATCAGTATAAGATAATGAAGCACAACTTAGTTATACATAAAATCAAAAGCCTTTTTTTATCAACATTGTACTCGAGTTACTCGTATTATATAACCGACCATAGACGTACAGGAGTACCAAAAATGTTTGCAGTTTGTTGTTACTGATTGAGTATGTTATTATTTTGGCAAATTTACAGTATGTTGATGCTTTGATATCCTAGTTCAATTTCAAGGTTTCTGTAATTTTGTAATTACATCAAATCAAGGTATAACAAAGTATATTCTTAATTTTCCATAGCAACGAAAGCTGTCATCGAAATGCATCTATGATTGATAATAGAATTTCATTGTTCGCCAATATTGAATGAGTTTTTTAGTTGAAATTCTTTAACTACGTTTTGTCTTTATTGATAGCGCAAAACAGCGGGTTGCAGGTCTTAACGCCTCTCGTCGAGAAATCGCCGGCAATTATGTTCTCGCCTTGCGCCCTCGTCACAGTTTTCCCGGTCTCTTTACTAAAATGTTTCCACCAGAGGCAGAAAAAAATCTGACTTCTTTTCTTTAGTTTTCGACCGAGAGACCGAGAGTCAATTATAAATACTAGGTAGGCTAACGTAAGCTGATAATCAAGAACGAATTATTTTTAGGACTCGGTTACCTACAATGCAAACGATTTTTAAGCAAAGGGTTTAGCCGGGTTTGTTCTCTGTAATTACCACTGGCTGTATCTATTGATAACTCTTAATAATTATAACTTAATATTTTTACAAATATGTAACCTAAGTTGCCTTAGTGTACAAAAATAACCTTTGTTTTTGGTAGAAAATCATTATCATCGTTTCGCAAATGATTAGTGTGTTTAGAAAAGGGAAGCCAAATCTGTTCTGTTATATATTATTCTAGAAGATGCCCGCAACTTTGTTCGCGGAGGAGAAAAATCAAAATGACACGTACAAACAAACTATAAAAATATTTTTGTTTTTTCGCGTCACTGACTTCCAAATATATCGATACAATAGTTTTTTGAAAATATCTTACATATATTTAATTTTATAACTTTATAATAGTATAGTATAGATCTTTGACGCCGCGCTATTGATGATTAGTGGTAACATTTGGTGGATTGTGTATTTAAATAATATAGATTAGTTTAAAGCCAGCTGTAAAGTACTGTAAACTACCTTGAATAAATCCTTCACAAATGCACTATTACTCATTGGATAGTTTTGTTTAAGGTTATAACATCAAGCCGGTGCCTTGTGCTGTGCGCCGACAGCCGCCGCGAGATGGAGGCGTGGGGAGACAAACTGCGCGGCGCGATGCACTGCGGCGGAGAGGTGGCGGACCTCGTGGCGAAGCTGTCATGTGGGGACCATCAATGGTAATCTTTTTAATTGACTTTAATATTGAAATCTTTAGTTACTGTCGTATTTGAAAGACATTTACCTGATCACAAGACGGAAGTTTTCCCTAAACCGTTCGATGGAGTTTGACGCATCAGCACCTCTATCACAACTGTGATACGCGACTCTATCGCGCAACAAAGGTTGCCTGTCTCTTTCTTTTCCATAAAATGTGAGAAAGACGGCTGATGCTACATCGCGTGACAAGCGCAGACGCGGTGAGTTGTGCTAGACCGGCTGATGGCGTTAAATTCGTCTTGGTTGTGTCCACAAGGCTAAATAGAGTTTTGCAGTTGGTTCGTCAGAGCTCTGATCATATACATGAAACACGGCGTGGGCTGCAACTTGTAGGGCTGTAAGGCCCGGTTAGCACAAGAGTGTAAAAAGCGTCACGTTAAAAAATCCGGCGCTGGAGTTCCGTACGCTCATTCGAAAGTCGAGAATCTAACAGTGCTTGATAAAAAAGTGCCACACTTTAAAACAGCCTTCGTGTCATCTAATACCTATTTGTGTCATATTATAATTCATTTCGATACAGTTTCGAAAAAAGAAGAAAAACAACAAGTAAGGAATTCGAAACTTAAAACATGCTTGCAGTAGGAAAAATGGCTCTTCTTTCACAGGCGTTTCGGTACCTATTCCGGTCCCTTCAGACAATTTATTAAGAACGGTTTTTCAATATTTTAAAAATAAACGTGTTATTATGATGAAAAGGTAAGTAATAAAATATGAGTTATGTATATTTTACGTGTTCTTACATTAACAGTAGGTTTTTATGTTGATGACGACGTTTAAAGGAAACTATCATTAACACTCATCACTTATCAATAAGTAGTCTTGAATTGAAACAAGTAAAAATAAAAAAAAAATGGAAATGTGATAAGCACTAGTTCACAAAAACCAACTTTCCTCACGCTAAACAGCTACGTAAACTAGCACTTTTTGAACAACTGTATTATAAAGTTTTGAACGCCCCTTGATAAAGCGAATGAGGCCTTATATCTATATCGGCTTTCGCTCTTTCATTTTTAGTTCACTAAAAATAGTATACTGCTTAAAACAATATAGGGGCCACAAAAAATTTTGTTCGTAACGTGAAAATGTATAATAGTTGGTAAAATTTACTCATTGAAATAAAACAATTTAACGGAATATATCGCGTATTACAATTAGTAATGAGGTAGCCTGGGAGTTTTTTTTTTCAGCGTTTCTTTTCTCCTCACGACGCCTCATTTGTGAAATGCTGCTTGGTAAATTATTAAAATAAAATAATTAAGCCCTTCCGGCACATGTGTAACTGTCTTTACAGCTTAGGCCCATCTGGCATGTATGTACACCTTTATTTGTTCTTTCAAAAATGGGTAGATTCTACAAATTGTAACTTTGACAGAGGAAAATATATCTTTTCTCAGTCCACCCGTGACCATACTGCCAAAGCTGAAAAGCTTCCGAAACGTCGGGAACTCAAATGAGATAATATACGCGATTATCCGTTAAATTGTTTTATTTCAATGGTAAAATCTATTTCACATACTCTCCAGCTAAAAGGCTATTGTTTTTGTTTAGATTATAATCGATGAATTAAATAGTCATTTGTTTTATTTGTTTTAATTGAGATAAAATTAGTTTATTCTAACCAAAAAAACTGAACAGAAATTCTCCGCGCAAAAGTGGCTCCAATAGTGTTTTGAGTAGTATAATACCATAGATTTAATTACTTAACTAGATTGAGTAATGACTTTTATTAGCTTTTCAAAATTGAAACATACTACCGAGCAAGACAGTCTACAATGCTGTGATGGTAGTATCTTGACTACGCGGTCCGAGCGTGAGCATCAAACCCGAGGATGGTGTCCCACTGGGACAAGTTGCCTATGTAAAAAAAAATGCATTTTGGTATTAAAAAAAATTAAGAATACTTGAAATAATGACCTGCATATACTAACTAGGACAACATCTATAAAGTTGTAAAAATGAAATGTCTGTACATCGAAGATATTTTCAAAAAATTGATTGTTACGGACTATTTGGAGGTCACTAAAACGAAACAAAGTTTTTTTTGGATTTTATTTATGTTTGTATATGTCGTTGTGGCTTCCTCACGCAAAATCGGCTAAACAGATTTCTACAATTTTTGGTACAAGGGTAGCTGGGTAACTCCAGATGGTTAAAGGATACTTTTTACCCGACTGCACTGAAGAAAAATCGACGGGTTATGACTTTTTTCCTTCCGCGAACGAAGTTGCGGGCATCTTCTAGTTTGGAATAAGTTACCTTTTACCTAATTTGTAAATGTTTTCTCAACATTATTTACTGTTTACAATTGTGTCCGCTATTGAAGCCTTTTTTACATTTAACACGTGATCGCGGCCAGAGGCCATCTATTTTTTATAGAATTGCGCTGATCTTTAAAACATATATTAAATTCCTGTGACCTTTTAGATTTTACACACTGCCAATACATGACGTGATACTTTGAAATACCAGGTTTTAAATGAATAATATTCTTAAATGAATATCCTTTTATAAGGTTTTTCTTTTTAACCGACTACAAAAAAGAAGAGGTATGATTTTTTATGTTTGCTACCTCAGAACTCCCGTTATTTATGACTGGATTTGGAATTTATTTTTTGTTTGAAAGTACCTAGGTACTTTCAAATTGGTAAATGGTAATTTCAGTATTTTAAGAAACTAGTTTTACATTCAGTAAATATGAATATGCGAAGTGAAAAAGATAAAGAAAACCATAGAAGGCCAACGGAACTCCTCAATGATAAGTGATATATTTATGGGGGTGGCTATAAGATATCGCGATTAAGATGGTTTAGGATATGACGATGGAGCCATAAGGTAAGGCACTGGATCTCCTTAATAAAATAAAGTAACGTATCCTAAGGTGCGTCCACACTTGTATCATTTGCTCGTATACGATCACCGTGCCGTGGCATGACTGCGTATCGCGCTGCTTAGACGCTTACTGTCGGCGCGCCGATCATGCCGTACTCGTCTGATATAACTGTGTGGTACGCGAAGCAAAATGGATTTCGAGCTATCCGATCGGCGCAACGTCCAAACGCGTGATCGTGACACGCGATCATGCCACGCGACGATGATCTGATACGGGCAAATTCTACAAATATTGACGCACCTCTAGGCGTGTTAGAACTTGTTGAAATTGTCAAGAGATGAACTTTTACGGAACGAATGGCTAAAAAATGTTAAATAATTATATATAACGTAAACAACAAATAAAACTTGAAAAAATCACTAATCAGTTTCAAATCGAAAAACATATATCAACGGAGCGAGAGATCACAAAAATGGTTTCAGTTCAGGAGGTCTACGTTGTATGCGTGTGCGGGACGAAATGACTATTTTGTAAAATGTCATGGCGAGACAATGGTCTTAGTTTGAAAAAGACTTACTTAGCAAAACTTCTAGTTTCTAAAATGTACAAGTAGGCACAATGACAAATTTATTAATGATCTTGATTGTATTAGGAAAAAAAGGTAAGCAAAAGGTCTTGATAGTATATATAACGTCTGAGTTGCAAAATGTATATGTAGGTTGTACGAAGAATTGATGATGAATTCAAACTACCATAAATGAGTGAAAAAAGTTAAACTGCTAACTTCATGTAAATTGTCTAAATGAGGTATCGTTGCAAAAGGTGGATGGTAGCCTAAAATGCGGATAATTGATCGAGCGAGCGAAGCCAGCAAAGCGTCTCCGTTTCACCTTGGCCAAACATTGTTTCGAATGTCCGAATGTTTGTATGTTCGGCTGTTCCCGCCTATAATCGATTTTGAATTACTACGGAGATTATAATGAAATGATGTATTGTCATTATGTAACTTAGACCAATTGCTACTTAAGACTTTATACAATAAAGACGTTCTGCCACATTGACCATTATGATCGTCTGGACCGTTTTACCTATTAGAAAGTTAAGACACTAGATCGTTTTACAAACAAGCCTTTTCGTAAACTATGGTATTTTGCATTTAAGGCAATTTGCACATAAATACATTTTGCTTACCATGTCAAAATACAACTTAAACCTCCTGAACTGAGCCCGCATATATAATATATATGCGGGTTCAGTTCAGGAGGTCTATATATATATATATATTTTTATAGAGGTGTTTTTGTGACAGGATCGCGAAAATAGCTAATATAGTTGGGTATATGGCAACACTGGCCGATATATACAATTCAAACTGCTATTCAATATTTAAATTATTTTAATAGTTACATCATAATTTTAAGTGATATAAGTAATATATTTTAAAGTAAGACGTAAATATTAATCAACTGAATCATGAAACTACAAAGAAAATGGCACCAACGAAGGGAAAATCCATCACAAATGCAGTGGCGGCGGTTGACAGGTTGGTGGATTTAACTTTGAATTTAAAAGACGAAATTAGTGAGATGAAGGGTGAAATAAAATGTTGTCACGATATCATACGAGAACAACAAAAATAACTCACAAGCCAGACCGACGTTATCCAAATGATCCTCAGAGTGATAACTAGCAACGGACATCCATCACTTGTACCACAACACAATGTAAACGAGTCTGGGCCTGAAGGTCTTATTCAAATAGACTCGTCGTCTGTAAGCACTGGACACCCGGCTTCACCTTCAGCGGCGCCACCTGCTTCCGCGCCGCCTGTGCCCACGTTTCTTGACACCGAGCCCCGGCAGCAACGGACTCGCCCGTGGAGAAAGCCTGCCAGCGTTGTCAAAGGTTGCTCACAGACCATGGGCCAAAAACATGAACTGACTGCCATTAAACCAATTCCAAGTCCCGCGCCTTCCCCGTCCCTGGCCGAGAGAACCGTTGCATCGGCACCACCATCATCACATAGTTCGGGCCTACGTGCGGCCGCTCCCCGTGTCGTCAGCCTGCATGTGTTCAATCTCAGCGAGGACACCACCGTAGATGATGTAATACACCATGTCAAGACCGAAATGAATGTTGCTGCGCCTGTGTGTGAGCAACTTGTTGTCACTCGAGGCCGTTATACATCTTTTCGCCTGAAAGTGCCCGCAGAGAAACTGAAGGTCGCTAGGAACCCCCAAAATTGGCCAGCGAGAGCGGAAGTACGATTGTTTAACACTGTACGGCCAAAAATCTCCTTGGTACACGGCGGCAGAAGGACACCGAAATAAAATGTACAAGTAGCACGTTTGTTGTTATTCACCAAAATGTTCGGTCGATTTGTGGCAAAACATCACTTTTAGATTTACTGTGTAGCACGGAGAAATCTCATGTACTTGGTTTGAGCGAAATTTGGTGCAAAAATAACGAAATAGAACGAGCGAGGTTAAGTGGGTATGCGCTAGCAAATTACGCAGCGCCATTGCGCAGGTCATTACCTGCTTAGCCTCGCAGTTCAATATCATTTCGAATTTACGGCTATTGAGGTTACATGTTACGAATTGATTATTATTGTTATGTATAGAACCGGTAATGGTGATTTTGACATTTATTCAGAAAAATTAGAATTATTATTAAATAAGTTAACGGACGGAAATAAAAAGTTTCTCATAATTGGCGATCATAATGTGGATTATATATCTGACGATAGTTCAAAGCGGCGGGTTGACGACATCCTTAAGAGCTATGGCTGTAGTAATACTGTGACCTTTCCTACACGCGTAACTGCCGACTGTTCATCTAGCATAGACTGCGGGATTGCGAACCACGCCCGGGACTGTCTCAGGGTGTCACCAGTGCCCACAGCCATTAGTGACCACGATGCCCAGCGGTATGTGTTTACTATGGAACACGAAATCCAACATCCTAAATCAAATGGCATGATTGAGCGCCGATTATTTAATAATGAATCTATTTATTCATTTTATTTTGACATTTCTAATTATGATTTTCAATTTATTTACAATGACAATATTGACATTGAATACAAGGTTAATAAGTTATTTACTACAATGACATATTACATAGATTTACATTTTCCAATAAAACTGCTAAGATGTAAAAAAAAAACCTAATGTCCCATGGCTCACCGACGAGCTGTTTGGATACATGCAAAAGCACAATGACCTCCCACGAGATAAGGCGCCAAAATCCAAATAACCGCATCCTATCAGACTGTATTGAACATTACTCCCAGCTAATTAAGTTTGAATCACTTCGAGCGCGACAAACATACATTGAAAGGAAATTAGTCGATAGTAATAATCCTTCTAAAGAAATGTGGCGGGTGATTAATGATGAAATAGGCATAAAAACAAAACCTCAAAATATCTGTCTTAAGGAACAAGACTCAAATGCGCACATATCTAATGAAATGACCAAACCCCCAATACACTAAACTCACATTTTTTGAATGTAGCCGCCAAACACGTGATACAGAGTGCTGAGTCATTATCCAAACGGTAGGTCATTAAACACCTGAGCAGTTGTGATTTGCCGACGTTCACTCTCCCTATTGTCACTAAAGACCTATTGGAGAAAACTTTAAAATCAATGTTGAAGACTCGTACAACTGTTGATGTATATGACGTATCCTTAAATATTATATTAAGTGTTTGGCCAGTTATTTCGGACATTTTGGTAGTTTTAGTTAATGACATGTTTCGTACAGGTATACACCCTAACGTGCTGAAAAGTAAAAGGGTATGTCCAGTATTTACGGGAAAAGGAGACAGAACTGACGTAAACAATTACAGACCAATCACCATTGTGCCTACTGTCTCAAAGTTAGTGGAGTCAATTCTATCATCGTAACTAATGACCCACTTTAAATGTAATGAATTACTTAACGATAACCAATATGCCTACAGATATAACAGGTCAACTTCAGCGGCGGCACATAAAATCACCGATTGCATAGTGAGTGGTCTGGATGATAGGTACAAAATGGCAGGTATATTCTGCGACTTATCCAAGGCATTCGATGTCATAAGTCACAGACTATTGTTAAATAAGCTGGGTCTTTACGGCATCGATGGTTCTGCCCTTAAATAGTTCACGTCATTCCTGTCTAACCGCAAGCAAGTCGTGAAAAACACTTATTTCGGATACCGGTAACGTTAGTTTGGGTATTCCTCAAGGTTCAGCCCTTGGAAAAACATTATTTATTATATTTGTAAACGACCTACCATCGGCAATCACAACTGGCCTATCGGTGCTATTTGCGGATGATGCCACGGTCATAGTCAGTGCTAAAACCTATGAACAACTTGCTACGAAAATAAATGAGGCATGCGGCCAACTGCACAACTGGTTTTCGTCAAATGGCTTACTATGAAATGTCTCCAAGTCAAATGTAATGGTTTTCTCAGGCCGAAACACCACCCTACCCCAGTGCATCACCAGCGGCCAAATGCCGTTAACCAGTGAGTGCAAGTTCCTGGGTTTTATGCTGGATTCCAACTTGAACTGAAAGTGCCATGGCTGCGTGATAAGTTGAGTAGGACTGTCTTTGCATTAAAAAAACTAAAGCCTTAATATCACAAAATGCTTTAAAGGCTGTATATTTTTCACATTTCCACTCATTTATGTCATACAGGATAATTATCTGGGGTAACTCCACAGACGCCAAGAGAGTCCTAATTCTCCAAAAACGTGCAATTAGATTACTGGCTGGAGTGAATCCTCGACATTCGTGCAGGGATTTGTTCGTAATGCACAACATTATGACGCACTACTCACTTTACAAATTTGAAGTATTAATGTACGTCAGAAAAAATATGCCAACGTTTAGACGCGTTGAAGTGTCAGGCAAGCAGATCCGGTCAACAGGAAGACTAAGAACAGTCCCGCGTCGCATGGCACTTGCAGGTAAAAACCCGCGCGTCATCGGCCCCATCTACTACGAACGTCTACCCGCCGAACTGCGAACTGAACCATCTGACGAAACATTTAAACGACAATTGAGAAACTTTTTATTGAAAAATCCATTATATTCCGTGAAGGAATATATGGATATATAAATTGTGTATATTTAGTATTGAAATAAAACAATTTAACGAATAATATCGCGTATATTATCTCATTTTAGTTCCCGACGTTTCGGAAGCTTTCCAGCTTTCCATGGTCACGGGAGGACTGAGAAAAGATGTATTTTCCTCTGTCAAAGTTACAATTTGTGCAAACTAAAACGTTAAATTGTTTTATTTCAATGAGTAATAATCGCGGAAACAGAAGAAAATATTATATATTTAGTATTGTTTTATTTCGTTTTAGTATTTTTCTGACGATCCCATGTAGGTGATATTGTCATTTTTATGTAATTAAGTTATAAGCATATCTTTAAATCAGTCTATCATAAATAATTAATAGATAACACATGTTCACCTTTTTCATCTGTGACATTTTCATTTTGTATAGCTATTATGATTTTATTTTTATTTTATTTTATTATATCTTTGTATTTGACGATCATAATTTAAATTCGTGTAAATTGACTAAATGTAATTTATATTGTAATTTATTTTATGAAATAAAGTAATCTAATCTATAGTTGAATTATCGAGAAGATGGAATTGCATTTGTAGTGGTTGTACCGTTTGCAACAAAAGGAGAATAATTTTCTCTTAACTTAATAAAATGACATACCCAAGAAGTGGAATAAGTAGTAGTCCTCTGTTTTTTTCTTTTATTCGCTATCATGTTCTTCATCTGAGCTGTCAGAAGTATTGATAATAAAATTGTCTGTTATTTGATCCATTTCTCCTTCCTGACATCGATATTTATTTTCTTCACTTTCGACGTAGTGACAAATATTTTCCCAGTCCTCAGCAGTGATGGTATTCATTCGTTCAGTTGCTAAACTTATAATGCCTTGCATGTTTAATGAAACGTTTCTTTTTGCTACATATCCTTTTACCATGGACCAAATATTTTCGATCGGATTGAATGTCGGGTGATACGGTGGCAATCGTAATACGGAGTGGCCATGTTCTTTTAAAATTGCATCTATGTGGTACTCGCGAAACCGCTCTTTATTTTGTTTAATTAATTCATACAAACTGGTTTTGTACATCAACCGGTTATACGAAATGTTGTGTTCTGTCAACCAATCCATCATTTCTTGTTTATTAGAGTTTGACGTTGGAGCACGATTCAAAAGTTTGTTGTGATAGGACGCATTATCCACGATAAGTACGCTATTCGGTTTGAGGTTCGGTATTAATTTTTCTTTTAACCATTTTTCGTAGTTGACAAAGTTCATCTGGTCATGGTAATCTCCCGTTTTTTGGTTTGCCTTAAACATTATCAAAGCGTTGGGAATAAAACCATCTTTTCCTCCTGCGTGCACTATTATTAACCGCTGGCCTGTACTGATTTGTTTTTTTACACCAAATTCTGTTCCATCGGTCCAAGCTTCTCCGGACACATGTGAAGTGTGGATGTAGGTTTCATCAGTATAAACTAGTGGTCTATCTTGAGATCGATATTCCGCAATTTTGATAAGGTAATTTATTCTTAGTAGTCGTATGTTGTGTTTTTCCATTAATATTTTTCGGTTGTCCTCGGTCTTTTTCCATTTAAATCTTAATTTTTGTATTTGTTTTCGTAAGGTGGAAATGCCAAATTTGTAATCTATATCGGATTTTAACACAAAGTGGAGTCCCTTTAAGGTTGGAAATTTCTTATAGGACAGATGAAAATTGTATATAGTTCTCCGGATGACTTCCTGATCAAAATCGTCTACTGCTGATGACGGACAAGGACGCAACTTTTTATTCTTCGGGGAGGTGAATTTCTTTGTTGTTGCGAATTTCTCGCTGTTGCTCTCAGTCATAATGTTATAAACAGTAGAGAGACAAACACCTGTAGCTTTTTTAACTAACTGGGCAGCGGTGTAAGGCAAGTTTAAATTTTTCGTCAGTTCATTTTCAAAATATTTATAACAGTTGAAAATTATTTGCTTACTTTGACTCTCAATAGGACCAAAATTACTTACAGCCATATTTTTTTAAAATATAGAAATTATTCGTAGTCGTACTGGCGGACACAATAATTAATTGAGAATACAATCAAATCAGATGTAAAAATATACGCACAACGTAAATAATATTGACAATTTCACACTGACATTATTTTTGTTTTTAGTTCTTCGATATATATATATATATATATATATATAACAACCTCTTTGTATGCTGATAGTACAAGAAAATAGAAAATTCAAATATAGTATGCCTGTAGACAAACAATACTACTACATATGCAATTCCACGCTCTCGATGATTCAACTATAATCTATACGAAGCGTAGTATTTCATGTTAATGTAGGTAGTGGCAAATAATAAAAAAAACCTTTTGCTGGTATTTAAATTAAGGCGTTCCCTAATTTTCTGCACTCGAGTGTAGTTCCCTTAACCATTTTTTCAACTTAATCTATACAATATCGACGCTGGAAAGCAAACACGAAGTAACCCACTCAAGGTAGATTTTTTTTATTGCATTTTTGGAATCACCGTATTTTTCTGCTTCGATAGGTCGAATCCACGTGCCGATACGATGAAAAATGCTGGAAATGGAAACATGAAATTTTCTTGTTTTTTAAAAGTTTGCACCGCAAACACGTACTAAATAGCAAATAAATCTCAATTTATTGCGGTTATCTTTTCTCAAATTCACGTGGTTTACTGCGTTTTTAGTGGCCATAAAAAATTGAAAAAATAAAATCTCATACATTTGGCGATGCGTTTACTACGTGTTTGCTTACTGGGAAAAAAAAAAACAAAACGTAGTAACCTACACAATTTCCACTTGTAATAACTTTTGAAATACATTAAAATATAATTGAAGTCCTACAAATTTTGTTTATTGTATCCAATTTTAAAAATGTTAGCTTCATAAACACGAAAGTTATGATGTTTTTTTTTCAAATCTCGGAAGGTTTTACGTCGCTGGTGAACAATTTCGTTTTTGTGGGTTACTACGTGTTTGCTTTCAAGCGTCGATATATACAATCAATATTATTTTGTAGTCGGTGCCTCCCGCAGCTTACTTAAATCGTTAATTTTTGAGGGTTTGGAAATTTCATTGGGTGGCACCGACTCCAAAAATGTTAATAGAAAGTAAATTGAAGGAATTACATTACTCTATTTAGCTTACGCCCATTTTTTTTTTCTCCTTTTCTGCAGCTGCAAGAGGCATCCGCCTGCAAAAGCATAAATTATAAACTTTAACTTGTGCAATTTTAATTGAATACGAGTTATCGGTAATTTTCGCTGCAAAGTTTAGACCGTTTTATTTTAGTTGTTATTTATACTTTAAGTGAGTAATCCTGCCTATCCGGCTCGAATAGACTTATAAATCTCGTTCGTTCCGCCAGGTAGCCCTGCGCCGAGTCTTTTTAAATACACAAACATTCTGTCATTATCCTGCCAGTACTCATATAAAGGTGCGTCCACATTTGTATCATTTGCCCGTATCAGATCATCGTCGCGTAGCATGATCGCGTGTCACGATCACGCGTTTGGACGTTGCGCCGATCCGATCACTCGAAATCCATTTGCTACGCGTATCACACACTTGTATCGGAAGAGTGCGGCATTATCGGCGCGCCGACAGTAAGCGTCCAAGCAGCGCGATACGCAGTCATGCTCCGTAGCATTATACGGCACGGTGATCGGATACGAGCAAATGATACAAGTGTGGACGCACCTTAATGTAGCCAATTACGTCAAGGTAAACATTATTTTATTCCCGAGCACAAAAATAACTCGTACACAGCTAGGATCCACAACCCGGCTCGACACTCAGAGCTGTCGACTGGAGTCTTCCAAAACTATGCTTAACGTAGGACCCAAGGTGTAGAAGAAACTTCGTCTAGAACTAAACGATATTGATGACAAATCTATATTTCTAAAAAACTAAAAGCGTACATGTACCCCAAGTACTCATTTTATGGCTGATTTTTTTTACGATCTGACATAAAATTTGATTTAAAATGGTATTACATAAATTAAAATAAAGAAACTTATGTACATATATTTCTAAAAAAATCTAAAAGCGTGCATGTATTTTGAGTACCTACTCATTTTATGGCGTCAATATTTTTTACGAAATTACCTATAAAATAATATAAAATGGCTTAAAATAAATCAAATTAACTATCTTATATCTTTATAGTAACACTAGCTTTTGCCCGCGACTTCGTCCGCCTATAGCTCGAATTTCAAAAAATCCTTCCTTAGTGCGCCTCTACATATGTACATCTCTAACGGAATATGTGTTTCAATTCTCGTATTCCTACCGTCCGCAGTTTAAGCTATGCATTGTCTGTCAATAGTGTTATGTCACGATACTTTTGTATATACCTGTAATTTGGAAAAAAAAAGATGTAATTGGACAATTGAGATTTAACTATTGATAAATTAAAATGAAAATGAAAATTTATTAATAACATACTGTTATAAGTCGATACAATTAATAGTTTATGTCGCAGTAAAAATATAATTAATCAATTAATTTTGAAATAATAATTATGAAACACTACACTTACATAAATAGCTTGTGAGTGTTTATCAATTGGGTATTTGTAACTAGTGTATAATTGTATAACTTATAGTATACCCATTTGAGTAGTGAGTAGTTACAGTACGGGAGTTAGATTAAAAAAATCTTGGTAGTCATAAAAAATATTTTCCTGGAGCCAATTTTTCAGTCTTATTTTAAAGCTCTGGACGGATGCTGCATTTCTTACTGTGTCAGGCAAGCGGTTGTAGACGGAAGGTCCTAGGTACTCGTAGTACGCGGATCGTTCTGATTTGACTAGTTTGTGTGAATCTGCCACCAGCCTGTCCCCGTGCTTGTTACTTCGCAGGTTATAATTGGAATTCGTTCCCTTGCGCTGGAATACATCGAGATGTTCATGGGTGAACACCGCCACTTGATATAAGTATAAACAAGGCATGGGTAGGATTTGGAATTCCTGAAATAGTTTCCGTGCAGAAGCGTCCGCCGGTACTACGGCCATCGCTCTAATGGCTCTTTTTTGCATCGAGAACACTCGCCTCCAGTCCGAGGCTCGACCCCACAGCTCTGTGCCGTATGTGAGCAGCGAGTGTACTGTTGCAAAATAACATTCGCGCACCGCGGCCCGCCCGGCCGTGCGCGCCAGCCGCCGCAGCGCGAAACACGCACGCCCGAGTCGGCCGCACAACTCGTTTATATGCACCTCCCACACAAGCGCACTGTCGATGTGAAACCCAAGGAGGCGTGTGCAGGTCGCATGCTGTATAGGGGCATCGTCTACATGTACCTTTAAGTTCTGGCTGGGGTGCCCGTTGAGTTTGAATGTAATGAAGCACGTTTTCTTTTTATTAAGCGCTAAACCGTTCGATCTGAACCAGTCGGTGAGTTGCCTCACGACGTCGTTGAGTGCTCTCTCCAACTCTCGTTCGGTAGGCGTGCTGACAAGAGCCGTCACGTCGTCGGCATACATGGATATTTTAGCACCTTCTATCGCCTGCGGAAGGTCATTTAGGAGCATGCTAAACAACGTGTTAGATAGGCAGGATCCCTGCGGGACGCCCATCACGTTTCACATCTCCGCAGACGAAACTCGCCCGCCTTCGCCGACGACGACTTGTGTCCGGTCGGTCATGAAGGACAGTAGTAGGCTGAGGGCCCGGCCACGGATCACGCAGTGAGCGAGTTTTTGCGCGACGAGTACGTGGTCGGCCGTATCAAATGCGCGTGACAGGTCGCAACAAACGACCGCTATGTGACGGCCCGCCTCGCGCGCGCGCAACACGTCGTGCACTAACTCTCGCACTAGGTCGGTGGTGGAACGGCCCTGTCGGTAGGCGTACTGACAGTCGGACAACATGTTACGAGGGAACCAATACGAGAGCAGCCTTTTGTTTAATCCAACCTCGAAGCATTTACTAGGGCCCGGCACTAAAGATATCGGGCAATAGGATTTTACGGCGGGTTTTTTACCTTTACCTTTGCACAGCCGGCATATTTTCATTCCGGGTATATTCCCGATCTCATGCAGTCATGAAAGAGGTTCGAAAGGACGAAGCTAATGGCGGGGCCGGCCTGCTTCAGGAGGCTGGCGGACAGGCCGTATATGTCAGTGTGTTTTTGGAGGCGATCGAGGTTCTGAAAATGTTGTCTATTTCGGTCGGCGTGAACGGTAGCAATCTTATCGAAGACTCGCTGGGCGTGCGCCGCTGGGACATGGAGGCGAGGCACCGCGCGCGGTCCGGGGCGGGCGCTCCGCAGGCGGCGGCTGCCGTCACGAACTGGCGGTTGACGGTGTCCACGAGCTGCTGCTTTGATGCAAACGATTTCCCACCGGTGTCCAGCAACAGGTCTGTGTAATCGACTCGCTCGCGAGGCTTCCTCGCTAACTCCATGTTTATGGCCTTCCACATCGCCTTACTTTTGTTAGGATTGCTATTTATAAGGGAATTAAAATATTCCGTCCGTTTAGTCTTTAATTTATAGTCATATGACATTTGTAGTTTAGTCAGGGCCTCGTTAATACTAATATTACTGGGGTTATTCTTTGTGTATTGTATAAAATCGAATAAGAGTAATTTTAAATTATATATGTCGGAATCTACCCACGGGCTGCTATTTGACTGCACTTTGGTGTTTTTTATTGGAATATGTATATCAAGAAAGCTGGTCAGTATGCAAATAACGGCCTCGGCAAACCGTCTACAATCATCACTGTATTTATGCACGATTTGTTGCCAGATAATATTGAACTAAAGGATCCGACCAATCTGCGTGGAGAGCTTACTCTCGAGCAAGCCACGTAAAACTGCCCGTGCGAGAAACAGTCCCCCTAAGATCCCTGCGGTTTTCCGTGAATGACTGATCATTTTTTTTTTGTTAATTTGTGACATTTTGCATGCCAGATGCTGGTGAAGTATGTATTGTTCCTTAATATTGTTTGACCATCTTCTGTACCATATTTCAAGCAAAATAAAGTTATTTGTATTTGTATTGGACCCTGAGACGTATTGATTGTGAAACAGACCTTAAGGGGGAACTGCAGCCTTTTAAATTCGAATTGGTATTCCGAGGGTATAAATGGTATCCGGGGTATATACTTACACAGATTCAACTCGAGCACAGTCAGTACGATGGCTTCTATTGCAAAACTTCGGCTGATTGACATTTCGCAGCAATGTTACTCGAGCACCCACTTTTAAGATAAATATCTGAGAAGGTAGGCAGGGTGGGTTAAGTGCATTTAAAAACTACGCGATAGTTTATGGCATGGCAGGCACTATTTGACGCCTTAATGCAAATTTTAACTTCATCAGCTCGAGTTCCCCTCGAAACTACGGGCAGAGTCTGATGAAAGTCTCCAGCTAACAACATTGTGACTCCACCCATCATACCATCGTTCTCTCTAATGTCTTTCAAAATTCTATTCAGCGCTTCAAAATACCCTTTATACGCCATTGTACAGTCAGCAGCCGAGAAACGTGACCCCTCTGCGATATAATGTTAGTATGGCAGGTGGATTACTTTTCTCTGCAACTGACTGTACTTTTGTCCCAGATTATTACCCCTTATTTCACCCTTTTCAGGTATGAATTTCCAAAAATACTGAAATTATATTCAAATGATTACAGGTTTTCGATACAAACTTTCTACCCCAATTTAACCCCGTTAGGAGATGAATTTCCAAAAATTCTTTCATATTGCTTGTTTATGTTATAAATAGTACTGTGACTAATACTGTGAAAATGTCAAGTAGTTGAGTAGTTTCGGATCTGCGTTGTAATGTCAGTCAGTCAGGACTTTTCCTTTTTATATTATATAGAAGATATACAATAGTGTGAAGTAGAAAGCACGCATCAAAAGCACAGCACCATCTGTGTATTCTGTAAGTAAGTAAAAACTGTTACAAATATGAAGTGGTAGAAGCCGTTCTATTAAAACTTGTATTTAATTATTGTAATGAGTATATAGTAAGATCGTTTAATGCAACCAAATAACAATAAACTTACAGACAAACATGTAGGTACAGTTACTCCATATAGCGATGACCATCTGTATTCATTCTTTCTATGCGGTTGCGATAGGTACCTACTGTTAAATTTAGATGACATTCCAAAAAAAATATTAATATTTCTTGAATTCATTTCATCATGAATGATGATGATTTTTATTATGATGCAAAAATTACGCAAATTGTTAAAAATAAAGAACGTTTTTCGTTTACACCTAACGCCATCCAGTTACGCAAACAGGTACTAACGTGTCATATTGGTTTCAAAGCAATTATTTCTTTATAATTCTCCGGAATAAAAATTTCAGAGTTAACAAAAGTGATGATTTTCCATTTATTGTTAAAAAGTACCGTTTTATGTATTTATCGTATTTATAAACCATACATTTCTAACATAATATTTATCATTTAGTGATGATCGCAAGTCCAAAATGTACAACAGTATGTATTATACGGCTATATTAAGATATACTCGTATTTGTATGTTACGTCATGTACGGAAGGTGTGTTCTTTGCTTAATCGTGCAGGTAGTATTACTGTTGTTACCAATTGCTTATTCATGTCACAATTTACACAAATAGATACTAACGTGTCGGTCGACATCAATATCCAGCCCAATAGACGTTGGGGGTCTCAACTGACGGTTGAGATGACTTTTGTAGTGTAATTTACCAATTGTGTTGTAATTAATATATCTGTTAAACTGATGCTGGCAAAAGTCTCGAACTGCCATTTCTCTTTATATAAATAAATATACTAACGTGTCAAATTGGTTTCCTAGCAACTATTTGTTGATATAATTCTTCGCAATAAAATATCTCAATTAACAAAACTCGGAGTTTTCTAAGGCTTTTCCATTTATTGTTAAAAAATCCATTTAATGAATGAATATCCTCGAAAATTGTAGCCTATGTCCTATTCTGATATCTAAGCTATATTACTGAAGAGTTTTATGCAAATCTGTTGTGTAGTTTTTGCGCAATAGTGGAACGTACATAGATACTTTCACGTTTATAATATAGTAAGGACTAGAAGGCGCCCGCAACTTCGTACGCGGAGCGGGAAAAGTCTAACCCTCTTTTTTCGTCAGCGCAGTCCCGACTCGAAAAGTATCCTATAACCATCTGGACATACCCGGCTACCCGTGTGCCGAAAAAGATTTTGCGTGATGAAGCCACAACGACATATACAAACATACAAAAAATCCAAAAAATAATAATTTCGTTTTAGTGAACTCCAAATAGTCCGTATCAACATTTTTTTTTAACTATCTTCAATGTACAGACATTTCATTTTTACAACTTTATAATAGTATAGATATGACCTTTAATATTTTGAACAAAGGACTATGACTATGATATGAACAAAAAAAAAACCGGCCAAGAGCATGTCGGACCATGCTCAGTTTACAGGTTACGCAGCAGTTCATAGGAAAAATGCACACTACAGGTGAAAAAAATGCTACATTAAAAAATGCTCGAGTAAAAGAACGTATCTCCACGGCACTTGCGTCCTTTTGCGGAGAAGTGCCGTTTTTCGGCAATAACTCTAATACGATATATCCGATCATGTTAACATGTTCGCGGACGCGGATTGCATAGCATCCGTTTTTGTACTACTCCTGGTGACGCACCTGCTATTGAATTCGTTATTTGGTTATACTTCTGAATTAGAATGCTTAGCAATCCGCTTGACCACAGTATCATTCACCAACATTTCCTCTATCATTCACTAAAATCAGAGTTTACGTACCGTAAAATTACATAGTTTTATCGGAGTTATGAAATATACTGTGACGTCTCAGATTGCGCCCCCTGTGACGCGTATGCAATAGCATTCGATTTTGTATGGCAAGGTCCTCAGTAGGGCCGCGCGTGCGTGTCTGGGAGTGGGCACGTGAAATGTGGCCAAATTTCGCGCGCAAACGCTATTGTACGGATTGTTTGTAACATGTTTTTTACAGTTTCTTTATGTTTTTGGTTGTGGTTTTATAAACAAATATGTTTACTGACTGTTTTATTGTAGTGCAACTTAATTTTGATTACGGTAAATAAAGAAAAGTGAGACATGTTTATACCTATTATTAAAGTAATTATTTTAGTACTTAGTCATTGTTTTGGTCATGTAATTGTGAATTTATAGCCTATTCGTGGTAGATGCTGACCGCTTACGTTATGACAAGCATTGTGTATGTAATTTGTTTGTGTTTAACTTCTTATGATTGGTTTAGATGCCTCCAAAAAAAAAAAACTGGGCGATTTCTGTCCCGAAATAAACGCGCCAGTGCCTCATAGAGGACTCCGTTAGCACCTACACAACCGCACGTTCCACCAAAGGTTCATCCTGTACGTTCTGTAAATGCTAAGATCACATTTTGACTAGGTATTGTGTCAAACATGCATACGCATCCGAATTGTATAGCATTTGTTGCCACATAGTGTAAAAAAAATTGGTTTCATATTGACAAGGATTGCATAGCATTCGACTTGCATAGAATTTCGCGTCACATAATAACCCTAATTTTAGCTTTGTTTTGACGGGTATGCAATAGCAGTTGTAAAATTCCCATACAAAATTTTGGTGTCCCAGAGGTGTGACTAAGCGTCCGCGAACGTGTTAAAAACGATTTTGGTCGAAAGTACTCATTAAGTTTTATCTTTATAAATTCTTTAATATTATTTGACATAAGGAGTAGAAAATAGAGGGGGGAGAGAGTAAAATTTATGCTAATTTAGGAGCGATTATTTCCGAAAATGTACACAAAATCAATTTTTTAGAAACTTCAAATTGTTTTTAAAAGATTGTCGGTATATAAGGGCCCACACAATGATATTTGCTGAATATTGTTTTTAGTTTCGGTTACATGTATTGTGGTTTTTTCTTTAAACTAAGTATAGCGGCTCACACCAGACACCTATACTCTAAAGTTCATCTATGTTCATCTTGTAGTTTTTGAGTAAAATGCCTATGACATACGGGCGGACGGAAGGACGGACAGACGGACGCCATTTTGGCTACGGCACCAGAAAAATAAGTTTTAAATACAATAACTTTATATCAAGGTTTTGGAAGATAAACATCATAACAATATTTGGTAAATGGGGAATGGTTAAAAAATTTCAAAAATCTTGAAATTTTGTTTATTGGTAGGAATAAGTCTCCTTATTGTCAGAAAAAAATTACAGATTATTCTGTGCCTTAGAAAAAAATAAAAAGATGAAAAGGTGTTGGTGGGCCTATATGACAGCCTATACGATACGGCATATGCACCATTGATGTTATCGATTAAAATGGCTGTAAATGTACTGTTATTCTTGTCGTACCGTCTAATCTGTCATATAGGCCCACCAACACCTTTTCATCTTTTTTTTTTTTTCTAAGCCACAGAAAATCTGTAATTTTTTTCTGAAGATAAGGAATATTCTAAACTAAAATATTCTACGATCTACGTTGACTGAGTTAAACATACCAATAATTTTTAAATTTTCAATGTTCGTATTCTTACATTAACAGTAGGTTTTCACGTTGATTACGACGTTCAAAAGAAACTAATATTAACACTCATCAATAAGTAGTCATGAATTGAAACAAGTATAATTTAAAAAAATTTGGATAAGAGAAAAACACTACTTCGCGAAAACCCGTTTTCCACCCTTAAACAGCTGCGTAAAGTAGCACTTTCTGTATTAAAAAATAGTTTGAAGTGATGTTTTTTTTTCCACTCCACGTCCGAGCTAAGCGGACGAAACGGAACCAATAATGAATTAGGTTGATCGATTGGCTGTTAGGTTGATTAGTTAGCAGAGGTAGGCATTCGCCTCGTTGTCGGAAAAATATCT
This sequence comes from Hedya salicella, assembly GCA_905404275.2. Taxonomy (NCBI): domain Eukaryota; kingdom Metazoa; phylum Arthropoda; class Insecta; order Lepidoptera; family Tortricidae; genus Hedya; species Hedya salicella. The sequence continues at coordinate 41,706,065 of FR990096.1, forward strand.
ATAAAATTAATATCTACAAAAATATTTATAAAACGAATGAGCATTACACAAGTGTACAACAAGTTGCCGGATAGCTTAAAGGTTCTTCAAGGTGAATAATTTAGCTCGTCTTTAAGGAAATGGTTTTTGATTTACTGTTTTTACAGTCTAAGTGAGATTTTTTATTTATTATTATGAAATGTATCACATTTTTAATAATCAAAATCCAATTCATCCGTTTTATATTTATATATTGACAGTGGAAAGGGAGGATCCTTGAAGGGACGTTCAGAAGGGAATTTTACACGAGAGCGTTATAAAGATTTCATTATACAAAAAAATATAATTGTTTTTCTCTAAAGAAGAAAACTATGAAAACAATATTTAAATTTTAATAGCTTGTAAACTTTATACCCAAATTAAAATAAAATCGGAAATGAATGTCACTTAACCGAAATAAGCAAATACCAGTTCCCGGATAAACCGCATGCGACCCCATGGCAAGAAATATAACCACAGAAAAGATTTATGAAGGTCTCTTTTTATTTCATTTACAGCATCATCAGGAACATCGATTTAAACCACAACAGTGTAGTAATTATTAGCGAGATCAACTTTTCTTGGGCATGAATAATTTGGCAAAAATTTACATTTTCTTTTATTGTAAATTGAAGACAGTAAATTTATGTAGTTAGTATTAATTTGACCCGAGGATAAACAACGTTACCCCTTTGTAACAGAGAAAGTTTATTTAGACATTTCTTAAACCTGACACATATGCTTTAATTTGAATAATTAAGGGTTCAGTCGATGGAAAATAAATACATTTAATGATAAAAATAGTATAGAAAATACTTATAAATACGAATGAGTTTTCTTTTTTTCAGTATCTATGTAATTTTATACATAAATAAACGAATATGGTATTTACTTACTTATTTATTTATATTGATACTCAATTGATTGCACATTTAATAAATAAAAGGTATATCATGGTATTCTTGTATAGTTCCATAGTTATTGAAGAATACACGACATGGAACCAGCGCGATGCTGCCGCCACACGTGCACGTTATGTACTATATTTAGATAACCATTCTTACGTTTCGAAGATGCTGGTTACCATGAAAATAAAATTGCAATGAAAAATAGCATTTCTGAATCTGCATTTTTCAATACTTACGTTCTATTACCACATTCTATTGCACAGGGTCTCGATTAGTCAAAATTTCATAAAAAATATTTTGGTTTTCAATAATAATCTGGGGGCACGCTAAGACGAACAAAAAAGAAGCAGGGAGGGCACTACCTACCTTTTCTCGAACCGTTTCGTCTCATTTTCAAACCCTCATGGCTTCGTCCCAGTAAACACTAGAGCGCCTAAATTCACAGGTTAAGATGCAGTTAGGGAACATATGAATTGCACTAAATTGAATTGATCTAGGTTTTATTGGTACCTAAAATACGCCGATTTTGCCACTCACTCACTAACACACTCACGTATCAAAACCTCTGGGGTACTTCCTGATGACCTACAAAGCTGAAATTTGGTATGTAAGCTAGTACACAGATAACAAAATAATTCTTACACTTGGAACTATTACCCCCCAAACCCTTAAAGTAAGGAATGGAAATTTGTATGAGAATTTCGCAAATTTTGATGCTAGAGGTCTGAAAATTTATGTAGGGACCTTGTTATAAATAATAAAATAGATATTATTTTAGGCTTTTTAGTAATAAATTGGCAGCCAGACGGTCCGATGGACTTATTTACGGTACTCTATGAAACGGCCAAGCCATACTTTTGAAACCAAGGTGTAGGGGTTAGTAAACTTAGGGGCTTGAAGCCAGTTGATGCCATCTGTTTTTAACCGAGGTGGTAGCGTTAGTCGGTCAGGTAATTCAGGGCTTAGGGGCTTGGCTTTTCCTAGGATGTGATAACTTTTTTACAGTGAAAGTGTTATGAGCATTTGAGCCTTGGCCGCCAACATGAAATGTTTTTGGGGGGGTTGGGATTATATGTGATGCACACAGACACTAGTCCGTGAGCACGGTCCAAAATTGCCTATGTAATATGACATCACGATAAAACGCAAGGCACACACTTAGAAAAGTTGTGCTGAGCGAAAATCAAAAGAATATCGCACTTGAAATTGGCCGGAAGTTTGAAAAAAACCGTCACTTCCGGTCCAATTTTTAAGGTTACATTTACGTCATGTGACATCACTACGAAACACGTGGCATCATTTAGCCCTTTAATCGTAAAGACAGGAAACATAAGTCTGTCAGTTCTGAAATGGCCGGAACTTGACAGACGGTGCCAAAGATGGCCACTGGATACCCCTTCCTACGTCATGTGACATCTTGACGAAAATTATTATAAAGGTTTTGAAGTAATAGTGTATTTAAGAATAAATAAGTCGGCCTAGCCATATCTGGCCGGAAGTCCTTTAAAAGTGTTTTTTTAACAGCTAGGTAGAAGTGATCAAATCATGTTAAATGCCCATAATTTAACAAATTATTATCGATTAACAAGGATTATCGACTCATCTGTTGTGTTCGTTATTATCTACAAGTTTTTACCCGCGACTTCGTCCGCGTATAGCTCGAATTTCAATGAATCCTTCTTTAGTGCGCCTCTACATACATCTCTAACGGAATACGAGTATGTGTTTTAACTCTCGTATTACTATTTTATATACTTGTAATTTGAAAAAAAAAACTGATGTAGGTACCTAATTGAACCATTGAAATTTAAATATTTACAGGTCTTCCATTCAAACATTCAAACCCAATTTAACCCCGTTAGGGGATGAATTTCCAAAAATGTCGAAATCAGTTTTCTTAGTTTTAAATAAAGAGTCTATGTCTAATCGCGAAATATTATAACAGTTACTCAAATAATTACAGGTAGTACTACAATACAACTGTGTTTTCTGGCAAATAAACTTTGACACATTAAATTATTTTAATATAAAAATACGGCGAACATTACGCAACCCACTCTAACGTGCAAGGCACGTAGATGCGTCGGCAGCCACAACGCATTGTGCCACAGCTCCATTTGCACCCACAAAGGTCATGAGTAGGCTGTGAATTCTCACTAAATTTGGACTCCATCTGCCTTCCATAAGATGAACTTGGGATGACATTGATATCATCCAATTTAAGACGTCCCTATATATGACCCGCTTGAAACGCTGCACGTAGAGCATATTCTGCATATTTTGCTTCTGAGGAATGATCAAAATAAATCGGATACATTTGTTTTTTTTATGAACTGGCACCTCTGTTCCTAAGAGTTGAATGTTGTCTATTCTTGATTCAAATCATGTATTTTGGTCCCAACTATCACTGTGCAAAGCAGCTTGCTTCCATTAGAAAATACAATCCTTCTTTCATGATTACAATATCTCAATGAAAGGAACTGAACAACTGAACGTTAGTCTGTCAATTATGTCCGTACCTATTTTTGAGGATCACTCTACCGTCTTCCGTTTCAATCACTGACTTATGGTTATGAAATCTAATTTTGTCTCTTAGCCGTACAATTTATCTAACATTTCTTTTATATAAACCTTGTCCTGACAATTACAAACACAACATTTTTTTTTGTTGAATTAGCCAAAGTGCAGCCGTTCTGAAGTTAAGCGCAAATACTCGTTCATACACCCTCCGTAGTCTCCGTACATGTCCCGTGTCGGTCGTACAATAGTCACTAATAGACAATGTAAGTCGGTTACGGGCACAATCGTGTTTTTATTTCATAAAATGATATCTTAGGGGAAAAATGCATACAAAGACGTGTACGAAGGAACCAAATTTTCCCCTATAAACCTTCGGCAATTTATTTTTATTTTATTTCTCTTAAATATTGATAAATCACATGTATTTTGACATCTATGAATATAGCATACATTTTAGCTGTTTTTTCGAAGGTACGCCGTCACGCACGCCCGGCCGACGTTCTGCAACGTGTGCCGGGAGTCGTTTGGCGCTCTGGGCACGGCACACGCGCTTGCTTGTGAGCTGTGCAAGTTTAAGGCTCACAAGCGATGCGCATCGCGTGCTCCGCCTTCCTGCAAATGGAGCACCCTGGCATCACTTGGGCCGCACGTCGTGGAGGACGATGATGGGGTAAGGAACTTTGTTTTAGCGATGCAAAAAATACGAATACGAATATTGGTATTCACCGAACATTACGTAATCTTCATGCACTGCCCCCTGAGATCGCCACCATCTCATCAGGTAACCCGCCGCCAAGCAGAAGTTTCTTGATTTTTAGTTTATGAGTGTTCAGTGGTTACATGAAATCTGTGTCGATCTAATTCTTCGATAAGTTTCCATTAGGCTGTCCAAATTGTGTTGATTCACATAATTTTCGTTACGCAGAGTGTTTTCCGTAAAATATAATTATATTGGGGACATGCAACATAGGTTCGGTAGAAAAATGATTCTGAAATAATGAATGGTAAAGAATACTGTATTTAGTTCAATTTGCTAAGCGAATTGTCTGCGAATTGATTTTGGATTCAAAAGCTTTTTTTATACAAAATTCGATAACGTTAATCTGATTTTCACGAATTTTGGAAATGTTTTGAATACTCTCCAGAACTAAGTGTGGGAAGGAAAAAAAAAGGAAACTGGGAGTACGAGTATGAGTGATGCAACCAAGGCTCACCTGTTATAGAAAAATAAGCATATTGGTATGGTTTAATTTCAATGATATTGTTGACAACCGAAATTATAACCAAAATTAATTTTGCACGAAAACATCTAAATCAAGGTAGAGTTTACACTGACTGACATCCTGTCAAAATTGGTGGAAATCGTTAACGCTTTTTAAGTTAATAGAAGAGTTTAATATTATTACGCTAAACGCAGAATGTTGAGCTGGTACCGCTATATAATGGGAACTTTTATACGCATTTTTAGCTACCTCCTCGTTACTGGTAGCGCTTTGAGAATATCTAACAAAGAAGAATCATATTATTACATTTATCCTTGTATGAAACGATAAACCAGTTTTATACCGGGTTCTTTCCGAAAGCTCGCGGCGGGAAAAGGGGAGTAGGTTGCTATTGACTACAGTCAAGCTTTTCTAAATCTTTCACGCGCTCACCTGCAAACCTACCAGTAAATAAAAAACCAGCCAAGTGCGAGTCGGACTCGCACACCGAGGGCTCCGTACAAAATTTACGCTACAAATAGCCTTATCTATGAAAGTCCAGTGTTAGCAGAGCCCTAGTCCTAAGCATAATGTGCTCAATCATTTTATATTGGTTACTGAGATAAACAGACAAACATAAAAAAAATGAAGAGAGACAAACATGAAGAAAATATTATAAAAAAAATAGTTATTCAGATTTATTTTGTTGATTATGCTATAAGAGCTTCTTTCATACGAAATTTCAATATTCTAGAATATCTGGAATAACCCTATCAATAAAAAAAAGTGTCGAAATATACGTTTTTTTTGCGGCATAAACGGCCATATTTTATTCTTCGTAGACTTAGAAGTTTGATTTTTTCACAGCTTCAAGGGATCGTAGAAAGTATATAGTTTTAATTTTAACTCGAGACCTCGAGTGTTTATCTGGAACTGTTTTTGAATAAAGTACAAGGGTTGATAGTCGGATCCCATTATTGCAGTGTGCCTTTTAAAATACATTCGTCGTGATCCACGAATGCTTGAAATGAAAGCTTGGGATCATGACGTATTAAATTAACACCTATGTTATAATCGAAAAAAAAAAAAAATCGAGCAGCAGCCACCAAATCATAGAACTTGGTTTTGTGTGGATATTAAGTTACTGCCCACGTACATCCACCCATCGTGGAAAAGCGGAGTGACTTCGGTCACTAGAAGAGAAACATATTAGGATATTTACCATGTCGCTAACAATATCCCATCCCAAAGCTACTAATCAACCTGTGGAACAAACGTTACATCTTGCTGTTGGATAACAGGCAAAGACCTGGTTAAATAAGCCGACGATCGTTCTTTTATATATATGTTTCTTATTATTACATATTGTATAACTACGTGTACTATATGTATAACACAGTAACAACAGATGCGAGTAAATGATTTGTAATAAAAGTAATTGAATGTTACTAGGAGCCTAGTCCACCAACATGCAGGGCATAATTCTACTGGACCCACCAGTTAACGTGGAATACAGTGTTTATATGCATATATGGTCGCACTGAGAACGTATCTCATCTACGATTGCTCATCGGATCCCAAGACAGGTCTAGTGATATACCGTGCGTATATACATACAGTGACATCGAAATAACAATATCATCCAAAAAAGCACATTAATTTAACATGTACATCAACGGGCCATCTGATCAAAGGCCTGGTCTAGCGACATACCATGCGTATGTTCCATGACCTACATCTAGCGGTTTAACGGGAACATCAACGGCCCGTCTGATCAAAGGCATGGCCTAGCGACATAGACATACCGTGCGTATGTTCCGTGACCTGTCTAGCGGTGTAACGTGCGTACACACACACGACTATAAAATAAGAACCACTCCTTCGGGGTATATCATAGCTACTACTACTACTACTAGTGCATATGTTCATGACTTAGTATTAGAAATTCGTATGTGCTGGCGTCGAGGATACATATCTAGACTAGAGTCTGGCTACTGAAATATTACCCAATTTTTGGCGCGAAATTCAAAAAATCTTTGGCTGGTCACACTTTGAGTAGTAGGAATTGTAGTTTTGTTTTGATACTAGAAAATATTTTTGATTTTCTGTGGACACGTAAGGTACCTAAACCTAAGGAAATAAGTAAAATATACGTTGACGTGCACTCAAAGTCAGCTCACACAATTTCTACCACTATCTACAGTACAGTGAACGACAAACACATATGTTTACACTTTCTCACCATATACCATTATAACAAGGCGAAAAATGAAATGTGGTGTGTAAATAAGATCTAGTTCTATATCATTAATCTAATTATAAATCCATCATCAAGGTCTGTGGTTAGGTTAAGTAGGTATAGACATGGTTTAGGTTAGAGTAATGTTGCACCGGCACGATGAGCCAAGTGCGGGATTCCATCGACACGCTCGTCGCTCATATATAGACATTTTTGGCCAAGATCATTTATACTTTTAAGAAGTTGTAAAAATGAAATGTCTGTACGATGAAGATATTTTCAAAAAATTGATTGTACGGACTATTTGGAGGTCACTTAAACTAATTTATTTTTTTGCATTTTGTATGTTTGTATGTGTCGTTGTGGCTTCATCACGCAAAATCGGCTAAATAGATTTCCATAATTTTTGGTACACGCGTAGCTGGGTATCTCCAGGTGGTAATAGGATACTTTTTACCCAACTACGTTGAAGAAAAAACGGCTGGTTATGACTTTTTCTCCTCCGCGAACGAAGTTGCTGGCATCTTCTAGTTTTATATATTTTTATATGAAATTACTACTGACCAGTTCTCACTTTTCTTCTGAATATTGGTTTTCAGTAAGTAACTCCTTACGTTCCAATGTTGTGATTTTATTAATATTTTCCAGAACTTCTAACCTTACATTGACTAACATTTTGTCTCTTTGATGAGATTCAGGTATTAATAAATGCACGTACCTAATCATAGTTATAAGCAAATGTTAGAACTAGTACGTAAAGTTAAAGTATCAAAATATTTATAGAGCACCAACCTACAAAATTGTTTACGACTTGTAAACATTGCAGTTTTTCGTTGTATAGCGCTTCAATGTCGGCTTCGCACATTATCGTAATTATTTACGAGCTGAAATAATAGTTTGCGGCCCTCACTCGGTATAGTCATTGTTAATATTACTTATTTATATTCTCCTTTTGCACGTAAATACCGCGGACCATTTGCACGAAAGACATAAATTGACAACAGACTTTTAGCCGTTTTTTTTAAATCATAGACAAAGGGTGATACCACAAGTAAATATCTGTCAACAATATTTGGCTAGCCAGACTCTAGCAATGCTCTTAGCGTTTGCCAAGTGCCCACCTATTCGTGGAGATGACAACCTAAGTTGTTGTTCAAATAATATGACAGTTTTTAAGAAAAGGTCCCACTTTGTCGATATGGAGTTATGAGTAGTTCCTAATACTACAGGTCATACGCTATCTTTTGGTGAAAGATATATCTCTCTAGGTGCTAAAGTTATTTTTTTTTAAATTCTTCAAATTTGCAAAAGTGAAAAAGCGATAGTTGAGAAAACGTTGGTTAATGTTTGGGACGGCAAAAAACATACTTGTACTTTGAAGTTATGGAGTGGTTAGTATGAAATCAATTGGCATACTTTAAGGATTTTAAATTAATCAAAATCATATATGTAACCTTAGTAGTTTGAATATTACAGAGGCTTGAACATAAAAGCAGAACGAAAATACGTCAATCCTGAATATGGGTTTATTTTCTATATTTATAACACGACACGCAGATTTATCATTAAAGTTATATTTATAAATGTATTTACATGCTTAAAAAGACAGAAATAATGCTATGGATCCCTTTAGTTAGTTATTATGTCAAAAAGTTAATAAAAAATGAATTGAACAGTCCAGCATAAAAAAAATACAAATGACATGTGTATTTTGATATATAACATAAGATTACTTTAAAACACACTTATCAAGCATAAAAAAGTATTAATATCAAATTCTAAGTACTTGTTTATGCATTATGAAGTTTAGTGATTTTCTATAGGGAGCGTCCCACTTTGTCGATTTACTAAACTTTAGTGCTCGTTCAGTGAAATGTATGTGTTTGGTATATTTAACCCATTTTATGTATGAGATAAAGGTTTGTTATTGTTAATCTAATCATTGATACTAATGTCGTTTGTTTGATCTTTTTTTACGGAATTTGAACGGAATTTATTTTAGACTCAAGTTTAGTGTCCCACTTTGACGGTTTGTTGGTTCATACGCTAAAAAATTACTACAAGTATAAAATTAGCTTTTAAAACATAGGTGTAATGTTTTTCGAGTTAGTATTTATATAAATGTTATTTTATATCTGTCGGTAGTAGGCTTTGTTATCGATAATTCCGCCGAACCCAAAACAGTATAATTAAAAACCAAAAATTTTATACGTATTGAACCTATAAGACGTAACAAACGAATCGAACGCAACGCATCTTTTGAGTCGCCGCCGCGTCGGCGACATCAAAGGCACTGCCGCCGCTAAGTGCTTTGTGTAAAGCAGACGTGGGTAGGTGCCTAATCGGCTATACGCGCAGCGCAAGCGGCGACGGCCGTGCCAGTGCGAGGTGAGCTACCGCTGAGGTTGGTTGTAATATTAGTTGCGAAGTGGCTTGTGTTGTATAGTGCCAAGCACTATGATGCACCATGAAGTGAGTATTCGAATACAATTTTTTTTAAAATAGTACAATATTTTAAATTACTTAGGTACTTTTATTACGTGGTATTCATAATTAAGCGGAGTGATGGGACGTTATCAATTTTCTTTTGTTTTAAATGAAGTCTATATGAGAAATATTATAACATTTACTCAATTAATTACAGGTTTTCCGTGCAAACTTTCAACCCAAATTTAACCCCGTTATGGGATGAATTTACAAAAATGCTGAAATAAGTTTTCTTAGTTTAAATGACGAGTCGCGAATTATTATAACAGTTACTCAAATAATCATAGGTTTTCCATACCAAATTTCAACCCCAATTTAACCCTGGTTGGGGATGAATTTCCAAAAAATGCTGAAATGATTTTCTTATTTTTTAATGAAGAGTATACGCGAAATGTTATAACAGTTACTCTACTAATTACAGGTTTTCAAAAGATACTTTCAACCCTAATTTAACCCCGTTAGAAGATGGATTTTGAAAAATGCTAAAAATTGTTTTCTTAGTTTTAAATTAAGAGTCTTTACGCGAAATATTATCACAGTTAATCAATTGATTACAGGTTTTCAATACATACTTTCAACCCCAATTTATACAAAGATTCAAGTCTATAACTTTCCAAATGAACGATTTCCATACAACGGTTCAACCCCTATTTCACACCCTTAAGGGTTGAAGTTCGAAAAATCCTTTCTTAGTACACGTCCACGTACTATAAAGAATATACGTTCCAAATTTCATGCTTATATCTTTAGCGGTTTAGGCTGTGCGTTGTCTGTCAATAGGTAGTATCATTAACGCAAAAGTTTTATATGTATAGATGATTTGGACCAGGTACCTAATTTAAAATCAATAAAGTTTGGCAAATAATTTAATACCAACCCCTCCATAACTTCAAAGTACAAGTGTGTTTTTTTGCGGTCTCAAGCTTTAACCAACATTTTCTCAATTGTCGCTTTTTCACTTTTGCAAGTTTGAAGAATTAAAAAAGAATAACTATAGCACTTAGAGACATAATTTTTTCACCGAAAGAGTTATGAGTAGTTTGTAATATAACAAAGCATACGCTAACTCCATATCGCCAAAGTAGAAATTTGTCCCTAAAACAGGCACAAATATGATATCGACGATTCTTTTAGTTATTCGAGAAAGTGGGACGCTGGGCACTAAACTTTGAGGCCTTAAAAAGGTGCTTAAATTAGACATTTATGGGTCGACATCAAAATCATAGGTTTATTACAGTATGTTCTATCAGTTTTCAATGAAAGTCGATTTTCGGTAGGTTTTTGCCATATTTCACTAAACTGCCCGTAACTCCGTAACTAGAACCGACAAAGTGGGGCGTTTTACTAAACTCTCACATATAAAGAAATCCTTCAGCTATGAATATGTAAAGAACCGATAGCAATATATTGAAACATAGGTATCAATGCCGCAATTAGTTGAACACGTTAATAATTAATACTGAGTTTAACAATATAGACGATGATCTGGAAAAAGATGGAAGAAAACTATTTAAATATCTCTTTGCTCATGGCAGTCCAATGCAATGCAAGGGCGTGATTGCTCAAGATTAACACTGATGATCGTTCAGAACCTATATCACTTCTCCACTAATCACGACTACGTTTGTGAGACAGAAAAAAAGGTTGAAACCTGAGTAGTCCAGTAACCTTTTCACCTGAAAGTATAAGGTACTTTGCGTCAAATCCGGTAGTTCTGATTTTTTGCAGGCTTGTTTATAATGTTCGCCCAATGAATAATCCAAGTTTGTGACCTTGAGCGCTGAACGCAACTTTGTCAAAAATCAAAATACCGCGAAAATTTCGGATTGTTTTCAGATTTTAGCGATTGTAGCCCTTAACGACTAGTTTTTGACAGTACCATTTTAAAACGATTTTAAAGTAGGCAAAATTTGCAACAATATAAGAATAGAATTGCCTCTGAAAACCCAATAGTTTCTGAGGTTTTTTACAAAATTCATATATTTTTCGAACTTCACAATTTTTTGCAATATTTTAGACATCTCTCGAACAACTCTAGTGAGATGTAGTTCCAATTACCTCCAACGGAGTGTTCTAGTGGTATTCGTGTGACACACTTGAAGATATTAAAATCAACCATAAGACTTACAACTTAACTTTTAACTCGCTTATTTTATTTACAAAGCTACATACATCATGACAATTAATCATTTTGGATCTCGAAAACAATTGCAATTATATTCGCTTGGAAGGCTGATGAAAATAGAGAGATTTTGGAAATTATTATATCATGAACTCGACTCTTAATAATAATGATGAAACAATTAGGTTCATAAGCAAATATCTCTTTTATTGCCTATATTATTTATATTTATGCGTATATAAAAGTTAAGAAGTGAAGTCAAAAATATTAATAATTGCTTCATCCAAAACAGTTCGCCAATTGCACGAGAATTTCAAAATGCTATTTCCTAACAGGAAAAATCGTTAGTTAAATATATAGATTAAATATAATGAAATATTCCAATGTATACCAGGATTCTTTTTCTTTTTTTCTTTTTACAAATAATAGTATCTTTCTCGTTATGGGTACTGTTCTGCAGACGAATAATAAAGGCAAATGAGACAAATAAGTTTTAATAGGTTGACCTCGAATAAATAGAACAGCCAGCACATTTGGGAACGGAAACATTTTTTTTTGTTTCTTCTATGTAATTATCAGTTACTGTTCCTTACCAAAAATAAAACCAAGTTAGCGATAAGAAGTCGTAAAAATGCTGACTTGATTTCGTCCATAGGGTCGTCCTATGTAAGGTTTATACCACGGATTTTGATGTATAAACCTTATCCTGAAAGATCGAGCCTATGTATTTATTAAAAACTAAATATCACATAACTTTACAATGATAATGATAACAGCACTGCAGTTTGTTTTGTTGTTAAAACAAACAACTTTTTACTAATTCTGTACAAGTAAAACAAACAGAACTGTACGTATTAAAAACATGTAGTTCTTAATTTAAAACCTTGTATTACATGAACATGACTGTGTTATAGGAAACAAAAGTACCTTTAGCTAATTTAAAGTCATATTTTGTTTATGCCACACTTAATAAATGAGTAATACGAAACCAAAGTATTTTACTATTGGGCGTAAATGTTCAGCGTGCCGGGCCTGATGAAGACGTTGGTTATTACCAAAACATTACATAAGAAGACAGACATTGTAAAGTTAATAAGGTACTGAGCATAATAACGTTAGTTTATGAAAGGGAAGCCGATAACGTCTTTGGCATTCGGGGAGATTTGGGAGTCTCGCCCTCGCGTGTTCTATTGTTGGCATTTATACCTGCTCTTTGCTCAATATTCCACTACACAATCCTAACGTGATACTCATTGTGATTTATAATTCAGTAAGCGAATACGGGACCAAGTTGGCATTATTACCTTCTGTTTCCACGATTATCACTAATTTAAATAAAACAATTTAAACGAACCAGAATGCTGCACGGGGCTATTGAGATTCAATTTAGATAAGAACATCCTAATTTGAATAGAGAAGAAGGGTGTTACCACCAGCGTGGGATCCTGTAATATATCTCATTAAGGAACAAGCAAGCCACAGGACTGCAAAAAAAACTTAATTTCGAAAGGTGTGAAAATATGTTATGTGGTTTAAAGTAGTTTACCTGCGGGCTTATGATGGTCGCGTTTATCACGCGATAAATGATATGATAACGCGTCTGTCACTCTCGCACTCACATACGTGTTAGAAGGTGACGGCAGCTATGTCACTTATTTATCGCCTAACAAATGAAACTATAATAGGCCCGCTGGTATCTTAGTTTTTAAAATAATATAAAATATTATAGTCTGAGAGTTGCCTTTATGCCGTTTCTTTGTCTTCAGTAAGCCTCATTTTGTGAAACGCTGGTAGTTTTTTAAAATGAAAAATTAAACCTTTCTGGCACATATGTAACTGCCTTTACACATTAGGCCCACCTCACATGTGTGTACACTTTTATTTGTTTTCCCAAAGTGGTAAGTTAGTACAAATTCTAACTTTGACAGAGAATTTGTTTCAAGAACTTAGTCTACCCCATGAACACGGAAGCTGTGAAGCTTCAGAACCGTCGGAAACTAAAATAAGATACCTAATATACGCGATATAATCCGTTTAAATTGTTCTATGCGATTATTACATAAGTGCGACCCCAAATGTGCGATGCACGAAGGTGCGACAATCCTTTAGAAAAATGAAATTCTGCGAAGTAATAGTGTGCGATGTATCATATTTCGGAAATACTAGTGTCCGGCAATATCTTTGAGCGAAGTTAAATTCCGCGACGATTACTGCACGACAATACTAACTGATCGACAACAGTTCCTTTATACGAAGTTGAATTATGCGACGTATTACTGCACGATAAATATGATAATACTAGTGTACGACAGTTCCATTGTGCGAATCTGGAAGTGATTTGATCAATAGATTGAAAAGGGTCTTCCATGCAAAACCGCCCCTGGCTGAAAATATAGGTTTCTCCTCTGTTTATTCACCTGGTTACAAAGTATAATTTTGCGATATTTTAAATCCAGGATGCATTTGGTTTTGAAAAAAAATCAAAAGTATGATTTTTTTTCAAAACATGGCAATCGCACCTTATAGGTACACCTGTCTTATAAAAAATAAACAAACTTCTGCCGTTTATATGTTATATTTATATACAAAAAAACATTGTGTATTTTTATATACAAAAAAACCGGCCAAGAGCATATCGGAACATGCTCAGTGTAGGGTTCCACAGCTGTTCATACAAAAAAATGCACTACAGATAAAGAAAATACGATGTAAAAGGAGAAATAGCAAAAGAGCCTGTCTCCACGGAACTTACGTCTTTTAGCTGAGTAGCGCAGTTTTTTGCAATAACTCAATAACGGTATATCCGATCATGTTGAAAACAATTTTCGTTGAAAGCATTTATTCAGTTTTATGTTTGTAATTATCTTTATATTTTTTGGACATACCGTTTAGAAAATAGACGGGAGAGGGGGGACACAATTTTTGCTTCTTTGAGAGCGATTATTTTCGAAGACATTTAAAAATCAAAATTTTGTTTTAGAAACCTCAAAGTTTTGTTAAAAGAACTATCGAAATATGTACCATACATTGATATTTGCAGTAAATTTATTTTTTCAGTTTCGGTTAAATGTATGGAGTGTCTATTAAACTAAGTAGCGGCTCATACAAGACACCTATACTCCAAATGTTATTAATATACATTAAGTAGTTTTTGAGTAAAATTCCTGTGACATACGGACGGACGGACATGACATGACGAAACATGACGAAACTATAAGAGTTCTGTTTTTGTCATTTTGGCTACGGAACCCTAAAAATTTTCTGTGAGTAAAATAATGTTGAAACGTAGAGTCACCGTACATAGTTCAACGAGGGAATAAATAGTACATTACTGCGGAGGCTTGTGTAGTTCTCTTCTCAAACATGCAATGAAATAAAAACCATTATTATTTATACAATAATAGTGCATTTCGATGCTAGTGCGGAAAGTATGTCATTACTTTACGAGTACCAAGATATCTTGCCTCGAGCCGTAGGCGAGACGAGTGAAGAATGATATTTCCGCACGTGTATCGAACGACGTTTTTTAATACAGTTGCGAAAAAATAAGAAAAACAACATGTAAGCATCATCATTATCATTATCATCATCAACACCATCACTATCACCATCATCGTCACCACCATCACCATCATGTCCATCACCGTCATCATCGTCATCATCATCATCATCATCATCATCATCATCATCATCATCATCATCATCATCATGACCATCACCACGATCATATTCATCATCACCACCATCACCATCATCATGATCATCGTCATCATCAATAAGTAGTCATGAATTGGAACAAGTATGAATTTAAACACATTGGAAAAGTAAAAAGCACTAGTTCGCGAAAACCAACTTTGCGCACGCTAAACAGCTACGTAAAATAGCACTTTTTGAGCAACTGTATTAATAGTACATTACTGCAGACGCCGGGAAAGAAGGGCTTGCCGGGTGAGTAGGTATAGACGGCCGACCGTAGGGAGGTCGGATAGTGATACGAAGCCGGCAAGCACTCTTCACGGCCAGAGGCATGTATAGTGCTTTTCTCAAACATGTGCAATGAAATAAAAAAATACACCACTCAAAAAACTACACCATAAAAGTTTTTTCAATTTTCGCTTCAATCCCTCCATAATGTTTTTTTACGGAAGTCGTCTGTATTTCGCGTGTGGAATGTTCGAGTAGACCTTATTAGGGCCTTTATACACACCCTCATAATAAGAATCTTAATTTCTATACTAAATAAAATAAATGCAGAGGATTTTAAATATTGTCTATGGTCTCTGGTTATCGTATGGTATCTGGGTATGGTCTCTCTCGTATATTAAGTTTGATACGCAATAAAGGTGATACGTAACAGCATACCCTACACCGTTTTAACGCTCGAGCACACACACATCATGCCCACCGAGGAAAATCACGATGAGGCGTCTACGTCGCCAGCCCTCAACCCAATTCCGACATATTTAATATTATTCGGTTTTGTCAGCGGGAAAAGGCGGCTAAAAGCCCCACTATCGATTAACAAAAAGTTACAGAACAAGTGTCCACTATGACGGCTACTTATGTTGTATTTATCATTAAATTATTTACTTATATAATAATAGTACTCCTAAGTAATTATAACTAGTCTCCGACGCAAAATCGGTAACTATCGACACAAAATCGGCAAATTGAAATTATATATATTTACATAAATATACACCTAAGTCATGATCTTAAAATAACTGACAAATTATAATGGCGTGACAGTATTGTCAGCATAGCAAAAAACATAAAATAGCACTGGTCCGCGTTCAAATTCTACGACTCTTCTCTTTCCGCACAGACTCTACAAGTTTTATTTTTGCAAAGCAGTGGCTATATCAAATCCTCCTTGATTCATTGTGCAGATTCATCGGCCGGAATACTGATATGCAGTCAAGTAAAAGTGAAAATGAATTTAGAATGTGGTGAATTACTCTCAATACTAGTAGATTTTGTGACAACAAGGGGCTAAAACCACAGAAGAAAGAGACTAGTGGAAATGGCAAGTAGGCGTTCCCGTGAAGCCAAGCATAGGTGCAGTAACACCTATCTGGCGTCAATCATTACACGTTGCTTGTCAACAGCGGCCTACTTTTGACGTGTGAATTAAAATAAAATAAAATATTATAATTTAACCATGCCGTATTGTGCCATAATATCAAGCAGTATACAAAGCTACTTTGTACACATAGGTTTCTGTCGAAATATGCCCGCTTACAGGTTGCAGCTTACAATTTCCTATAAATATATCACGTTCTATATCTATGTTACTCCTTTTCGACAAAGTCTTTTTTCCAAATTGTTTGAGTTGGTCCACACTAAAATGTGCTAAAGCGTCATCGTCATTTAATACGTGTAATATTTGTAGTAGCGTTGGGTGCTTATTAATAAGGGTGTTTATTTTATGATTCCAACCTTCAACTACATTATTCGTACGGTGTTGCTCTGAGAATACATTCCATATTGGAATAAAATTTGGTCTCATCCAGAATTTTTGGAAATATTTTTTAAATTCAATAAATTTTGCATCTGGAGCGACTGTTGACATCTCATTACATACGCATTGCCAGCCATTAAAAATATATTCTATGGGTAGTAATGGCAAGACACTGCACAACTTAACGAAATACTTTAGATGTTTTGCTTTCAGGTGCAGTTTTTTTGCCTTACGACTCAAGTAATCGCGGAAATGAAAGTAACAACCCTTAAGCTGTATATTGGGGAACATTTGCGAAAGGGCTTTAATTACCGCCGTTCCCTGTTCGTCAAATGTGTAGATTCCCCGTTCGTCTGTTTCCCTTTTCGTCGGTTTCTCAGTTCGTCGATTTCTCAGTTCGTCGGTTTCTCAGTTCGTCGGTTTCTCAGTTCGTCTGTTTCTCCTTTCGTCGGTTTCTCCTTTCGTCGGTTTCTCCTTTCGTGGGTTTCCGTTTCCTATGATACGGTTTAGTGGCCAAAGTTTCCTAACCAGCTACAGTCAGCGTCATATAGTTAGTAGCAGCCAGGGTAGCCAAATATTTCGTAACACACCCTTATTCTTGCAGTAGTAAAGACGTGTACCGAAATATTTGGCTAACTTGGCTGCTACTAACTATATGACGCTGACTGTACAAAAGTTGATACAAGATTTACTTACAAACAAGCCAAGCGAGATATTTTGTAATGAGCTACAAATAGCCAAAACAACAAACTTGTGTTTGCTTGGTAAACTAATATTTTTTTATATGGTCATATTTTACACTGTACACGCAAGTTTAGTGTAAAATATGACTATATAAAAAAATCATAGTAACGTAAGGAACGTGTGGGGTATCAGGGTATCATTCGAAAGTTCACAAAAATTTGAGGCCGCTTACTAATTTTGAGTACGTTTTACGATAACTATTTCCATCGAGATTACGATAACCGAGATGATGTTAAAAATAACAAAAACAATAATTAAGTTCATATTTATTTTTTATTGTGCTAAGAGATTACATAAGCCAAATGCTTGTCTAGTATTTAATCACAACAGATGTTAAAAATAAAATACAAATATATATTACTAAAACCGCTACATAACTCTTATTGTTAAATTCATTGTCTGTCTCTTATCTCAGTGTTAAATGTCTTATTGTTAACTTAAGATAAGTCTTAGGATAAGAAAGAATACAAAATAATCAAAACCCCTAGGCAATTGGGAAACTTAGACACGAAAACGAAATAAAAGCGGCAACTGTGCTCTCCCCTGTACTTAAGTTAAGAGATAAAACTAAGTAGTACCTATATAATTCTCAAACATACGTAAATAAATGTTATCGTTAACTTTATTATTTTTTTTACTTTTAACCTTAATATATATATACCTATATTCTTTATCTGTAGTGTTTCAGTCTCAAAAAAATGATTTTATTTAAAAACTTTGAATCTGTAATATCGTAGTCGTTTGACTTTTTTAATAAACTGGCACTGTCTTGTCAAAATCAATGTCTTGACGCTTTCTGTTTTGCTTTGGCTTATTTGTTTTGTAAGTCATTTTATGTATTTTGCCGTCAATCAACCGTGCTTCTTCCTTTAAACGTTGTAAAAAGTAGTAAAGGTTTGGCGTTTTGGGTAGTTTGTTATTCACCCTATGATGCCAACCCTCCACAGCGTTGTTGGTTCTATATAAGTCTCGAGAGCAACTTAGTATGTCTACCGGTATTTTTTTCAACCATTGTTTTTGAAAATACATTTTAAATCTCTTAACAGCATTTGTTTCCGGAATGTCATCCATGATTGACGACCAAGCTTCTTTAATTTTATCTGAAGGTAGCAGCGGCATAACGGAGACTTCTCTTGTTAGCTTTCGCCCATTTTTGGATTTGTTCAGCCGTAATTTCCTTGATTTCTTCCACACAGCCCTGCTGAAGTGGTACCAGCAGCCCGTGGCATCGACTTGAGGAAACACAATACGAACTGCATTTAATTGAGCCAACTCGTAATCGCATTTGAACTTTACTATATTAATACCAAGCTGTTCCTTTACCAATCGAAAAAAACGACAGTACGTTGCTTGTTTTATTTGGCAAAAGAGCATATATTACTGGCATTACATTTTTCTCAAATCGGGTTCATTTATAGTCCAAGTGCAGAACATACAGCTGATAAAAAGGGCTTGGTGCTGCCTTGAAGGTGCCGTCTCCATAATAGGAACCTTTTAGACCGTTTACTAGATTTTTGCAAATGATGGAGGAAAAAATCAGGATTTTTTCTTTTTGACCATCTTGACAAATCAAAAAGTCATCGGTGAATGGTCCAGATAGATGCACATCTTCCAATTTCTTAAAACTTAACTTATCCGCTTTTAGAAATCTCTTCCTAGCATTATAAATACCATTCTTTACTGATTGAAATGAAGGTACGTCGTTCACGAATTTTTGTCCTTTAGATTCAATCAGATGTTCGACTTTGTTTTCATATATAGACTGGACAGAAATGTAATTTTTACATGCTTCTTTTTTGCAATCTGCCAGCAAAATATTGATATCATTTCTAACTTGATCCGGCTGACAAAGATGATTTTTCATACACAGTATTTTTTCCTTGGTAGAATCCAACTTAACTGTTGCACTGCATACCTCTCCATTGCTGCATCTCCATAAGCTAGTACCATCGTTATTAGTAGCAACTAAGTTGTATTTATAACCATCATATAATACTACGGGCTTTCCTCGTTTACTTGTTATAAATTTTAAATGCATATTTTGATCATCAATTCATTTTCTTATGTGAAAAACTGATTTATCTGTGACAATAATAATGACAGCGTATATGTCAGAAGTACTTTCAATGCATAACTTTCAAGTGACCAGTTATGTTATCAAATAATTCAAGATAAGCAGTATACAAACTCATGGGAGGAGCCTTGTGCCCAACGGTTAGACGTATGTATATAGGCCGATGATGATGAACCATAGGTCGTATGTACATGTAACACAATTATCCAAAATTAAGTTTTACCACAAATACCTACTATTATACAAACTTTCAATGTAAACAAATAAAGAGGTACACAAAACGTATCAAATTTTAAATCGATTTCGTTGGAACCAATTTGTTTGTTAGATCTTTTACTCGAAAACATCATTATTCCATTAGCGAAACTACTATTTTTAATGATATGATTTATCCCCACAAAATGTGATTATTTATTGAAAGTTTGTTACACAAAAAAAATAATCGTACAAAAGGCGGACTTAATGCTATAGAGCATTCTCTACCAGTCAACCATAAGGCAAAGCAGATTGATCATACGGGTATGTACTAATGTTTTGAACTAGACGAACAAGGAATTGGGCGAACTAGGCAAATGTCAAATTGGGAAATGGACGAACAGAGCAGTCGACGAAATAGGATATTGACGAACAGGGAAATGGGAAAAAGTTGACCAAACAGACGAACGGGGAAACCGACGAACGGTGCATAATTGGATTTTTCTTTTTTATGCGACATGAAAATGTATGCGAGCGGTTTAATATTTATTGTTTCGGAGTCGCTTCCCATATCGCCGTGAATGGTGTACAGCTGGCAGAAAGGGGTTGGGCATGCCTTAAATGTCCCATCCATAAAATATTGCTTGACAGTTTTCATTGTAACTTGTGATTTTTTGCTGCAATAAATTATTATTTTTACTTCATCTTCATAAAACTCAGCCAGAATGTTATCTATGGTTCAAGACATTTATTTCTCATAAAGAATCATATTCACTTAACATGAGAAATGTTACCGAAAAATAATCGCATATATATTAATAATTAAAGATTAAACAATTGTCAAGAAATAAAACAATAAAAGTAAACATTTACATTTTGGAGGTAGAGTTATCTCGAAATTTAGCCGGTATTTGTGTCTCTGACAATATGTTAGTACGTATTTTGTCAACCTGAGCTTGAGCATGAATTTTGCGGTATATGGTATTCTTTTTTTGTTTAAAGCTTGGGATCGGCTTAGAGCTTGCCATGTGCAAGTCCTTATCGTTAATCTCTAGTAAACATCGCCGATAAACTTTTGGAGCTGGTTCTCTCCCTTGGGCAGCTTGTTCCACGTATTTATTGATTATAATATCTACGTCATTTTGAGTTTCGTTTGCTGTACAGCTGCTCAAATGATCCCCGAAACATAGGATTGCCTTTTCATTCTACAAAAAAATAATAATGATCAATTGATACCTACCTCAAAACTCACCACAAGACGCCACCAATATTTGAGCACTTGTGCTTTAGGAAAAAACATCACCATAATTTGAATTGAACTTACATCCGATACCATTATATATCCCTTACATTTTAATTTCTTGTATTCTTTGCAATGCCAATAACTTGTTTGATTTGCATTTATGGTGTTACGGTAATATCGATGACCCGCGTAAAAGAGAACTCTACCGCGTCCTTGTCGAATAAATTTTAAATTAGTTTCATTTGCGGGAATAGCAGTTTGCGACATGTTTGTACTTTAATAAATCAAAGAATCATGTAAATGTGTCAGCAAGGAAGTTAATTATTATTATATATGACACTTATCTACAATTGGCCAGTACGTAGCCTAGTTGAAAAGAGCTTGACAATGAAAGACTACGTGATTTATTAAAAGTTGATTAAATACTAGAATATGATTGCGTTGAGTTTTTTGTCATGTCAACGGAATAAAGTAATATTGTAAAATACGACTGTCAATATATAGTTGAGTATTTATTTCATTGCACTATTCTACAACCAGACGTATATATATATATATAGTTACGAACAAACTAAATCTCTTCCGCGTCAATAAATTTATTTATAAAAATATAATCAATTATAAAATGAATATAATATGTATACTTAATACATATTAGACTCCGTAACATCACATCACTACCCGGACGGTAATACCCGTACTTTTGAGTCGTTTAAATTCCCAACAATTCGGTTAGATGTCATAGCCGACCTAAAGAGACTAAAAGTGTTGCAGTAGCTCGGTCCCGGACAACTCAACCGAACTACTGCAACCAAAGATTCCCAACAGTTAGGTTTGACGTCACAACCGAACTAATGAGACTAAAAGTGTTGCATTGGTTCGGCCCCGGACTATACAACCGAACTACTGCAACTAAAGGAAAGACTTTAATTACTTTTACTGGGTGTATGGCTGTTTATCTATAATGAACTCTAGTGTGACAATGCAATGTTACGGTATCATCGAGCTAGTCGAAAGAAACGCCAGGTGCTTATAACATCAATGGGCAGTTGAAGATTATGTAGAAACGGGTACAGTCGCCCATAAATTATTGTACCAAAACAAAATTTTCGACAGAAATATGATTGAAATATAGAGTTGTTACTATTATTAGTAGTTAATTATTAGTAGCTAGAAACATAAACTTAAGTTGTCTAAGAGACAACTACTAAACAAATACATTATTCAGGGCCAATAGACGTATTTCATCGTTGTTAAGAAAATATTTCGTTTGTAGTTAGTTCCTTAAATACCGGATAATTTCGTTTTCGGTATTTGTGATTAGTTACTTAAAACATGAGATAATTTATTCTTTGCCATTCTGCGAAAAGCGTCCATTCCATCCAATTAGGTAAATTGTAATTGGTGGTGCCTTCTTGTATTTACTTCAATATTTCTTTGAGCATGTGTTATTATAAAGTACTAGAAGGCGCCCGCAACTTCGTTCGCGGAGGAGAAAAAGTCATAACCCGTCTTTTTTCCTTTAGCATAGTTGGGTAAAAAGTATCCTATAACCATCTGGAGATACCCAGCTACCCGTGTACTAAAAATAGTTTCAATCTATTTAGCTGATTTAGCATGATGAAGCCACAACAACACATACAAACATTTCAGTTTTACAACTTTATAATAGTATTGATGTGGAGATGAGCACAAGTTGTTGTCACAATAGATCACGACACTTTTTGCTAAATAGTAAAGAAACTATCATCCTGTATGAGATTCTGTAAACTAATTGACTAATCAGTAATTTTTATAATTCTAATTACTATCATACTTCGTACGAATTATTGATCGCACAAATAGCACACCGCATCGCCGTGCGTCGCCTACTTAGGTATACTTCGCACGAACGATAGTTTGCACAAATGGTACACCGTATAGTCGGGCGTCGCTCAATTATACTTCGCACGAACCATAGTTCGCACAAATGGCACATCGCGTAGTCGTGCGTCGCTCAATTATTCTTCGCACGAACGATAGTTCGTACAAATAGTACATTGCATAGTCTTGCGTCACCCAATTATACTTCGCACGTACTATAGTTCGCACAAATGGCACACTGAATAGTCGCGCGTCGCCCAATTATACTTCGCACGACTGGCACATCGTGTAGTCGTGCGTTGCCTAATCATACTTCGCACGAACGATGGTTCGCACAAATGACATGTCGCACATCATACTTTGCAGCATCGTGTTGTGAATTTAAGCTTCGAGACGTAAACTACAAGACTCGAGTCGCGACAGCTGAGTCTAGAAGCCTCGAACCTTCGACCGTATAAGCAAATTAATTAGTTCACTTTGCTACTTACGATCACAGAAACCTCGAGTCTTTAGGCCTCAAGCTTTAAAGCCTCCTAAGCTTTGAAGGTTTAAGTCTATAAGGTATGGAGCATTTATGTCTTAACTTCTAACAAATTAGATCCATCTATGCCATATTTGATAGTTATACAGGATGCCCGTGAGGAACCCGAGAGATTTTAACAGCGTTATCCTGAGGTCATTAGAAGTAAAGTAAGTGTATATAATTTTTTGTAAAATAGGGGAAAAAACAGAAAAAATAAATTCGGAACTTATCAAATTTTTGTTTTGTATATATCAATTAGAGTGGATTATCAATACCTCTAAACGTGAAGTTAAAGATTTTTTTCGACTGCAGATTAATTTTACGAGTGACATCAATCTTAGAACGCTCATTGTGTGAGCTCTTAACCCTTGACTAAGGCCTTCGAGGTGCGGGGGCTTGAGCTTTCAATAGGCCCGAGTTTTTAAAGCTTGAGCTCTCTATGAAGCCAGAGTCTTAAAGACTTCATCTTATGAGCGTATAAAAAGCTTAAGTCGTTAAGGTTCTGAACCGGTTCTGTGCTCAAACCTTTAACGCTTAAGTCTTCAAAGCTTGAACCTTCAAGGTGTGCGAGTGTATAAGGTTTCAAAGTCTTCAAGACTAGTCTTTTAACAACACTACTCCAGCAGCAAACCTCTCCACCATCAACTTACTTCGAATTTTTCACGGCAACTCTTAGAAATTTCAGTCTGCTTATACAAAATTCAACGGGTATTTACAGCCATTCGAAGTTTGGACATGTGTGAAAAACCATTAAACTGCGGGCTTAGGTTTAATAATAGAATAGAAGCCCAAGAATAAATGATATTCTTCAATATGGTATCGATGTTGAAATGTTTCTGTCTGTTTTAAAAGGCCTGTTATATAATACATATAATGTACACAAATTAGCTCGATGGTATCATATTGCATTACTTTTTGTTTTACAAATATCATGATAATAATCACAATTTTTGCAATTTATTAGTGGATCACTCCACTAGCGTTATTATTATAAACAAAGATCAGAAACAAATGAAAAAATTTTTCGACGATACTGGACTTGAACCAGTGCCTTGAGCCAGACCGGGGCAGCACGCTCTACCATCTGAGCTAATCGTCCACACCAGCAGTCGACGAATTTTGTCATCTGTTCTTGCTTATGGATCTCTGTATGGTGCATCCGACTCTTTAGCCGTTAGCGCCGCCTAGTGCAGAACTATGAAGTTACTTTCACCCCGAGCAGATACCTTTACAGGTACCATTGCTCGGCGAGAGGTGGCGCTATTATCAAGACTGTACTTTTTGTTTTACAAATATCATGATAATAATCACAATTTTTGCAATTTATTAGTGGATCACTCCACTAGCGTTATTATTATAAACAAAGATCAGAAACAAATGAAAAAATTTTTCGACGATACTGGACTTGAACCAGTGCCTTGAGCCAGACCGGGGCAGCACGCTCTACCATCTGAGCTAATCGTCCACACCAGCAGTCGACGAATTTTGTCATCTGTTCTTGCTTATGGATCTCTGTATGGTGCATCCGACTCTTTAGCCGTTAGCGCCGCCTAGTGCAGAACTATGAAGTTACTTTCACTAGCTCAGATGGTAGAGCGTGCTGCCCCGGTCTGGCTCAAGGCACTGGTTCAAGTCCAGTATCGTCGAAAAATTTTTTCATTTGTTTCTGATCTTTGTTTATAATAATAACGCTAGTGGAGTGATCCACTAATAAATTGCAAAAATTGTGATTATTATCATGATATTTGTAAAACAAAAAGTACAGTCTTGATAATAGCGCCACCTCTCGCCGAGCAATGGTACCTGTAAAGGTATCTGCTCGGGGTGAAAGTAACTTCATAGTTCTGCACTAGGCGGCGCTAACGGCTAAAGAGTCGGATGCACCATACAGAGATCCATAAGCAAGAACAGATGACAAAATTCGTCGACTGCTGGTGTGGACGATTAGCTCAGATGGTAGAGCGTGCTGCCCCGGTCTGGCTCAAGGCACTGGTTCAAGTCCAGTATCGTCGAAAATTTTTTTCATTTGTTTCTGATCTTTGTTTATAATCATATTGCATTGTCACCGAACTTACATAAGTATGCAAAATTTTAGCTCAATCGGAAATCGGGAAGTGGATCAAATTTAACTTGCAAAATTTGATTACAGATAGACAGACAACGGAACAGGTGAAAGTAAATAAAAGCTTGTTAAAAGAACTAGATTGTCGATTTTGTACATAGAACTTGAATAACTGCCGCTTCTCTATATCTTTAAAACGGTTTACTAATGTATCGGCGAAAATTATTAAGCATTAACTCCCAGACTTCCCATATCTTTATTTCCAAGTTTTATTTCCCAACTCAACGTTTTGCACTGATATTATTTCCCCACCCCAACTTATGATTTGATAAATTATTGTTAGGCAAAAGATTATAAAATTAAAATTAAAAAATGATTTATTGCCACTAAAATATCCATTCACCAGTACGTACATATGAATATAACAAAATATTAACTAAACACAAGGTGCCATTATTGTCTCTAAGTTAGGAAATAGGTATCCGGTAGTGGCAAGCAACTCTGGATCGGCGGCGGGCTTCGGGAATGTAAAGTTAACAGCCAAAACAGAAAACAGCCATCGCCTGTAATTGACATTTTATGCCCATGTACTTATTAATATAGTAATGTATACATCGAGCCTACACCAACCCAGACCAACTCAGCACACCAGATGCCGCTTATATACATTTTTCCATTTTGAGCTGTGGTAAATTTAAACTTAATTTAATTTAATTTAAAGAAGTGGCAAAATAGGCTCAGGGCTCAGCGTATGTTATGAGCTTCTTCAGCTGCACAGCGCTGTTTTTCAGCCTGTACCTTATTATTGCGTATTTACCTTAGCATATCAGAAGGGAAACATTAGCTTTCATTGCTAGTAGTGCAAATATACGAGTATAGCAAGGGAAACCGAAACGTACCCTTTTCGCTCTTGTCACAACAACAATATAAGGACTACAACAGGCTCGCGATTCAGTTTCCCTTACTGTACATACATGGTAGCAGTTAGTTACATCAGTGACTTATACAAGAGAAAGGTATAGACACACATTATTATTTTAATTTTATTTTACTACTTTATAATTGAAGAAAGATTTACATGTACCTAATTGTAGACACACGTTTTTAAATTAGATGAAATGAAGTTACATTAAATTAAGCAAACGAGCATTCCTTGGGAAGAACAATAGGTTTTGTTTATCTGAATTAAAAAAAAACATTGAATTGTTTATTAAATAAAGCTTTCTGCACTTTACCTTTGAAGGTTGGTAGCGACATGGTGGTCCGGAGAGGGGGTGGTCAATCATTCCATATCTTCGAAGCACGGAAACGGAAGCTGCCCCTAAACCCGGAAGACCTGTGTTTGGGCACGATGAGTTTATTTGCGTGCATACTCCTAATGCCTCGATCTCGCTGCACTTTATAGCCAGGCCACTTCAATTTCTCAAACAAGTATTCCGGTCTTCGTGTTTGTACTATTTTGTAGACCTGCGTTGCTAGATGATCTCTCCGCGCGGCCATTTTTAAAATTTTTTTTTGTTAGTTGAGAAATGTGTGCGCTTGGGCACATTATAACAAAATCGAACACACGCATTCTGTACGCGTTGTATATCTTTTGCGGTTTTTGCATACAACCGGGGTCCGTAGACGGTATCGCCGTAATTAAAGTGGGACAATACTAAAGCTTCGACCAGTAACTTACGTACATTTACTGACAAGTGCTCTCTTATGCTATATTTTGATTACCTGGGATTGGTTTAAGATGTCATTTATGTATTCATCAAATATATTGATTGGCATACCATATTTTTGGCAACAAACGGCATTATAAAATCTAACCTAGTTCGTTAGAATGCAAGGTTCAAATTGCAGTATCATTGTATTTCATTATGTGGGCAGGCTCATGCACCGTATACTTATAACTTAGCTACATTATGAGGGTATTACTTTGTTTACATACTTCGTTGCTCAGTATAACATTTCATTCTCGTTTTCTTAGCCCATTTTTGACCCATATTCCATTTTGTGAATTGTGTACATGCAAACAAGCATTTTGACGCTTTCTGCCAAAAACGTTGTGCCAAATGACAGTTTGCCAACTAAATATTATGCGATACAAATTTTGGTGACACACATATTCGATCATCAGCACTATTATTCTAATTATGCCAATGTACTATTCTGCCTAAGAACATTGTTCGAAATTACAGTATACTAAAAAAATATGTGAAAAGTAATTCTGCGAAATGATGATTCTGCTAAGGACTGCCATGCGAAACAAAATTATGACAACAAATTTTATGCAACACCTTAGTGAACCTTAATATATATTTACATTTGCTACACGAGCCATAGTGGTTACATCACTCATTTAATTATTAGCGATTTATGTCACGTTTATAATTAAATACTATTTATGAAAATATTCCGAACATATACATGAACACTTAATTTGAGATTTAGCGATTTCAAAATTATCAGACTTATGAGGAGCAATTTAATCATTTATGTCCATGAATTTTATGCCAACTTCCTGAAAATACTCATTTACAATTTGAGTAGCGTTCTCATGCATGAATATGAATTGTGACCCATATTAATTACGTAAGGATCTCTTCTACATATCTTGCACTAGTTAGCGTACCATTTTCTATCAGCACTATCTCCGTGTGACTTTTTAAACTGACTTCAGCCCAAACCATAACAGTTGCACCGCCGAACGATATTTTTTCCTCAAAACATGCTGTAATAAAACGTTTTCTTGGCCGTCGGTAAACTCGTCGCCGTCCATCTTGTGCATGGAGCATAAATCTAGATTCGTCAGGAAACGTTATGTTAGCCCATTCTTCGTCTCCCCATTGTGCATGTTCGGGGGCGTAACGTAATCTTGCTATGCTACTCGATGTTCCCTTTCAAGTTTTGGGCCATGTGCGGGTCAAATTAGCTTCTTGAAGCCGGTGCCTTACAGTCCGTTTGCTTATGTCGTACGTACTTCAACAATTCCATAAATCGATTCTCTCGAGCCGTAGAACATTTCGGTCTGCCGCTTTCTGGTCTTCTAATATTCAGCCTAGTTTTCGGAAACGTTAAACAACTCTCTGCACCGTAGCAAGTGGAGACGTCTGTTACTCTCGCTGCACTTCTCTGACTTCTGCCTTCTACTAGCATACTGACGATACGTGTACATTCAACTCGTGTTAGCGACATGATAGTAATTCAATCATTACCGTGAGAGACTACAATGACCGTCTATTATCAATTTGATTTGACAGATTGAAAAAACAAAAGTGAGAACAAGCAAAAGTGAAACAAGCGTGATTTGAATTTGTTACTAAATTTGAGCTTTGTTAAAAAAAAGCGAGTGTAAATTTGGTCCCCAAATAAAAAGGATTAATTTTAACACATTTTGTCTTTTCATAGTATATGAGACCATTTTAGAGGTTCTGAGATAGACCCCGAAAGACCGAGGTACCGGTAATTTTAACACAAAACATATCAATTTAAAATATATATACTACCATAAACACGTACACCTCATTCATATATAAAATAGAGCCTGTTTGACTGAAGGTTTGCTTGATGTGATGACGAGTTGAACATTATCATTCTTGAGTTTTAATGAGGTTTATTCAGAATTTACTGATAGACTGACAAAACGTTACGCCACCTCTGGTGCCTACGAAGAACCCGGTAAGGGTCACTGAGAGAGCTCAACGCTCAGTCCTAAAAGCGCGGCTCGCAAAGTTTTTCAGGTGACCATCGTTGTCTTCAAAACCTGAGAAAATTAGAAAAATCAGCGGAAATAAATTGGGTAGATTTAAAAATTGGTAGAGGGCTTTCTTGAGGTGTTTTAATAATTTTCCTAAAAGTCCTCGGGTGTGGGAGCTGTGCTGACGTCAAGATTTTGGTTTAAATGGCACTTTTTTCATTTACTTGTTTTATCTCGAAAACTTTTAAAAATAATGGCACAGTTGCTTTTACAAAGATAAACAACCGTTAATTTACCACAAATTTGGAGTATAATAATTTTTATTATTTAATTTTAATGCCGATTTAAATAAGTTTCAAAAGTAAGCAATGCCTTTTAAATTGCTTGCTTTTTATGAATTACATTTTTCTATTTTAAATATAGTTTTGAAATCTTATCATAATCTTACTACACTCAAAAGCAAACATTTCGGGTCAACGAAGTTTAAATAACAGCAATAGCATTTAATTATTTCACACTGGTTTTAGTTACATAATATAATTTTTTTTTATTGACTCAACTGTATTGCCAATTTCCGTGATCCTACCATAAAAATATCAACATTGAAAAATGACGATTTTTGCAATAGCTCGCTCCGTTAACGTTTTTATTTTTCATGGGTTTTTACGAGTTTGACCTGAAAACCTTATTTTTTTAACCGTTATTTTTGCAGGTAAGATGTAAAATTAAATAAAGACCATGACGGGACGAATAAACTTTGGAACCCCGCACTATTGTGGGAAGTATAACGGTATTTTACCGAATTTTTTCTCTTGATGTAATCTGGTAATTTACAATGATTATTTTGGTTGTTTCAGAATATAATTATGCCTCATCAATGGCTGGAGGGCAATCTACCAGTCGCCGCTAAATGTGACATATGTGAAAAGACATGTGGTTCAGTGCTAAGGTGAGTAAATCGAACACCTGTTGCTCGTCTGTGTAAGCTGGACGGTACATTATGAGGTTTATCGCATGTGTGTGACCTCGAAACGACGTAACTACGTAATCGGTTTACACATTAGAGGCGTCATTAGCTCGGCGGTCATTTCATTAAGACAGGTGACACACCTTTCGTCTATACAATGTTACATAAAGTCAATTGGGACAGTAAATTTTCAATGGTTATATTAGTTATACATAATATCAGTTAATTTAACGATAAAATAATATTTTTGTAATATATTTATTTTCGAGGTTATAGTAGAGCTGAGCATCGGTTAAAATATTGGAAAGTGATTAAAAACAAATTAAACTTTTTATGATTTTGTTTTTGTTAACGCATTGCTCGATATATGAGAGACAGAGAGCTGAGAAAATATTGAAGAAAGATCTTTTTTTTTACAAATAGTATAAAGTTTGGACGGCTAAAATATAATGCAAAATTATACCATGCTCCGTTAGTTGTTAACGACTGGTTAACGGCTGGTTAACGGCTGCCTGCGGATGTCAAACGGTCGGGATTGACAGGGGTTATCAGCCGTTAAATCTAACAGAGGACTATTCACAATTAATTATTACATACAATAACAGTAAGTTAATAAATTTCATAGTTTCCTACCAGCTATATTACTCCGGTGCATTATCAAGCTGGTGTAATATGGTCAGGAATCGGAAATTCGGATACATAATTACCTTAAATTTGGACGCGGCGTTGTAGTTCACTTGTATGGAAATGTACTGAATTTATTTTTATTAATAAAAGTGATTCCTAAATAAACAAGTTACACTAACATATATGCATTTATAAGTATTTATATTAACTAACTTATTTTCGTCGTTCGATGTATAGATCTACTAGATAGAGACGTGGAAAGTAAAAATAGGCATGTTGTTGAACTCATTCACCTAACGAAGTTTGTGGAGCAAACTGACGTAAAGTTTTACTCTAAAATTTTATAAATATAAAGAAATAATACCGAATTACGGATCTTTGAATACTATGACTGATATTAAATAATCATTTAATTTGGGAATTCGTCCATAACGTGTTGTTAACAATAATAATAATTCTTATAACAAATGTTAGTATATAACACAAAAAACAAAAATTTGACTAAATTAACCTAGGTAAGGTAGGTTTTACAGCCAGTATCGGAATCCTTGGCGTCGATATATCGAGTGAAGTCCAGTTCCGCGGCCATCTAGAGGGTAAGCCCAAATTAGCCTCTAAGAAGCTCGGCGTGCTCAACAGATCGAGACAGTATTTCACTCCGGCCCACCTCCTACAGCTTTACAAGGCGCAGGTCCACCCACACATGGAATACTGTTGTCATCTGTGGGCTGGGTCTCCCCAGTACCAGCTTCTCTCTCTAGACCGCATTCAACGGAGAGCGACTCGTAGCGTCGGTTGCCAGCGTACTCGTATTTCAGATCAGCTTGACTCCTTGGCTCTGCGTAGAGATGTAGCCTCGCTCTGCATTTTCCATCGCATGTATAACGGGGAGTGCTCCGAGGAATTGTTCGGGTTGATCCCAGCTGCATCTTTCCGCCATTGCCCTACGCGACAACATTTCCACCCTCATCACTTAGATGGTTGGCAGTCTATAACTGTGCGTTTCTCTAGAAATTTCCTGCCTCGCACGACTGAACTGTGGAATAAATTGCCGCCTGCAGTATTTCCAGACCGATGCGACCTTCAAGCCTTCAAGAAAAGAGCGTACTTCCACCTGAAAGGCCGGCAACGCACTCGTGACTCCTTCGGTGATGCAAGTGTCTATGGGCGACGGTGATCGCTGACCATCAGGTGACCCGTCTGCTCGTTTGCCACCTATGTCATAAAAATAAAATAAAATAAAAGGTAACAAATGCAAGGCTTTCCATCCTTGCAAGAATAGGTCATCTACCCTTCCCGCGACAGCTACAGCTGGGAGGCTGTTCGGCTTAGTTTGTTTTTCTCTATCTCGTATACCATAAAAGATCATTTAGAGTGTCTTAATTAAAAAAGCTCGTCATTCTTCAGTGTTTGGACCTAAATTGACAATGGCTCGCCACGCCTCTGGTCAAGTAATGTGAACAGTAGTGGGGGGACATAGTCGGGCGATAGTTCTGCCTTCTATTGTACGTGTTAGTTTACACATTTTTCTCTTTTCAATATCGTTTTGTTTAAGTGTTGATAGCACTCCATTAACACAGCTTCTGGGAGGATGGCCTATACCGCATTCATCTCTGTGTGATTTCATCATCACATTTAAAACGATTTATTTTGACACCTAACTGCTCCTTAACCAACCGAAACAAACGTTAATAGGTACTTTGAGTTCAGTTTTATTAGGCAACGAGGCGAAAATGACCGGAAGTGTATGAACCTGTGGTTTGAATCTTTGAAGTATTCTTATATCACGGATTTTCAACTGGTGGATGATTTATTTTACAGAAGTTCGAATCGACTTTTTTTTTAACTAACTTATCTTAATATTTTCTTCTGTTCCCGCGATTATTACTCATTGAAATAAAACAATTTAACGGATTATATCGCGTATATCATCTCATTTTAGTTAACGACGTTTCGGAAGCTTTCCAGCTTTCCATGGTCACGGGTGGACTGAGAAAAGATGTATTTTCCTCTGTCAAAGTTACAATTTGTGCAAACTACTCATTTTTTAAAAACTAATAAAGGTGTACATACATGCCAGATGGGCCTAAGCTGTAAAGATAGTTACACATGTGCCAGAAGGGCTTAATTATTTTATTTTAATTATTTACCAAACAGCATTTCACAAATGAGGCGTACTGAGGAGAAAAGAAACGCTGCAAAGAAAAACTCCCAGGCTACGTCATTACTAATTATAATATTTTAAAAACAGAGACTATTAAGGGGCTACTTCGTCATGTGTTAATCACGCCCCAAACGCCGAGCCAGCCAATAAGCGTGATTTGTAATAAGGGTCGCATTTATTGCTCGCGCGCATCAAAGAAAGAGAAAGCTAATACACTACATGCTTGGGGTTTTTTGGCGTAAGGGACAGATGTAAAATTACCATGAAATCGAAGATATTATTATGTTTTGTTAACATTTCAGTTAATCACTTAAAAGATAACGGGAAGAATTACATTTTAACATAATTTAGCCGTTTATTAATGTGTCGTTTGTACAAACTAGACAAAAAACGGAAAGTGAAGACACGTTTTCGGATAACTTTTCTATCGAGGAAATTTTCATTAAACATGTTTCCGCGTTAATCACTAAATAGGTTATATAATCAAGAAACACATATCTGAAAACCAGCCTGTTTTATATACTAGATTTGACAAAAAATTCGCTACAAAATAGCTTAAATTTTATGCTAAACAGATAAGATATTTTACACCGTTCGGAAATTAAGGTTTTGCGAAACGTCGGGAACTAATATATACGCGATATAATCCGTTAAATTGTTTTATTTCAATAACATAAACATACTTCATGTAATATCATTTCAATATGAAATATTTCGCATACACAATTATCTATGTTGTGAACAGAACGCAATGCTATCGGAATGCGCACATATTTATTATATTCTCGGTATCGGTGTAAAAATGTGAAGTTATTCGTATATTTTTTTTGTAATAATTAGGCTCTTTCGTTTTTTGTATGCGTATAGTTAAAATAACGATAATGAATCATGATCCAATACACCAAATTAGTGGTAAATTCTTAGACTTGGCAATTAAAACTATAAAAAGTTCCTTTAATTAAAGTGTAATTTTTATATTTTATAAAGAAGATTTAATTTAGTATTTTTCCTATGAAACAAAGCTTACCATGTGTGTAGCTTAAAAAGGATAAAAATATTATTAAGTTAATGCTAAATATTATTGAAGCAGATGCTTAAATTTTTCATATTATTGTGAAGTAAGTGGCTAGTGAGACTGATTTTTAACTTCATAATGGTGCGTTTTAGCGCTAAACTATTGTTTCATAAGTTAATTTGCAAAAACAGCTCTGTATGTCTACTTTACGGCCAATAAACTGGACACAAAGCATAATGTAATAGCAAAACTTAAAAATGCTATTGTAGATCCAAATTCTGGCGGCCCGGATCCGGCCGGATTGAGAAATGGACCGAATTGCAATCCCTAATGCTATTAAACAGCATTAAGCATTGAATTACTACTTAAAAATGCTATTGTTGATCCAAATTCACTAAAAGCAGCTGAAAGCTGTACATGTGCATTGTGGTTTGCTGCACTAAAACTAAAGGCTTCACATAAGCATTTTGATATGCCATTATCCAACCGTTATTCAGTGTGAAGCATCATAATGGTTTTGAAATGCCAATATAAAGCGTTAAGATGCTCGGGGTACTTATATAAGAGTTTATACGGGCCTTAAGTTCTAGTTAATTTTACTATTCGTTCATTAAAATACTTCCTGTGTTACTTGTAATAAATAAATAATAAATAAAAGTATTTATTGCTGTTACAAAGGGTAAGTACAATTATTACAAATGGCCGGCGTCTCCTTGTAAGTTATTGAATAACTTGTGCCAGGAGTCCACCGCTCTTCCGTGTATACAAGTTTTGTAATAGGTACTATACAATTTATAGATCTTAATCTAAATCTGTACAATTTTTAATCCTTTTTAGCTTATATATTATATTTGATAAATATCTGTTAAAGCTCAGGTGTGTACGTGTGAGTGTGTGTGTGTGCGAGTAAATGTATTTATGACTAGCCTATATATCCCAAAAATTTAGACGTCAAGCGGGACGAACTGATAGGCCGACCACCAGCAGCTATCAGCTATAATTATATAAATGGTGTGCTAACGTGCCCGTTGTGTGCGCGGGTCTTCACTACTAAGATTGGCTATGTGAGCCACACGAGAGCACACGAGCGTAGCCAACTACGGAGTTGAAGCGGTCGCCGTGGCTGAAATCGGTCAGGAGTGTATATACAGGATGTCCCAAGAAGTAGTGATATACTGAATATGGGAGGTAGAGGACCTAGAGGGCTATCTAAATCTCCCCCATGTATGTTCCGCGATTTTTCGTATTTTCGGAGTTGTCTTTTTTTTTAATTTTTCACCTATCGCCGAGTACGATGAGATTTTTATTTATGGTGACGTGAATTATTGCGGTAGATGCTTGATTTTTATTGTGTGCTAAGCTGATAGATATGCCAATTCAGTATGGTAACATTTACTATCGTTAGATCTTTGAATGGAATAAAAAAAATTAAATGCCAAGAATAATAAAATTACCCAATATGTTCACAACTTCAAGGGGCTTTAAAAAGATAAAATCACATCAATAAAAATTACCGTTTGGCTTTTAAAAACTTGCTCTATCTATCAGGTAGCTACCCTGAAAATTTCATTTTATTATTCATAAGGCTTCAAACAAAAAATTGAAATCTAAATGTGGTAAGTGCAAAATTTTAATTTACATGATGATTAATACAAACAAAGTAAAACCAATTACAAGGTGTTTAATTACAAGAAATTTTCAAAATGGCCCCCCTGTTGCTCAATGCAAGTGCGACGTCGCCGAAAAAAGTGGTCTTTTAAACGTCTGAATGCACTTCTATTATTTTTAATGGTTTCTTCTGGTACTCTCAATTTCCGGGTTAACTCGTCCAAATTGCGGCATTCTCTTGAGTAGACGAGGTCTTTGTAGTATCCCCATATAAAAAAATCAATGGGGTTTAGGTCGGAGGACCGTGGAGGCCAGGCTATTAGGCAGGCGTCACCCCGGCCGCAACGACCAATCCATCTTTCGGGGTATCTTTGATTGAAATAGTTTCTTACGTCCAAGGCAAAATGGCATGGTGCACCATCACACTGCAGTACTATGCTTCTGCGTGTCTCCACGTCCACAACTTCTAACAGCAGAAGCAGATCGACGCGTAGAAAATTTAAAAAGTGATTGCTGCCTAAGCGGTCTGGCAGCTGAAAGGGCCCGATTAGCTGACCGTTAAGTATGCCAGACCAAAGGTTAACACTAAAGTGTTTTTGGAATGTCGATTCAATTTTTAAATTTGGATTTTCAATTGCCCATGAGTGAGAATTATGCATATTAAAAATCCCATTGCGTCTAAAGTGGAATTCATCCGTCGACAAGATTTGGTTAAAAACGTTTTCGTTTTCAGCTTGTCTCCTCAGCATTTCCTGACAGAATTCAGTTCGC
Organism: Hedya salicella; assembly: GCA_905404275.2. Classification (NCBI taxonomy): domain Eukaryota; kingdom Metazoa; phylum Arthropoda; class Insecta; order Lepidoptera; family Tortricidae; genus Hedya; species Hedya salicella. The sequence goes on from FR990096.1 coordinate 41,742,566, forward strand.
CGATTGTAATCTTCCGGTTTCAACTGTTGCACTTTTTTAATGTGAAACGGATGATATCCTACGCTCTGTAGTGTACGGTGTACCTGAGATTTAGAAAGTCCGGTACGACGTTCCAGAACTCTCACACTGGTCGACGGGTCTCTTTCTACTTCTTCAACCACTGCATCTACTACATCAGGATCCGGCATAGTCGCCATACGGCCTGATCTGGTACCCGGTATGTAACCTTTCAAATACGCATTATGTACTCTTAAGATCATGCGATAGTCAGGAAACGTTTCAGGTTGAGGCCCGCTTCTTCGTTCCACATGTTCCCGGTACAGCCTTGAAGCTTCCGCCGCATTCCCCCTAGCATAACCGTAATAGTAATGCATTTCTGCGTAGTCACGTGAAGTAAACATGATCACTTACACGCAAACTCAAGTCCAGTTAAATAATGCCAAGTCGTCGATTCCAGGTAATAACACTAATCCAAATCGTAATGCAAGTCAAAGTCCATATGAATAGCCAAAATGATTAGAGAAACGAACAATTAGCAGTATTAAAACACAAGTTTTAAATAATTGAAAAGTACCAACGATGACCAAACAACGTGAAAATTTTCTCATGCGTCAACCGTCTTTTGTTTTTTGTTCTTTTTCTATTGATGGTCAGTGCGTGATTTAGAACGAGATTTATTTAGAAAGTTAATTAATTTTGCACTTGCCACATTTAGATTTAATTTTTTTGATTGAAGTTTTATGAATATTAAAATGAAATTTTCAGGGTAGCTACCTGATAGATAGAGCAAGTTTTTAAAAGCCAAACAGTAATTTTTATTAATGTGACTTTATCGTTTTAGAGCCCCTTGAAGTTGTGAACATATTGGGTAATTTTATCATTCTTGGCATTTAATTTTTTTTTAATTCCATTCAAAGATCTAACGATAGTAAATGTTACCATACTGAATTGGCCTATCTATCAGCTTAGCACACAAAAAAATCAAGCATCTACCGCAATAATTCACGTCACCATAAATAAAAATCCCATCGTACTCGGCGATAGGTGAAGAATTTAAAAAAAAGTCATAACTCCGAAAATACGAAAAATCGCGGAACATACATGGGGGTGATTTAGATAGCCCTCTAGGTCCTCTACGTCCCAGCTTCAGCATATCACTACTTCTTGGGACATCCTGTATGTATCCCAACAATTCCTCTGTCTGAACATAATCTTTATCTTCCAACCATGTAGTTAATTTGTTTTTTACCTCTTGTTGTAACTGTGGTTAAATGTCTAGTTCTTTATTTACAATGTTATATAGATGTGAGGATCGTTTATTATATTGTCTGCTAGCAAAAATGGTTTTGGTTTTTGGTAGTTGCACAACAATGTCTCTCCTCCGTCTTGCCATACGTCTACGGTCAAAAGTTATGGTTTTATGTTTTTTAAGAACAGTGGTTAAAATATAAAGTTATCTCACTGAAAGCAGCTTGCAATTTTGATATAGCTTGTCTGTTGAAAACAACGTGTTCTTAAAATACATAATTTTAAGTAGGCTTCGCTGAGCTCTCTCTATGTTTAGGAAACGAGTCTTGGCAGTACCTCCCCAAACTGGCAAACAGTAGGTTAAAATCGACTGCACCAATGAAATATAAATCTCTTTTAACAAATCTCTACTGTGCCCTTGAGGACCTGGGACTACCCTTGGCACAACATGTCTCAAGTTTTTGAAGATCCATTTAAGTTTCCTTAGCCTTAGTATAACATATTCGACATGCTGGTACCAAGAGAGTTATCACAATGCGTGCAAAAGTGTTTTATTTGCTGTTTTTATTTAGAAACAATAAATTGTTAAAAAATATAGTTTGGGTCATTCTTCGAGACAGCGATTTTTGCCTTATTCCTCTGTCCTTTTTTATTTTTGAATTTTGACCAATAAGGACATACTCTTGTGAAAATAGATTTATTTTTAGACATAATTATGGTTATGGCCCACATTTTTGTGAACTCATTCATAAAATAAATTCATTTTAATTTTTGGGTCCAGAGGAATAAGAAATTAAGGTCCATAGGAATAAGAAATGTCAGAATAGGTTAACAAAAATATTAAAAAACCGTATATCTATAAAACATATATTATACTTTTGTTCACAAAATAATTAAAAAAGTATTCTAGAATCATTTTTATATTTGTTCTTATTAATAACATCCAGACTGTAAAAACACTAGGTGCTAAGAAGGTCTAAATTTAAAACTTATTGTTATTAAATTTACTCACTGTACTTACAATTAGTGATTAGATTCTATTAATCATAACGTTATCATAATCAGTTTTAGTCATTATAAGGATACATAGGAACGTCACCGGTTCGTATTAATCGGACGCTTATTAAAAATTAACTAAACTTACATAGTTATGGCTCTTAAAAATGAACAAAGTACCTATTTATTTCTAGTACGATCAAATCGAACTGAAACAAAAATATTCTAAAATAACAAAATATAAAAAATTCTTATAATTTATAATTTGTTTTTATTTTAAATGACATATTTTTATCACAACCATTAATCGACCCTAGTAAGAATCTCAAATACCGTATACGGCTTCACAACACTAGGGCAATATATATTTTCAGTACTCATGTAACTTAAAATTTATAAATACCTTTTCTGTCGTTTTGACACATTGTGTGCAAAACCTTTATTAATTTTCTATGTAAGATAGACGCTACATTTATAAATTTACACTACAGATTTGTCAAAAATTTGTGTGACAGAAAGACGAACAGACATACGAGTCAAAGTTCCGTTTTTTTATTAAGGTACTCTAAAACATAGGAAATCACTTGATAAACTACTCTTCTTTTTGAAACTCAGTTAAGAAAAACAAGAAAAACTTGGAAAATTCTTATTCCATTGTCCAAAAATCCATAGGAATAAGGGACAGAGGAATAAGAAATTATCGAAAAAAAGCCAATGATTCTTAATGTGTATATACAACGCAGCTGTCGTTAATAATATGAATAGATAGTACGTAAAGCAGTTAATTAAGCAAAATAGTAAATTTTTAACAGTTATACAAATCTAAAAAAAACGAACAGAGTAATAAGAATGGTACCTGAACCACGGACAGAGTAATAAGATATTTACCTTCGTAACTCCGGAGCCACGTGCAACAGCCGACACGTCCACCTCGTACACGTTCCGAGCGCGACTGATTTACTGCCCGCGGGGCAAGTTTGTCTACAATCTTCAATACGTTTACGATACAGGCGAATAAAACCCGCGCCAGAGAAATAAGAATTTTGTCGCGGACACATTTTATTTCCTAAATTTTAAATACAATATTATAGATAAAAAAATACTTGTTAAATTTTAGTAATATAATAACTAATAATGTATACATGTAGTCAATCAAAATACTCGTTAAGTTGACTGAATTGAAGTTGTCATCACATGTTTTGAGAAAAATGGAGAGCGGACACGACAGAGTAGTAAGAATAACGGATATTTTTTTTTATATAAAAATCTAGAATGAGCTTATACTAAAACCGATCGATGTCCCAGTCGACAACAGATATAAAGTATCTCTGAAAAAAAAAACAGGCTTTTAAACTAATGTTTTCAGTGAAATAAGCCCCCGGACATCGAAAATTAGGGTCTCGGAGAATCACCCTTTTAATTAAAAAAATTACTTGCATTTGTCTTCTTCTTACGGACACCTTTTTAGGTTCGGTTATTTGTATTATTGGTTGCAATTATTCTGTAGTTTTTATTTGTAATTACAGTTAACACATAAAGCATGTTTTTAAATTAATTGGAACATTAATATCCTCCTGGCTAGTTTTTTGTTACAGCCTGATACACTTTATTTTGGCATACAAAAACGTTGATTTAAAAAATTGTGTATTTAGTATAAGGGTGATTTCTTTTTTCGTTAATCCGTCAATTGCGATGTTGATTAAAAATAAATACATTTTATTTATCACATAGTTTCTTTTGAATTTAATTGTTCATGTGATTTTTCGGCACGGATGAAGAAACTTAGAAAACCGCGATTTAAAAATACTATCACAGATTGGACTAAGAAATATAAGCAGGCATCGGATGATCGGATAGATATTTACCTAAAGTTGCCAAAAACCCGGCAAATGTTGGGCAAATATGGAGTCGGCTTCTTAATTAAATTATATAATGTAAATTCCGGGATTTAAAAAAATATGAACTAACGAATCAAAATTCGACAGAGAAGGTAAAGCATAGTTCAAGCAGAATTGGTACGAAATAAAGACCGTATAATTTTTAAGTTGTCAATAAAACAAAGTGACTATGGTTAAATATTAAATAAAGATATATATTTATTTTTAATTAAGATAGCAGTATTAATTGTTTGTTTTTTGAAGAAAAATCGGACTTTTGTCGTGATCGATTTCATCATCGTCTGAACAACACTTTTGGTACTTTCTTGGCCTGTTGGTTTCACGTGAATCGTAATGTACCGATGTCTTTGACAATTCTGCCGGTCTTGTTCGGTTCGATTGGTCGAAACTGAGGACAATTTGGGGGATTCATTTTTTGGGTATGTAATCCACTTGAATTTTTCTCATACCACTCCAAAACTTTGTTTGAATAGTGGGAGCTGGCTCAATCAGGCCAAAATTAGACAGGACCGACGTCACTTTTAATGAAAGGCAAAACTCTTTTCTGCTGGCACTCCTTCATGTATATATCCGACTTAAATGTTGACGCTGTAATGAAACTGTCTGTTATGATTATGATGATGATTATGATGTGTCTTGAGATCGCAGCTGCAGATTCCTTGCCATCATTTTTTTTGCAAACTTTTCATGTTTGACGAACTTATATTTTTCATCAACATTCCCTCTTGCATCGGCCATACAAAATTTTGTACCCGGTTGTTGAATGAAATCGAGTTTCACGTACGTCTCGTCGTCCAACAACAAGCACCCGTTAAATTTTGTCAATACTTGGTCGTACAGTCGTCGAGCTCGAGTTTTGGCTGTTCCGTTCTGTTTAACTGTCCGATTTGGCTGTTTTGTAGCTCGATAGCTTTTATAGCCTGCTCGAAGGCGAATCCGTCTTACAGTACTGCGATATTTCTTAAAATTTCGAGCTAAATCGTAGTCAGGTAATCCAGCATTTTGCTTGACTGACCTTATAACTTTCATTTTAAGGTTCTTGCCCTTGGTGCCAGATCTTCGGTTGGTTTGAGACTTCCCATCGAATGATAAGGTCTCCTTGTATCGCTTAATAACCCTGCAGAGAGTAGTTTTTGGAATTTTAAGGGCTTTAGCCATCTTGGTTCCGGACCAATTAAGTTTTTTTAAGTACTTAATTGGTCCGGAGAGTACTTCACGATTAATTTCCTATTTTCGATTTTCTTTATCGAAAACTAAATTATGCATAAGGCTTGCGCTAAAATGGTTTCAGCATTCAAACGTCAAAGTTTTGTCATCAAATTGCAAAAGTCTGTTTGTCGACATGATAGGAATAAGTTTTTTATTTATCCTCAAATGTGTGCCAGTTCTATGTGAACTATATTTTATTACGCATTTCATCGCCTTCATTATTCGGTACCGAAGGATCATAATTCGCACATGAGAAAAGAAGTAATTTTTCAGAAAAGATTTTCCGTAAACGTGTGGGCAGATGTTATTGGCTACCTGTTTATTGAGCCATATTTCCTGCCAGATAATTTAAATGGACATACATACTCGTGCTTGTGATTTTACATTAAGGAAGATACTTTCGCCAAGTGGTTATTCGATTCAAGAAAATTACACACAAAGGAAAGATGCTGACGGAAAAGGATAAAGTGTAAGACTAAAAGAGTAAAGTGTCTGGACTTAATAAGTAAGCATAGATCTGAAGGGAGAGATATTGTGTACACGGAGGAACATATATATGTTTATACATCCCATTTCACAGGAGAATGCTGGGCGGATTCCACGGATAAAGGAGTGAAACAGGTAATTTCAAAAGGCCAACGTCTTATTATAGGACATGCAAGAAGTGCCAAAGGATTTGATTCGGGTACTCTGCTTATGTAAAGTCGAGGTGAAAGATATATTTACAATTGAGAGTTTCAAAAATATCTTTACATATATATAAGTATACACATAGCATGACAAAGACATCCTTCCAACGTTCATAACACTTTATCTTGTCACCCAATGCACCAAAGTTATTTTTGCTTTTTTTCTTCTTTAGAGAAATTATCACCAATTGTGACAATTCCAGTTTGATATTGCACGTTACAAAATAATATTTACTGTCGATGTGCCATTAATAAGTTAACATAAGAAGTGTTACTTGAAACTTTACGTTCAAACATATATTTTTATACTAAAACGTATTGCTACGTAAAAATCATTACAGGTTGACTAAACCGTTCTTAATTTGAATATTGACAAAGAATTATCACGTCACATGATATGGTTCTTTCTTCATTTTGGTCAAATTTATAGCATTATTGTTGATATACTTATATTGGAGTTTGATATTTAGCAACTCAACTCTAACACGTTTTGTACTTGATTAATTAACAGTAATGTAATACTGTCCGGGACGGGACATTAATAAGAAGTCGTGCTTCCAAAAACTTAAAATTTTTAATTAAAATAATAAATTACCTATACAAAAATCGTATAGCACGCAAAGTGACCGTAGCTCAGAAAGCAGAAGTTAGTCTCTATCGAACGATGATGTGGTATAATTTTTTAACAGTTTACTGTGACGTCAATTTACTCGTTCCGTTTCGCGTGAACATACTCCCCGCCCTTGAAAGCTGGTGAAGCTTTTAAGACTCTGCGTCGTCCGGGGATGGGAGCAGACAAATGCGGTTGATGGCTCGACGAACAATGCCTCGTGCTGCAGAAATGTCAGCGACTCGAGGGATGCCATCCGTGCCTGGGAAGATTTTATTCGATCCTGCCGAGGCGCCAGTTGAGTGGGGGCGTAAAATCCTCTTTTAGCAGAACAAGGTCGTTTAACTTGAGGTCCTTGCATTTGAGCTTCCACTTTGTGCGCTGCTGCAATTCAGGGACGTACTCGGAGCTCCAGCGTTTCCAGACATGCTGTCGAATGTGTTCAAGATGTTGGAATCTGTCGAGATGATTTATGTTGGAGTCCAGTAAACACGATGATGGTAGCGCAGTGAGTGGTCTGCCTATCAAAAAGTGTCCCGGGGTGAGCGGAGAAAAATCTTGGGGTTATGAGCTCAAGGAACAAAGGGGACGGCTGTTTAGAATGGCTTCAATCTGGCTGAATAGAGAAGTTTGTTCCTCGAATGTTAGGTGGGCATTTCCTACGATCCTATTAAGGTGATATTTAGCGGCTTTAACACCGGCCTCTCACAGCCCACCAAAGTTAGGAGCGTATGGTGGAGAGAAGCGAAATTCAATGCCCTTGTTGGCCGTAAATTCGTCCATGTCGTCCGTATTAAGCCTCAAAAATTCGTTAATCTCTTTTGCAGTAGCGACAAAATTTCTACCATTGTCGCAAAAGATTTGTTTAGGTTTGCCACGATGGGATATAAACCTTTGAAGACATAGAGTGAAGGCGTCTTTCGACAACTGACTCACTGCCTCAAGATGGATGCATTTGTATCAGAAACAGATGAAAATACAAAGATAAGCTTTTGTTACCTACAACCTCGGCCTTTACGATCGGTGATCATAAGCGGTCCAGCAAAGTCAGTGCCAGTCGTGTAGAATGGGAAGTGGGGAGTAACTCTCTCAGCTGGCAGATTGCCCATTTTGTTTGTAAGTGTTTTGCCTCTGAATCGCCTACAAATGACACAAAGGTGATACGTACGCCTCGCTAGGTTTCTGCCGCCAATAGGTCATAAGCGATCTCTTATGGTGCCTAGCAGTAATTGCGGTGGGGCGTGAAATAGACGCTGATGCTCTTGTTGGAAAAGCAGCTTAGTAAAGGGGTGATTCGCTTGTAAAATTATTGGGTGCCTTTTATCAAAAGTATACACTGAAGTACCCGCTAAACGGCCCCCAACTCTGAGAATTCCGTGCGTGTCAAGAAAAGGATCAAGAGAAGTGATGTTTGATTTAGGATTAAGAGCCTGTTTGTTTTGTAGCAACGTCAATTCATTGGTGAAGGAGAAAGATGGCCAAGTTCCTCATATTCATGAATGAACTTAGAATAACGGTCCTTGACCTCTGGCTGTCTTCTAAAACGCCGTTCCAACTGGAAAAATTGTCGTTTCGCTCAAAAGTAGGAATCACCTAAGGCGTCGGGCTCGTCTTTTAGGGGAAGTTTGACAATAAAACGCCCGTCATCTGAACGTTCGGTAGTTGATTTGAAACTTTGTTCGCACAAACGTTCCTCCTCGGTTAAGGCTTGTTTTTTATGAGGTATGCCCTCTAGTTCCCAAAATTTGGCGAGTTCATCATAAAGGTAGCTTGTGCGAGCAAAGTTGCTATGAATCGCAGAATTTAGTGGGGACTTAAATTGCGGCTTGGGACCTGCGACTGTCCATCCTAATTTACTGCTTCGCAAAATAGGGTTGCCATGACCTAGAGAGTGCTCCTGAGATCCTAGTATGTCCCAGAAGAGGTCAGCACCAATGTGCATGTCGATTTAGGATGATTTGTTAAAGCTGGGGTCCGCAAGTTCAAAGGAACTTAAGCTTAGATGGCTGATGTCATAGCTGACACTTGGAACAGGTTTAGATTTATGATAAAACAACACTGTACGAGCTTCGCATAGACTGGAGTTGACCAATGCAACGATCGACCTTGATATTTACTGCAATGTCATATGCCTTCTAGATTCTGGGTTAGATTGTTTGTCTGAGAAGTATAGCCTAACCTTTGTTTCATGTCTTGGGAGATGAATGATTATTATAATGATAATTCGCTACCGCTATCTATCATGCAACGAACAGTATAACAACCTTTTTTGAAGTCGGGTTTATTAAATCGACCAAAGCCGTACAAAGTAACCCCCTAGACTGAGCTGGCGCAACCAACTTAAAAAGATTGGTTTAAATAGCATCATCACTAGCCTCGGCTTCTACGTGCAAGAGTGTGTTGTGACGTTGTTTACAAAATCGGCAGGTGCCAGGCAACCTGCGACGTCGAACTTCAAGCCCTACTCTCGAACAGTTGTGACATCATTTTAAAGTGGATGCCTGAGCGAGCCTGTTCTCCGGTGACTTGGCCTTGAACGACGCACAGTCAAAAATGCGATGATCTCCATCACAGAAAACGCAGTGAGGGTGCTTGGAACCGGAAGGCGCGCTGGTTTGAGCCACGAAACCTTTAATATCAGATTGAGTAGGTTTAAACCGCTGCGGTAATACAGGTGCGTCTGATTGGCGCTTAAATGGCTTGTCCTGTTTATTTCGCTGAACGGTCTCAAGGACGTCTGCACGACCCTTTTGAAACGAATGAAAGTTGTCCAGCGTGGGCATGTCCGCGAGAGAATTTCTGTGCTCTTCCCATTTTACACTCGTGTTGCTGTCCAATTTGGACGTCATCATAAAAATTATCAGAGTGTGCCATTGATCCACGGGCTGGCCTAACGTTTTGAGAGCACGCAAGTTCTTACAAACGTGGTCAACAATATACCTAAGACCCTTATCGGACTCCCGTGTAATAAGATCCAAGTTAAATAATGATTTTAAATGATTGTTGACTAATTGGAGTTTGTTGTCATATCGTTCGCGTAACAATTTGCACGCTTCGGGGTATTTTTTGTCAGAAACCTCTAAATTACATATAACTCGAACTGCCTCGCCTTCTAAGTACGAATTTAAATAATAAAATGTGTGTATATTTTTAATCTTCTCATTGGTATGTGCTAAAGAGTGAAAACTTTCCCGAAATTCTAGCCAACGATAATAGGCTCCGTCAAAAGTAGGAATTTTGATAACAGGGAGACGGAAACCCATCAGGTCCCGGTCAGTGTCAGGATTTATCGCGTTTGAATCGTATTCACTATCGCGATCGGGATTATTGCGCTTATAAGTATATAAAATATCCCGGGCCGAGGCAATACAATGATAGAAATCTTGTTCTATTAAATCTCGTTCAGTTAATTCCGAATATAAATTGGCTTGGTTTAATAGTTCGACATAATCTTGTAATGAATCAAAGTCCTTAAATAACGCTTCAAAGGTATTTAATTTGCAAGTTAATTTGCCCATTTCAATTGCCGAAATACTCCCATCCAACGGTAATGTAGCCAAGTAATTCTTAATTTTAGTTAGACGTCCTCTAATCGAACTACGTTTTACCAATAATTCTCTTAGTTCGGTCATAGTAACGAAGTTATTGGCAAAGTAAATCTTGCAAAAAAAGTTGTTTACTTAAAATAAACGATAGGCATATGCTCATTCCTTGGTCTGCTGATGCTGCAGTCAGGCCGTGGCTGGCGAAACTGGTCTTAGAAGCGGACCGGCGGTGACGAGAGATGCACGCTGCGCGAGCGCTCGACGATAGGTAAACAGCTGTGCAGTTGGTACGCTGATAGTGCTGGAATAGATTGTTGCAAATATATGAATATCTAGAAAGCGTTATGCAGCTAACTTGTTTGAAGGGCAGTTTTAGTGAGTGATTGTGTGAAATTACGTTTTAAATGCAGTTGAAAAGTAGTGAGATCCAAATAATTAAGTTCTAAAGTATTGCAGTGCAGTTGTTTACACTGAGTAATCTATTAACTATCGCTTGTACGCCTATTGATCATATAGTTAGGCGCGTTATGTTGATTCTCTGAGATATTTCGGTGTAAGTTGTATTTGCGTTTAAGTTACTAGAAATTGATATTGAATAGTGAATTGCTATGTGTGAAAGTGAAGAAAAGAATGGACAGCTATAGTGCAAGAAAGTATAACTGAAGTGGCTGATTAGGTGAAAGCAAGTTTGACAGCCTATATACCCAAGGAACTAGGTTCTCGATGCAGTCAAATCGAAGCGTTAGCTGAGGAGAAGGAAAGAAACTGGAATGAGCTCACTTATATCAAGGTTAACCAATGCTGCGGTGCTGGTACTCCGTTGCTGACCGGCTGGTTACGGTGAGTCCAAGTATGTAGTCCTTAGTAGTCCTCCTAGTGCTCCGAAGTTGAAAATTTCGATGTAATTTACTCGAATCGATGGTTCTTCGCTTAATCGGAGGTGAGCAGGGTGATTCAATGATCTTTGTAGGTTGGTTTCTCGTTGTAGTTGCAAGTGACCTTTTGACCTCCCGCTCGCCGTTGACCGATGAAGTGCCAATTTTCGGTTCTTGTCCTGTCACGGTCGCCACTTTGTTCCGGATGGGAACAAGGATAATTTAAAGAAAACCAAAGATTTTCAGAAGGAAACTGTTTAATACAGTTTTTACAAATTTTGGTGTGAGTGTGTCGGTTGGCGATAGAAAGGCAAGTAAACAAGTTATATAATAGGGAATATGCATAATCTTTTCTTTTTGCTTTTTGAAAAACTCATTCATGTAACAAACAGTGTAGAAAAATATTTTTTTTAATAACAATATAAATAACCAAGATATAAGCTGTCGAACATTTCATTCTATCTCTTTCTAGCAAAACAGAATTTAATATGGAGTTTATATGACCATCGTAAACTGTGACGTAACAGATCATGTCGGACCTCTCTGTCAAATCGCTGTCTAATCAGTGCTTTAAAATGCGTATTACTTGGCCGATTTTAATTTTAATTTAACTTTTTGGAATAGTTTTTACGGTATTATGATATTTTGTTAAGAAAAGCGATGAAAAAAAATCATGCATGCTCCCTATTGCATACGATACGCTCCTCGCTTAGTCGTTCTCCCAACGCGCACTCTGCCGTCGAGCCGGGCGATAATGCAGTCTCAGTCGGCCACGTAGACAGCTATGCGCCCGCGCAGCGTCCTTTGACCGGGTGATACACAGGTGATTACTGGAATAGCGGATAAAAATGCACGGCTAAGCAGCTGATAAAGGCAATTAAAGCGGGGCGCTAAGTGTTTGGCGACGATGATTGCAGTGCGAAATACGTGATTACGTGGGCGTGATATTAAAGAAAAATTTGTAGATTGAATAGGCACTAGTAAATAGATTACGATTTGAATAATGCGTAGGAAATAGGCTAGTGCAAAGGCTTAGATAAAGGTTGCTTATAGTGCAATTTAGGTTAAAAATAGGTAATGATAGGCGACTTGCATGCAAATCTGTAAAGATAGAAATGTGCTTAATTACTTCTGCTCGGCTAATTTGGCTAATTAATAGGCGCTGATAAGCAGGTACAAATAACTAACACGAAGTATATAGGAAGTAGAACCGATTTTGACTAGAAAGTTCGAGAAACTAGGATCCGCACCGGTACAAATCGAAGGGGATAGACTAGGAAAAGTAAGGAACGGGCTCACTTGATAGATAGGGCAGGCAGGCAAGTAGGCAACTGGTCGTGCGCGGCGTGGCACGTGGTGCTGGCTGCTGCGAAGTAGATGTGGTCCGTCGTGGGACGCGTCTCAGTGATGCCTTGGAGCGATTGGGTCTGGCTGCACGATGTACGATGTAGACACAGCTGATGCCTTGGTAGTAGTCCAGGAATCTAGGCGCTGCACGGCGTACTCTTCGGTGGTGACATCGTGTAGTCGATTAGGAGACAAACTGCAACGGGACTTCGACGTGTGGTAAATAGCTGCAGGTCCTGTCATGGTCGCCTCTCGGGACATTAATAAGAAGTCGTGCTTCCAAAAACTTAAAAACTTTAATTAAAATAATAAACTATACAAAAATCGTATAGCACGCAAAGTGACCGTAGCTCAGAAAGTAGAAGTTAGTCTCTATCGAACGATGATGTGGTAGAATTTTTTGACAGTTTTCTGTGACGTCAATTTACTCGTTCCGTTTCGCGTAAACAAATACTGTACACATATATATATCTTAACTATTATAAAGTTGTAAATATGAAATGCCTGTACATTGAAGGTATTATTGTTACGTGGATAACTGGACATATTGGAGTTTCATAATTAGCAACTCAATTGTTAGTTATAGTTGGGGTTCAGCGCTAAGAAAAGGCCAGGGTACTTAACACGAAGACGTTTTAATTTCCAAAAACACGTGCGTCGCGTGATTGACTGCCCGCTTTTGCCTGGTAACGGGTTTACATAAAACGCGAACCATTCTAATTATATACCTTAACGCTAATACAATAAGGGTAAATATCAAGTAACTAATTAATCTTAAAAATCCTAATGAGCGCATCGCTAACACTCCCTACCCCAGTGCTGTATTAGCACTCAATACTAATCGGAATAGGAGCGATGCGAGCCGCGGAACGCCGCCACGTCTCGGAAGCCGCCCTTACCTCCACCATCCGGACGCGGCCATCTCTACCGGAAATCACCTGTGTGATCAGCCCTTTAGGCCAGACGTTGCGTGGGGAGTTGGGATCAACTACCAGTACGAGGTCTCCAACTTGAAGCGGCTTCCGTTCCTCCTGCCACTTTGTCCTGGGCAAGAGATCGGGTAAAATTTCTTTTACCCACCTTTGCCAATACATGTCGGCTAGCCTCTGCGCCTTCCGCCACTGCTTGCGTAGGTTTAAATCTGCATTATCGAATTCTCCTATAATAGGAAGGTTCGACGATGACCCAAAGAGAAAATGATTAGGAGTTAAAGCCTCCTTATCACCCGGTTCGACCGAAACGTGCATCAGGGGACGACCGTTGACCATATTCTTAATTTCAGCCATTAACGTGCTCAACACCTCGTCCCGTGGTGCACGCTCCTTCAGAACTACCTTAAGAGCTGACTTAACTGAGCGGATAAGCCGTTCCCACGCTCCACCCCAATGAGGACTAGCGGGAGGGTTAAAAGTCCACTCCATATTGTTGTTGACACCCTCAGCTTTCAGCACGTCGGTATCCAGCGCCTGCATAGATTGTCACAGCTCTGTGTCCGATCCCCGCAGGTTAGTTCCGTTGTCTGAACGTAGATGGCGCGGCCACCCACGCCGAGTTGCCATTCGCATTATCGCCATAATTAGGGAGTCGATAGTGAGGGAGGCAACCAGCTTAATATGGATCGCCCTCACAGTCAAGCAAGTAAACAACACACCGTACCTTTTTTCCCGCCGTCTACCCACCGTGACCTCCATTGGCCCGAACAAATCCAAACCACAGTAATAAAATGGTTTCTGATGATGTGCCACTCGAGCCTTGGGTAAATCTCCCATGCGCGGTACCTCAGGTTTGCATTTTAAAATTCGGCACAACATACACCTAGACGATACGAGTTTAACGGTAGGTCTAAATCGCAGCATCCAATATCTTTGTCGGACTTCATTGACAACGATCTCTTCGTTACCATGAGCAGCTTTCATATGGTAATGCCGAATAATGAGTCTTTTTACGTCCGGGCCCACATCCGATACGGCGTCGATGCGCCCGCCCACGCGAAGTAAGCCATCTCCGTCTATTATCGGGGTTAATTTTAACAACCTACAGCTACGGTGCACAGCCAGGTGCTTCTTAATTCTGGCCAAATCTTCTCCAAATGACTCGAGTTGAGCGTGGCGCAGCAGTAATATCTCCGCCTGCTCCATCATGCGGCAGTCAATCTCACCCGCTTGACCTTTGCACTTAGCAATAAACTTTAAAACTGCGGCCGTTGCGCGAGTGAGGCGCAGCCAGGAAGAAAAGCGCTGCGGATCCGGCACGGGTGGGGGCGGGGCGAGAGGGTCGTCGCACGTCTGCACGACAGCTATGTATTTCAATGATGACTGTCATTACCTGTAAGAGTTACATCTTTGGGCCACGAACTTTCGTGATTGTATAAAAAAGATGGACCAGTAAACCACTCACCTTGTAGGGTTAGGTCAAATGTTTCCCGCGTGGCCAAATCGGCAACATTCAACTTTGTAGGAATGTACCGCCATTAATCCACGCGAGATAATTCGTCGATTTCGCCTAAACGATTCGCTTCGAACGTCTTATACGTTCGAGTATTGTTGCGAATCCACTGAATAACTGTAGTGGAGTCACACCAAAAATATCGGCAAAGCGGCGTGAGTTTGTGCTCCTTTTTAATCGTGTTAGCTAAGCTTGCAGCTAACAAAGCGGTCTGTCACTCAGCCTTGGGAATCGTCAGAGGTTCAACTGGCATAACTCTGCTCCTACTGGCGATAAATGCAACATAAACAACACCGTTATTGTTCCAACGCCAATAGCCCACCGCAGACATAGCTACAGAAGAAGCGTCACAAAAAAAAAAAATTTCCAAGTTATTATAAATATTATAATAACTAGTCCCGGACGTAGCACTCGTAGACGCCGCTACGCTGTCGTAGCTCGTAGTACGTTGCGCGGGCACACAGACTACAGGCGACCTTGCTACGGAGTCGCTATGTGTCTCGCTCGCACGCGTAGCCTTTGGTTCCCTATCACTATCGCACTTGCGCGCGACAGCTGCACTGTAGCACCTAGGTATACGTATGTTGTTTATTACCTTAAGTAGATTTTTCCATTTACGCCACTTGTTATGAATGTCGTCGGGAATATAATCATCCCATCCCATATGAGAACGCCAAACCTGTTGCAGCATAATACGTCCTTGGATGGTGAATGGGGCTAGGAATCCTAAAACATCGAAAATCTACATAATTACCTTTAGCATAAGACGTTTCGTAGGACGTTCCGTACCATTAATAATACTCTCGGGAATCCGCTGCAATGATACGTCAAATCCTAACATGTCATCAGCGGGGAACCATATAAGTCCGAGAGTACGCTCACCCTCATGCTGCTGCCCGACTTTAAACCTTACGGCTGCGGTGCCTAAGGTCTCTTTTGGCAAGACGTCCAAAACTGACATACTGTTGCTTGTCCAATTCCTTATCTCGAAATTGCCGGCATTGTGTATTGTGCTAATATCTTTTACCATTTTAATGGCAGTTTCCTCGTCGGGAAAACTGTCAATGTAGTCATCTACATAATGGGAGTTATGTATTGCATCAACAGCGCCTGTCATAGATGATTCGAATCGCCGCGCATTTAAGTTTTTTACAAACTGCGCGATAAATGGGGAGCAATTTGCGCCAAAAATAAGAGATGTCATACTGTACGTTTTTAGATCATCGGTAGGGTTATCCCTTCATAAAAACCTAAAAGCGTCTTGATCCTCGGCGCGAGTTTAAACCCTTAAGAACATGTCTTTAATGTCACCCGTTACTCCTGTTTTATTTTCCCTAAAGCGGAGCATAATACCAAATAGTGATGACAGAAGGTCGGGCCCAGTAAGTAGGTAATCATTGAGACATAGATTATTTACCTTATTCGCTGCGCCGAACACCAGACGGAGACGCTTTTTATTGGGATTGTCGACCCCAAAGTGAGGCAAGTACCAAGTTCTAGGCCTCACCTGGGTATCTGGCAGCTCCATGGCGTAATCATTTTCCAACAAATGATAAACGCGCTCCCGGTACCGTTCTGCAAAACCAGAGTCTTTAGCCATCTTTCGTTCTATACCTTTCATCCTATTTAAGGCACTAGGATATGCATCGAGCATGTCGCGGTGCTCGTCTCTCCACGGCAGGCCGACGTACCAGCGGCCGTCGGCGAGCCGCGCGGGGAGCTCCAGTTGCGCCAGGCACCAGGGCGGAGAGAGTAGCGGATGGCTCATTCGTTTTTCCTATGTTTAATTGTATAGGTAACAAAAGATGATGGTTATCCTGACCTATTAACAACTCATGTTTCGAATTGGTAACACATAGATTATGTTTTATATCTGCCAGGTGAGAATAATTAATAAGTTTTAAAACTGACAAAGTTTGTAACGATAAACTTAACTCATCAACACAGCGCATTTTGACATTATAAACCTTATTGCCCATACCTGTAAGGTCCACATTCACGATTGTCGACTTACACACAAGTTCGTTATCAGCGAAGGCACCCTGAACCCGCAACGTCTCGGGGCGGCCGCGCAGGCCGACTCGGCGCGCGAGTTTGGTACTTATCAAAGATATCGATGACCCATCATCAAGTAACGCGGTACTGTTAAAAATGCCGTTAGGTCCCTGAAAGCGCACCGGCACAACTTTTAGGAGCACTTTATGATCACTTGCGTTAATATGCGTCAGTCTCAGTAATACGATCGGACTCAAGTTCATGCGGCAATGATGTACTAGTAGAAGAACCGGTTGTAGAATTTAACTTTGCAGATTCCGCGGACGATAATGCGCGTGGGTGCGGTACTTCGGTTTTGTTTACCGTGTAGTGCAGGAGACGGTGATGCGCCTCGCCGCAGCCAACCTTATCGCACGTAGGGGCGCGGCACGTTTCTCGCTCGTGCTTTGTTAACAGGCATTTATAACATAAACCATTTTTTTTAACAAATTGCCATCGTACTTTGCGCAACGCTCGTTTGAATTGTTTACATTCGGTTAACTTATGCATAGATGATGACTTGCAAAATTGGCACTTATCGTTTCCTTCGGCTTGAAGTAAAATAGTATGTGAACGTGTGTTGCTATTGTTGTCGGCAACCTTATGTTTCTGGTCCTCATATTTTGTAGCAGTAAAAATGCTGGCAGTGGTAGAAGTCTTAATAGCCTCGTCGTTAAGAAAATCTGACATGATGACTAATCTGGGCTTCGTTCCATCTTTGATTAGATTAAAGCTGTAATCTGACCACTTCGAAATTAGCACTGTGGGAAGTTTGGATAAAATTATGGAAACAATGCTTACTCCCTGTAGGTGCTCCTCTTGACCGACTGCCCGCACTGTTTCTATGTAGTTTTGCACTTTCAATGCAAATGGGACAATATCCTTATGGTATTCATGATGTAACGGTTGTAGTTTCTTAATGTCATACAAAACACGAGAAATGATGCACTCCGGGTTACCATATCGTAGTTCCAACGCCGACATGACCTCTTCGGGTGACGTGGCACTTATGAACAAAGCGTTGACTGCATCTTTCGCGGCTCCGCGCAGACATTTCCTCAACCTCCAAAGGTTTTCTTTGTCTGTGAATTTACATACCGCGGTAGATTCATAATAAGCTTGTTTAATCTGCAACCATTCGAAATAATCTCCAGAAAATTCGGGAAGATCTTTAGGAGTACTGAGTCGACTTAGTAGACTATTCGGTGGACTATTGACATGGGCAGTGGAAATTCCCTTTACTGCTTCAGCTAGCACTTTAATTGCATTGTTGAGCGCCGATTCGGGCGCAGGTGTGGCGGCGCGTGGCGCTGGGCCCGGCGCGGGCGTCGAAGCTGGCGCTTGCTGGTTCAGCTCACCCATTCCAAAGCCATTCTCGTGGGTTGGCTGATCCTCTTGCAGTTCCCTATGGTTACTATGCTGTTCCACCCATTCGGCGACTTCGCGTCGAGGACAATCGCTTCGATCCATTTGTGAACTGTATTCTTGGTATTCCCCGTCGCTTATTGCCGCTAGTTGTGCGTCCAAAGTCTTATCTATAATCTCCATTTGAATAGCAGCTTTTTGCCTCGCGGCCTCCAATACTAGCTGCTTTCTCCTGGCTTCCTTAGACGCTGATGAGGTTTTTGAGCCTCTGCTGCTTGAAGCTTTGGGGACACTCGAATTAACAGGCATCTTGTTATGAGCTCCGAGCACCGTTGGTTCCGATTTAATGCAACCCACAATCTCAATTGTTACGGTTAGGAAATTTGGAACACTTTTTGATGAGTTTGGCATTATATCTTCTAAATTGCTTGTGAAATCTTCACCCTTACGTATCTCCGTTTTATTGGCATTCTGTGGCATTCTTTGTTTGTCTTCTAGAAGCTTCCTCCCGGCTTGTTCATGGAGCACTTTCTATCTACGCGTTCGTGGAGGCGTGTAGAACATGAATCT
Source organism: Hedya salicella (assembly GCA_905404275.2). NCBI lineage: Eukaryota > Metazoa > Arthropoda > Insecta > Lepidoptera > Tortricidae > Hedya > Hedya salicella. Next base: position 41,761,397 of record FR990096.1, read on the forward strand.
GGCGATAAGAAAAGGCCAGGGTACTTAACACGAAGACGTTTTAATTTCCAAAAACACGGAATACAAAATATGTCACACAGAGGTCGCGTGATTAGGCTCGCGGGTAGCAGCGGACTGCCCGCTTTTGTCTGGTAACGGGTTTACATAAAACGCGAACCATTCTAATTATATACCTTAACGCTAATACAATAAGGGTAAATATCAAGTAACTAATTTATCTTAAGAATCCTAATGAGCGCGTCGCTAACATCAATTATGAACAATATTGCTATTAACCAGGCAGCGTACTCTTCATGCCGGTTTCATCATAATGACGTATATACACTCACAGGATGCTTTTAAATACTTAATGACAGATAAGTCAATCAACGTTTGAGAATAATAGCGATAGTGAAATATTAAAAAATAATCAGCTTGTTAGAAATAAAATATTTTATTGTGTAAAATAATACACCTGTGTCATGTGGGGTAACTGTGCGCAGCGGATAAATGTGCGCAACCTCTTTATTGAGGAATAGGGAGGGAGAAGTTTGTGATATGTGTAGATAAATTAAAGGTATGTTGGTAGAGAATTAGTTTATGCGCGAAAAACCTAATTCGTTTACTTGAAAAAGAAAATATTCAGAATCCGGTGCTGTAAAAGTAAAATTTGCTGTCATGGCGAAAATTGAAACGAGTAAATGAGTTTTCTGTTAGAAATGTATTTAAGCCTTTTATTTTGCATAGCATTTCAAGCTATGTTACGTCTATGTTCAATAAAAATCAGTCTGCTTAGAATAATTAAAAATCCACAAACTTCTCTTAACTGCGCACACTTGACCCTAGTATGGGGGTAAGTGTGCGCATTTTGAGCTGGTTGAATTAAGGTGATTTTTCTTGGAAGTGGCTAAGTTTTATTGATAATTAGCACACTTGCCCCACATTACAACTGGAAGGGAATATCGTTCCAATGCAAAGCAATCCTTTTCTGAAGATATGAAAAACACACTGAACTTCGCAAAATAAATATGACTACGTATAATATACATATGACAATGTCAGTCGGTAATATTTTTTACTGTCCGTCTCAAGTGTCAAAATATAGCTACGTAAACTGAAGAGGTTGATTAAATAATAATGATATTCAGTTTTGCATATTACATCTTTCAAACGGATTATAATATTATTGTGGTGTGGGTTTAATAATATAAATTGTAATATTTTCAATGTATAGACATTTAATTTTTACATTTTTATAATAGTATAGATGTAAAACCTGGACTAAATCATGCTGTATGTAGCTTGACGTCATTTGTCTGTCATCGGCATCAAATGTACACTGCTTGCTATTAACTTGCCTGTCTGTTTGACATATTAACTCTTACCGAATTAAAGCCGCAGTTATGCGCAAATGTTGCCGTCATTCAGAGCGGCTACATGTAACTCGTCCTGTGTTACAGAAGCTTTTAACATTCAGTCTGATTGCGTCGCCGTTTCATGTAGTTGCATATTCATGTAGTTCCAAAACTCAATGGCCAGGGATTCGCCCCACGACTGACGTGTGCAGATGGATCCATTTCGAAAGCAAATTAGGTTTCGTAGAATGATGTGAATATGCTTCCTATTTATGCTACATATTATTAAACAAAGACAGTCGTAATAAACCTCGTTTGCAACAAGCGGAAAAGATTCAAAGACATTTTTATAGAATTGAAGTAGATTAAGTTATCGTATTTATTATACGAGAAGTCGCTTCTAATTCATCATCGCAGAGCCGAAACTACTTGCTTTTCCAGAAGTACAGAGATAAATTTAAATTTCGAACTTGTTTTAACTATTTTAATTTTATCAAGCAAAATACCTGATATGGTTGCGGTAGGTATTGTATCTGTCATATTAAGCGGAAATTAGGAAAGTATTTTTAAAGTTTTTTTAATAAAGAGAGCTGAACACGAAGTATTTGCAAAAGGAGTTATTCAATTTTATAAATGTCATGGAAAAACGGATACGGAATAAACGGACACGATACACGGAGAGAAAATTCTAGTTTATACCTAAACTAGAATTTTCTCTAAACCAGAATAATGTTAACTTAACCAGATTGTCGTGTAATATATACGATAGCTAACTATTTTTTGTAGTAAAAATCTGGTAATAGCTTACAAGAATATCTACCACAGTTAAACATAATGCTGGTACACATCATTAAAATTTGTGTATAGTGCACAAAAACCTATCTGTATCCATTGCAAGTAGGTTTTGTTAAGTATAACGGAATTAGTATCGTTCGTAACACCATGCTTTATTGTGGAGATTACGATATTTTTAGTAACGACTAAGATCTAGTGACTATTTACAAATTTAATGCCAATGTTACCAAGTTGAGATTTTAGCAAACTATATATTTTTTTGCACTTTACTACTTATTTTGTGTTTACTACCAACATTGTAGTTAGCCATTATCACATCAAATGATTGAGTTTATTATAATAAGAAATTAATATTGTTCAGTTTAGACTGTATAGATGAATTACCCAATATTTTGTTTCCCCAGTTGTTTTATTACCATTCGCGTTTTTCCCCAAATTGCTTATTTTCCATTCGTCATTATGGCCGGCATTTAATTTCTTACACGTTTTTTTTTCTAATCGTATTTTTCGCTAAATGCATTCATTTACCAGTCCGTATTATTCACATACGTTCACTTCACCTGTACAACATATTCCTCATACTATTTTTTCGCGACGTAATACTATTGAAAATATGAATTTTAGTATCTTTTTGCTTGCAAAAATGCATGCTTGGACCGAATTGTAGGTTAGGTTAGAGCTGTGACCCCTACCCAACCTAACCCATTAATCTAGTTCTAAGGCAGGTCCGACTTGGCTTAGATTAGGTACGACGACGAGCGAAGCGAGGAGGAGTGTTAGGTTGAACTGCGACACTAACGAGCGAGCGAAGCGAGTGAGCCGCGGAGTTAAATCCTCGTTTTCCGTTTACTCAAATTTATGACAACGAACTTGTAATACTATTATGGCGATTGTATAATATGCTTTGAAATGTTATGCGCAAAAATGTATGACCAATAACCATTATGCGTAATTATGCTTATGTGAACAATACGGACTGGTAAAATAATGCATTTAGCGAAAAATACGATTAGAAAAAAAACGTGTAAGAAATGAAATGCCGGCCATAATGACGAATGGAAAATAAGCAATTTGGGGAAAAACGCGAATGGTAATAAAACGACTGGGGAAACAAAATATTGGGTAATTCATCTATACAGTCTCAGTTTACTATATTTTTTTGGTAATAACAACAATGTTTTATTTTTTGCTCCTATATTCAGTAGGTGAATGGGTCTTTAAAAAAATATGTGCATACATACTTACCGTATTGTTAAAAAAAGTTCAAATCTGTCTACTTAGTCACGAAATTTTTATATAAGTATAAGTTTCGCGACTCAACTGACAGATTTTAACTTTTACTTAATTAACAACACGGTAATTATGTAAACTTTTTTAAAGACTCAATTACAGCAAGCTTGTAATACAAGCAGTCGTACTAAAGTAAAGATACCCTCTGCGCCAAGCTAAGTTATTTACTATTTTTAGAATAAATGCTCATTACTCATACTTTTTCTATCAGAAACAGTACCTAAACAAAGATTCCATGATGTAGAAGGAACTTTACTCTCTGGTCGCTAAACCTGCGACCTTCTGAAATCAGAAGGACTAACTATGAGGGTTTCTTGAAATCCAGGTGGCAACACTCTATCATCATACGGTGACACTTCTAGTCAAAAAGATCTCACGCCAGTGTCACCACTTGGTGATTTTTTAATTTCCAGAAACCCTAATTTTGTATAAGTAAAATGAAGACATGGTCAACAACAGTTTTCAATAAAACAAAACATTAAACGTTTATGAGTTTATATTCATGTTATTTGAAAATCAACATGGAGGTCTTACATGTTGAAATTGAAATGTACTCGGCCAACTGCTAGGATTCCAATAATTTTACAATGTCCTTATCCATTTCCTGATTTGGAACACTTCTTTAATATCTATTTATTAAACTAATCACACTATTTGTCACAGTCAATGTCTATGCACGCGTACGTACTGCTCGCTCCGAAAGATGAAATGATAAACAAACCAACAGCAGCCAGTCGGTGTTGCCAACCAAAGTTCAGGCAATCAATACAAAATATTTGCAAACGTAAGCAACGTTTCCTTTGATATTAGATTCACATGTTGCACAAAACATTATATTATGGTACTGATAACATAATCTGGTAAACAGTACTACGAGTATATGGATATGGTTATTTAAACATTTTTGTCTACTTGTGTTATTTTAGAGACAACCTAAATATTGTATTGTATAATTTTGACAGATAGTAACAACAAATGAATTATGGCGTAAGCAGTACTATATAAATCTAGCTTATTTAAATAGAAAAAATATTTTTAGTTACCTACGTTATTTTAGAGACAAGCTAAATATTGTATTGTTAAATTGACAGCTAGCAACAACAAACGAATTGTGGGGTAAACAGTACTACGAGTATATGAATCTAGCTTATTTAAACAGCAAAAATATTTTTAGTTACTTACGTTATTTTAGAGCCAACCTAAATATTGTATTGTTAAATTGACAGCTAGCAAACGAATTGTGGGGTAAACAGTACTATATGAATCTAGCTTATTTAAACAGCAAAAATATTTTTAGTTACTTACGTTATTTTAGAGACAACCTAAATATTGTATTGTTAAATTGACAGCTAGCAAACGAATTGTGGGGTAAACAGTACTATATGAATCTAGCTTATTTAAACAACAAAAATATTTTTTGTTACTTGCGTTATTTTAGAGACAACCTAAATATTGTACTGTTTAATTGACAGCTAGCAACAACAAAAGAATTATGAAGGTATACTTTACAAGTATCGAAAGTTTCTCTCTACAATAATAATATGTACTTATAAAGAGCTTTGAGTATTTTTTACTAAAATGTGTTTACTATAATATTCTGGCATTTATTAAAATACGACTATTTGTTGTTAAAAGTGAATACGGTAACGTTAACTTAATTCTGTTTGAACCAGAATGAAATTTACAATATGTTCTTTTTTTTTTTTATTTATAATATTCGCACATATTTGACGAGAGATTAGAGGACTCAGTCACCATCCCATGTTATTTTATTACCTACTTCGCTAAAGTAAAGTTTACATTCGTTTACAAATGGATAGTAATTGACGTCCTCGTTGGTTCGACACAAGGTATTACAGGTGCATAGGGCCATCGTACATACGTATCCTGAGTAAGCACATTTAGTCGTCACTATCATTTAGTATCTCTTTCAATTTGATTTTTAAACTTCCTATTTTTAATGTTTCCTCCTCAAGCAGTAAAGGGTACTTACTTATTATATATTTTAGGAACTAGGTACTCTTTGGTTCTTTTTGCGTAATACTTTTTGGCAACCGGCTGTAACAATAATTTCCTTTTAGTGAACCTAGTAAAGTGACGTTTTTTCTGCCTTTGTACTTTATACTCATCACTACTTACTTACTATATATATTACGGTACTTATTATATATTTTATTATATTTACTAGTAAGCTAGTAACAATGCAGGTCATTTCCCTACGGCTATTTCTGAACCCATCTTAGAGTACTTATGATATGTGTGTAGATAAAGTAGTGTATGCATCTGTACATAATTAGGCCTTAAAACACTCGTGTGATCCAATTATGAAACTCGCTGACGCTCGTTTCATAAAACCACACTCGTATTTTAAGGCCTCTCATTATGTAGCAGTTGCATAAACTACTATTATTTTCATATTTACACTGGGGCTTACAGTGAGCCTGCTCACATTCGACGGCTTACAGTCAGTTTGGTTTGAACACGGCCTTATGTTTTCTCATAAAATCTATCCCCGTTGCCTATATTTATACGTATATTTTCAAAAAAAATATATATTGTAACGGACTATTTGGCGGTCACTGAATTGAAAAATGTTTTCTTTGATTTTTTTTGTATGTTTGTATGTGTCGTTGTAGCTTCATCACGCCAAATCGGCTAAACGGATTCCAACAATTTTTGGTACACGGGTAGCTGGGTATCTCCAGATGGTTATGGGATACTTTTTATGACTTCGCTGAAAAAAAAAGAAAGGAGCTATGAATTTGTCCCCTCCACGCACGAAGTTTCGAGCATCTTCTAGTATATCTATACTATTATAAAGTTGTAAAAATGAAATGTCTGTACATTGAAGATATTTCCAAAAAATGATTGTTACCGACTATTTGGAGGTCACTAAAACGGAAAATATTTAAGTATTAAGATTTTATGTATGTTTATATGTGTCGTTGTGGCTTCATCATGCAAAATCGGCTAAACGGATTTTAACTATTTTTGGTACACGGGTAGCTGGGTATCTCCAGATGGTTATAGAATACTTTTTAGCCGACTTTGCTAAAGAAAAAAAAATCTTCCCTTTGGTAATATCTATCAATGCAGGGAATAAATAATAATTATAATGATAGTTATTTATCAATAAATTATAATGTGGAACATAGCAATTTCAACATTCGGTACCCATAAGAAACCTAGGATCCACGCACATCTTCTCAACAATGGGTCCACATTAAAATTTATTGTTTGTTTTACGAGTATGTGAGTATCGATCATAAATCATGAAACATTTCCATTATTACGTAACATATTTCTAGGGTATAATATTATACTGGACTTGTTTTTTTCTTTTTAGATTTTTTACGCAGTCGGTTGTTTTGTTTTTTTTTTAATTATAATTTTTTTACTTTATTTATTTTCTTAGCTGATAAAACAGTAGGGTTTGTTCCGGGAATGTTTTTATAAATATCTCCGTGAGTTTCTTGAAAACGCTTTATAATTCGATATAAAGTAACTACTTTATGGTACGTCGTACACGGAAAGAAATTATTATAACAATACTACCAGAACGATATGTGCCTGCTGCTCGCCGGCGAGGATTTGCCCGCCATGGTAAGCAAGGTGCAGGAGGATTTTGTAAACATAACGAAGTGGGCGCATGACAATGGAATTATCTTAAACATCAATAAAACTAAGTGTATGCATTTATTTTCGCCATACAATAAAAAAGCAAAAAATGTAAACTTAAGCGATACGAGTATTAATATCATAGGACACACATACAACTGCCTGCACCATAATAATCAGAACTGTACCTGTAGTAGACTAGAGGTTGTTGATAGTTTTAGATATCTGGGTATGACAATTGACAAATATTTTAACTGGAAATTACATGTAATCAAGTCTGCAATAAATTAAGGACAATTTTAGGTCTATTTTATCATCTAAGTAGAATAGTAAATAAACGCACTCTGCACATTGTTTACCATGCGCTCGCTGACTCACTGCTGAGTTATGGACTGAGTTGCTATGGACTTACTTTCAAGACATATTTAGATAGGATAAAACAGCTACAGATAAGACTAATGAAATACCTAGTAGGCAAAGTAAAGAGTAAATATAGAAATAACTATGATGCACTGTTCTCGGTTTGCATTATTCTCCCTGTACATTGTAAGACTATATACCTAAATATCCTAGAAACTTACTATAGTGATGAATATAAAGTACAAAGGCAGAAAAAACGTCACTTTACTAGGTTCACTAAAAGGAAATTATTGTTACAGCCGGTTGCCAAAAAGTATTACGCAAAAAGAACCAAAGAGTACCTAGTTCCTAAAATATATAATAAGTAAGTACCCTTTACTGCTTGAGGAGGAAACATTAAAAATAGGAAGTTTAAAAATCAAATTGAAAGAGATACTAAATGATACTGACGACTAAATGTGCTTACTCAGGATACGTATGTACGATGGCCCTATGCACCTGTAATACCTTGTGTCGAACCAACGAGGACGTCAATTACTATCCATTTGTAAACGGATGTAAACTTTACTTTAGCGAAGTAGGTAATAAAATAACATGGGATGGTGACTGAGTCCTCTAATCTCTCGTCAAATATGTGCGAATATTATAAATTAAAAAAAAAGAACATATTGTAAATTTCATTCTGGTTCAAACAGAATTAAGTTAACGTTACCGTATTCACTTTTAACAACAAATAGTCGTATTTTAATAAATGCCAGAATATTATAGTAAACACATTTTAGTAAAAAATACTCAAAGCTCTTTATAAGTACATATTATTATTGTAGAGAAACTTTCGATACTTGTAAAGTATACCTTCATAATTCTTTTGTTGTTGCTAGCTGTCAATTAAACAGTACAATATTTAGGTTGTCTCTAAAATAACGCAAGTAACAAAAAATATTTTTGTTGTTTAAATAAGCTAAATTCATATAGTACTGTTTACCCCACAATTCGTTTGCTAGCTGTCAATTTAACAATACAATATTTAGGTTGTCTCTAAAATAACGTAAGTAACTAAACATATTTTTGCTGTTTAAATAAGCTAGATTCATATAGTACTGTTTACCCCACAATTCGTTTGCTAGCTGTCAATTTAACAATACAATATTTAGGTTGTCTCTAAAATAACGTAAGTAACTAAAATTATTTTTCAGAAAATGAATGTATTTTTTTAAAATCATAGACAAACGAAGAAAGTCCTTATTGTCATATCACTTAAGATCAGATGTCGTGCGGTTTATATAAAAAACATACTGAATTGACGTTTCATATCGATAACTGTTTTAATATCTATGGATACTAGAATAGAGATCTACTTGAGTTTTGACAGCTGTTCCAAATTTAAACTCACAACGTTACAAAAATCTCAAAAATCTTTACTGAAATACACATTACAGGACAGATTTTACCTACTACGAGTACCACAGACAAGAAAGTTCTCATAGTAAAATTGGTTGTAATAATGCTGGTCATTTCCTACGGTTTCTGAACCCATTTTAGAGCACTGTATGGGTAGATAAACGGTATTTTTCGTTCACAGTATGCTTACAATACGCTATAGCTTATAATACGCCAATGGTGTGAACAAAACAGTCGGCTTGTATACGTTCACACCGAATGCGTACGCTGAGCGGCCGACTATGTTTCACATAAAAGAGCCCAGTGGTTCGAAATTCTGGCATTATATCTCAGTTCATGTGTCAAGACTGGCAACTGGGGTGCCATTCACGAAGCTATTGAGGAAGATGAAGAAAATAATAAAAGAATATGGGTACATCTTTTAAATTTAAAGAGATGTCATCTTGGTCACTTTCATCGTTTATATTTGGAGTACAGATGTTAAGTGTCCAGATAAATTCAAGAAACATTATCGCATGTCCATAAAATCTATTGACGAATTATTGTCATTCATACATACCAAAGTATATAAAAGGACGCTAACTACAGACGTGTTATTGTGCCAGTAGAAAGATTAGCGGTTACGTTAAGATAAGTTTCAAATCACCATTTATTAGTTACATATAAACCACAATTACTCACAGAATAGGAACATGTTGTTAACAGACACATATTGACTTATTAATTTTGTGTAGTGGCACTAAATGTATTGAGTTTGAGTAGGTAATAAGTTTTATAAATCCCCTCGCATAATTCGCTTAATATCTTCAATTGAATCTGACTCCGACTGTTTATCTATTGTTGCGCTTTCTTGTGAAACGTTAGAATTATTCGTTAGGTTGACGATGATACCGAGGGATATCATCTGTTTTGATATAGTTGCCGTGGGAATGAATTTGGTTGCGGCCGGTTATAGTATGTTGATGACGTGTATGCATAACCCACCCTGTTATTGTAATGTAACGTGGTTGATCCTCATATGCGCTAATCGAAGGGCCTGATTCGTAACTGCTGTAGTTATCACTGTTTTTAATTTTTTGTATAACTTTCAGTATCTCAAAACTTAAATTCAAATAATTGCCTTTCAGACATCGTTTGCATGTCTGGTAACAGAAATAAAAAAAATTAAGATGGGGATTCACGTTATTTCCTTCTTGATTTTTTCATGGAGTTTAACAAAGTTTTCTAAAATAATGATAATCAATCCCTTTGTAGTTGTTTTTGAAGCAGATGACTGCTCCGGCGAGCTATCCAAACTATCAACACTGCCTTTATTGATATTGAAAGAACTGTTATTTTCTGGTGAATGTGATGATGGTGGTTGTGCGCGGCATCACTTCCACTTCTCATGTTATTTCTTTTTTTTTTTCCCGAACAAAATAATCCCTGGGATGTTTTCATTTTTTTGAAGTTCTTGGACTGAAATGAATAATACTATGTATCACTTGTGTGTTACACAATTTTGTTCGTAGAAGCGAAGGCATCAATTTCAAAGATCAGTTAAGAACTTGTTGTGTTGGGGATATACGAACATCGCGATTAGTTGTGTCCACATCAGGTCCGTGGGTGAGAGACTTCTATAAAGGATATTTTGTAAATGAGGCTCGATTGAACTGGCAAAATAGATACATTTAAGCTGCGTGTAGTATTAAATAAAAAATATATTTAAAAAGTATTAAGTATCAGTCATAACTGTCATAAATATAACCTATAACAATAATGTATTCATTAAAATACCAACTAAATATCTTATTTAACTTTTGATCACTGTATTCATTTATATTCACTTTCCAAATACATTCTCGCATATGTACCTACTTCTGCAATATTTTTTTCTGTGTCGAACATAATGAAACACGTCTGTTCTGTGCAAAATTCTTGACTGAATAGAGTCCGCCGTTCGAGCTGTATACAATACGCCGACGTTTAGCTACGCAGCCAATCAGCGTCCGCGGAACGTAGTGACGCGCTAAATTTATCGGCTGCCGAATGTCAACGTTTACGCATAGCGTAATAACGTATTGTCGGTTAGATGTGAACGAAAAAGTGAATATGTATTGAAATACAATAAACTGCGTAACGTTCGCTCACTTTCGGCGGCTGACAGTCAGTTTGATTTCAACACGGCCTAATAACGCCCCAAATGTTCCCCAAGCTCGTGGTATTGAAACTTTTTGGTCTTTATGCAAACAAGAATATAAAAAACAAACAGAAAAACCCAAAACGTTGCTTGCACTGACAAACGTGGATTGCAATCCGGTCCAATTCTCAATCCGGCCGGATTGAAGTTATGCTATTGCGTCTATCCAAAATTATGCTTTTTGTCCAGTTTATTGGCCGTAAAGTAGACACGCGGAGCAGTTTTTGCAAATTGACTAATGTAACAATGGTTTAGCGCTAAAAATCACCCTTATTAAGTCAAAAATCAGTATCACTAGCCACTAATTTCACAGTAATATGAAAATTTAAGCATCTACTTCAATAATTTAGCCTTAACTTAATAATAACAATATCAACCTATTTACAGACACACATGAAGACATGGTAACCTTGTCTCATAGTAAATATAACAAAATTAAATCTTTTTTATAAAAAATAAAACAAATACTTTAATTAAAAGGACTTTTCATAGTTTTAATTGCCAAATCTAAGAATTTACCACTAATTTGGTCTATTGGATCATGATTCATGATCGTTCGTTTAACTTTGACCCCACTTTTCTTCTCTAATATGTAATATTCAATCAACTTTATTTATACTATAAGAGGTAACATCAGCAATAATAAAATACTATACTCCCGTAACACCCGTAATATTAAACATACATAAAGAAATCTAATCAATAATCACATATCACATCACATTGCACTTTAAATACAACGTTCGTTGAAAAAAAAAAACTGTTTTTCTAATTTGACCAAACAAACATAATTAACCATTAAACACAATTAATCTCAAAGAATAATGAAGAAAGACATCGTTCTTTAAAGCTTAACTAGATCTAGATCATACTGACTCTTGACATCAACTTTCTTGGGTTTGGTAGTCCGCATTGTATGTCTGTTGTGTGCGTCTCTTAGTGCGTCTCTTAGTCTCTTCGGGTTTACCGGATCCGGTAGCCGCCAAAAAGTACCGGATCCGGCCGGATTACCGGATCTGCCGGACCGGATTGCAATCCCTAGTTGCTTGCATTTAAACTGGCTTTAATTGTGGCAACTACATAGATCAGGAAAAGCTGTATGAGGCGAGCAGCAATGAACCTTAGAATGAAATTGGCTATAAAGGCATTGCACAAGCAAATTCTTTATCAAAAAAACAACTATGGTTATATTCTTAATTGAACTTAAAGTAAATGATAGCACTTTACTATATATTTTCATTTAATATTTTCATTTGGATCTTATCTCTTTACTTCTGGGACAGCCCAATAAAAGTAGAAAGTAGTATTTTTACAGTATGATACTTTCATAACATAGGCAAGGAATAAGGGATTTTCGGACTCATCCCCTTAGGGAGTAAAATTGGGATTAAAAGTTAATACGATATATATATTGTATTTTACTATGTAGGAACACAATGTATCGATATATATATATGCGTCGCCTTGTCAGCGACGGCGACTGCTGCTCTGGCCGCCTGTAGTAAATGGTTCTGCCATAGTATGCATAGGGTTTGATCTGGTACTTTCCTCTTTGCTCTTTTGCGGAGTCCTCGTAGATAGCCAACAGTTTCTCCTTGAGCGCTTCATACCGTCCTGTCTGCGGTGACGAAAGTAGAAGGTCTGTGATTTGTCCAATTGCATGCTTCGAAAGTTTCCCGATTACCAAATCATACTTGGCCTGATCATTTAAATATTGCGGGTTCGGTATTGCCTCAATCTGTATGAACCAGTGCCGAGGCTGGTCCGTCCAAAATTCTGGTAGCCGCGATGCTACGGAAACTGCTGCCAAATCAAACTGGTCCTCCATTTTTAAAGATCCTGGCGTTACGCCTTGCGATCGTGGGGCGGCTTGTGCACCCAACCCAACGCCAGACGCACCGACACCATCCATGGCCATCTTCACAAAGATGACGATTAAAATGTCCCTGGCCCGGATTTTGAGTCATTCCCGAAACGCGAATCAACGCGAAAACTGAAATTATGTCTGTATTCGTTCGGGGTCACCACACTGCGCGCACGTGTAACCATCGAGTGTCCTTGGCTTGATGCACTCAGTCTATAGGTAAGGAATGTCACACACTGTCGCTACACGAACGCGTATCTGCTGTCAGAAGGTTGCTTAAATGAAAACAACTATTAAGTTAACTAGAGTTTATTCACGACACACAATTATATTCGATTTTTAGTTAACACTAACGATAACACGAACTGTTCTCGGTATCGACCGGGCACAGCGAGGGTAAGGGAACGACTAGTGTCGCTCGCGCCTTGAAGCCAGAGCGCTAACAAAGCGATGCATATACTAACTTAAAAATATGTATTATTGACTTTATAGAAAAGTAATTCCACCATTATTTTTTATTCATCCCCTAAAGGGGTTAATAGTTTGTACAGGGATCGTGTACACATTAAAGTAAGCTATTGTACATTTATTGCGTATTAAATACTTATTAAGACCTAAGAAAATAAATCACAATGTTTTGTAACTAAAGGTTTAGTCACGTGCAAAATTTAAAGATTTTTTATCTGGCATCATCGAAGGGGTTGAAGGAATATATATTTTAAATGATGATTTTTCGCTAAGAAAAGCACTTTCTATTATTTTTAAAACGCATTCAAAGCTAAGAAAAGTAATTACACCATTTCTTTTAACTCAACTTCTAAGAGAGTAAATAGAGGTTGAACGTTTGTTTATGGAGTATATTATATTTGAAGACAGATATTAAAATCATAACGTTAAACTTTAATTCCAAATGTCTGTGGACAAACACATGATTTTGTCAAGACCAGACAATTATGACATGACTGATCCAATTTGGAATTCAATAGAAGTTGAAAAGTTTGTAAGTAGGTATAGTGAGTTTATAATTTTTATTCGGATCCTAGAAAAACAATCTAAATGTCTTTCAATACCACCCACGGGTTTTAAGTAGGGTTCAACGGTTGTATGGGGACTTATGGTTTATGAAGTTTGAGCCGGCTTTAATCATACTCGATCAGGTACGGAACCCCGTAGGCCTGTTTTATTTAAACATTTATGAATATTCTCTATTAACCCATTAATGGAGAAGAATTATATGGGCATATTTTAGATATAACGCATTATTTTTAAAGGGACCATTTAACGGATTATATCGCGTATATAATCGCGTATATGCAGTCTACCCGTGACCATGGAGAGCTGGAAAGCTTCCGAAACGTCGGGAACTAAAATGAGATAATATACGCGATATAATCCGTTAAATTGTTTTATTTCAATGGGTTACTAATGTATGGCCGATTTTTTCCCAAACTAATACATGACGGTTTCAATTCGTAAAATATTTCCATATAAACATGTTGTCACAGCCTACTGGCGAGAGTGACGAGACCTTTTGAGAAGATTAATTAAAAATACTTTATTTTTAATAATAATTAGCCTTTCGTTAATTTTTAATAATAAATACATAATACATGAACATTCAACGATAGATTTATATGGTTAAATAAAAATCACCCGCATATAAAAAGCTAATTATCGTAGGTTTGATAAACTAGTTCCTCGAAATATTTCATCATTAACCTGTACCTATAAGAATAATATAATAATAATTATTAATGTGAATGATATTATATATACAATGTGGCTGTATTACTTTAATAATAAATAAATAAATGTGACATCATAATGAGACACTTAGTCTTAAATTGAAATAAAACTGCGTCTGTCATAAAAATGCTTTTATTATGACTTAATACGAAATTAGTGTTTTGTAAAATTTTATTCTCTTTACTGAACTAATCATAAAAAATCTCACTTGTTTAGTAATCTACATATTATATTTGTGCCTGAAATCGACAACTTTACGAATAAGCTGGAGTGGTGACATTTCCTTTCCCTGTTATTGATATTAATATTTTTTATATCTCTTATGAAAAAGGATGTCGCTATTCCTTCTGTTTTTCTTTGACGAATAATACAAGCTATTTTTTTATTTTGAAACTGAGTCGGCCGCTTAGGAATTTTTATGTTCGTTGTTCTATGTCTGTTAGTAGAGCAACTTACAACGGACAATGGGTACGAGTACTTGTTCATTTACTATTTCAAAAAATACTTTTTGATTTGCTTTATTTTGCTATTCTCTTGAACAGTGCTGAGGATTGTAGTCCGTCCTTCCCACATATTCTCCATAGGCATGAGGGGTCAGTTTTCTTCCTTCTCTGGTATCAAAGTAAAGTCCAATATCCTCAGCCTTCTCCCATAAAGCTTTTAGAAAACGGTAAAAGCAACCAAATATCTCCGCTTCTGGGAAAACGTGCATCACGGAATTCATTACGGCAACTTCATAATCGCACTTGAATTGCTTTATATTCATGCCCAATTTCTCTTTCAATAAAGTAAAAACCTTATGTACGCATTTTCGCTCTTATTTGGTAGCAAACCATAAACTATTAGGACGACATTATTAGTATTTACATTTGATCCTAAATCTATATGTATACTATATATCTGATAAAACGGCTTATTATCGTAAATAACATTCATCATAAAGCCAAGTGGAATTTTGACATCTTTGAAGTACCTGAAAGTTAATTTTTCTGATTCCAGAGTTCTTTTAAGTAGTTTAAGTAAACCGTGTTTTACGTGTGAGAACTGAGGCATTTCGTCGATGTAACTTTGACGCTCCTTTTTTCAAGGTTCCATGTTTCTTTTAAATGTTTCCTGTACGGATCACAAACCACTACATACATAGTTCATCTTTACAATTTAGTATAGCCATATATATATTGTTTTTCTTCACATTCCTTTCGAAAGTATGAGTGCTCCAATGAATTATACACATTTGATCACCATTTAGTGTCACAGAAGCGGTACTGCACTCTATTTACACACCACCATCGAGGCGATTTGTTTTTTGGGTTTTTGCCGTCTAAATTGTACCTATCTTGAATAATGGTTGGTTTGTTCTTTTGATACATCGTTAAAATAAAGTCTTTATCCATTATTTACGCGTACCCTTCTTGAAATAAGAAGTAATAAAGTGTCATTGTCATTATATTTGTCATAATGAGACGCTTCACGTGATTACAGTTAACATGAAAATGTCAATAAATAGGTATCCGGATTTTACGTGAAAAGTATCCTATAACAATCTGTAGGTACCCAGCTAACCGTGTACCAAAAATGGTTGAAATCCGTTTAGCCGATTTAGCGTGATGAAGCCACAACGACACATACGAATATACAAACATTTCATTTTTACAATTTTATAATAGTACAGATTACCTTCATCAAGCGTGAGCTTTATTGTCATATTCATCATTTATTAAAATGCATTATGCCTATATACATATATATTAGGGTGGAGCGAGATTTTTTTTTTCAGAAATTCAACTCAGAACCATTCTAAAACGTTGCATTAGGCTGCCAGGTGTACCAGAGAAATAATAATAAAATAATTCAATACTACTTTTAGCCCTCTACTGCCATCTTGAATATTCAGAATAAACGTTTAATCGAGACCATATTGTAAAAATTGTCATTTTAATAAAATCTTGTTTTTTGTTAATGAAAGTCAAGTTAATTTGTTCTAAATACATAATATTTGAAATAGAAAATATCTCTTGCATATAAATATCACAATATTAGAAAACATTACATATCAAAAGCACTGAATTTTTACCCCAAGTAACATTGTTGACGTTCATACTTACGGAACTAAGTGGGTACTTCAACAAAACATATAAAGTTGAAACTTTTTTTTATAAATCGAGTTGACTAGTTTCGTTTTGCGTCATAATATATTATTTATTGACAAAATTATAATTCAACGTTTATGTTTATTTGTTCCAATAATTCCAAATTATGGCGAAAAACTTACTATGCTTGGGTCAGATAATCCATTTAATAAATGTGTGCTACCAACGACTAGCAGCATATTTCGCTGATATCTGAACCTGGTGTTACATATTTAAGACATTTAAACACTTTGTCATGCACGGGAAAGGCTATAGCGGATTCTATAGAAGATTATTTTTACGAGAAATAATGTTGATATAAGTAACTTATTGGTCATTGGATGCGATGGTACTGCAACGAGCCCTGGATGGAAAATCGGAGTAATACATTTTGTAGAGTGACAGTTAGGTAGGCCTCTGCTATAGTTTATATGTCTTGTCCATGTCATTGAGCTACCACTTTGAAATTTGTTTATAAAACTAGATGGAGCTAATCGGAATATTTTTGCAAAACCGTAACAGCCTCCCAGTCGTCGAATTTTTACCTGCAATGTCTAATATGCCTACATTGCTAAAAGAGATTGAGAATCAACAAAAAAGAGAGATATATATATATACAAAATGTGTCAAGGTGTAGAAAGGGTTACTTGAGTATTTATAATTATAGGGTCACTCACTCATTCACCGAGTCAGCATAACATCGGGTCCATGGTCCCGCGTCAGCATAGTAGCGTGGTATCCGTAAAGAAGCTAGAAGTTTTAACTCCTCGAGCCACCTTACCCAGTTCGCATGCTCATCCGGTCGGATGCGGCAGTTCCAATCCACACCACTACGATGTACATTCTGAAATATTATTTTACTTTTAATAACAAAAGGCGACAAAAAACCATGGATATCATATACTGACATAATGAGGCTTAACATTTTAGCCTTGGTGGGAGGTTCAGTACCGTTGAAGATCTCCTCAGGTACACGATGAATTGATATTTTAAAACCAAACGTATCATCTGAGGGATGCCACATCGATCTTAACGTGCGCTCAGTTGTGTTTATAACTCCGTCTTTGAACTGCACAGCTGTTTGCGCGAGCGAGTCGATGGGTATATTCTTAAAAATCTCCTTACTGTTACTGGACCACCCCCGTGTCTCAAATCCACCGTTTTTATGGATTTCAGTAATTTGCTCAACCAGTTTGATTGCATTATCAACACTATCAGTTGAATATAAACAATCGTCCATATAATGATTGCTAACAATTACATGTACAGCCTCCTGATACAAGTCGTCATATTTTGATGCATTTTTATTCCTAATGTATTGCGCAATGAAGGGAGAACAGGTACCACCGAAAATTAAACTTTTGCATAACACATGTTTTTCCGGGCGCGCGGGGCGCTTCTTGCCATAAAAATCCAAGTACATGCTGATCTTGCGGCCTTATTTTAATCCGTAAAAACATGTCTTTAATATCACCAATTAAAGTTATTTTATTTTCGCGGAACCTAAGCATAATTCCCATGAGCGAATTATATAGGTCCGGTCCCGTTAATAAATAGCTGTTAAGACATGTTCCCTTCACCTAGGCAGCTGCATCCCTAATAATTCTTAACTTACCCGGTTTATTGGGGTTCTGGATCCCGAAATGTGGTATATACCATATACGGTCCGCCGAGAGTTCATGTTCCCGTAGTTCTCGTGCATAACCGTTAGTAAAAAGTTTGTTTACTTCCATCCTGTAACGTTCCGCGTACGCGTCATCTTTAACAAACTTGCGCATTAATGACTGCAGTCGCGAAAAAGCGGCTTCGCGTGTATCTGGCATGGTAAATACGTCCTTTTTGAACGGAAGGCCAACCTCCCATTGACTAACGATAAGACGCGATGTATCATGTAATATTTGCAACGCTCTTAAATGCAACGTGCTATTTTCACGTCGTAATGTTGAAATTCCAATGGAGTCGAGAGAAAAATTATGTTTAGTGAAATCGTTCACTCACTAATATTATCCATATCTGAGTGACTAAGATGGAACACATTGGCAGCGTTAGAGTGAGTGCGACCGCAATAACCATGAATAGACCAACCTAGCTTGCATCTACTTGCAAAAGGTTCATGTTTATTACCATTAATAATTTCAATCGGTGCAATTAAGTAATAGTTATCTTCCCCGATAAGAACGCGCGGAACTACACAGCTTTTACAAACGAAATCTTTTACAGACAATAAATGTGTGCAATTAAATTTGTAAATTTTGTACAGGCAAATTTAACTTAGACACTTTACGCAACTTAATGTCATAATAATTGTTATTGTTTCGTCCACTTATCTGAGCAGTAACGGTCGGCGCGTCCGATTGCTACACTTCGAGCCCAAACGCGTCGATGAACTTTATAGCACTCGATTGTTCACAGTTAAGACCCAGCTCGGTTGCCAAGTCGGAATCGATGATAGACACTGAGGCCGCATCGTCTAAATGGGCGTAAGTGTTCACTATACCCCTTGGTCCACTCAACTGCACTTCCACAACTTTAAGCATCACTTGGTCCATAGAAGAAGGTTTGTCACAATTAGATGTTACATGTGCCACGGTGTCGGGCGCCGACAGCGCCGGCTCCGGTGCTGGTGGCTGAGTCTGCGCTCGGGCCGACTCAAGCAGCGGCGGGTTGACGACGGTAGGCTTCTTCCAGTGTAATAGCTTGTTGTGTGCGAGCCCACAATTATCTATGTCGCACACAGGCGCGGGGCATTCGTTCCTGTCGTGTCGTGACGTCAGACAACAATAACATAACCCTTGGGATTTAATAAACTTCCATCTATCACGACGCATCGCTCGCTTGAACAAACGGCACTCGGACAGAGAATGAATACCTTTGGAGCAGAATTTACATATTTTGCTTTGCTTTCTTCCACGGCGGTCGTAGCGAAAATAGGCCGATTTGGGCGATATTTGTTATCACTTGTAGGTTTCGCTGTTATTCTTAGTTCGCTCGACTTATTTTGTTCCCGTAATTGTGTCACTCCAACTAACGACAACATTTGTGCTTCGTGTTTAAGAAATGCTGCTATTAAGTTTAATTTTGACTGATCTTCACTCAACCGTTGGTATGCATAATCAGTCCATTTACCAATTAAAGTGTTCGGTAGCTTACTTAGAATAGCTGATGCTAGCTCTGGGCTGCGTAAATAATCCGGCTGATTTAAAGCACTTAAAGTGGCCACAGTATTGTTCACTTTAATGGAAAAATCGATTAAATCATTTTGGTATGACGTAGGTAACGCAGGTAGCTTCGTCAGCTGCGTCGTAAGGTTCATAATAATTACGTCTGAACGGCCAAACCTTAGCTCGACAGCTTCCATAACAGCTGCGGGCGGGGTGTTACCGATCAGCAGAGCCGTGACCGTGCCCTTGGCATCGCCCCGCAATGCCTTGCGTAGTCTCTCAAGATTTTCAGACTCGCTAAACTCACACACTCGTGTAGATTCCTCGTAAGCTCTTTTAAAATTTAAAAACTCGACACAGTCACCGCTAAAAAGAGGTATGTCGCGCGGTGTTGATAGACGGCTGAGTAGGCGATCCTCGCGCTGGCCCGACGACGTCGTCATCATGTCCTTCAAGGCAAGTGCTAGTTGTACAGGTAGATTTGTCGTGACCCTCATTTAGCCACTTCTCAACGTTAGGTCGCACTCGATTGCTACGCGTTTCCTCACTAGCTTCACTCGGAGATTCCTCGGCATCAACTTGGGCCAGATCAGCTTCGAGTTTCTTATATATTAGTGCCAACTCAATCTGTGCCTTAGCTTGCGTGGCTTCAAATTCCAATTCTTTCCACCTGGCAACGGATGACGTAGTTGATCGCTTCGATTTGCCTGACGTAATCGATCCTCTCACAGAAGATTTTCTGGCCTGTTCCATCTTCACTTGTTCCAAATCATTCGGCTGTGCTTGACTATCGGTGCCGACGACTGGAGTTTAGACTAAAGGTTCCGCTGGTGCGCTTTTAGAAGTAGGTACTCGCCATTTGCAATTTCGTGCGCTCGATCTCCCGACGTTGTTTACGCGTTAATATGCGCGCTGGCGGTGTTTGGAACATCGTTCTGGTTGCAGATCCGGTTCGAAGGACCACTTTTATTGTAGGTGATGGGCGAAAGAAAACACGTAAATTAGCGTTTTATACAAAGAAAACGATGGTGCGAGCAAGCTAACAACGCGGCGAATCAATCTAATTAAAAAGCACCCAATTGACGGTGAATTAAAAATATATCTACGTATATCTGTCTTATGCTACCCACCAACGTTTTTATAACTTTATTTAACCAATAGTAAAATAGATGGCGTTACAGGTAGGTACAAAGTAATGAAAACATTTATATTTTATTTTATTAACCTATTATACATATAATTATTTGCGTCGCCTACAACATACGTCTGTTGACAATGGCCAACAGGGTTTCACGACTTAATGTAGCCAAACCGAATTCTTCAACAAAATTGATAAGGCTGAAAAATATATTGTATGCTTCGGTTTGTTTCAGCATAAAAAAAAAAAAACAAAACTCGTTCAAGGAATGACCAAATCACGTGTTTTAATTAATTGCCTATCCCAGATGCTTGAGTTCCGATGTAAAGACATTGAAAGAAATGCATTATTCGCACATCCAGAAAATCTGCTTTCGTCATTTGTATGCTAAACAACTTCGGTGACGAGCAATTAAAAGAGACTTTGTTGAACAACAGCAATAAGATATCACTGAGTTCCTGGCTTGTCCATGCGACTCTCAAGCAGTTGAACGTCGTGTTACTCGGAAAATGGTGAGTGCAGCGTCGCTTGCCGCGGCTGGTGAACAGTCGAGAGATGGATTTATTCCTTCCAGAATTAAATCGTGAACATTAATGCCATATTTCAACACCAAAAAATACCATTATCTTTGAATAACTTTATTTTAAATGTGTTCTTAAAAAGTGGTCCTAACGCAATATTTATACCTACATCTTTTAACTATTTAAGATATTTTGTTTTGTAACAATTAGATTTTACTTTTGCGAATAAACTATTTTGTTCAACTTATTTAGGTATTGTTTTAGACGTTTTACGTAAAAAACCGTTTATTTTTCGAACTGCTGTGATTTAAAAAAATAACAAAGTTTCACCATTTTTGAGTAAAAAATAAAACTTTAGAGCTCAAGTAGAGGGTTAAAACGTATATTAAAAAAAAATATATATATATATATTCATAAGTTTCTTATCTAAAGGCAACATATTACAATGGTTTCAGGTCGATCAGACAACTTTTTTTTCTCCATACATCGACGCTCCACCCCTAATATATATGCATAACGGATTTATTTCTGAACACGTACACTTTTCAAGATTGTTTTAAAATAAACCTAACCTAATGCATTTAACAGGAGAGAATGTGGAAAATATTACCATTGTCTCCCTTATCTTTCTTAACTTTAGCAAGCGCTAAATTCAGAAAATTTCTTGAATTGTAAATATTACAGGATTTATCTGTGTTTTTTTAAATCTCCAAATAACTACTTTGTATACTCCGGTTTGGTTAAGTTTGCCCCTCATTTGTATGCGACGCCATGCCAGACACCCATAATGACTTTTTCACTGAAAGTGATTTCCACCATCTTGAATTCCAAAATAGACCTCATTGTCGAAATCTGCGCGCCCAAATACCTAGAAAACGACACCTGTGATGACTTTTTCACTGTGATCCAGTAGGTACCTCCAAGGTCCGTCATTAGAACCCTATTAATCGTTAATAGTCCTTTTCACTGAAAAATGCTTGACTGTCCGGAAGTTTTTTATAAAATTGCGACTTCATATTTTAAAAAATAGGCACAAAGCATAAACAAGACACGCCAAGCTAAACCAAAGCCACTCGCCAAGCGATTCATTCAGCAAGCAGCAAGGTGAAAACAAAATCCAGTGAAATAGGTAATGTAATACTGCTGACGGTGTGGCTTCGTTCAGTAGTGGTATAAAAGAGATAGCAATGTTCGTCCTATCTTGTCGTCATTTAGAGAAATTAACCGGTTAAGTCGAAATTTTTTACCGGTTCATTGCGTTTCCCAAAAACGAATTTGGCACTAACTCGTAGCTGAATTGAACAGTTCTTTAACCGATAAATGCATACGGAAATGAAACCCCTTTCGTTCGCGGAGCAATGACCGAAACCGGTATGCCAAAAGAAACGTTTTCCGATCCCTGATTAACCCTCTATAGAAAACTGTTCTATTGATGCTTGCAAGAGGGTGACAGACAAGTTTATCTGAAAAAAAAGGACTCTAATCGATTCCCATTCTAATATCGGAATAAAAAAATAGTTGGTAGGTGACAAATCGATTTCTGAGGAATCTGCTAAAAAACAATATAAAATATAAATAAAACATTACGAAAGCAAACGCACGAGCTACTGTATGATAAATACTTGTAAAATACCCAAATTGCTATTGCATAGGAATGAAAGCCCATATAATATTTGATGACTTCCCTCGATTCATCTACGATTCCTCCATAAGGTCCTAATTTGTTGGCAGTAAAACTACTTAAAAGATTAAAAATACAGATAGGTCCAACCGTTTTTGAGTAGAATAGCAACCGACATACATAAAAAATCCGATTTTCAACGAACTAAGAACCTCCTATCTTTTAGACATTTAAATTTAGCACTGGATTTCAAAAAAATAAATCATTGTTATTTTGGGCACAAGAAATTGATTATTTAATAATAATAACAAGAAAATACTAATTTATTTATTATGATACCATGTTAAGGTATAAGTAATAGGTATTAAGTAGGTACTTCGCGTGCTGATATGCCCATATTCCACTTTGTGTCGGTGGTGGCATTGTAGTACAAAAATACAACACAAAATATGACAATATTCCATAGTACTTTAGCCCGATTCTAAGCATTGATAGCTGCTGTACAAAAGAAAACAAACGTGGCAGTCCTTGTCAAACTAAACAAACTTCTAACACTCGCACAAACCTGATGTGTATATCCGTAACATCCCTGCGGGCCTATGATGGTTGCGTTTGTCGCGCGATAAATAAATGACATAGCTGCCGGCACCTTCTGACACGTATGTGAGTGCGAGAGTGACAGACGCGTTATCATATCATTTATTGCGTGATAAACACGACCTTCATAGGCCCGCTGGTTTGTAGCGGTCTCGCGCAAAAATCAAGAATGCCGTCGCCGACAAAGCGCTCAATAGTCTCGCTCGATGTTACCTACGCGTCGTAAGCTTTATAAAATAAAGGTAACCCTTTGTTAGGCTAACCATTTAGTAAGGATGGGTGAGAAAATATTCTTATTTGTAAGGGGAATTGTGATACCGCTTGTTCGTATGGGTTAGCGCTTAGATAAGGGTTTTTAAAGCTAACTGATTGGGGCTTGATGTTCTTAAGGTTAGCCTTATGCAAAACCCTTACAAAACCCTTTGAAAGGAATAGCGGGCCTTAGCTATTTGGTTCTAAAAATCGGTTCAGCAGTTTAAAAATTACTAGCAAACAGTTTAAAAATTACGTCTCGTATCAGAGGTATTTCATTTATACTTGTAATAATACTCCTAGATAATGAATCAGTTATCCAAGTGTACGTCGGTTACTTAGTAATTAATTATACTAAGGTGTCATAAGTTTGGCATGTGTATAGTATATGTAAGTCTATGTATACGCGGACTAAAATATACACCTATGAAAAAAACCAGAACTGACGCATACCCAAGTTGGTTCAGTCCAGTTTTGATTCGCTCTTTAAAGGAGAAATTGAAATACCACAGACGCTATAAAAAATTTGGAAACCCTCTTGACTATGACACCTTTGACCTTTTACGTGCGCGTTGTAAGAAACTTATAGAAAGATGTAACAACGTACACATCAATTCAGTACAAAATTCTATTCAACATAACGTTAAACATTTTTGGAGATATGTTAATGATAAAAAATGCTCTAACTCTGTCCCTATCACTATGAAGTATAACAACTTAGTGTCATCAAATCCCACAGAAGTATGTGAAATGTTTTCAAGCAATTTTGGTTCAGTTTTTGAAAAATCAACTGATTCTAGTACTTACATATCTCCCGACACACATACACTGTGACAAGGGTGCTGGTCCTGCTGGCATACCTCCATTGTTTATAAAAACTTGTTGTGATGAACTTTGCGCGCCTCTCTTTATTATTTTTAACAAATCTATAAAGTCGGGTGTTTTTCCTACTCTCTGAAAAATTGCCCACATAATACCCATACACAAATCAGGTGACAAAAGCCAATGTCAAAATTATAGGCCTATAAGTATCTTATCGATCTTCTCGAAGTTATTTGAATCAGTTATGTACAATTGTTTTTACTCACATTTTAAAATGATGATTTCTCCCAGTCAGCGTGGCTTTGTTTCTAATAGGTCCGCTGTCAGTAACCTATTGGTCTACAAAAACTATCTCTGCAGTGCTTTTGCTAAAAAATCTCAAGTCGACTCAATTTATACGGATTTTTCGAAGGCTTTCGACAAAGTCGATCACACCATACTCATTAAAAAACTCGAAGGATACGGTATTCAGGGTAATTTGCTTAGATGGGTGGATTCTTATCTGAGTAATAGAAGTCAGCTTATTAATATTAAAGGACATCTTTTTGCGGCAATTACTATAACATCTGGTGTACCGCAAGGATCGCATTTAGGACCTCTCTTGTTTGTTGTCTTTATTAACGACCTGGTTGAACGTTTGTCATGTCCTTGTTTATTGTATGCAGATGACCTTAAAATCTTTTCAATTATAAAAAATATTGAGGACTGTACAATTCTACAGAATAACCTTAATGCAGTAGCGAAATGGTGTATTGAAAACCGTATGTTTTTAAACTCTGAAAAATGCTTCATTATTTCCTTTACGTCGTCAAAACAAAAATTCTTATTCGATTATTCCCTTAACAATTACACATTAAATCGCACATCTGTTATCCGTGACCTTGGCGTTCATTTCGATGAAAAATTAACCTTTTATTTTCATTATGATAAACTAATTTCCAAAAGTATTAAACTAATTGGATCTCGTACCACCAGAGACTTTAAAAACGTTAATACCTTGAAATATTTATATTATTCTCTAGTAGAATACGGGTGTGCGATATGGTCACCTTATTACAAATTACATATGGACAGAATTGAGAAAGTTCAAAAGCAGTTCCTCAACATCCTCTGCTATAGGCTCCAGCTCGGCCGAGAACATAGATCATATGCCAGTAGGCTTACACATTTCAACGTATCATCCCTGTCATCCCGCAGAAAATGCAATGATTTAATTATACTTTATAAAATTTTACACTCACATATTGACTGTCCTTCCCTTCTTTCTCTTCTGAACTTCATTACCCGATATAAATCACGTAAACCCTCGCATAAATTATTCCTGCTTCAAATTTATAAAAATAACACCTCATTCTATAACCCTATTATACGAATGTGCCGATTGTATAATGAAACGGTGTCTGAACATCCTTCTTTGGACATTTTTAAAAACAGTATACTCTCATTTAAAAACACTGTAAAAAAATATTTTAGGTCATTTAGTTTTACGCAAATGTATAATAGGTAAAGTTTAATTAGTTAATACTGTAAACACAATGTTAAATTGTTGCTATCCCTAAATATTAAGAAATTTTATATAATTTGTCTCTAGCGATTAATTTTTCACTAAATTTTATTAGTCTTTCTGTGCACACATTGTATAGAGTTATAGTCCAGACCTTAACTTTAAGCTTTTTATGTTGATTTTTATGCGACTGTAACTTGTTGTGTGAGCCTAATAAATAAATAAATTAATAAATAAACTAGTTTTCCGCAACTCGACATCGTGTAATGCGCATATTTTGCGTGTTATGTGTCTGTGGCATCGCACGTTGTACCTCTTGAGGGGATAAGCCGATTTAGTTTTTCATATTTGAAAGGTACCTTCATCGATAGTGTTCTTATTTATTTGGAGAACAAACAGAGAAAGATATATATAAGAACAACTTAAACATAAACTATGAAATAAACATGTAGCCACTCAACAGTTCTCACTAAGACATGCATTGTTATCCTTTTATTGCTCTGTTAGTATTTATTTAAAAACTATTCTTATTTAGTGATAAAAAAACTTAATGTTGCAGTAAAAGTGATTAAGTGACAAAAGTTAACTTTAGGGTAGAACTTGGCATAGAGATAGAAAATTATAAAGTTAGTCAGTAATAACATGAAGTAACTGTTTTTTAAACTGGTTTTGCAATGTGTTAAAAATATGAACCGAGTCGAAAGACTAGTTGTGTGCGTGACACATGCGACGATTGATATTTTTTAAGTTGAACGTTTAGTTCTAGGGGCTTCGTTTTTACTAATTTATAAAAATAATAATAAAATTCATTAAAAACATAGTACAGCTGTAATGACTACGGGCTAAACATACTTATAATTAGATAACAATGTTACGCTGTTATAATGTTAATTGAATTAGAAAACTTCAAAAAGTGGGGAGAAAATAACATCCCTGTCGAATTGAATGTCTAATAACTAATAACATCTGCGCAATGTATTTTACACAATGTTACACGTGTGTGGTATTAAAATAAAGAAATACAGAAACATTCATATTTTGTTTCTCAGAAAGTTGTATAACGACGCTCCACCTAATTCCCTCATAGCACTACAGAGAAGGGCTTTTGATGCACCACCTCGACGTGAGGAGTTTATTCTATATACAGAGCAGAATTTCTAACTCAACAGTTGCACGCGATTCTTTTTGCAACAAATTTTGTCTATATTTCCTTACTATATATTCTGTACACTGGCCGTGACAAGTAAAATTGCGGCCTATTATATAAGCAAGACAGGAATATGTAAGGGAAATAAAGGGCAGTCAGAAGATAGGTTGTTGTGAAGACATTGTTAAAAAAAACTTGTCTAAAACGATAACATCGCTGTGTGCAGTGCTGCCTGTATAGTCACCGATATAATCCGATCTGAAACTTGAGTCTGCTATTCAGTATTATAGATCTGGCCCTTATATTCGTTTCGCGGCCAATATGACGGCTATCCAATGTAATAATATGTTGTTCTCGAGCATGTCCCATTACTTTACCCTTATATCAGGGATAAACTGGGCTCGGAACGACCGGTATTTTCTAAATTATTGAATCCCCATATTTAGCAGTCAACGACGGAATCGTAGAGGCGAGTAGCACAGAATCGTGCGTTATGAAAGTGGGTCGTTACTAAATACTAGCAGGATACAGACTGATCCTATTGATTATTCATTCAGTATGCTCTCTCGTTTCACTCTATTTTTGTGCGAATGAGTTGTCTGTGCGATTCGTTTTGTTTCAAGAATTATTGAGTAATGTACGAATATAAGCGTTTTCTAATAAAATATGAGATAATATGTCATACTCAATAAATTGCTTAATAACTTTTGAGATAAAGATAAGCTATGAAATATACTCATTTATCAATACCTAGTTAAATTCAGCTGCCTGCCCATTTTCCGTATAGCTAATGATAATTGCAACCTTCGTTTTAGGGTTCCGTAGCCAAAATAGCAAAAACGGAACCCTTATAGTTTTGTCATGTCCGTCCGTCCGTCCGTATGTTACAGGGATTTTACTCAAAAGCTACTAGATGTACTTTGATGAAATTTAGAGTATCGGTGTCTTGTGTAAACCGCTACTTAGTTTAATGGTTAAATAATAAAATAAAAAAAATGTAGGGGGGGCACTCCATACATGAAACCGATACAATTTTTTAGTTTTTCAGCAAATTTAGTTGGGATCTATGTACGTCATTATTTTAACTATTACAGGAATCCTAAACCATAGCAATTCCAGTGAAACTGACAATCGCTTGAGCGTATATATTTTTGTATAAGAAAGGGTTATTTTTCAAAGGCTAGTTGTCCTTAAAGACAAACCAAATTGCTATATTTTTTTTCACATATATTGACTTTTATAAAATGAGGATCAATATAATAATTTAATAGTACATAATAGGAAAATAAATGTAAAGTGCACGTCATCGTGAGCGAGTGATTAGATTATATTTATGCATGACATTAAAGGTTTTTCCCGAACTTTGAACTTAAAGATCATTTAATGTACCTATAATTTATTCCGCTTGTAACAGGCTGCAAGACTTCAGATGCGTGTGGTGCCGCAAGAGTGTCCACGCGACGTGCAAGCCCGGTTGGCGCTCCGCGTGCTCGCTGGGCGCCGCCCGCGCCTCCGTCGTGCCGCCGACCCGCCTGCATTCCGTCGGCCCCGACGACGCTTGGGCCCCAGATAGACCATCTAATACTTCACCACTCATCGTCTTTGTCAATTCTAGATCAGGTAAGATTTACATTAGACATTAGGAAAGGATGTCAAGCATAATTGTACTCGTACTATATGTGCCCCATTTTTTCTACAACTAAATCATTAAGAGTTATTCGTGCGAAGTACTAGTAAATACGAGTAAGCAGTATCAGCCATAACATTCAATTGATCCGTTTTAGCTTTAAAAGCACACAAGATTATGTACGAGCAGTACGAGTACGTTTAATAACTTCTGAAAAATATTCGATATTATGACTAAAAAGAATATGAATACCAATTTCGGAAAATCGAAAATCGAAACAAGAACATTTTGGGAGTCAAAGGGATCCCTAGCGAAATACATATATTATATACAACTATACAACCGTATACATTAGTTTATATGGACATTATGTAAAACTCAAGATTTTGGGCGATTAAGTTCGCACATCCTTGTAAAACAAGTTCATAAGTGAATAGCATTGCAGAAACCCAGTAACCAGTATGGAACATCAAAACTCTTGCTAATCATTTAACAAAGTGTACATCTAATTTAGGAAATATATTTAAATCATCTTGATTGTAAGTACACTGCCATGCTATTTCTTATTTGCATTTGCACATATTCTTAAAACAATATTGAAAGCATTGATCCACCAAAAACATTCTGTAAAAAACTAGCCAAGTCTCGATGGAGCTGCTTGTTTATCTCTAAAAAGTAATGAAATCTAGACAAAGTGGTGCCAAGTCTAAGGTTCTTTACTGCGATTTTTTTTATTATTATAGTTAATGTTCTGTGACTTGGCCGTTGAAGGGAACACAAGGGTACAAAACCAGGAGCTCCATGACACCATTGCACCAATCGTTGACGGTCGGACGTCAAACGGTGTCATGGAGCACCTGGTTTTGTACCCTTCAACGGCCAAGTCACACAACATTAACTATAATAATAAAAAAATCGAAGGAAAGAACCTTCGACTTGGCACGACTTTGTCTGGATATCATTACTTTTTAGAGATAAACAAGCAGCTCCATCGAGATTTGGCTAGTTTTTTACAGAATGTTTTTGGTGGGATTTCACTTCTTTTTGTAGAAACGTGGGCATAACCCTTCGATTTTGGACATCACATGAAGCGGCCCACCAAGTTGTATATTTTTTGTAAAGGCGGTATGTCGATCTCTAATAGTTTGGTTGGGCTCTTGTGTTTTCTCATCAGGGTCACCAGGTACTCCTTCGATTATCCTAGTTTTATAGTTTTCCCTTTATGTGGCCATTAAACCCTAACTCTGTACCAAATTTCAGCTCTCTGATTTTATGGGAAGTACTAGTCCTATTCTGATGATCATGAGTGAGTGAGTGAGTGTCATAAATGCGAAACTTTCCTTTCGCTTAACTTCGGAACTAAATGGCCTATAGACTTGAAATTTTGGATTTTAAGTATATGATTATAGCTTACTGGATGACGAAAATTTCTGCGTTCTGGTCTTTTCCAGAGGTTTTCAAATAGGGGCCTGAAAATGCGGCGAAATGGTTCCAGTAAAGGATGGTACGGCAGTGTTTGCTTCGCGCTCGACTTGGCGGGGGCACTGCCGTGCCCCCTGATTCACCAACAGACGATTTATTTGTTTTAAGGCCGGAATTTGGATTCAAGACGGATTGCGTGAATTATCGACAGTCTGGGTGGAAATTAGTGTGATATTCCGGTTGCCAAAATGTATACGAGTATCTTGTATGATGGGTCAAACAAACTAATTACATGTGACAAAATAAATATGATTATATATAGCTATTGCAAATAATTTAATTGTCACCTTAAGATGTTATAATGGCTTCCCGACGGGATGGATCAAAATCTTAATACAGCAGTTTCATATGGCATTACAGCATCCCCAGGCAGCACCCGCTCAGCTGCCGCATTGAGAATTTGGATTGACTGACAACTTTCCCGTCGAAAATATTCTAGCTCG
This sequence comes from Hedya salicella, assembly GCA_905404275.2. Lineage (NCBI taxonomy): Eukaryota > Metazoa > Arthropoda > Insecta > Lepidoptera > Tortricidae > Hedya > Hedya salicella. The sequence continues at coordinate 41,792,428 of FR990096.1, forward strand.
TAGTAACAGTAACTGGCGCTCGGAGAATACTTTTAGCAAATACTATAGACGAGAAGTAATGCCAGCTTCCTCTACTATTGATTCTGTTACTGTGTCACACTTCTTTGAAGCGATTGAATACTAAATATTATTTTACTGTCAAAGGTTTTTGTTGCGCAATAAATGATTTACAGTGGAACACAATCTTTATTTTTAATTCTTCATCAGTAGACAAATAATTCACATTGGTAGCTTTTCCGGTACCACCAGGCGTTAACAATGTGGTCTCAATGAAAATTAAATATGCTTCGAATATCGGTCAAGTGGAAATAATAGAAGCATTATACCTACCCACCTTACTTATTCGAAGGTTATGAGTAAACTCTGCCTGGTGGCATTAATTTCGAGCTAATGACAAAACCGATTGGGATATCCAAACATGACAATCATTCCCACTGCCCGGTGGTGCGAGGAAAACATTGACCTCCGCAGTTCTTGTGCCTTGCGCACTGCGTCTCACCCGAACTCTAAGTGGCCGCGGATGGCATTCCCGTTTATGGGTTTGCGCTCCCCTCACTGAATCCGATTTCTGGTCAGACCTTTCCAGTTCAAAGTCAGCTTCTAAAATAATAATAATAATATCCTGGACACGGCCCGCTTTGTCATGAGGTTCCTCTCTGTGCAGCCCTAACCGCCGGTAGCTTGAGCCCTGCCCCGCTGCCGGCGGCACCCTAGTATAGTTAAGTTTTTTATACTGTGTTTATATTTTGTATTTTACTTTTTATATGCTTATTTTAAAAAACCTAGGTTATGAATGAGATAAATAAAGAAAAAAAACAGGAAACGGAATAGTTTTTAACTAGAGTTAGCAATTCAAGGCGGGAAACTCCTATCTCAATGCAATCAGCTTCGATTACGGTAATCAATTTAAATATGCGTTTTATTGATAGGTAAAACGAGTCTATTAAGTTTACGCAATAAGTTGTAACTGCTTCGCTGTTACATCAACGCCACCCGCAATTACATTATTCACATGAGTGTTACAATTATTTTCTATCTTTCTTATATACATATAAAAGATGAAGTCCTGACTGACTGTCTGACTCATCAACGCACAGCCGAAACTACTAACGCTAGAGAATTGATTTTTGCACAGTCGGTTACATTTATAACCTAGGCAAGGGATAAGAATAGTACATTATTGCCAAGGCCCGAAAAGTAGGGGATTGCCTGACGAGGTGGTTTGCAAGCCGAACAACGTGAGGCTTGCAAAATATGCGAGTCAGGCAACCCCGTTGGGTTAGGTTCGTAAGGACTAGATTGCATAACGACTCTATAAGCAAAACGTCTTGGTTGCATAAGGTCTTGGTAGCTAAATGTCTAATTGTACAAACGTCTTAATAGTAGAATGCCCGGGTTTAAGATTGGACTTAGTTCTATTACGTCTTGTTTGTATAACGCCCTAATATCAAAATGTTGTAATAGCAAAACGACTAGGTAGGCATATCGTCAAACATTAATAACGTCTAAATGGCATAACGACTAGATGGTTGAATGACAAGATAAACTCAAATGTAGTTTGTGAAGGAACTTATTCAATTATTAAATTCATCTCATATTACCTAGCCGGTATGCAATCATGACGTTTTGCTACCAAGACCATATGCTATCCAGACACTTTTCCTTATGTGTCGTTTTACAATCAAGACTTATTAATAACTTGGACGTAAACTCTATTAGTCATTTTGCAATTTCGGGCGTTATGCTATAGCTGTCGATCGAACGACTAAGACATTCTACTCACTAGGGCATTCTGCAAAGAAGACATTGTGCTTACCAAGACCTTATGCAACTAAGACGTTTTGCTTATAGAGTCGTTATGCAATCTAGTCCTTACGAACCTAACCCAACAGGAAGCAAAGTCTCCATAACTAAATTCGCTTCTGCTTTTAAATTAGGCGGTGTGCCATCAAAACTACTCTCATCATTCGAACTCATTGTTTAAAAACATTCACGCGGGTTTCACGGAATTTGGAATTGGAAAAAGGAAAAAAGATCAGGTAGGGGTACATATCAAAAATATATACACTATAGTTTAATATCATTATGCACAAGGAAGGAATATAAGTCTTTAAATATATACATTGAGGAGTCATTATTGGTATGAAGGAGAGATGAAATGCATACAGGAAAAGGAACGTTAAGGACTGACAGCTGATTTAATAAGAAGGAGCGATCATAGAGCTGACAGGCAAACAATAAATGGTTTAGGTCTCCGGAATCTGCTCCACAATTACAAGCAGAACTGTGCACGATTCCCAATCTGGCCAGGTGTTCCGGTGTACAAACATAGCCCAATCTCATACGGATTATCATACTAGTCGCCGGTTTAGATATGTGTATTTTAGAGAACCACGGTTTAGTAGGAATTACAGGCTGTATATCACGATAGCGCAAACCGGTCTTTACATCAGAAGATGCCCAGAGTTGACTCCAGGCATCACGTAGGTAAGATCCTGGCAGAGCTAGCAGACCTTCCGAGATGTTCTTATATGGAAAGATATCTCCACTGTCAATAGCCTCTCGTGCTAATCGATCAACTCTTTCATTTCCTTTAATGCCTCTATGTCCAGGGATCCAAACTAAAGAAATCAAATAACCTTTCAGGGAACACTTTAATAAAAGACTACGAATTTTGTAAATTATAGGGTTGTAAGCCTTAGATCTAAATGGGAATTTGGCAATAGCCTGTAATGCACTAAGTGAATCTGAAAATATCATACTTTTTCCAAGCTTCATAAACTCTATGTATTCTATGGCTTTCAGGATACCAAAACACTCACCAGTAAACACTGATGATTCTGGAGGTAATTTTATCTTTTGGACAATATTGAATTGTGAGTGTAATACACCAACGCCTAAACACCCATGGGTTGACACCTTTGAGGCATCTGTATAAATATGATGAGTGTCCTGAGCATCTGTTCCAATGAAACCCAAAAATTGATGGTTGTGTTCAACATCAATCTTGTTAATTCCAATATTCAAGAGAATTGAAGGAACTAGTATCAACGATTGGTACTCATACTGAAAGATAGGAATTGTTGGAGAATTAAAAGTGGGAGCTAAAATGGACTTTATTCGATCAAAGCTTTTGATGAGGCAAGGAGCATTTTTATGTTTCCTGTATTTTGATAAGGAGATTTGTTCCGAAAGGCTTTGCATGATTGTCCATAGCTGGTGATTAGATAATTGAGAGCAACGGAAAAGGTATCTATCACTAAGAAATTGTCTACGCAAATCAAGAGGAGGTTCAACACATTCAGCCTGAAGTGCATTAATTGGGCTTGATTTCATGGCTCCACAAATAATTCGGAGTGCTTTAGATTGGACGCCATTTATTTTCTTGAAACCTGCTGCACTTCTTGGTTGTAATAAAAAATTACCGTAATCTAAAATACTTCTGATCAAGGCATTATACATCAATTTTAAAGAAAAAGGATGTGCACCCCACCAAACTCCAGATACACATCTAAGAATATGCATATTCCTCTCACATTTAGATACTAGATAATCACAATGTGGAAGGCCAGATAATTTACTGTCTAAAATGACACCTAAAAATTTACATTGACTTTTTACAGGAATGGGATAGCCACCAAATTTAATGATAATTGGAGGAGGAAATTGTTTTCGAGTAAATAAAACTATTACACTTTTGGAAACCGATAGTTCTAACCCATTAGAATCTAACCACAATTTTAATAAATTTCAAGAGGATGAGAGGGATTTACTGGCCTGTTGGATGGAAAGATTTGACGAGTATAATAACAAGTCGTCCGCATACTGTAAGACTCTAACTGTGTCATTTAAAGATGATACTAGATCAAATGTGTAAATGTTATACAATAAAGGGCTGAGTACAGACCCTTGTGGGAGTCCTCCCCACACTAAACGAGTTATTTTACTATTATCATCTATAAGAAGACTAATGGTTCTTTCAGACGGAAAGTTGATAATGGAATTTGACAGCATTAATGGTACACCTAGCCTGTTGAGTTTAAATATGGCCAAACTGTCATATGTAGATCTGCCTCTGCGAAAGCCAAACTGGCTTTCAGCCAGTAACATATTGCTTTCAACAAAAAACTGTAATCTGTTTTTAATTAAGTGCTCTGTAACTTTAGCAAATATTGTGGAGAGAGCAATAGGGCGGTATGAGGAAACATCTGAAGTCGGTTTATTGGGCTTTAGGATTGGAAGGACTATTTGCGATCTCCATGACTCAGGGACAATGCCAGAATGTATGACATCATTTATAATCTGAAGATAGTAGGATAGAGTGTTGTCACTAACATTGCTCAAAAAAGAATAAGGAATTCCATCTTCACCAGGTGCAGTATCTCTCAAATTGTTTAACACACCCTTTAATTCTTCCATTTGAAATGGACAATTGTATTCAGAAGGAGTCAAAGAATCATAACAAAAGGAAGCAGGCTGAAGGACATATTCTTCTGGAACAGATGCAAGTGCAAATCGATCCATAAATTATTCAGCAAGGCTAGGAGGGAGTACCTGGCTCGTCTCATTAAATGCATTTTTGAATCTTTTAATTTTATTCCATATTATGGAAGGTTTAACATTGGGACTGAGAGACATACAGAATTGTTTCCATCCTTCATATTTTTTCTTTCGTAGTAATTTTTTACATTCGCGCGCAGCTTGCATGTATATCTCAAAGTTTTCATTAGTCATGGAATGACGATATCGTCTCTCAGCCTCCTTCCTTCCCTTGATTATCGTAGTACAATCAAAATCCCACCATGTTGGAGAAGGAATTTTACCTGTTGAACCATTTTTAATAGGAAAGATTTCATCAGCTGCTTCAGTCATCACTTTAGGCAAGGCAACTGAGCAACATTCCGTATCATTCTCAGCCACAATAGGCAGATGTGACAGTTTCTTTTCAACGCAACTTTTGAAATCTTCCCAATCTACATTGCTCAATTTATATTTTAATCTTGGACTAGGTGTTGTAAATGCTGGAACTACAGAGGGAAAAGAAATTACGATTGGATAATGATCGCTCCCATGTGTTGATTCTAAAGTGAGCCAGGTTAGAGAAGACGCAAGTTGTGGAGAGCAAATTGATAAATCTACAGCACTAACTGATTCCGATGGCCCCGTTAATCGGGTAGGGGAACCAGTATTAATAACACAAAGGTTTTGTTTATCAAGGATTTCTATAATTTGTTCTCCATGATAGCTATTCATTGAGCTCCCCCAAGAGCTATGTTGAGAATTAAAATCGCCTAATATTAACAACGGCCTTGGAAGAGAAGTTATAATTTGTTCTAACTCATAAAAAAATATTGCAGATGGATGAGGAATATATACAGATATAATACAAATATTATTTACAATTGCACCAACAATGGATAAATCATCAGGTCTGTCCTCCCTGAGACATGAATACCCAGTAACTCTAAGAAGGGCTCTGGGTTTAAGCCATGTCTCAGATAAGGCAAAAACAAAAGGGTTGAATTTATTTAATAAATAAATAAATTCATGTTTTTTACTGACTATGCTTCTGCAGTTCCATTGTAGTATTTGGTCCATTATTGTTTAAAGATAAGGCAAGAGTCTCAATCAAAGGGCAACGTGGGACGGTATAGAAATGTTTGGTCTTGTAAGTAAATTGATTAAGGCCTTAATAGCCTCAGCTACTGATTGTGCATCATTTTTGTCACCTTCTAGCAGAGCACACCCATTTGAAGGAGACGGCATAGAATAGCCGCTTATTAAAGCATTATGTGCTGCTTGGTCGTAACCTTTATTAGTTTTTCTAAGTGTAGCTCTGGGTTTAAGGAAGATGGTTTTCCTACTGCTATGGTTAGAAGATGGTTGTATGTTTGTAGTTGGTCTATTGGTACTATGGTGGGCTATGGTAGGCTGAGGTTGAGGCTGAGACACAAGAACATCAGCAAATGATTTTGTGACTGGTGGATGTAGTTTAATTGCTTCTCCATATGAAATGCAGTTATTGGCCATGGTCATCTTAATTTCCCTTTGTCTCTTATATTCTGGGCACGATCTACTGGTAGCAAAGTGGAAACCATTACGTATAAAACACGTAGCTTGATCTTCTTCAATTGAACAAGTATCTCCAGAATGCATTTGACCACACTTAAAACACTGGTTTTGACCTACAATTTGTTTTGGTATGGCCAAATTTACAGCAATAAAAACATTGTATTGTTGGATAAATATACAGCTCAACAGGCAGAGAATTATAACACGAAAATACTCGTTTTGGTAAAACCTGACCATCGAATGTTAACACTACTGTCTCTGACGGCTGCCATGTCACAGACCCATTTACTGTAACTCTATGATTAAGGCGCCTTACTTTTAAAACTTTACCACACCCCAAGGGTACAGAAATATTTTCAATGATTTCTTCCTCCGACCATTGTGAAGGTATACCCCGGACCAATCCCATTCGTGTAACTGTAAAAGTTGGAATGTATGCCGTCAAGTGTTCATTTTTGAGGCGAGAATCGGCAATGAAAGAGTTAGCGTCATTCATGTTCGAAAAGGACATGGAGATGCGAGCTCTGCCAATCCTTTTCACGCTACCGTTGATTACATTTTTGATATTATTTTTCATCAGAAATCTTCCAAAAGAGACAGGGTGAAGCGACTTTGCGCCATCATTACTTAGTTGAACGTGAAGTGTGTATGGTGCCGCATCTGTATTGGTAAATAGATCCCTGCCAACTTTAGTCGTAGTTTTATTCAACTGCATGGGAACAGTCGGCTCAGGTGCCTTAACAATATTTTCTGTGTCTAAAAAATTTGGAAGGACCTCGCGCACAGTATCGCTCCCCAAGCAATCACAAACGTACTCACTACCAGCTCCATGATTACGCCTCCTTTTTTTGTTACAATGTTTGCATCGTTTATGCGATTTAGTTCGTTTTAAATCGCTTCTACTCGCAGTAGAAGTGTCAGTATCTATACTGGATTCATTTGATTCGATAATGACATTGTACCTGACCTGGAGGTTTGCACCTCCAGGGTCAGGAGGTTTCCGCTCCTCCGGCCTCATACAAAAATAATGGTTTTATAAACTTACCTGCTACGACGTATTTATATACACTATACAATAGAAATTATATGTACAAGTAAAAAAGATAAATAATATACAAAATTACCACCAATCTGATCTTATAATGTAATAAAGTAAATTTATAAGTTATAAGAAAGAAAACCGCGACCAACGCGTTTCACGTATCCCCCGCTTTTTTCTTTACCGCCTTTCTTAAACTGACTTTTCACATCTATACAATTAATTAAAGAAAAAAAAACTAGCACGAACTCATAAACGTACTTCACACGTTACCGAATCCATCAGCTGACTAATCGGCCGCTACATGATCAGAAATGGATGCCAATCTGATCAGATCGGCAAATGTTTCGAGTGTCTAGCGGACGAAGCTACGCTTAGTTAAACGTGTGGTTGTCGTGGCTGTATGGTATTTGTCCTATGTCCATTTCAATTTATGTAACACTAAGAAATTTTAAAAAGTTATGGAAGCGAGCAAAAACGGATTTTCATACATTTATTTTTCCCCTAGGTAGCGATTTTTTTTAAAATTAAATTGCAATGATGACGCTCTTTGCGTATTGTATTTTCGAATTGAAAGCTAAACATTTCCGAGCATGTTTGAGAAAAGTATTATTCGAAATTCATTCCCTAAGAGGGCAAAACAAGGGATGGAAGTTTGTATGTGAAAGGTAAATTTTATGGACTTAGAAACTTGATATTTCGCAAAAAGATTATGTTTAAAATCATAAAAATAATATTCTTGATTTTTCGAAATTCTTCCCCTAAGGAGGTTAAACGAGAGATGGAACTTTGTATGTGACAGGTAAAATCTTTGGACTTAAAAACTTGAAACTGCAGAAAGATTGTGTGTTATGTGTTAGTTATTAAAAAATATTAAAATAGAATGCGAAGAGGCAGGAAGGGAGAAAGCGGGAGAGAGAGAGGGAGGGAGTGAGAGCGAGAGAGAGTGGGGGGAGTGAGAGTAGGAGGGAGTAGAGAGTGAGAGAGTGCGGGGGGAGTGAGAGAGAGTGGAGGAGGGAGTGAGATAGGGATAGGGAGAGAGTGGGGGAGAGAGAGGGAGGGAGATAGAGAGAGCGAGAGAGTGGGAGGAGAGACAAAAAATGGATGTCGTAGTAAAATTATGACGCCGGTTTTCTTATGACCGACTTTACAGACAACTATTCTTTGGTATGCCTTAAAACACTATCCTTTTGAAACGCCGAGGTACCATCTAGACACACACATTTCATTTTGGCCAGTATTGGGAACTTTGCCTGCCTCTTCTCATAGTCTAGCAGGCGTTAAAATTAAAAGTGCCAGTGTTGCTTTCTTTTGGAATAATGTTCAATATCCCCATTTTGTCACTCGAATACGTTGGTCGCTGAATATTTTCTGAGTATAAAAGGTTTTCCTCATGTGAATCTCTGTTTTTACCTACGTAGACGAAGTTGCGGGCGCTCGCTAATCATAATATAAAATTCAAATGAGTTAAGTAATTGAGTAAAAGTTGGATGGACACGCACGCAAAATGAAAAAATAAAAAATGGGTAAAACAATTTTGATGTATAACACACCATCGTATAGCAAACCATCGAATTCTAAACTGCCCGTTTATACTCGTACTGAATCACGTGTGCCATAAACGGTAGAAGGCGACCGCGTTGGACTTCGGGGACAGTTTTTTTATCAATACGAGTTATTCCGATGAGAAACACCCTAGCTAATAGAAGAGCTATGGCCTGTGCCGAAAAGAGTTTTATACATAAACCGACGACCGGTTTGGCTCAGTGGGAGTAACGTTGCCTGCGAAGCTGAGGTCCTGGTTTCAAATCCCGGTAAAGGCAAATATTTGTGTGATGAGCATAAATATTTGTTCCTGAGTCTTGGATGTTTTCTATGTCTATAAGTGATATATCTATTAAATATATCGTCGTCTAGTACCCATAACACAAGCCTTATTGAGCTTACCATGGGACTAGTTCGATTTGTGTAAAATTGTCCTGAAAATAGGTAATATACGAGTATAATGTAATGTGTTAACGTTGTGTAGGTACCTACTCAATATCAATCACTTCACGCAAGTTGAATTCTCTTAACTACCAGTGATCGTTATCAACGTGCTGAATTGGTGGCAAAGTGTGGTTGACAAAAAAACAAATACTAAAGTATTTTAAATATTATTATATTTCACAAATTATAACATTTATATACATATTTACTATCACTTCCGCAATTATTCTGAATAAACTACTAAAATTTGTCCAACAGATTTTTCCGTCAGTCGTTCACGACGATTGGAAAAAATCTATTTTAAATAGCTAAATGACCTTTCGACGTTGACATAAGTCACGGGAAGGTAATTTAAGCTGTTAAAGGTGCGTCCACATTTGTATCATTTGCCCGTATCAGATCATCGTCGCGTAGCATGATCGCGTGTCACGATCACGCGTTTGGACGTTGCGCCGATCCGATCACTCGAAATCCATTTGCTACGCGTATCACACACTTGTATCGGAAGAGTGCGGCATTATCGGCGCGCCGACAGTAAGCGTCCAAGCAGCGCGATACGCAGTCATGCTACGGCACGGTGATCGGATACGAGCAAATGATACAAGTGTGGACGCACCTTAAGATATTGCACGCAACTTTTATTGATGCCCGATGACATTTTGACGTTGTTTTAAAAATATTTAGGGCGGAAAAGGTTTTGTTCAGTGTACATTTATTATCTAGAGATGTAGTCCTATGTAGGCAAGCATTTGTTTTATAGTGATTGTGTAAAACTAGAAAATAAATAAGTGAATATCCTCTTTTTCTTACACTTTGCCACGAAAATTGCACGTCGATAACGATCACTGTTAACTACCTACAAAGATCTGCATCCCTCAGTGGCCTGACATATTTTCGAGACAGCTGGTACAAATACCGCGGTAATAAGGCACTCGCTCTTTATTTTATTTATTGAATTGTCACAAATGACGTTCGTTGGTTAACAGGAGACAACCAAGGAGTGAAATTTCTCCGTCGATTCAAACAACTGTTGAACCCGGCGCAAGTTTTCGAGCTGAGTGGTGCCGGGCCGCGGATGGGGCTGCGGCTGTTCCGGCACTTCGCGCCGCTGCGCGTGCTCGTGTGCTCGGGAGACGGCTCCGTGGGCTGGGTTCTGCAGGAAATAGACAAACTTGAAATGCATGTGAGTATTTTCAACCCATTATTATTTCTCTCTACGCGTTGATTCAGTCACTCCGCCTCTGGAACTCCAATGTCCCAGTCGACATACAAAAAAAACACTTATAATTCAAATCCCGAAAGAACTAAGTTGCAAGTTTCTGTTTGGCTATATATCAGACGCCCACAATATTTAACGGTTATGGCTAATCGTCTTAGCTCGCCCCGGATTAAAGCAGGAACAATCAAACTAAGTCTATTTCTGTAGGCTGTAGGATGAAAAGCCTTGGCTTTATTTCTTGCTTACGCCCACATGCTCGAAGTTCAGGGCAAACATGAACTGAATTTTGCGAATCACTGTAAACGATATATATAAATATGTTCGCTATCGCATCGGTTAACTTCTCGATACCATAACGCATACTTGTATATGGTATATAAATCCTACATACCGATTTTAATACTTACATCTTGTCTTGTTTTTTTTTTCATCTTGGTACGTGTTTACGTCACGCTGCATTTCTCTATAGACGTACACGATACGCTTCCATCAATTATTTCGTTTATTCTTTATGTGTATCTGTGTATTTGGTGTATCTATCTGTGGTATTTTTGTGTTTGAAAGGTGATTTCATCGAGAGTGTTATTTCGGTTCGAGCAAATCATTTCAGCTTTTGAGCTTTTTGTATAGGTTCCCAGTTCAGGTCCGTTTTTCACAAAATCTAAGAATACAGTGAATCATGTTAGCAAAATCAAAAGAACGGTTCCTTCAAGTAAACTGAGCTGTCTTAAGGATGTATAAGTAGTTGTTCCTAGGGCCCATACATTTTTTCACCATTTTGTATATACTGTACTGTTCTGTACTTTACAACGGTTACCCATATGTAACTGAAACCTCGATAACGGCAACCTGTATTTCTGAAGCGGAATCTTTGAACTTCTCTCCTGATTAGCTATAATTTTCAAGATGCGTCCTTATTGGACCAATGAGGGAACGAACTCTTGATTAAGATCCATTTCACACAAAAAAAGAACAACTTAAATGAAAGTCGGTTAAACCGCTTAGGAGCTTTAATACCAAACACAGACATTCAAATACATTGATTCACATATTAAACTCATTACAATCCTAATTTTTAGTCGGAAATAACAAATCAGTTTTAACAATGTATGCAATTTGTGATTGATTAAGCAGCGTCAAATTCAAACTGCCGTTCTACCGCTGGGCACCGGCAACGACCTGGCCCGCGTGCTGGGATGGGGCGCGTCCTGCGACGACGCAGCCAACCTGCAACTACTGCTGGAACGCTACGAACGCGCCTCCACCAAGATGCTCGACAGGTAAAGCGATCAAATGCCTGTTTTGACCGAGGACTCCATTTTTATACGCCATCACTCCAAACACCGCATGAAATAGCTGCTCGGTAGGTAGACGCCATACTCTATTTATTACACTTTTATACTATTATTATTCACGGTTCCATATATCTATTCGTTGTTTATTTGAAATTGCAATTTAATTTTGCTTACGTCTCAAAAGTTGTGTTGTTCGGGTTTTTACTAAAAATATCGGCAATGTAGTAATAAAAAACAGTATATATGAAGTTATTTAAATCTTTACATATTTATTATCTTTATCTATTGCGGGTTTCTAGTTCGAAATATTCCCCATCCAGAATTTCAAAACAATTTAAGTATTTAAGTTCATTGATTGTTTTTAGTGAACCTAAAAATTTAAAATTGGATTTTACTACTCAGAATATTATTTATTGTAAAATGGAGGAGGCCTAATGCTTTTCGAGAGGTCCTTAATAATCGAGTAATCCAGACAAATAAAATAATAGTATTCATTCGACGATCATCGCCCCGATAGTCGTTCCGGTAAACGGTATTATAGCGCAGAGTCTCATCTAACATCTCAAGACTCTCGTTCGAAGGATTCAGGGTCGGATACAAAAGGCAGTAATCCTGGACACGGCATACTTCGTCAGGAGGCCTAATGCTTTTCGAGAGGTCCTTAATAATCGAGTAATCCAGACAAATAAAATAATAGTATTCATTCGACGATCATCGCCCCGATAGTCGTTCCGGTAAACGGTATTATAGCGCAGAGTCTCATCTAACATCTCAAGACTCTCGTTCGAAGGATTCAGGGTCGGATACAAAAGGCAGTAATCCTGGACACGGCATACTTCGTCAGGTGGTTCCTCTCTCTGCAGAAATAACCACCCAGTAGTTTGTATTCTGCCCCGCTGCCGGTGGCACCCTAGGTTAGGTTATGTGGGCAATGTGTTTTATTTGCTTTTGTATTTTGTTTTTTTTATGTTGTATCATGTCTAACTTAAGAGTATAAATAAATAAAGATTATTACACGAGTAATATAATTAAACGTGTAATAATCAGGGATCGAAAATTCGTTTAGATATTTACCTAAACTTTGGCGGCGGCGCTGTTGTTCAGTTGTATGGTAATAATATAAATTGCTTGTTTGCTTTGCGAGCTCGGTTGACACACTGCCTTGTGACTAGATCCGAATTTCCGATACCTAATAATAATTAATCAGTAGCAAACTAATTAATATATGTCAAATACGATTACAAGATATTATGTTTAATAGAATATAATGTTGAATTTTATAAATATGTACGAAATTTGTAATGATATTAAGGATTAAATGATGTAATAAATAAATAATATGTTTTAATTGTATGTTTATTTAAAACCAGTATATGGCTTATTACAGTCTTACAACTACTGATGTGCCGAGAGAAAATTTTCAAAATTTCGAATTGTCTCTTATTGTGAATATCCTAAGGTGCATTCACACTTGTATCATTTGCTCGTATCCGTGCTCGTATCCGTCACCGTTGCGTGGCATGACTGCGTATCGCGCTGCTTGGACGCTCACTGTCGACGCGGCGTATACGCCGCGCTTGCCCGATCTAAGTGTGTGATACGCGTACATGGATTTCGAGCGATCGACTCGGCGCAACGTCCAAACGCGTGATCGTGACACGCGATCATGCCACGCGACGAAGATCCGATCGAGCAAATGATACAAATGTGGACGCACCTCTACACCCGCATACAGAACTGCCCAAAATGGAAGTTTTTTTAAATTCTTACGAAAATTCTCAAAAATATCGTTCATAACTTTTTGGAAACTTGCACATCTAGACTTACAACCAACATATCTTACATAAAACAAAAGCATACGACGGTGGAAAGGAAGAATACTTGAAGCGATATGGGTGAGGCCGTAAAAGTTGGACCGTCACTAGCCGTACTTAACCTTACAAACCCGATGAAAGTTAGGTGTTCCGTTGTGCGACGAAAATATACAATACAGTTGTATGGTTAATTGTTCGTCGCCCAACGGAAACTTTAATTCCGCCCATGTTCACAAATTGTACATGAGAGCGTTCTAAAGTCATCTTATTACTAACTTACAAAAATGTAACTATTTCATAGAGGGTTTTAATCTTAGAGCATTTAACCGCTGGAGATGTCAAGCCATGTCAGTACCGAACATATTTTTAGCATTTTAGCTGTGGGCGAGGTAAACACGTAAACACTGCGGAATTATTTATATTTCTACAAACGCATACACTAAAAGAAAATCACCTACTTACAAGCAAAAAACACCTACACACTGATAATTTATCTCATAAACCAACCAGCGGTTTCGCGGTTACTTTGGCAGAGAGGAAGGTATGCGTATGACATCTCCAGTGGTTAAATGCACTAAGTTTTAAAGATGAGTTCGATGAACACAATGTGTAAATTTAATTGCTTTCAAATGGGAACAATACTTTACTCAAGCCAACAACAATTTCGGAAATAAATGTCACTTAACCAAAAAGAAAAAATCGGTTCCCGCAAGAAACCATAATGCGATACCATAGTATAAAATCCGTGCATAGCGTGAAGAACTTGATAAGTCCTCAGAAAAGTCTGAACAAAATTTAAAGTTCAAATTGGTTTAAATGTATATTTCGATTTCTTTACGCCCTGCACGGAAATATGCCACAGAAAAAATCAATGTGTAGCAACATTATTCTGCACCCGTAAGAAAACGGGCGTAACAACATTTTTGTGTGAATTGAGTTAGATACATATTCGGGGAAAGGATGCAACAAATATGAATATTTGTGTCTGTCGCATATCCATTTGCTTTCTGGCGGTAAGATATATATTTCTCTAAGCTGAAAAACTGGCCCATTCAAATCTTCTACTATCACCTCAGAAACAATATATTTAACCGCTGCGCTGGAAATGAACAAACAAAAAAAAAGACATCACCAAACGCCTCAGAAGTAACAAATGTGCATTTTAACAAATAAATACGAGTGGTTAATATTAATTATTAAATTTCATACTTAAAAAAACAGTGGTGTATTATTTATGACCTTATTGATGTTTTCATATTCGCATTCGCCGACTAATAAGTTTGATATTCGTATTCGTGAAAGCAGTATTTGAAAACAGTATTCGTATTCGTGAAAGCGTTTCATAAACGCTTGTAACTTGTTTTACAAGCGAAAGTCTCTTTTTAATTCATATGGTTAGAAAGAGACTTCCGGTTTATGTTTGTCTTAACACAAGTTTACAAAAAAATTTATTCACAACTTTTTTCATTATGACGGACGAATATACATATAAATACATGTGTTATCAAAAATTATCTCACTAACAAATATGCATACGTAAATAATTCTTGTGATTTTCATCGTAGGTAATTTGTTAATCAAAATAAAATGTTCACGTAACGTGACGATACCAGCTAAAAGCAGCAGCAAGAAAACTTGGTTCGGGGAGAACGTAAAAGTCATACCCCTCTTTTTCTTCAGCGTAGCCGAGTAAAAGTATCCTATAGCCATCTGTTTATTAAGTCTTAGAAAATGTATTTAGTTCACCTGAAGTACTAGATCTAAATGGAAGGCTTCAGGTGATAGGTTATGCAGAAGATCTGGCTTTGGTGGATACTACAGCAGACGAGGTACGTGAATCTGTGGTAACCCTCGCTTCAGAAGGATCGAAGGTCGGCTTAAAAATATTTTAAGAGGAAACTGAGTATCTCCACATGAGGCACTATAAAAACACTCGCGTCGAACCTCATGACCTATACAGGTGAAAGATACCAGGTACAAAGGCGTGTAAATTTAAATACTGATGCAGACATTCATAGCTACACGCCGCCCCCCATGAGGTATTAGTTCCCAAGCTTATAACTAAAAAACCCAAAACGTTTATGTACACAACCATACTGCTCTGCTAATTTTGATATACGGATTGATACATTGGACGATTTTGATTTACGGACTAATATAAAGATATATTGGATATGAGGCTTAGACACTACTGTTTAAGAGGAGAACTTGCTCAGTCGCCAAGTTGAATATTCTCTGGAAAATCCTAGGCCCTTGCTATATACCAGATGGAAGCTGGAGGGACCTCAAGAATGACAAAGTGGAAGAGTTGGTGGAGGAGCCCAATATGATTGGAGAAACAAAAGCTCATACTTAGACGTCATTGGTTTGACCACCTTCTGCGAATAGAAGAGGATCGGAACGTAAAGAAAGCATACCTGGGCCGACTCCTGCACCCAGCAGACAGTCGCCCGGTCGGACGTCCAGATATCGTTAGAACGATATGATGGAGGCGGATCTGTGTTAACTTCAAATTAACAACTGGCGAGATGTAGCGTAGAACCGCGTGATCTCGTGTCGGAGGCCCAGATTCAATTTGGGTCGCTTAGCCAACGGATTAAACAACCAGCCAAGCCTGCATTTGTCCAGAACTGAGGCACTTGACTTAAACTGTAGAGAATAATGGTATTGTTAACAAAAAAGCTCTCGAGTGGTATAGAGACTTGTTAAATAATATTACAATATTTGTACCTATAATTACTTGAGTAAAGTCTGTCGCTTAAAGAAATCAATTATGTTGTTTGTGCCACTCATTTAACCGACAGCACTTGTTGTTCACATTTCCAGAAGAAACCTTTATGTAACTTAGCTCAACAATTGTCACGATCGTGAAATAGGGGCCTGGGAAAAACATTTTATGAAATAAAATGAAATGAAATTTATTTATTTGCTGATTATACATAGGTGTTGCCGCAATGGGGAATGGAAATTTTTTAAAAATCTTGAAATTTTGTTCATAGGTAGGAATAAGCTACGTTATTGTCAGAAAACAATTACAGATTTTTCTGTGGCTTAGAAAAAAAGAAAAAGATGAAAAGGTGTCGGTGGGCCTATACGCCCGCCTTATACGGTACGGCAAGAATAACAGTACATTTACAGCCATTTTAATCGAAAATATCAATGCTGCATTTGCCGTACCGTATAAGGCAGGTATATAGGCCCACCGACATTCCCCATTCTTTGGTCAACCATAACATGCTAAAATTAGCATGCAAATATAACATAATTTTCTTGAAAAAATATCAAGAAATCAGATGTAGGAATCATTTTTTTTTAATCTCATTTATTTTATAAGCCATACATCTTATGATTAAGTCGGCATTGATGTAGGAATCATGATATTACATAATCATAAATGAAATTACATTTACAGCATAAATTTTCAATTTTTTTATTTAAATCACTGAAAAATACATTGAAGAAAAATAATGAAGGTTATGTCGCATTTTACACTGTAATACAATAATATTCTATAGAACTGTGTCACTAATAATTTAAAATTAAATATTAGATAAATTGAACTTACGAAGTGAATATTATAACAAAACATGTCAAATTTAAATTATTTTTCAGATTTATACTATAGGTATTATATAACAGAGTAAAAAGCACATGTCACAAAGCCATATAAATAATTTGTATTTAAACTGTTTCATAGGGAGCTCTGATAGTTGATGGCAATTTGTTAAATTATCGTCACGCACGTAAAGAACGAACTTCGAGCGATTTGTTTAAGACGTGCTTTGGGCACGTGCAGAAGGTTTCGTTTTCTCGAGATGCGGTCGTTATATGTAATTACCTCACTATTCCTTCTGAAATAGCTCTCATGTAAACGCACAAAGACAGCAATTTCATAAATCTACATAAAAAGGAGAGATAGTAGTTTACAGCTTCTCATAACTGGTCTACAGGAGTCTGTAGGCTGCATCGAAAAGATGGCCCTAATGATTTTTTTTTGGATTCCAAAAGCCTTTTTTGCGTCGACGGACTTACCCCATATAGTCCTCCTCATCGATTTCGATAATGGCGACCCCGACTACGAATAATTATGTATTTTACATTTAACACATATATATAAACAAAGAAAACGAAAATATTTAAATAGATTTATTTTCTAGCATGAGCCCTAATATGAATTACCCCATATGATGAGGCCATACCTAAGTGTGGACATAATATAGCTATGGTATGCTAGTAGTGCCGATTCTCTTGATACGGTTGGCCTTAACTTTTTAAATCAAAATAAGAATTTATTTACTTTGTTGCGAACACTGTCAACGTGTATATTGAAATTTAGAAATTCATCCAAATTTATTCCCAGAAATTTCATACTTTTCGCCTCGTCGATAGAATCTCGTCCTAAACTGTACATATTTGAAACAATTTAACTCATTTCAGTTCCCGACGTTTCGGAAGCTTTCCAGCTTTCCATGGTCACGGGTGGACTGAGAAAAGATGTATATTTCTCTGTCAAAGTTACAATTTGTGCAAACTACCCATTTTTGAAAAAACAAATAAAGGTTTACATACATGCCAAATGGGCCTAAGCTATAAAGACAGTTACACATGTGCCAGAAGGGCTTAATTATTTTATTTTAATAATTTACTAAGCAGCATTTCACAAATGAGGCGTACTGAGGAGAAAAGAAACGCTGCAAAGAAAACCTCCCAGGCTACATCATAACTAATTATAATATTTTAAAAACAGACTAT
Source organism: Hedya salicella (assembly GCA_905404275.2). Classification (NCBI taxonomy): domain Eukaryota; kingdom Metazoa; phylum Arthropoda; class Insecta; order Lepidoptera; family Tortricidae; genus Hedya; species Hedya salicella. The sequence continues at coordinate 41,810,608 of FR990096.1, forward strand.
TAAACTACTTTTTAAACATATAATATATTTTACACCGTTCGGAAATTAAGGTTTTGCAGTCCTGTGTCTCGCTTGTTCCTTGATGAGATGTATTACAGGATCCCAAGCTGGTAGTAGTGACAATCCATCTTCTCTATTGAAATTAGGATGCTTTTTAATCTCAATAGCCTCGCGTAGCATTCTGGGAGAATATCTTTTTTCTTTGGCAAGGGGTTTATCAAACTTAATTGAGTGGTTTGGTTTGTCAATGACATGTTCACAGACCGCAGACCTATAATATTGAGACCTTTAAATTGTTTTATTTCAATGAGTAATAATCGCGAAAACAGAAGAAAACATTCTGTACATATTTGTTTTTTTTTACATTGATTGACAAATTATTAACCTCCAGCCAGGCAATTACATCATGCAAAGTTCTACTTATATCGTTTTCAAACGTTTGTTGGTACATGGAATCACTATTGAAGTATCATCCGCAAATAATATTGAAGGAAAGGCTATAGCGTTAGGGAGATCATTGATATAGAATGTAAAAAGTAACTGTCCCAAGACATTGCCTTGTGGCACACCAAAATGAGTAGTTGTGTAGTCTGATTTATAGTTTACTATGTATTGTATTGTATTGTATTGTAAACACTTTATTGTACATAAAAACAATAAAACAAAGAAATTAAAGTAACATATTTGTACAAAGGCGAACTTATCCCTTCCAGTATATGATATGGATTTTCCTTCCCTTCTAACAATCTCGGTACATTGTGTTCGTTGACTTAGATAGGATTCCATCCAACAGAGTATATTTCCTCGAACTCCACAGTACTCTAATTTATTTTACAGCCTTTCATGGGCTACTAAGTCAAACGCCTTTGACATATCAAGAAATTGGACTACAACAGGCTGACCTTTATTGACACAAAGTATGACATCTTTTAACAGTTCAAAGGTTGCTGTTGTGGTCGGCCTGTTTGCCCTAAATCAGTGTTGTCTAACTGAAAAAAGGTTATTTTTATCAGCGAACTGGGCAAGTCTTAAGTGCTTTAACTTCTTAAAATTCTTTGCAAGGACAGGTATCAAAGCTATGGGTGTATAGTTATTTACATTTGTTTTTGGCCCCTTTTTATACAGTGGTTTGATGACTGTTTTTTTAGTCTGTCTGGAAATACACCCTCTTCTATCGAGAGATTGAAAATATAGGCTAAAGGATCAGATATTGATGTAGCACAGGCTTTAAGTATTTTAGTGTTAATCTCATCATAGCCAGTTAAAGAGGAATTAGTGTAGTGGGATTACAAAACAGGCTAACAGGTACTGGTCATTAAAATGTTCTAATGTTGGCCTATAATTTTGACTATACTTGTTCGAGACGTCAATGAAGTAATCATTTATCAGTTTCGCAATCTCTTCAGGTTAACATACAGTTCGACCATCGCTCATAATATTTGTTGATCTGACATGGTTGCTTTATATGGCCTACTTTTCTATTAATAACATTCCACTTTTCACGACATTGATTTTTTGATTTATAGATATAACGATAATTATTCTTTTTCTGGGCTTTATGAATGCAACGTTGTAGTATATTTGAATATTTTTTATATTTTGTTTTGTATTCTTCACTTGAATTTTTACAAGATTCTAGTTAAAGGCTGCGTTTACGTTTTCAGCATAATCTTAGACTCTTACAAATCCATTTAACTTTCTTTGGTCTATCAAATATAATTACCCATAACAAAGGGAAACGCATCTTGTAGAATAAAGTGAAAAGTTCATGAAACTCACTGAATGCACTATTTGTGTTTGACTTATTATAGACATCTTCATAGCTTAGTTGTTTCATAAAAGTTACAATTTTTTGTCATTTTCTTCACTGTAATCTCTTCTATAGTAATAATACTGCTTAGCATTCATAGCTTCATTAGCTGTTATGTTTATGTGTATAGATTGTGTAGTATGATCAGATAGTCCAAGGTCATGAATCATACTTTTAATTCTACTAATATTTGTTATTATCGATAGAAGTTTGAGATGTACTAGTAATACGGGTGGCAGTAGAAATTAAATTAATTAGGTTGTATCTGATTAGTAACTGATTGTACAATTTAGTTGATGAGGTCTGTTGAAAAGTATCTATATTTAAGTCCCCGCAGATGACAATATTTTGTTTTTGTGCTTATTTGTTATGAAGTGAATACAATTCTCTAATCTATCTATGAATTCAATTTGATTATTCTGTGAAACTCTATGTAGGCAGACAATTGTACAATTTATTGTATTGACTTCGATTCCGCAACATTCGAACTCACATTCCTGCGTAAACCTGCTTAATATATGGTATCAAATTAAAACCAAGGCCTAATTAAGATACAAACTCCACCTCTATTTATATCCTTTCGAGAGGAATACTTTGCAACTATGAAGTTCGATAATTGTACATTTCCTTCATGCCCCGCTTGAATGAAAATTTATGTAAGACACTTGAAATTTATTTTTAATTTATTGTGTTTAAATTCAGCCAATAGTATCTCTATATTGTCTAACTTATTAAGAACACCAGCTATATTTTGGTGAAGGATCGTAAAATTGCCCTTCGGTATTTCATCCTTAGTCACGAAAAAATTTGACTGCGTTTGTTGTTCATCAGTTGATGCTATAGCTGTTTTATAGGATTTTATAGCTTCAGATCGTTTTGACTTAATTTTTTCAAACAAGAATGGGATAGTACTTTGCACTTTGGATTTCATTATGTTATTAGTTCTTTTTTGAGGTTTGTTGATGAATAATTGTGTTATAAGTTTCTGTCCTGTACTCTCATACTTCTGATTTATTTGATTGTTTCTCTTAATAACAATCCACTTACATGCAATTTCTGATTTTGTATTTGACAGTTATATTCAAAAGGAATAAATCTAGCATGTGAGAACTGCGTACAGACTAAACGTATTAATTGATTTTGTTTAAATTCATTTAAATTTTGTTTCCATTGGACTGCACTAATCAAGATATTTGTATTCGCAAGCAAACACAAATAGCCGTACAAAGAACATTGGAAACTCAGAGGGTTTTGGTCATTATATTCACCCATTATCACAACAAAATCAGAAGTTATAAAAGTCTTACATACATTTTCACACGTTAATAGGACTTATGCCATTGGTGCATTTGGTTTCACTACAGCTGTCACTTTATATTCATCACCGAGTGAATGTTGAAGTACTTTCCGGATGCCTTTGCCATTTTGGTCGCTAAAAATAATGACTCTTCGCTGCTAAAAGATATTTTCCTTCTTAATGTCAGAGTAGGCCCTACTGTTCCTTTTAGTATATTTTGCAGTTATCCGCCTTATGTTATTTTCTGTGTTCATTTCCATATTATTCCTCGTGTTTTCTAATGCATTTCTTTCCACGTTTTCATCAGTTTTCTTTTTGGCGTACCCTTCTGTAGTCCTTTTCATAGTCCCTTCTTTTTTGTCGTCAGCGTTATCTCTAATTTCAAATTCTTTTTGGTTATTGAAATAAAACAATTTAACGGATTATATCGCGTATATTATCTCATTTTAGTTCCCGACGTTTCGGAAGCTTTCCAGCTTTCCATGGTCACGGGAGGACTGAGAAAAGATGTATTTTCCTCTGTCAAAGTTACAATTTGTGCAAACTACCCATTTTTTTGAAAAAACACAAATAAAGGTGTACATACATGCCAGATGGGCCTAAGCTGTAAAGACAGTTACACATGTGCCCGAAGGCACATGTGTAACTTTTCTTTTTTTCTTTTCTTTTTGGTTACTCATTCCTCGATTTGGACTACATTCAGAAAGTGGCCGAGAACCGCATTTTTTATTGATTTGCGGTGCTTCTAAATTTGTAATACTCAAATCTAGTGTTTTATTCATAGGTACAGTTTCAATTTGTTCTGTGTTAGTAAAATTTAATCTTGTCTTATTAATACTTTTTCGTCTTTTCTTAGTTTTTATCGAAGTCAATTTGCAAATAGAGTCTGGCTAGCCAAATATTGTTGACAGATATTTCCTTGCGGTATCACCAATTGTCTATGATTTAAAAAACGGCTAAAAGTCTGTTGTCAATTTAGTAGGTCGGTGCTCTATAAATATTTTGATACTTTGTGTACTAGTTCTAAAATTCGCCTATAACTATGATTAGGTACGAGAATTTATTAATGCCTGAATCTCATACACAGGACAAAATGTGTAAAGAAACGGATAAACTAGAAGTTCTAGAAAATATCAATAAAATGAAAACATCGGGACGTAAGGAGTTACTGAAAACAAATATTCAGAAGAAATCTGTGGACTGGTCAGTAGTAATTTGATATAAAAATATCTTGGCCAAAAATGTATATACATATATGAGCGATAAGTGTGTCGATAGATTCACGCACTTGGCCCATGGTGCCGGTGCAGCATTACTGTAACCTAACCTATATCTATACCTACTTAACCTAACCATAGACATTGGTGATGGATTAATATAATAGTATTATTGAGCTAGATCTTAATTATTTTTCGCCTTGTTACAATGGTATATGGTGATAAAGTGTAAACATATGTGTTTGTCGTTCACTGTACTGTACATATAGTGGTAGAAATTATGTGAGCTGACTTTGAGCACGTAAACGTATATTTTATTTACTTATTTCCTTAGGTTTAGGAACCTTCCGTGTGCACAGAAAATTAAAAATAGTTTCTAATATCAAAACTATAATTCCTACTTCACAGAGTGTGACCAGCCCAAGATTTTTTTAATGTCGTGCCATATATTTGGGTAATATTTCAGTAGCCAGACTCTATGAGCTTTAACACCGCTATGCCAGATATATATATTTGTTTTTAAGAATCCTTTAAGCATGTGTAGTATATGAAGAAGGGGTTAGCTAAGTGACGTTAGATATATTTTGCTCAAATTTTGTGTTGCATAGATTGGGTGATTCCCTGACAGTAATGCGTGACCTTCAGTGGCATTATTATATTTTACCTACAAACATATCATAAACTCTGTATGATGTTGTGCCTCTGTGAGATGTTCAAAAACAGCAAAGTACGACCAGCTTAAAGGTACACTGTTTTATTAGAACATATTTCTTATCTGTGAAAATGTTATTATTGCGTACCTAATTATAACATTACATTCGATTTTTTTATTACATTCAAATTTCGAACATTTCTGGAAAACAAAGCATTTTGATTTGACCTCAATTGTAATATCTGTCGAGATGACGTTCTATTCAAAATTAAATATCAACTACAATTTTGTCAAATTTCGCACGTTACTTGATATCGAACGATATGACATCTGGGGCCGAGTCTAGTTTGTCTCTGAATTATGGAGAAAACAACGGTAACGTGACATGCTTGAAAAAAGTTTTTATTTACCGCCATTTGACGTTCAGTTTGTCTTGTCGCAAAAATTTGTTTATTTTGTTGATTATAAACTAACTATCGCACCACTTTCGAGTAAAATGAGCAATCAAGAAAGTGATCAAGATATTTCGGAGAGGCGACCTCATATCCGCGACAGAGCAACGAACGTTATTAAATACTTGTTACCGGCAAAGTCAAGGAAGCAGTACAAACAAAGTTACTATTTATGCATAAAGTTTATTACAATCTCCAATATTTTTTTTTAATCTACATGACACATTTTTTATTAGTCATCATCCTTATTTATCTCAAAATTTACAATGTTATATGTTATAGTTAGTTTATATGCGGGAGCGCAGCGCCGTCGTCGAATCCAAGCCACCTGCTAACAGGCTTGAAGCGGCGCCATGTGCCGCGGATGCACATGCTAGTGGCGCGTATTACCGCGACTCTAAGCCTGCCCAGTATGGTGCTTATGCTTAGGGAGCGATTCCAGCTTTCGTATATGGATTCTCGCATATGTTTGATGAAAGAGGCCATGTGGGGTGCAAAAACGTCATCGACCGATGTAACAAGTGGGGTGAAGGTTGCATGATGCATTTCGCAGGCGTTAGAATATTTTCTCTGTTTTTCTACTTCGACTAATTTAAGGACAGATGTAACGGAACGTGAGAGGTAATAAGGAGCGTCGATGTCAACAACACGGATGTCAAATAACGCCTCCCACTGAGCACTCCATACGCCACGGCAGGAAAGGTCTGCATGTAGTCCGCAGTCATTTTCAGAAATATTGGTTCTTTTATTACATTGCCCCAGGCATGTTGGCAAAGTTCACAAAAGAGGTCTCTAATCTCATGGTGTCGTATTGCGATTAGCCCACCAGTTTTACAGCAGAGCGCGTGATCGATATTGAAGTGACAGTTGCCACAGCCGTCACATAACTCTGGCATGGCGTTTGTTATTTTACGGTAACGTATTGATAGTGCATCTCTAAATTGTAATGGGGATAAGTCGAAGTGATCTTTTTACTAGTTATGATTTTATGGAATGGAGAATGGTGAAAATGACGTCGTCCCAGTCTGAAAATGTCCTTTTGGCTTATTTCGAAGAGTTGTCTACTAAATTTAAATCTATCAGCATGTGGACTTTCTATTCAATGCTCAAGGTACCCTAAATATCACACACGATATAGATATTGCAAAATACTGTAAATTAACTACCTCACTTAAACGAAAGCAAGCTAGCAATCCAGAATAAGATTGAAATTTCAAACGTACTCGTGTTTCTTAATACCATACAAAAAAGAAGTGAATGGAGTGATTAATATTAACTTGCCAACACATTACATCTACAAGCGTTGACAAAAATGCTTACTGTCCAAGCTGGTCAAGTACATTACAATATTTGCACAATAGGGAAAATGCATGAATTTTAATTTTTGCTTTATTAAAAGCTCATTCATGTAACAAACAATAGACAAAAATATTTTTTCGAATAACTATAAAAATAACCAAGATATGTTTATCTTGCACAAGGTTTGGTAGATTATTGATATATACTAGAAACAAAAAGGGGCCTAGAATAGAGCTCTGAGGTACCCCATAGCAACCGATGACCAGTTGATTGCATCCCGTTGATGACTACGCGTTGCGTTCTGTCTGAAAGATATGACGAGACGAGGACAATGTACCGTTTTTTATTCCGTAGTGTACCAACTTACGCATTAAATTATTATGATCACCGCAATCAAATGCCTCTGATCTCTTTTTTGTCCAACCCTCGTCCCAGTTTATCTGGGGTCGGGTCTCCTTGTACGCCTGCACCAGAGCTTTATTCTGGCTGGTCTGGGTGCTCAGGCTCTCTCCCTGGATCTCCTTCTGCATATTTGACCACCAGGTGGCGGGCGGTTGTCCTCTTCCTCGGGGTCGATCGTCTCAGAACGTGGCCGTACCAGCGGAGTCGAATGCTTTTGGTCTTTTCGACGATGGGTGCTACCTTGAAATAATAATATTCATTGCGCCTTTTATCGAGTAGTGTCACTCCTCCTGCCCATCTGAGCATTTTCATTTCTGTGACATGTAGCTGCTGTTCGTGTGCTTTTTTGATGGTCCAGCAAACTGCCCCGTATGTCAGAGCTGGTCAAACAACGGTTTTGTAAACTTTCCCTTTTACTCAAATGGGCAATTTGCAGTCGCATAGGACGCCGGATAGCGATCTCCATTTAAGCCACACCGTGTTAATGCGATGGGCTACATCTTAATCGACATTTGCGTCCGGGAAAAGATGTGTTTAACTAGTAGGTTATATCCATTTAAATGAGATGTTAGTTAACTAAGAATTACTTTCTCAAAAACTTTACTTCATGCGGGTAGTATTGATACTGGTCTACAATTTGTGGGGTCTGTTTTCGTTCCCGATTTAAATGAACGAATGATCTAGCTGTGCTTTATCAAATTAAGAAATACTCCAGTTTCAAGACATTTGTTGAAGATATCTGCCAAATATGGTGCAATCGCCTCTATAATTACATGTATGTAATGTCGAAAACAGGGGGGATATGACTTTCTCCTCCGCCAACGAAGTGTATATAGTGTCACATTGAAATTATGGTCGATTCTCGAACAGTAACTTAAAAAAGTATAATACTTAATTACGTAGTATTTAATTGTATAACAAGATACGCAGAACTTAAACAACCGTACTTAAAGGACGTATTATAAAGTGAAACTATCTAAGATATTATCTATTTCTAATTCCATCTATGATTATCAATATTGAAAAACTACTTATTATGAGACTACTGCGATCGTTGAGTAAGGGCTCTCGTGAATACAATACGATAAAACGAACCTTTTGTCGACTAAGGACTATCAGGAAAAATGACTAAGTATAAAAATGACTATAAAGTGACATTGTCAAGAAGGAAAATTGGAGAGAAGGATTATTAACGAAGTATAAAAATGCCGACATTTAAAAAAGTCTAAGATGACCATTGCCTAAGTATAGAAATGAAGATATTTGAAAATATCTGAAATGATTATTGACTAAGTACAACATTGCCGACATTAAAAAAAGTTTAACATGAGTATTGACTAAAAATAAACAAAACCGGCCAAGTGCGAGTCGGACTCGCACACCGAGGGTTCCGTAAAAAATATACGCTACAAACGGCCGTCGTATCTGTGACAATCCAGTGTTAGCAGATCCCTACTCCTAAGCAAAATGTACGCGGTGTTCGATCATATTATATTGGTTTTGGATATAGACAGACAGATATTAAATTATACTGCTTTTAGTATTTGTTGTTATAGCGGCCACAGAAATACATCATCTATTCAAAATTTCAACTGTCTAGCTATCACGGTTAATGAGATACAGCCTGGTGACAGACAGACAGAAAATTCCTAAGCGGCCGACTCTGTTTTGTTTAATCAAAAAATAATAAAAAATAAGCTATACATTACGATTACAAAATGAAGAATATCTTGTATTATTCGTCAAATAAAACGAGAAGGAATAGCGACATCCTTTTTGATAAGACGTATAAAAATATTTAGATCAATAATTACAGCGAAAGGAAATGTCACCACTCCAGCTTATTCGTAAAGTTATGAGATTTTTTATTATTAGTTCAGCAAATAGAATTAAAGTTAAGTTAACACTAATTTCGTTCTAATCATAATAAAAACATGTTTTATGATACAATGCAGTTTTATTTCAATTATGAAAGTAAACCTTCGCGACGTGTACCAGTTTGGGAAAAAAATCGGCCATACTAGTAACCCATGTTAGACATGAGTTTCCTAAACACAGTAGCGTCCACAACTCGGAACAAATAAGTACCGAAAAGAAAATCATCAATATCATTCAGAACGTTTGGAAAGGGATACTTGACATTTCTATACTTAGACTTTCTGGCTCATAGACTTTTTACATCATGACATTTTTAAATATCGTCATTTTTATATCTCGGCATAAATAGACTTCGACAATTAAATTTTATAAATTCGACAATTTTATACTTAGTCACTAAAAGGAAAAATATATTTCTTTTTCGATTTTATGTATGTTTGCATGTATCATTGTGGCTACGCAAAATCGACTAAACAGATTTTCACAATTTGAATCAATGGTGACATTTCCTTTCGCTGTAATTATTGATCTAAATATTTTTATACGTCTTATCAAAAAGGATGTCGCTATTCCTTCTCGTTTTATTTGACGAATAATACAAGATATTCTTCATTTTGTAATCGTAATGTATAGCTTTTTTTTTATTATTTTTTGATTAAACGAAACAGAGTCGGCCGCTTAGGAATTTTCTGTCTGTCGGTCACCAGGCTGTATCTCATTAACCGTGATAGCTAGACAGTTGATATTTTGAATAGATGATGTATTTCTGTGGCCGCTATAACAACAAATACTAAAGCAGTATAATTTAATATCTGTCTGTCTATATCAAAAACCAATATAATATGATCGAACACCGCGTACATTTTGCTTAGGAGTAGGGATCTGCTAACACTGGATTGTCACAGATACGACGGCCGTTTGTAGCGTATATTTTTTACGGAACCCTCGGTGTGCGAGTCCGACTCGCACTTGGCCGGTTTTTTAATTTTTAGTCAATACTCATGTTAAACTTTTTTAATGTCGGCAATGTTATACTTAGTCAATAATCATTTCAGATATTTTCAAATATCTTCATTTCTATACTTAGGCAATGGTCATCTTAGACTTTTTTAAATGTCGGCATTTTTATACTTCGTTAATAATCCTTCTCTCCAATTTTCCTTCTTGACAATGTCACTTTATAGTCATTTTTATACTTAGTCATATTTCCTGATAGTCCTTAGTCGACAAAAGGCCAAATAGTCCATAACAATATTTTTTTTTACTAATTTCAATGAACAGACATTTCATTTTTACAACTTTATAATAGTATAGATTATGCGTCTAACAAACAAAAACGTCGGCATGCATAATGAGATTTAGCACGAATCAAATTGTTGTCAAATTGTTGGCAATAATTTTGTATGGACGAAGTTCTCTTGTTACCCGTTTTCTCCCTTTTTTGACAGACCATAGATTTATGTACCTAAATGTCACAAAGTACAGCTGACTGTACTTTGTGCCATTTAGGTACATAGGTTGCTGACAACCAAACTCAATTACCTGTATTGACAGTAATTTCACTCAAAAATAGACGATAGTGTTCCTGAGTTTTCGTAGCTGACCGTATATTACATATAATTAGCCTTTATATTAAAATAAGACTGCAAAAGCTTTTAAAGTAAGTATAATTAAAAGAGAAAATGCGCTCCGTCACTTCCTGCCGCCGTATTCGCACACAGTCGGACCATCAGGCCCCTAGATCAAGCCCCTATTTCAAAATCGTGACAATTGTCAGGTGACAAAGACAATTTTATGTAAGCTATATACATTTTGTTACTTTATACTGGGCACGCAATGTGCGTGAAATTGTCATTATCACCCGACATTTGTCACGATTGTGAAATAGGGGCTTGATCTTCATGACGGTACGAAGGCATTAAAGGTGGAAACGATCTAAAGTGCGAATGTGGTGGCGATACACACACCACAGGCTAGGCGAAATCATGCCGGACAACTTCTCTGTTACAACGATGTTCAGAGGAGCCATATGAAAAGATGCAACATTGAGCCACATTTGAGCCCTCTCAATGGTAAGGCTTGGCAGCACAGCGTCCGGAATGGCGTGGGATCGTGAAGAGGCAAGTCCGCGAGTTCTTGAAGCAGCGTAGAGCTGACCTCGACCCTGAGTGCGATTGAGCTGAGGACCGTCCACCCGCCGTCATCAACTATAATTATATAAGCGGCATACTCGCGTGCCCTCATTGTGTTCAGGAGTTTGCTGCGAAGATCGGCTACATAAGCCATCTTCGGTTGCACCAGCGCCCGACCGGTTAGGAGTCGAAGTAGTCGCCACGGCTGAAATCGGTCGGAAAGAGTAGTAGTAGTAGGAACTGAAAAATAACAATACAGTTAACACAATAATACCTATTCAGAATATTAATCAACAAAAGTGAAAGTTGTAATATTAATTAACAATTGCAAAACAATATGAATCAACTACCAAATGAATTAACAACAAAATAACAAAGAAAGACATTCAATTTAGACACTTAAGTAAAAGGAAGAAATTCTTTAAATTTGCGGCATAGCTACTTAATTCCAACGTCAAATTCAGCCCTCTTAACCAAAATGTTAACCAAAAGGTTAAGAGCAGAAGAGAAAAACTATCAAATACTTACATCAAAACTAATTAAATAACAAAGGATGTTTAAGTTGAAAATTCAAAACTTTATCGAAAGAAGTTTTGTTTTCCGAGTTATGCTGTCAAAGTGAATTCATTTTCCAAATGTGAAAAATAATCCAATCAGGAGGAAAATAATTCCGACGAATTTAGAACCTCCTCCTTTTTTGAATTAACATTTGCTGGTCTCGGATTAATGCCCATTCAATTATATTTTTCTCAAACATACAATGAAATATTGACGTTGTGTTCCTTGTAATAGACCCCGAAGTCTCAATTTTTTTCATACATGTTTATATTACATACACTTCTGCGGCGCTACGAGGAGCACATAATGATAATTTCATATGAAATTGCCGGCCAAAGCCAGCAAAGCGACCGTCTTTTTTTTTCAATTCGCTCCTGGCGCAGCTGCGCCGCCGTGCGCCGCGCTGCCGCGGCGCGTGGAAGAGAACGAATAACTATGTACATATATTAAAATAACGTTTCATTGGGAAAAATATTTATTATCTATACTATTATAAAGTTGTAAAACTGTAATGTCTGTACATTAAAGGTATTTTCAAAAAAAATATTATTACGGACTATTTGGAGGTAATAGAAACGAAAAATATTTTTTTTGGATTTTATGTATGTTTGTATGTGTCGTTGTGGCCTCATCACGATAAATCGGCTAAACGGATTTCAACTATTTTTGGCAAACGGGTAGCTGGGTATCTCCAGATGGTTATAGAATACTTTTTACCCGACTACGCTCAAGAAAAATGAGGGGTTATGATCAATGGATTGTAGTTCCTTTGCTGTTCCGCGAACTAAATTCGCTAGTATGGAATTCCGCAAAGTAACGCCTGAATCTATCAATTATTTAAAATCAGAGCTTATGACATTTTTGTCCTCCGCGAACGAAGTTGCGGGGCCTTCTAGTTCTTATAAAATATTGATTTTTATTTCATTGCATGTTTGAGAAAAGCACTATACAAGCTTCGGCGCGAACAGGGATTGTCAGTCTCGTAGTCGTATCTCTAGATGGCCTCCTTAACACTCGGCCATCTATAACTACTCGGCCGGCAATCCCTTATTTCGCAGCCTCTGCAGTAATGTACTGTATCATACCTACTAAAATATTTTTTTAATTTTTATTTAGCATGTACTTTTACTTCATTTTTATAATTATTTAAATTATTTTCAGCTAACCTTAATTTATAAATATTGTGTATCCCTTTAAATTGGCTTTTTTCTCAGGAAAATAACGATTGTGACCAAGATATAGACAATGTCGGGCGGACATTTTAAAAGTGTCGACGGTAAAATAGATTGGTTCGTGATCTCAAGTTGAAGTTGTACAAAAACGGAATTTTAACAAACATAAGCAATAATTCACACTTGTACCGCTAAACTAAAAACTTATCTTTTATGTAATGAGAGAAAAATAAATGTACTCTTCTAATTTTGATGTTGGACAAAATAATGTAGGTAAGGTACAAAGGAATATTGACATTGTACTCGTAACCTATTGCATACAGAATTGAATGGTAATTCAAAATATAGGTATAGGAAATCAAACAATAGGGATGCGTGTACCTAACGCTATGATCCTATTAATCGCGATGTTTCGCACGCTGAGTAATCGCGTTTCTTTGTATAAACAATCCGTATGGAATTGCCGCGGTTTCTTGAGCGTTGAGCCCTTTCCAAATTTATCATTTTGAACATATTTTCAAAAAAATAAGTGATATTATGGAATACTTGAAAAGTCACTCAATCGAAAAAATCTTGTTTCTTACCTAAAGGGTAAAACGGGACCCTATTACTAAGACTCCGCTGTCCGTCTGTCTGTCTGCCTGTCCATCTGTCACCAGGCTGTATCTTATGAATCGTGATAGCTGGACACTTGAAATTGTAAAAAATGATGTATTTCTGTTGCCGCTATAACAACAAATACTAAAAACAGTATAATTTTATGTCTGTCTGTCTATGTCAGTAACCAATATAAAATGATCGAACACCGCGTATACATTTTGCTTAGGAGTAGGGCTGCTAACACTGGATTTTCATAGATACAGCCGTTTGTAGCGTAGATTTTGTAGGGAACCCACGGCGCGAGTACGACTAGTACTTGGCCGGTTTTAATTTTTTTGTATGTTTGTATGTGTCGTTAAGGCTGTATCACGCCTAAATGGCTAAACTGATTTCAACTATTTTTGGTACATGGATAACTGGGTATCCACAGATAGTTATGGGATACTTTGTATCTGACTACGCTGAAGAAAAACAGAAGGTTTTAGTGCAATATATAAGTAGCGGTTGACAGAGAGCAGCATATACGACTATCAGTTTTAGCAGGCTTTTGTCGGAAGGTATCTGAGTATTTTCATTGAATACTCTACTTTGAAGACTCGTGCTGATGCGTCCGTATCTTTAGCAAAAAGCTGCCAAGTGCGAGTCGGACTCGCCCATGAAGGGCTCCGCAGCCGTTTATACAAAAAAATGCACTACAGATGAAAAAAAATACAATATGAAAAAAAAACCTTAACGAAGGAGCGTATGTCCCCGGCACTTACGTCCTTTTGCTGAGAAGCGCAGTTTTTTGGCAATAACTTAAAAACGGTATGTCTGATCGTGTTGAAAACGATTTTCGTTGGAAGTATTCATTAAGCTTTATATTTGTAATTTTTTTCATATTTTATGAACTTACCGTTTAGCGCCTTCTCTATAATACACTCTTTCATCGTGCGACTCCCCGCTATCTCAAAGAACGTTTTAGTTATCTTCTATCAGCAAAGTCCGCTCAAAACTATCTTCTAGCTGTTCCATCATCAAAGTCAAAGATTTATACAAATTCTTTTACATTCCGGGCTACTGTGTTGTGGGACTCTCTTCCACTCGATTTAAGGCAAGCGAAGTCATTGCCTATTTTTAAAACTAAGTTAAAGGATCATTATTTATCTCTCCCATAATTTATATTTTTAATTCTGCTTCTGGTTTTCAAATAACTTTGATGTCAACTGTATCATAGTTTTCTTTCTTACTTTGTATATATATTTATAGTAGTATGTATGTTTAGTATATGTATAATATGTATGTTTCTTTTTATTTATTTTTGTATTATATGTAATCTTATCTGACCACCTACTCATTTCTAGCTATTTTATGTCATTTCCGTTACTCGAAGGTTGTCTGGAAGAGATCGCTCTTTAGCGATAAGACCGCCTATTGTTTACCTATTTTATGTTAAGGCTCTATTGTACTGTTTCTGTTTTTAATGTGCAATAAAGAATTGTTGTTGTTGTTTAGAAAATAGATATTATATATATGTTATATTTCGGAAAATATTCACTAAACCAATTTCATTTTTTTAAAAAAGCTCAAAGTGTTTTTAGAAGTATTGTCGAAATATGTGCCACACCTTGATATTTGCTGTTTTTTTTTTCATTGCCCCCTTAGAAATATATATATATTTTATTTAACTATCAAACTAAGTAGCGGTTAACACACGACACCTATGCTCCAAATTTCATCAATGTAAATCTTATAGTTTATGAGTAAAATGACTGTGAAATACGGACGGACAGACAGACGACAGACGAAACATGACGAATCTATAAGGGTTCTGTTTTTGCTTTTTTGGCTACGGAACCCTAAAAATGAGCGTTTCATCTATCATAACTCCTATTAATATTAATATAATTCCTGATTCTTCGCACTGGGATCAAAAAAGTAACAAATATTGTGACTTGGAAATTGCTATCAAGAATCGTCTCACGCGGAATTACCCAGTACAGATATGAAATAATAAGTTCTTCCTCTCTTCTTTTTTTGTTTCAATTTTAAAAATAAACACACTACTTGAAGCATGTTCCTCAATGCGATCTTTATTAAGCATATATTCTTAAAATCAGGTGGTCAATCATGACATTCGAACGCGCCGTGTCGGTGCCGCCGCCCCCGCCGCCTGAGCCTCCAGACGTGGTCGAGGAGACTTCAATGCTGAACAGCCTCCATGAGATAATGCAGGTAAATATCAGTATCTTGTGACAATGAGAACATATTAAAAAACTCGTGAGTCGGTATTGTGTTACATACATACCTTGTTTAATTGGATGCACCTACCTTTGTTACTTTCTAGCAGTTACTTGCGAGGACTTTTTGCGGCGATACAAATTGACTGCATTTCGGCACTAGCGATTGATAAGCGTATATATCGATTACATCGCGCGATTGTATCAATGAAGTCCCTCTTAGCGCAATGTCAATAACGCGATACTGAATTGATTTATACGCACATTTGTATCGAAGCAAACGCGCGTGTGTGTCTTAACAGACTGAACAATTTAAAATACTCTGCGTCGCGCTCGCGACTATATGGCGTCTGCATCGATACTAGGGATGTCACGAATATTCGCATTCGCATTCGCATATGCGAATGATTCGTATCATTTGAAACATTCGCATCGACATTCGCATTCGCATCAAACGATGCGAATTATTGGCGAATGCGAATGTGTGCAGGTCGTGACAAGTTTCGCCCGCCCTGGCTGCCCGCTGCCGACTCGCGCATGCGCAGAGCGCGCTAGCCGCATGACGTGATTCATTTTGACCAATAGGGAGGGAGCATTTTTAGTTTTCACTAATTTGGTTTACTGTGATTGTTGTGTTGCGTAATGACATTATATGGTACAGTACAGTTACAGACTGTAACCTATGTATGAGATCTATTTTTTTTCTTTCTACTGCCATATTATGTTAAATAGGTAATTAGAGAAATAAAAAACTGACTGATTTTCTGACTTTCTTTAATGGGTTTCAAAAACATTCGCATTCGCATTCGCATTCGTACATTCGCATCCTTAATATGCGCATTCGCATTCGCGAATGTGACGAAAACGTCATTCGTGACATCCCTAATCGATACTGTAACGAATTTGTATAGCGATTGAATAGCTGCAGATTGCGACTGACTGCCGTGATTTGGTATCGAGACTATCGCTGCTTCAAGTCGCACGTGTGTAAACGACGTTTATCGATACTGTGACGCGACGGCATCGCTGCATAAACTCGCCGTCTATAAACGGTCTTAGTGCGTTTTGGTTGCCAACAGGGGTTATCGAGAATGTTATTAACCATTTACAAAAAGTAATATACTAAGAACAAAAAATATTATTTTACTGAGAACGGAAATTAATTATTGTTTCTGCATAAGATAGAATGCTCCATATATGACACACATGCGCAGCCGTGACTAGATCCCATCCAACACGCTTGAGTACAATTACTCATACCTTTTACCAGCAGATTGTTACGTGCACCTCAGACCTCTTAGACTCAGAGGCCGAGAAGAACAGACCCATTTTTATGGTTCCGTAGCCAAAATGGTAAAAACAACCCTTATAATCATATCCGTCCGTCCGTCTGTCCGTATGTCACAGGCATGTTACTCAAAAACTACAAGATTTATGTCGATGAAATTCGGAATATAGATGCCTGGTATAAGCCGCTACTTAGTTTGATAGTTGAATAACAAAAAAATAATTTTTCGAAGGAGCTCCATACATGTACCAAAACTGTTTTGTTTTCAGCAAATATCGATATGTGGCACATTATTTCGAAAGTTATTTTAAAATTAAACGTTTTTTCGAAACCTCAACGTAATATGAGGTTTCGAAAAAATGTTTGATTTAATGAATATTTTCGGAAATTATAGTTCTGAAAGTAGTATAAATTGTGTCGCTATTTCCTCTATTTTCCCTACACTGAGCATAGTCCGACATGCTTGTGGCCTTTTTTTTGGAGAACGATTAATATCCCCATGACAACACCTAATAACCAGACCCCGTTATCAAGCGGGCAGTTTGGTGGCTAGTGTCATTAGTGATGTAGCTACAATGTCAATATTTTATTTTTTTATTTAATAAATTTTTCAGATATACCATACTTATTTTCAAACAATTTTCAATAAATGCTTTAAGTTTTGGGTTGTCTAGTTGAGTTCACGGAATGTTAGAGCTAATAAAAACTTCCAATAAGTATTTGTTGAAATTATTTTGCGGATCTTCTATATTTTGATGTTTGTAAGATTCTAAATGCTGCAATACATTTCTTCGCATGCTATTTAGTTGCAGTTTGAACAAAAAATGTTATCACCTTTTTTTCCAAGCACGAAACGTATTTTATGAAATAATCCAAACGTGGATGAAGTACAAGCAGTTTGCTTTTCCTTATGACGTCTGGAAATTAGGTGCTCTTTGACGATATACATTTTAAATACAATAGAAACATCGCAAAGTGTACAGTTAACTTTGTCATTTTGCACGCTCAGTTCGTGGTTTTCCATAATTATGATATCCGTGACCGGAAATATAAATTTCCTTAATTTTCTGCATCAAATTTCTGACGGTTCATACAGATTGATGTTTCTTGACGCTGTCCCTAAAGTATAAAATACTCTTATACATATCTAACATTTTGATTGCTCATTCCCCACCTTACATCTTTTCCTCATACTGATAAGATTAACACGGATAATGAGCGTGCACCGTGCTACTTAATAAATTCGATTACTCTCTCTGCGCAGACCCTGAACAGCTGTTTTGGACATAGTCTGCTAATAACAGACAGGTGCGTTCCTCGAAACACCTCTAGGAACGCAGACTTTATTATTTCATCACTGATCATTCAGCGAATGTACTTACATATATATAAATATGTGTTTATTAATTCGAGTAGCCTACAACGCCTTAAAATAATCAAAGTAGTATCAATGTTTGTTTGGAACATTACTTTCCCAAACATTTACCTTTTTCTCTTTAAACGTCTGCGTGTGCGACTTGCGTTATCTGCGTACGTGTCCCTCGATAAATGTAAACATTGCACATCTGATTTCACCATTTAATAAACTCCATCAACAAGCAATACGAGTGTAACACTTTATGTTATTCTTATCAAAGAGTCTTCACTTACTCTGTCCTGAGATTAGGGTTGCGCGTTGGGTTTCACAATAAGACCACATAAAGTATACTAATAAATGTATATTG
Source organism: Hedya salicella (assembly GCA_905404275.2). NCBI lineage: Eukaryota > Metazoa > Arthropoda > Insecta > Lepidoptera > Tortricidae > Hedya > Hedya salicella. Next base: position 41,829,308 of record FR990096.1, read on the forward strand.
TAAATGTCACAAGTATCGCGCTTACAACTTGACCGAATACATAGTTTTAATGATTTAAAAGAAAAAGAAACAATAATAGGAAATGTTTAATTAAAATAGGAGTAAACCAATTGACAATTAAAATGGGGGTTCTAGAGTACAGAGTGAGTATGTAGGTCGCGCGCCACCGAGTTAGGGAATGGGCCGCAGGTCCCATTTTTTTTTATCTTTATTTAAGGAGCTTTGATCAAAGGAAATGAACATGCCAGGTCCCATTGCGCGACGTCTTATATAGACTTGTTGACCCGCGTCACGGGCTAGCCGGAGGTGTGAAGGTTGGAGATGCAGCTAACACGGCCTCTCCTGACATGCCAGCGTCCTCGCGGGCCTCTTAGGCTGCTGGTGTCTCCCCAGCAGGAACTGCCCCGGAGACGTCATTGGCTGTTGCCAAGGAGGCGCCCGGCCTTGGATCCACCTCATCCACTTCATCATCGGAACCTATACAACAAAAGCCAAGAATAAGAATCTAAATATCGGACATTGCAGCAAATAGCTACTGATTTTGATTGTTTGATAGACTCGATAAAATGCTAATCGGAGTAGAATACTAATCTGAATATTGTTTAGATACGAGCAACAGCGAACAATTTGACAACGACTATTTACTCACTGAACGCAACAAGTAGGTACTAGGTACGTCACATGAACTCAAGATCTCACTAAGGCCATCAATGAGCTTATGCACCTATGAACCGTACTGATTCAACACTGAGTCAGGGAATAATTTGCGATATAAAAAATCAACGAACTGAATAGATTGTACACTATTTATTAACTTATTATTACGAAATTAAAGTTACAATCTTGTTACAATCCTATTTAACCACCTCCCGAACAACGAATGCCCGACCTGCGCTGCGTCCCTGTCAACACCATCGGTGCGTGGTAATTTACTTGTCTGTGATTGGTCGGTGACTAGAACAATCACAGAGAATCTATACTAATACGTGTGACAGCAAAAAGTATGTAACACACCTGTCATAATACCACCCAAAACCCCTGCCGTGGGTTTACATGATATAAATGACCAAGTTTGTCCTCAGGTTTTACACAGTACTTTGCCAGTCACGCTTCGAATGTCAGCGACACGGGTACTTCCTGGGTCACGACTGTTACCTATGGGTAGGAATAAAACTAAAGACTGTATCGTTTGTTATAAATACAACTTATTCCTAGCACTATAAACTGTCATGACCTTTAAAAAATAAGCTGATAAGTCATAATTGGTAGACACATGTCACAGAATCGATTGCTATATATTTGGTTTTCACATTTTATTGCAATAAAAAATGCGTGGCCTTACACCACAACAGCGAAAATCAATTGTGGACAAATGGTGCACTGTAAAAGGTATCACGTACCGAGAGCTAGCAAAAATGGAAGGCGTTAGTGTAGGAGCAGTCCAAACTGCGATCCGTAAGTACGGTGAGGAATATACCTTCAATGACCGACAACGACCAGGTCAAAAAGCAGGTCCATCCAACCCAAAACTGGACAAAAACATAGTAAAGGCATTTGAGTCTAACAAAGAACTATCTGTTCGAGATGTCGCAAAAAAATTGGAAAGGAGTATCGGGATGGTTCAACACGCCAAAAAAAGAAATAATTTGAAGACTTTCAAGAAACAGAAACAACCAAAAAGAAGTGAAAAACAAAAAGCATCTGTCAGAAAACGTGTCCGGAAGTTGTACGACTCGATTTTGTCTAAAAAACATACCTGTGTAATAATGGATGACGAAACTTACGTAAAACTGGACTATAAGTCTTTGCCAGGTCCCCAATATTACACGGTCCGTGAAGGAACAGAGGTCATACAGTCTGAAAAATGCATTAGTGTCGAGAAATTTGGTAAAAAAATTATGGTGTGGCAGGCCATTTGTGAATGTGGCATAAAATCAAGTGCATTTTTCACTACTTCATCAATGACTGCCAATATTTACAAGGAGTGTTTTTAGAGGCGAGTGTTGCCTATGATAAGAAAGCACAACAACAAAACTGTATTTTGGCCCGATTTGGCGTCTTGCCATTACGCAGGTGAGGTACTAAAATGGTACAAAGACAATAATGTGAACTTTGTGGCCAAAGAACTGAACCCGCCTAATTGTCCAGAGCTTCACCCGATCGAACACTACTGGGCTATAATGAAAGCTAAATTACGTAAAACAGCCCGTAGTGCCGATACAGAGCAGCAGTTTCGTTCAGACTGGAACAAGATGACTCGAACTTTTAACAAAGTTGCTGTCTAATCATTGATGGGTACCATGAGACAAAAAGTCAGAAAACTGGCCAGAAATTAGTAATTTTGGTTTCGTTGTAGCATTTTAGGTTTATCTGTAGTTGTGTACTATAGGTAATTTGAAAAAGTATACGTAAATAAAAAAGCGAAATATATTGCATTTTCTTTTTGTATTTATATCAAACGATACAGTCGTTAAAAGCGTACCTACGAGGGTTGCTACTTATATATCCGGAAACAAAAAAACAAACAAACGTACACGGCTGAAAATAGTTTTATTGTTTTTCAAAGTATTCCCCTTGATGATCTATGCACTTTTGCATTCGCGTGAACCAATTTTTAAAGCACTTCTGCCACTCCGCCTGAGGTACCTCCATAACGTGTTGTTTGAATGCGTCGACAGCATCTTCAGCGGTCGAAAATCGTTGACCGCGTAATTTATTCTTTATATTTGGAAATAAATAAAAATCGTTGGGTGCCAAGTCAGGGCTGTACGGCGGATGACCCGTTAATTCCACATTTTGACCCTCCAAAAATAGAGTTGTTTCGCGTGACGTATGACAGCTGGCATTGTCATGATAAAGAATGATTCTTCGTCGCTGGTTAGTTTTACCAATTTGTTCAAATACTTCCGGTAAGCAAATGGTCGTGTACCACTCTGAATTAACCGTTCTACGGTTTTCTAGTGGCACTGTAGCTACATGGCCATTAATACCGAAGAAGCAGGCCACCATTTGTTTCAATGTACTTTTTGCACGAGTAACTTTCGTAGGGTTCGGCTCATTTTGAAACACCCATACCGTTGATTGTTGCTTCGTTTCGGGATCGTATGCATAGATCCAGGATTCGTCACCTGTATAGATGTTATAAACGGCTTTTGAGTCACCACGGTTATATTTTTTTAACATTTTATTGCACCATTCGACGCGAGCATGTTTTTGCTCATTTGTTAAGTTGTGGGGTATCCAACGCGAACAAATTTTTTTTACAGCCAAATAATTATGTAATATGCTATTAATGCTGGTCATAGAAATACCCAGAGTCGCCTCTATCTCGCGGTACGTAACATGTCGGTCGTCCATTATAAGTTTTCGCACAGCCTCGATATTTTGTTGTACAACGACCGATTTCGGGCGACCTGCCTTAACTTCGTCCGTAAGCATACTACGTCCACGATTGAACTCACTAAACCAGTGATACACAGTAGTTTTAGATGGGGCTTCATCACCAAAAGTTGAAGTTAGTTGATCTATGCACTGTTGTTGCGTTAAACCACGCCGAAAATCATAATAAATCATAGCACGAATATTTTCACGAGTGAGTTCCATTCTTGCTGCGAGATGACATTTAAAACCCGTCAAAAACAAAACACGAGCGTTAATAAGGAAGAAAAAATATACCTTATATACTTAAAAAAGTTCAAATTTTACCATGGTGGTCAAATATGCTATTTAAGAAGATTGTAATCCCGGTTTCCGGATATATAAATAGCAGCCCTCGTATACTCGTACCTAACAGGCTAACGCACAGCTACGTAAGAACTCGTCACATAGATCATAAACTTTTACAATGTAGGCACACAAAGATAACCCAAAGTTCTTAAAAATAAAACTTTAAACAAATGATTAGTTCGTTTCATTAGTTTAAAAATATTTACATTTGAAGTTTGTTTAATATTTCTCTATTCATATTTCTCAGTTGGCCATTGAAGTGTTACGTTACACTTATACATTATTATTTATTACACAAAGGAATTGGCCGCCTCAAGTTTTACACACACGGTACACTTATCTCATTCATATCATTAAGTGCCGTGCGTAGTCATGGATATCTTAATTACGCTGTAACTCATAACAATTCTAAGTCTGATTAGCATAGGTAACAACAGCGCTTGTACTGAGAATGGTGTTTGTTAATTTAAATAAAGGAACAAAAATGTACTTATGATAGAAGTGAATAGAAAAATTAATTCACATGAACAGCCGTTATTTTTACATTAATACATTCGAAGATTGCAGCACGTGTCCTATTCACCAAGTCATAGCAGTATGTACTCAGCGGCAGACTGAGTGGTTTTTCCATACGAGCCCGCTACTAAGTGGAGTTCGTAACAACCATTTGGTAGGACTTACTTCAGTGATACGATAATCCTCGCATGTCACTATCTAGCTTGTTCATTGATTGTGACCTTCTAATTACATAGGCCACTGACAACTTTAAAAGTTTTGCCCCTTAAATAGTGACGAAAATAGTGTAGGGCCAACAACAGCGAGAGTCTCCAACTCATATGAGTGATACCTAGGTTCAGCTGCAGTTACTTTGCTAAAGTATGCAATACGTCCATCGCTATGTTTTTGTAAAAGAACTGCGTCATAACCTCGTGAACTAGCATCACGGTGGGCTTCGGTTTCTAACTCGTGATCGAATAAAGCCAACACAGGCTCGCACGTTAAATGTTTTATTATGCCTTGTCTTACTTTTTCCTGCTCGTTACCAAAAACAAATTTAACGTTTTACGAGTTAAAGCCGCGATAGGTGCTGACAAAGTGGCATATTGCGGGATATACAGTCTAAAATACCCGGCAAGGCCTAGTAATTGACGCACTTCTTTGATTTTATGAGTGCTCGGCCAAAACTGACCATTGCTAATAGTTCTCTCTAAGTACTCTATTGTCAGACACCTCTGTTGTCAGAAAATTACATTTTCGCAGATTTATTAAAAACCGGATTGTGTTAATGTTTTTAATACTGAATTGAGCAGCTAGTCCTTCGTCCCTTTTCGATTGTATCACTTAACAATAAAACATCATACAACTTGTAAAGGCGATATTTAACAGGGGTGTCGGTTGTTACGCGAATTTTCATTTCGCCGGTATTAACTGTATTTATGGCGGTACCGCTAAGAAAAAAAAATTTTTCTCAAAACAGAATCGAAATACGCGATACCACTGCGATTCAAAACATCGGTTCCTATTATCACGGGTGTACTCAAACAACGAATAGGCACTATTTGAAAGTCTACTTCCAACGTCAAATTGTCAAACTCGATAGGCAAAGTGACGTAACTATCTGATCGTATTTCTTGACCTATTCCGCGCAACATCTAAGCATTAGGCTTTGAACGGCAAGAAAAATGTTAGAGTAGTTCGTGAGATATGAGGGATACCGACGGTCCGCTGTCAGTATGAACACCACACAGCACTGCGGGTGACACGTCACGGCTAGGCTGTATCACCCTTTATCTCGCGACAAAAATTGACATGTGATTTATTGGGTGTTAAACATTTTTCCTCCGTTTGTCCCTTTTTTTACAAAAGTTTCACTTAACAGAGTTTTTATTTTTATGTTTCGTAAATAAGAATTTGCATTCATTCTCTGACTGTCACTTACGATTTTAGAAGCCGAGGTACTGATTTTTGAACGTTTAGAACACGCGTTGCTTTTACTGATATGCCCGATACTGCCGCAACCGAAACACTCAACAGGTTTTTTATCAAAAACGGTAGCACTAAGTTTTCTAACACTTACGTTATCGCACGAGCTAGTAGGATGATCTGAACGATCAAAAATGTTTTGTTCACATTTTCACTGAATTTACTTGGCATGACATAATTTGATAAGAATTCCACAATGCTTTCGGGAGTTAATTTTGCATTCATAGCTGTAGCACGAATCTGCGGGTCTTTAATACCACCCAGATGATGGCATACAAAAGATCACTACTTAGTCCTTTAACGATACGCAATCGTAACAAGGATTTGCGCGCGTATTCCGCATATGTGGAAAATCTAACGGACTTAGTCTACAAGACGTCATAGAGGATATTAGCAATATCGACACGTCGTGGGCAAAGCGACATTAGCTCTAATTTAAAGAAAGCCAATTTGGTCTAGTCGAGTAACCATTAGCGAGATTCGCCTTTTAGGCACAAACCGATACGGGCCACACATTCTTAGTCGTCCCATCTAATTTGCAATTTAGCGCGGTCAACTTCTTCGCACCATGCAATGAGGTCTTGAACATTAGGGTCGAAATCAGAGACGTAATAATGGTTTGATCTCACCGGGTTTAAGCTCGTTAGCACATCGATGAGACTCTCCGCAATGTCCCATGCAGCTGACGTTCAAGGCGAAGGTGAAGTCGAGACAGGTGCAGGCGGGACAAGCGCAGGCCGCGGAATATTCAGAGTGCAGGCCGTGCGCCTCGCCTCTCCATGAGGCTCAGGAATGGACGGGCTGGTAGTGCCAGTAATCCCAGAACACGGATGCTTTTCCACACTCGATCGTGGTTCTGAATCTGATCGCTCCAGGGCCGAGACCCGATTAAGTGTTGCGTCTAAAGTAATACTAAGTTGATTTAGATTGGGCGGCGGTGGCGTGAGAACTCATTTCTTTTAGGCTTGTTAGACTTTTTTTTTAATGGGAAAACAAAATTCGAATCCCAATTCTGATTTTAGTGATTTAAAAGAAAAAGAAACAATAAAAAGAAATGTTAAAACATTCGTAACAAATTATTGTGCAAAACTAAAAATATGAAAATTGTTTCTAAAAATCGGCAGTATTATGTTTGAGTGAAGTCAGCTATTACTTTTTTATTTAAATAAACGCACAAAAATGAAATGGAAAAACATGATGTCCGCACTCCTGAGCACGCACTTCCATCTCGCTCACGTTTATGGTCAGAGAGCGGGAGAGAAGACCGTGAACCTACGTCACCTTAAATGAGCTCATAGTAGAGATTTGTAGGTACTAGTCAATTCTTCACTATTTTGGATTTATAGTAATATATTTGTTATCTCCTGTATATAATCATTACTACTTTTATGATTTTAACTTGAAATTTATATTTCTTCTTTATTAGTTAGAGTTATCCGAGATCCCAGTTCATGGTTACCCTTACCCGGTAATAAATAGCTACATATCGCCAGAAAATTGTTCGGTAATGTGCAGATTAAAACCTAGTGGCTAGACTTAAAATTTTTGCTGTGAGATAAATTGTGCTCACATGCGCATATGCATATGTACATGTAGTTTCCGGAAAAAAAATACGAATGCAAATACAATAAACCACCACCAGAGAGTATAATCCACAACAAATGTTTCGCCTCTACGAAGTATTATCAGGGGATGCAGGAGCTGTTGATGGTCCTTAGTCCACCCGAGACGTGAGTTTTTTTTTTTGTGGAGACTATATGAAAATATGCGAATGTGAGCACAATTTATCATCACAACTAACCAAGACACTATTTCGCGGAAAATCAAAATAAATACCGAAAATATGCTTTTTGGTATTTATTTCATGGAAGATTAATTGTAAACTTAAGAGGTAGTTCCATTTATTCCTGCATTTCTTTGTTAGTATGAAATTATTTATTTTAAGTAAATATAAATGTCATTTAATTTTTTACTGCAGACAAAGGCTGTACATTACAAAATACGCGTGAACTGTATGATGATTATGTAGTAAATCTGGCTTGGCATATGATAACACAATTTTCAATCTTCAATAAGCTATCACACGTTAATTTTATGTAATTCGCACTTATATGGGAGTAAATAGACATATCTATATATTTCATAATATAATTCTTGCTCGTACGTATTTCGTTTACAGACTTTTCACGAAAGCGATCCAACCCGTAGCATTTCATAAAGTTCGCCCGCGGGGGCGTTTCAATCGAATCTGCTCCCGGGTAGTGTCATCGGCAGACATAGCAATATTGAGAGCGAAATGTAGAGATTTAAACGATCACTAGTATAGGGGAAAACCGTCGGTAAGTTAGTTTATCGATGTAGGTAGTCCCTACACGTCGCTCCTATTGTTCCGATGTGTGGCCATCAGTGTCCTCTAATCACATCACACGTAGGTGGCGCATATCGTAAGTTCAAAATAAATCAAGTGTAGGGAAAACATTGTAAATTGAAACATTGCAAATTCGAATCATAAAAGCCGGTTTTACTGAGACTTCCCATAAATTATCGTTTAAAAACCATGTGATGTGCATCGCCCTTACAAACACACTGAATACTTGTAAATGTTATGGTAGCCGGGCGAAATGAGTGCTCCGGCGAGCTCTGCACTGCGATCGGGGTGCGCGCACCTGGCCTCGGCAGGCGAGCGCGCGGGCGGTGGCGCCGCGCGGGCCGCGCAACGCCTGCGCCGCGCCGTGTCGCAGCTGCTGCACGCGCGGGCGCATCTCGCGCACGACCACACACGCTGCAGGTAAGTTTACCCTGGCTTGTGCTTCTTTTAAGGATCTAATGCCCATCTTGGAGTTACTGCAATTAAAGACATTGACGCATTACATAAGCCTGCTAGTGCTAATTAAACATTCCTATACTGAACATTGAAAATGATTTGCACAAAATGCCGTGAAGTTACACCATGCCAGGCCGTGTGGTACAGAACACTAATGAAATCAGTTATATTAAAAAGATTTTAAAACAAGCTTTGATATAAGTAATTCAAAACGATGTAAATAAATTAAATTGGGGTTAAAAGTTAGTATGGGGTACATTTTTTAATCACGTTAAGGACTGTACAGTAGTATACATTACACATACAGACATTTCGTACAACATTAAATAAAATAGATATAACACCAAGGTTGGTCCAAAAAAAATTTTTTTCGATTTATGATTTGAACACCCATTTAATCTGTTGCTTATGGCTACAGATTTAACATCCTATAATATTGGCTCACTAATCAATCGTAGTAGAAGTTGGTGATAATAGGTTGTTAAATACAAAAACTGCATGATTTATTTTCTGTGTTGCTCACAAAATACGCGTCTTTTAGTAATGTTTGCCCCATAGAAATAAAATTAATGAGGGGTTTTTTCAGATGAAATTTACGAAAAGTTGTTAAGTTGGCTGAAAATTGGTCTACTCTACTCCTTTGAAAAGTAGTCTTCAAGGCGGGAAAGCCCTGTTTTTTTCTGCTGGATTTCATAATCTGGAGCTGTTTTATTAATCGACTTACATTTGACGTCTAGACAAGACCTTTAACATTATTATTAGTAACTAAAAGTACCAAATAATGAGACCAATTCTTCTTGACACTGTAAAACGTAGAGTAAGAAATCGATAAAATCGTTATTTCGAAGCCGATGAGCACCGCCTTCCCAAAGAGCTTGCCTTTATGAATTCGTTCAGCGTACAGCAGGAAAGATCGAATTCGATCGCTACACATTTAATGGCTCTACTAAATGGGCTCGGCTGCCGCCCTGCGTTCGCGCGCGGGGCTCGGCGACCACCGCCGCCGCCGCCGTCGCTACACATACTGCTGTGGGACGTTCAGCCTAACTTCCGCTAAGACTCCCGGGTTGAACAACTTGCCCCGCAATAACTTAAATATACAGGGTGATCAATCCAAATGGTCAGTAGGGAGAACTCAGAAACCATGAGAGATAGCAAAATCTGTTCTTAGGAACCATGACGTCGATTTTAAATTTAATAATTATATTTATTATTATAACATTAAATTATATTTTTTACTCTAGAGATAATAAATATTTGCATCCACGAAAATGGCTATATATTGAACGTTTGCTTGAATAAAATAATTATCTTATTTTTGAGTTTTTGTTTCAATTGCTTAAACAACATGTTATTAAAAATGTGTTCCTTGTGACTTCTGATTCGCATCATCAACAATAACAACGAAAAATCTTGCAGAATTTATAACATTGTTTACAGAGATTTTGACCATGAGTAGGGGAGACCGGGTACGAAAGTAACGGCGGGTCGAAAGTAACAAATGCTCTCTAGATTCATCCAATGGGCGAACACCGCTTCGCCGCCGTCAGGCGATAGCTGGGAGCGCCCCCCTCACTTGCAGTTAATCGCCGCGTACTCCACGCGCTCTTAGGTTTTGTGAGAGGATGCTACGTGTTTTTACAAACCAAAAGTAAGTTTTTCGATGTTTTCTCATTTAATGTTTACGTAGTCGTAAAAGGATGGTAGTAATCTGAATGTTTGCATATCCATTTTTGATTAGATTGATAATAGATTGTTTAAATTCGTTTTTGTCTAGCACGTTCCGTTTTAAGGTTATATTTCACGTTTCAACAAAAATGAGGAAGGGTACAAAAGTAACATAACCCTATGGGTACACAAGTAGCATGTTACTTTTGTCCCCGTAATGATTTAATTACCTACATAATTTTTATGTGTGTCTTTACTCCAACAGAATGCCGCAACAACGCATAAGAACTACTGCACAAGGAACTACCGACACAGAAGTGTATAGAATCCATCGAGGAATGTCCCTCTGCCAAATTGTGGAAGTTTCTCAAGTCACTCGGGGTGGGCAAAACTCAACAAACTTCTTCCGGCGTTCTTGACTTAGACGCTATTAATAAACACTTCTGTACCTCTCCGGTAATTCTTGATCATTCAATTAAAAATTCAACTCTATCACTTCTTGCCAATGCCATACACCCTGACACTCCTCCTTTTGAGCTTGGGCCAATTTTTCCGCAAGAAACTCTTGTCTTTCTCAAGTCTATTAAAACGAAGGCCGTCGGTGAGGATGGCCTTAGTGTGGATATGCTTATGCTCGTGGCGGAATTCATTGCTCCCACCCTATCGGATATTATAAATTTCTCCTTTTCCTCTAGTACATTTCCTTCCGCTTAGAAGAATGCTCAAGTCATTCCACTCCCTAAAACCACGAATCCTGGCTGTTTTTCACAATATCGCCCCATTTCTATACTCCAAGTCTTGTCAAAAATTATTGAACACTTTGTTAATCATCGTCTCCTATCCCACCTAAACAGACATGCGCTGTTTAATCCCTTTCAATCCGGATTCCGCCCCGGGCATAGCACAGTCACCGCTCTGGTTAAGGTCACCGATGACATTCGTTTTAATATTGAAAACAAAAAGCTCACTATCCTTGTACTTCTCGATTTTAGCAGCGCTTTTAACACGGTTGATTTTGATATTCTTCTGGGTATACTCCAAACTCTAAATGTTTCTCAGAATGCTTTATCTTGGTTTCGCAATTACCTCTTTGGGAGGCGCCAGAGGATTAAGGTTGACGACAAATTGTCCGAGTGGTGCGATCGCTCCGCTGGTGTCCCTCAGGGAGGGGTGCTCTCTCCTCTTCTCCTCTCTATTTTTATTAATGGTATTACTGAAACCCTCAAGTCATCTTATCACCTATACGCAGATGATCTACAGATCTATGCAGCGGCTAACATTGAGGACTTCTCGGCATTGGTTGATCAAATCAACATTGACTTGGAATCTATACGGTCTTGGGCATTTAATTTCGGTCTGAAAGTGAATGCAAAGAAATCGCAGGCGATTGTCATTGGTAGCTCCCATTATATAGCCAAGTTGTCTGATATGGTGGTTCCCGAAATTGTTTTTGATGGAATTTCTATTCCTTATTCCTCTAATGTTAGAAATTTGGGTATCACCTTAGATCAGACACTCTCTTGGTCGGCTCATATTGCTGGAGTCAGTCAGAGGCTCTTTGCATCTTTTCATTCTCTGAGGCGTCTGCAGAATTTTCTCCCTCTTCCTACCAAGCTCGCTCTGGCTCGATCTCTCTTACTACCTCTCTTAGATTACGGTGACATTGCGTTTCTGGATCTCAGAGAAGAGCTGCTTGATAGGCTTGAGCGTTTACAAAATGTCTGTATCAGGTAAATACGTACCTGAAGTCTGCGGAAGTATGACCATGTTTCAAATTATCGCGCTCAGCTCGGATGGTTGCCGATCCGCCGGCGCAGAGACGTACATATCCTGTCATTGCTCTTTAAAATACTTTATTATCCGGCTTCTCCTCCTTACCTCTCTGAGAGATTTAATTATATGGCTGTTGGCAGTGGACATCGCTTGCGGTCAAGCACCAACCTGACACTTATTATACCATCCAACAAGACGCGAACATATTCCAGGTCTTTCACGGTACACGCGGTTAAGTTCTGGAACGAGCTGCCGTTATCTTTCACAGTCGCAATCTGTGGCATCACTCAAGAGTAAATTGAATAAGTTGTGGCTTTCCAGTGATTTGTAAAATGGTTGAATATTATTTATATTTATTAAATATTATTGTTATATTTTATTTTGTTATATATTATGTAGATATATATCTATTTATTTATATCTTTTATTCATATACATATAATTTGTACAGGGTATTAGTTTGTCTATCTTCGTTATATCTTCACTCACTTACTCAAAGGTTAACAGGAAGAGATCCCTAATAGGGATAAGTTCGCCTTTGTACTTATATCTTTTAAGTTTATTGCTTTTGTAACTGGTTACAATAAAGTGTTTACATACATACATACATTTAGAAAAGCGGCTGAAGAGCATTTCAAAGATGGTGCAAAAATTAGAGCCCCTACTAAAAAATATAATGTTTGCCATGTAACATTATACAGATTTATGACAAAATTAAAAGCAGGAAATACTAACGCAGTTGTGGGCTACCGATGCATTAATCGAGTTTTTGCATTTCACGAGGAAAGTAATCTACGCGCTATTTAATCGAGTGCTCGAGAGTTTATTTTGGGTTATCTCCATCTGAAGTACGTAAACTGGCATACGAGTTGGCAATTAAAAATGGAAAAACATTCCCTGAAAGGATAGTCAAATGGCTGGCAAGGAATGGTTGACGGGTTTTTAAAACGACACCCGAGCCTCTCTTTGAGATCTCCTCAGGCAACAGGTCTGGCGCGGGCTTCGAGTTTCAACGAACATAATGTGAGCAAGTGTTTTGATAACCTTGCTGAGATAATGGATAGGTACAAATTTGAGCCACAAGATATCTGGAATATGGATGAGACAGGGGTGACCACTGTCCAAAAAGAAGAGTGTAGCAAGATTGTAGCTCAAAAAGGAACTAAACAAATAGGTGCAGTAACCTCAGCAGAACGTGGAAGATTAGTAACTTGCGTTGCGTTGCGATTAATGCTCAAGGAGGACACATACGTCCTTTTTTCGTATTCCCATTGAAACGATTCCTAGATCACATGATTCTTGAGGCTCCTGTTGGTTGTGCCGGAGCTGGCAATGCTAGTGGATGGATGCAGAATGCAGAATTTTTACTGTTTCTGCAACATTTTAAAAGACAAGTCAAGCCAACAGTTGATCAAAAATGCTTGTTAGTGCTCGACAATCATATATCGCATATATCTATCCAAGCTCTAGATTTTTGTAAAGAAAATGGAATAGTAATGCTGTCCTTTCCACCCCATTGCACGCACAAACTTCAGCCTCTGAATAGAGCAGTATTTGGGCCATTCAAGAAAATGATAAACACAGCTACAGACAACTGGATGCAAAATCATCCTGGTCGAGCGATGACTATCCATTACATTCCTGGGATAGTCAAAGAAGCATTTCCTCTTTCTGTAACTGATAGAAATGCAATTGCCGGATTTACCTGTACCGGCATAAGTCCATTTAATAGGAATATCTTCACTGCTGCTGACTACGCGCCATCATCTGTGACTGACCGGCCATTACAACTTAACAGTCAAATTCCACCAAATGATTTGTTGACCAGTTCTGATGCAACGTCCTCCATTCAAGTTAATCCAGGTCACATCAATTGATCAGACTGATCAGCGTACAGACAGCAATGATGATCAACCACCGGCTGTTCAAAATTTATCGCACTTGATCTCTGCAAGACTGATTCTCTGTTAGCTGTCTCAGTTTTTGATCAAATATCCAAATCACCAGTGCCAGAACCTAGCGGACTTTAACGAGCAAATTCTACTCAGCCGTTTAATTTCTTCACACCTAAAGATCTTAGACCTTTACCACTAGCGGGTCCGCGGACTGAAACAAATAAAAGTCGTTAAAAACGTAACAAATATAACGACTGCAATACTGACGGACACGCCCGAAGAAAACTGAATTGAACAAGAATACCGCGAAAGAAATACGGTATTACAAACCGATTCTGGTGAAGGTAAGAGGAAATTGATATCTACAAAAAGAAAGGAAAAAGGAAAAAAGACCAAGAAGGCACCTGAAGACAAGGAAAATAAATCTGACAACGACGAATGCTTCCGTCTCGTATGTTTAGAAACTTTTAGCAACAGTCGGCCAAATGAACAATGGATACAATGTATCGAATGTAGAATGTGGTCCCATGCGGAATGCGTGGACGATGATAAGAACTATGTGGGCCATAATTGTGAATCTGAGTAGGAGAATAATACTGAATAGTCTGATTAAAAGAATGATTAACATAGTATAATAATTGATCTCTTTACTTAAACTAAGAATAATTTCTATTGATTTGTTTTTTTTTTTTATATATATAATTTTTAAACATTTAAAATGAAGAAGTTTACTTGTGTTTTTAATTTGTATTAAACAAAGTCTTTAAATAAATAATTGTTTAATTAACATTTAATATTGTATTCATTACCAACCTATTTGTCTTGTTACTTTCGACCCACACCGTGTTACTTTCGACCTGCCTACATGGTCGAAAGTAACAAATGACGATTTTTTTAACTCTCTGTTATTCGTATAAAACACACCATAATAAAATAAATCGAGCGAGCGAGTAAAGAACATAAATTGAATTTATATACGGTTATATTAATTTAATGACAATATTAAAACCTAGCCAGAAATCAAGGTAAAAGTACAAAGTGTTACTTTTGGACCCGGTCTCTCCTATCATCAGTATGTATGAGTTTAATAAAAATTGAATGCCATTATTATTCAATCTGAAATCGATGTCATGGTTCCTAAGAACAGATTTCGCTAGCTCTCGTAGTTTCTGACTTCTCCATACTGACCCATTTGGATTGATCACCCTGTATATAACGCTAGGCTCAATTCCCTCCGAATTTCGAGTCGATTGTATCCTATAATACACAAACAATGTAGGACGGATAAAAGGGATATACCCCGTACAGCTGAAAATGTAAAAATCTAACAAATTTATTTTGAACACCTTCCAGCATCAACCTATACTTAGCCTCATGCGGACTCTAGATGGCTGCGTTACATTCTAGACGTTTTCGAACTATCGCTTCATATAATGCTCGTATACCGGTGTGAAGTTAGCAGCCAAACTTAGCAGCCGCCGATAACCCGACCAAATTGAGAAGTCAATTTGTCTTTTAAACAAACTGACTCAGAAAATCGTTAAAGGGTGAATTTCAACAAGCTGGAAATTTACCAAATCTTGGTGATTTTTTTTTATTTTTGCTGTTTAAGTCTAAATTGTGTATCAATAATACGCAACTAGTCGTAATGAATATTATTGGAGCTGCCGAGACGTACCTTTCGCTGAAGGGCGCCGTAACACTCCAATTTTGAGTTCTCGTTGTTCTCCACACACACAACAACACTTTAAGACGACTGCTTTTGTATTTCACAAATATAATTTGCGATTTTATGAATTAAAAGTTCTTTCTTCAGTAGCGAATACGCGCGCGCGCCGTTAGCTTGTATTTTTTTTTTTTCGAGTCTCGGCACAGGATAGATGGAAGGGGAGGTGAGGAAATATGTTGCCAGGTAAAGGTCTAGGAGTGTTTGAGATATGTGTATAATCGTTGGTTCTTGTTTATTAATCATTTATGATATAAATATAATTAAACTTAAAATAATATTAGTTAATGGCGCAGCCAACTTCGGGGGGCCTAGAGGTTTCCTCTACAATGTGTTGAAAAATATAAAGAAAAATAAATATCATGACATAACTTCCCGAGAACTTAAAACTAATACAGTTGAGTTTAAATCTATTGAGTTGGTAATGGGCAGAGCCGAGTTACTGGGCGTACATAGTTTCCAGAAGGAGTTTTAACTCGACCGACGCGAATTATGTTATCTTTTCCAGGAAAAACCTCTGTAACAATTGCAAGAGGCCAAAACATGGGATGTGAATTATCCTCCTTAACTATGACAACTGTCCCCACACTCACAGGTTTTGAAGGTGAATTCCATTTATCGCGTTGTTGGAGTGAAGTAAGATACTCCATGCTCCAGCGTTTCCAATAACTTTGAATTATTCTATTTAACAATTGATAACGAGTGAGTCTATTATCTGTAAGACAGAGATCAATGTTTTCTGCGGGTAAATATTTTAAAGGCGTGACATTTAAAAAGTGACTGGGAGTCAATGCAGATGGGTCGCAAGGATCTGATGAGAGAACGCAGAGTGGTCGGCTATTCAGTAATCCTTCAATCTGCACTAGAATAGTGTTGAATTCCTCATAGGTAAGTATTTGACTTCCGATGGCTTTAAACAAGTGAGTTTTTACCGATTTTACATTTGTTTCACTTAATCCGTTGAAATTTGGTCCATATGGGGGGCTGTGTTGAAATTGAATTTTCTGTTGGATAAGATAATGACTCAGATAATCATTATAATCAGTGGACTGTATTAAGGAGTAGATTTCATCTAGCTTGCGTCTTGCACCCATAAAGTTAGTGGCTCCGTCACTATATAGAATAGAAACAGGGCCGCGGCGTGCAACAAAACGTTTGAATGCTGCGAGAAATAAGTCTGTACTCAGGTCCGAGACCAGCTCTAAGTGAATTGCTTTAGTCGTAAGACATACGAATAAGCAAACATACGCTTTATGGCTTTTAACACCACGACGGCGTATGTGCGTTACATAAAAAGGTCCTGCGTAATCGACAGCGGTATGGACGAAAGACTTGACTTGTGAAACTCTAATTGCAGGGAGATCACCCATTTGTGGGATAGTGTTACGCGGCTTAACCTTAAAACACGAATTGCATTTGTATAATCTGTGCCGGATTAGGCCTCTGGCAGAGAGAATCCAATATTTCTGACGAGTTAGAGACAAAACTAAAGCTGCACTTGTGTGCAGATTCGAGGTGTGATAATGATCAATTAATAGTGAAACTATGCGACCTTTGGCTGACAATAATATTTGATGCTTTTGGTTGAAATCCAAAAAAGAATGAGTAAGCCTGCCACCTACTCTCAAGAGACCTTGGTTATCTATAAAGGGGTTTAGTTTTAAAATAGCTTTGCTAGGGCAACCTTTATTGTTTTTAAGCGCGTGGATTGTATGCGAGAGATACTCAGATTGAGCGTTGCGTATTGCATAATACTCCGCCTTTTCTAAATCCTCTATAGATATACAGCCCGTTGAATCGAGTAATTTTAGAAAGCGGAGTACGTATACAAGTGCGCGAACGAATTTTGTCCAAGTTGAGCAGCGTTTGGCGAGCGCGATAATGGGTTCTGTAACATCAGCCGTAGCCGTAGTATGTACGTGGCATGAAATATTCTTAATCTCATTTATTTCTGCAATTTCATTATGGTTTACTTTGTATTTTTTTACAGGCCAGGTGCTCAATGGGGCGCACAACCACTGCGGACCATGGAACCAGAACGTATTATTTACTAATCCTTTTGGCGTTACAGGGCGTGAGACAATGTCAGCAGGGTTTTCAACGCCACGTACGTGATACCAGTGCGACGCGGGTAAGTATTCATTTATCTGAGAGATGCGATTAGCTACGAAGGTATGATACTTGTGAGCGGGTGAATGAATCCATGTAAGGGTAACTGTTGAATCTGAGAATGCGTATATTTTATTTATGCTGCATCGTTTCTCGAGGACGCTGCGTGTCGAGTCAATTAATTTAGCGAGTAAAACTGCGGCGCAGAGCTCTAAACGCGCAAGAGTTTTGTTTGGCGTGGAAACTTTAGATTTAGCGGCGAGTAACTTGACTGAATGGGCATTTGCGTTTTCGTCAGTATCCACACGTAAGTAGATAGCAGCACCAAAACATTGCTGACTAGCGTCAGCAAAACCAATCAGTGTTATTATTGTATTAGAAGTTATTCCTATATGACGCGGTATTTTAATTTCAGATAGATGCGGCAGCTCATCGCGAAACTTCGTGCATTTAGTGAGAATGGAATCAGGAACCTTATCGTCCCAATCGAGTTGTAACTTCCAGCAGTCTTGAATAAGCAGCTTCATGTAAGCGACGACGGGATTCAGAACACCCAAAGGGTCGAATAAACGTGCAGTTACTGAAAGAATTGAACGTTTAGTACAAGCTTCTGGAAAATCGATATTTGTTTTGAAATGAAAGTTATCATCGGTAGGTTGCCATTGCATGCCCACGATCTTGGTATCTGCGTTGGGATCATCGTCAAATTTGACAGCGAGAGGGCTCTTATGATCGATTGGAATGCGAGTCATGAATTCATTATCATTTGAGATCCATTTGACTAAATTAAACCCTCCTGATTGAAACATAGCGGTCATCTCTTTATAAGTGTTTTCAGCGATATCTAGATTATCAACTGAGCTTATATAGTCGTCGACATACATATGATTCTCGGCTTCATAAGCGGCGAGCGGATAAGAAGTGCGGCTGTCAGAGGCGAGCTGACGTACGACACGTAAAGCGAGGTAAGGGGAGCTGGACACGCCAAAACAGACCTTATTAAACATATAAATGTCAATAGGCGCGGTGGGGTCAAATCTAAATAGAATTCGTTGAAATGCGTGGTGCTTTGGAGAGAGATTCACTTGAAAATACATTTTTTCAATATCAGCGCTTAGTGCGATTGAGAACATACGGAGGTTAAGAAGCAAGTCAAATACATTATTATGTAAAATTGGTCCTGTGTATAATAAATCATTAAGTGATTTAGAAGACGTGGTTTTGCATCCAGCGTCCAGGACTACGCGCGTCTTTGAAGTTTCTTTCTCCGGGCGATACACAGCTCTGTGCGGCATGTAATAAGATTGCTCGTCTTGAAAATCGTTTTGAACTTTTGTCAAATACCCTTTATCAATATATGACTGAATGGTTGCGTTATAATCTGACCGTAAATCTGTAGAATCGAGTTTCTTTTCTAGGTTCAGTAAGCGGCGCTTAGCAATAGTGTAAGAGTGTCCTAACTCAGAAGGCGAATGTTTGAAAGGTAATTCAACCGTGTATCTACCGTCGTCGCCGCGGGAGTAGGTAGATTGAAATATTTTTTCACAGGCTTCGTCATCAGGACTGAAATGCTTTTTATCAGGAACACTTTCTATTTCCCAAAATCGTTGTGTTAGTTGATTCAATGAGATGTCTTCTGTTTGACAGAAGAAAGTCTTTTCTAGGTTATGCGTGTTTGCGTTGCGCGGAGAGTAGGGAAGACATTCGGCCTTACCCATAGCTACGTATCCTAAACTAGTTTCTATACCTACCACGGACGAGTTCGGTGAGGTAGATTTATGCGATCCAAGTAAAAGCGGGAATAACTCGTTGCCTATCAAACAATCTATTTCACAAGGCGCGTAATATTGCTCGTCAGCCATCGGTAAGCCCTGCAAATGAGTTAATTCTTTCCTATCAACTTCGGCGTTAGGTAAATAATCCGTTATCGTGTCAATAACTCGAGCGCGAACTGTGTATGAACAGCGTGGATCGAAGCGAGAATGCATCTTAAATTGCGTTATTCCGACTGAGACATTTTCAAGTTGGCCTATGCCCTTGACTACGGAGGGCGCGGGTGTAATTTTTAAATTTAAGCGTTCACAGCAGGCTTTTGTAATGAAATTACTCATAGACCCGGTGTCTAAAAATAAGCGCATACGATTTTCTTTATTATTGTTATACACGTTAACAGTCGCGGTGGGTAATAATACTGTAGTATCATGATTAAAACTAAGCGTTGGGACGGTTACCGAAAGCGCATAATTGTTATCAGTATTTGAATTCGAGCGCGCAATTGGCGAGTTTGATAGGGAATCCCCATTCGTAACAACAGTATGCGCGAGAGGCGGACGCGACGCGAGCGACGAGTGAGAGTGCGAAAGAGACGGACGAGGGGCGGCGAAGCTCTCCGGTGGCGGCGCGGGCAGCGATGTTGACGTGGCGCGCGGACAGCCTGAACCGTTTCCATGGTTACTAGTAACATTTTGATCATATGAGCGGGAAGCGCGAGGTGCATTTAAATTATTGTTATTGTCATAGTGCAATAAAGAATGATGTTTGCGGTTGCACATTGAGCATCTGTTATTTGATTTACATGTATTTATGTGATGAAAACCTAAACAGTTAATGCAGAATGTATGTTGACGAACAATGTCGTTGCGCGTTTGAGCATTATGCTTTAAAAATTGTTCACATTTGAACAAAGGATGAGAGACTGCAGAGTTGCATACTTTGCAAGGAGATTGAGACCAAGTGACATTACCTTTATATAGAGCCTGAGGAACAGCACTTTGAGTTTGAGCACAAAATGTTTTTGTTTTGGTTATTTGCGGTGCGGATATAGTGGGTCTACTATATTGAGTTCGACTATTATTACTTGATTGAGAACGAGACGGAGCATGTAGTATGGAAAGTTTACTTTGTTCAAGCAAAAACTCCTTTAAGTCCATAAATGTGGGAATATCTTTCTGCCTATGGGCCTGCTCAAATAAGTCAAGCATTGTTTTATCAAGTTTGCTTAATGCAATGTGAGTTATCATAAAATCTGACAAATCATTTATTTTTAAGCGCTGCAATGCAGCTTCAGCGGAACAAAAATTATCTACAATGTTATCCACAGATTGGCCAGGCTTTTGTTGTAACATTTGGTCTAGATACATAGAAGCCTGTACCCTGATATCTTGGTATTTAGCTAAAAGGGCCTTCCATAAAATATCATAGTTATCAGCGGTAGCGGTTATGCCAGCGCAGACATTAAGTGCCTTACCTGAAAGGCAACCAATCAAATACTGGACCTTTTCAGAATTTGACAGCTGAGTATTGGTGTGTATAACACTATGAAAATTCTCATAGAAAATTGGCCATTTGCTAGGTGCGCCATCAAAGCATGTGAGTTTGAGCGAGGGCAATTTAATATTTACGAGTACATTTGAATTTTTCTTTTTGTTCTCTTGCTCTTGATTCAGATTGGTTTCTGTTTGTCTAATGAAACAATACAACTCATCAAATGTATTGAGTATGTTGTAACTCGGCTGTACCTCCGGTTTAAGTCTGAGTTTTTCAATAAACAATTTATCTATTGTATCTATATATTCAGAGCGGGTTTTATCCAAAGATTGCACCCTAGCGATAAACTTTACGCGCGTGGCGTCATCTGAGACATTTAGGCTGAGGTTATAAATCTCTTGAATAATTTGAAACAAACATTTTTGTTTATGCTCAAGGAAATTAATCATGACATTGCTCTCATCTGAACTTTCAGGCTTTCTAGTTTTTTTATCCATAATAGTAAGTAAATGTATGCATTTAATGAGTTTCGAACATGAACTGCGATGAAATAGGTACAAAATAAAGCTACAATTAAAGTTACAATTAAATGAATATGGCGGGTAGGTATTTAACGAGTGTATGATGGCCGGCGGGGAACAACTTTAACAATCGATACATAAAACTGAAATATTGTTGTTCTATTGAAAATATCGAATAGAAAACAAAGTAGACGTGTAATAATTGAGTTTTGAGAGTAGTTTACTTCGAAATAATAAACAATGTGAGCGATGCGAACTAATTTAAATTGGCTATGCGGGATTAGAATGCGATGCGTTTGCGTGTTTTACTTGTAAATAATACTTGAAATAGGCAATAGTTAATTAGTACAGAGAGGAGGAGGAGGAGGATGTACTGTTGTAAGAGTATGAGAAGGATTCGGATCGGAAAGGACCACACTTGGAGCTGCCGAGACGTACCTTTCGCTGAAGGGCGCCGTAACACTCCAATTTTGAGTTCTCGTTGTTCTCCACACACACAACAACACTTTAAGACGACTGCTTTTGTATTTCACAAATATAATTTGCGATTTTATGAATTAAAAGTTCTTTCTTCAGTAGCGAATACGCGCGCGCGCCGTTAGCTTGTATTTTTTTTTTTTTCGAGTCTCGGCACAGGATAGATGGAAGGGGAGGTGAGGAAATATGTTGCCAGGTAAAGGTCTAGGAGTGTTTGAGATATGTGTATAATCGTTGGTTCTTGTTTATTAATCATTTATGATATAAATATAATTAAACTTAAAATAATATTAGTTAATGGCGCAGCCAGTGTAGTAATGGCCTTTCATTATACTTATTACTTTTAGAGATATTCTGATTTCAGTTATTTGATTGCCACCAAAATTAGGTTTATTGTCCACCAGAACTACACGTATACACCAAAATTCGATATTAGTGCCAATTCAAGTTAAAAATATGTTATTTAAATAAAACAATTTTAACGGATTATATCGCGTATATTACCTCATTTGAGTTCCCAACGTTTCGGAAGCTTTTCAGCTTTCGGTGTTCACGGGTTGACTGAGAGAAGATATATTTTTCTCAGTCACGGCAGTAATGGCCATCCATCCAATCACTGAATAATGGTAAAGCCCCAGGAGTGGACCTCATCACAGCGGAAATGCTGAAAGCTGACATCCCCACCGCTGCGAACGCGCTGACGCCCCTTTTGAGGAACATCTGGTCAGCCGAAGAGTTGCCCGACGATTGGAGCAAGAGCCTTCTCATTACCGTACCCAAGAAGGGAGACCTCAGTGAATGTGGCAATTGGAGAGGCATCACCTTGCTCTCGATTCCGTCTAAGGTTCTCTGCAGGATCATCCTGGACAGACTGTCGGGGGCCGTTGAACCTCTTCTCTGCAAAGAGTAGGCAGGTTTCCGACCCAACTGATCGTGCACGGACCAGATAAACACCTTGCGCATAATCCCCGAACAGGCATCAGAATGGCAGAGGGAAAAGTACTTTACCTTTGTGTACTTCGAAAAAGCCTTCGGCACGCTGAGATGGAGCTGTATCTGGGATCGGCTACGTGAAATTGTAGTCCCCGTGAAGATTTCTAATAAAATTAAGGCCATCTACGGGAAGTATTCTTGTAGAGTGACTCACAACGGCCTCGTCTCGGAGGACATACCGGTCCATGCGGGTGTACGCCAGGGGCGTCTACTTTTACCTCTTCTCTTCCTTGTCGTTCTGGATGGCACCATGCATAACACCACCTACAGCAAGCGCCGTGGCATAGAGTGGGGACTGTCCAACGTGTTCGAAGATTTGGACTATGCCGATGACCTATGCCTATTTAGCCACAGCCGCGCCGACATGCAAGCCAAACTGGACGACCTACGGCGAGAGGCTTTGGAGAGGGGACTTAAAATTAACACCCGGAAGACCCAGGAGATGAGGTGCGGAGCGATAAGCTCTTTGCCGTTGCTCATCGGCACACAGGGGGTGGAGAGAGTCCACAAATTTATCTACCTCAGTAGTGTAGTGTCGGAAACAGGTGGGACTAAAGGCAACCTTCGCACATCTCCGTCCTGTATGGCAATCGCGGAAACTGACTAGGAGAGCTAAGCTCAAAATATTCCGGTCCAACGTGAAAACCGTGTTGCTTTACGGATGTGAGACGTGGAAGGTCACTAAAGACATCTCGCGCCGGCTTCAAGTTTTCGTCAACTGCTGTCTTCGCCGCATTCTCGGTGTATACTGACCCGAAAAAACCTCCAACGTAGATCTATGGGAACGCTGTGGTGAGACCCCGATCGACCAGCAGATGGAACCCCGATCACATACCGAGGCAAGCCCTAGACTGGAATCCCCAATTAAAGCGGAAACGTGGTCGCCCTAAGCAATCCTAGCGGCGGACGATCTCTGCAGAAAAGAAGGCGATAGGAATGACTTGCAGCGAAGTGAAACGCGAAGACCGTTCGGGATGGCGACGTACTGTGGACGCCCTCTGCCCCCTTCAGGGGACACAGGACATTAAGTCAAGTAAGTCAAGACATGCAAAGTATATATATGGCTACAAATGAGAAACTCAAGCAATTTGGGTGGGTTTAAAATTACCACCAAAATCACCAAAATTAGAAAAAGTGCATGAAATAATATTTAAAAAAAAACCTTATTATTCACTTCCAATTCGATTTTATAATTTAAAAGGAAACCGTTAACACGCCTTAAATATAATTCGCACAAAAACAAAAATTACTAAGTCATTAGTTACAAACACCACCAAAATTGCCCAAAAAAGTATTTTATCACACCAAAATTAGATACTTACGTACGTGGCGGACAGTTCCAGCAAGGTATGACACGTGCGTCATCACTCAGTGCAGGAGCGGAACTAAATGAACCGGTTAAGAATGTTTTTTGGTCTGAACTGCGTTTCATTCGACCATAAAAACATTTTAAATATCTACCACCAAAATTGACTATTTCACCCGGACAACTTTAAATGCCTAGTTTTGAGTATCAATTAATCTACTAATCTTTACTTATATTATCTTATAAGACTTAGTTAGTCTTAGTCTAATGAAGAACAAAAGTAAATTAAATTTCAGTTAAATTCATGGTTGTTATGGTTCTATTATAGACATTATTCAAGATCAACGGATAACGGACGACACACCAAAATTATCATTACGAGGAAAAAAAATGTTTTATAAACAAAAAAAAAAACTTTTATAACAGTTTGCGGTCTGGCTTAAAATAATAATTAGTGTTAGGTTCTCAGAAAAAAAAATTGTATAACAATTAGTCCACACTACAATTATCAGCTCTGCCGCGAAATTTTCTTGTTGAGATAATCACCCTAAAACAGCAACGGACGCCTTGGTTTACAAACAAAACATGTCTAACATAATAACAAATCGAATACATACATTAATTTAGTTTGGCCGCTAACTTTTGAACTCACCAGCCAAATCACTTTTGGGCACAAATGCTAAGATATCATAATGACACTGGGCAAGCAAGGGTGTTTCGAAACTTGATTTGAATAGCTGAATAATCTTGCTACTCGGCTGCAGTGAGCAGAAAGTGATAATCGATCGTTAACCGAGTGAAACGGGTAGACCAAGTCATGTTCAAGGAATATTTCAGTAAACTTGCAATTTGCACTTATTTTCAACCTGAAGGACGGCAAGCAGGGGATTTTGGACTTCATAACTATTTATTCAGTCTCTTAAGCGATATCAAGACACAAGTTGCCAGTTGGCACTCAATCTCTTACACTATGCAAACCTAGTCGAAATAAAAAGAAAAGTTCTTCCTCGAAATCTTCTTGCTTGAAAAACGCCAAGTAAAACGGCAAGCAAGGAGGTTTCAAAACATGCTTGAATTGCTGAATACACCTGCTACATCGCTGCAGTGAGCAAAAAGTGACACCCGATCGTTAACTGAGTGAAACGGTGTAAACAAGTGTTGTTATAGGCGATTTTAGTACACTTTTCATTAAAAATACCCCAAACAAAAGGGCGTTTCGAACCCAGAACTATGCAATCAGCTGCTTTTGCTTGTAAAATAATCGATTAAATTAAAAAATCCACTCTTAATATAACTTTAGAACACGTTAACTCAGCAGTCAAACTAGGTTTTTGACCCATTTTGACGCTCCGCTCGCTTCGCTCGCACCGCTATACATTGTCACAATACAAACCTAACCTAACCTACAGTTTTCGGTTTTTGTCCCATTTTTACTTTCCGCTAGCTTCGCTATACATGGTCACAATACAAACCTCACCTAAGCTACACTTTTCGGTTTTTGACCCGTTTTGACGCTCCGCTCGCTCCGCTATACATTATCACAATACAAACCTAACCTAACCTACAGTTTTCGGATTTTGACCCATTTACATGGTCACAATACAAACCTAACCTACGAGTAAGAGAGTTTTAACGGCAGGATCCCCGATGAAATGTATTGTCGTTGAAACGTATATTATCAAGTATTGTAACACTACGAATTTTGGAAACTGCAACTTACGTTAAGTTAAAATTATAGTAAAAGCGATTCGACAAAGGACTATGTCGATAGATAAATAAAATAATGAAGTAAAATTCGATGAGTTGATTCTTGGGTAAAAGGTAATTCGAGCAAATGTATGTGCTATCTAACGAAGTTCGATGAATGATTCCTAAGTAATAATGAAATTCTGCGAATAGTGTTATGGGAAACGATAATCGATGAAACGATTTTCGGTAAAATGATGGATTCCTGTTGAAGAGTCTGTTGTCTGATAGGACTTGTATGATGCCGGAATACAGGTAAACGCGCTTGCATTTCACCAAATAGTCTCCACAGACTTTTTTTCTCACAGCACTTCCCGTAGCATCTAAATGGAGTAGCGGGGAATTCTCTTTTTCGGACTTAAGTACGGAAATTTGTTTCAGCTTTAAACGGGAATGAAATTTCACGAAAGTAATTCGGGTGATCTTGCTGGAACAGAACTAGGTCCACGATATCATTTTTTGATCGGTCATTCAAGCACAGCGCCTCGGATCACGGTCTTATAGCTTAGAACAAAATGAACGTTGTCTTATATGACTCATTTCAGTAGTCATTCCAGTTACGTATAAAGTATTCCCTTTATGTAACATTTGATTTGATCGGGTTATAATGCAATAGTTGTTCGGTTCTTATCGAGAGATGACACTGTAATCAATTTGGTTTACATATGAGTTCTACCTTCCATGACCGCTCTCGCCGCGCTCGCACGCCTTCCGCGTATTTTTGATTTATATTTAATAAACCAACCTAAGTTTATACAGTCCACTTTATTTATTCACCATTAGAAGGCTCCCTCACAAGCAAACTAAATGATCTGTTGACATTGGTATCATTGTTATTTTTATTTTGAAATAACTATCGTCACTGATTTTGTTACTACCGTAAGAAATTTACTTTAAAACCGGTACACAATATAAAAAACATATTTTTAAATAAAATACTACACGTATTTTTATTTCAAATTTATCGTGATTGTTTTATTCATTAATAAAAAAAATACCTTTTGTCAGTGTTCATAGAACGGAACGTTTAACTGACAGTTGAAATTTTTCCAGTTTTTGAGTTTTCACAATTGTGTGGGTACGTCTTACGAAAATTAAAATAAAAAGTATATACAAATTGTGATGTGTGTAAAAAACGTTTGTACAGTGATAAAAAAGAAGATAGTTCACTAATTTAGTATAAGAACAATATTTTCAGTCGTAATGGACTATAAATTGATTAAATGCGACAGTCATAAAAATGATAGTATTGAGAAGATGGAGGACTTGTCTGTAAACATATTCCTTTTCAGTTGGTGCAAAGATACAAATAAATTATTAAATGGTAGTTGGAGTGATTTTGATCAGTGTGACATAGTACAACAAATGGCTGTAGATTATTTCAATAAAAGATGCAATAAGTAAATAATTTAGCTGTATACAAGTTGAAATAAAACAATTTAACGGATTATATTGCGATTATATATAAGCTTTCCAGCTTTCCATGGTCTCGGGAGGACCATGGAAAGCTGGAAAGCTTCCGAAACGTCGGGAACTAAAATGAGATAATAAACGCGATATAATCCGTTGAATTGTTTTATTTCAATGAGTAATAATCGCGGAAACAGAAGAAAATATTATGTATACAAGTTGTTTTATTTCAAGAAAAGACGACAATTTCTATCATACTATGTAATAAAACAGTGTGATAGAAATTACTCGAAGAAAAAAAATGAACATTAAAGAAGACGAGCGAGACGCAGTCGCATAGTTTACTGGCACAGATCACCAGATGTCACTACGTGCGGAACGTTCAAGTGATATCTCTATCTCAGTTATAAAAAGGTACTCTGTGCCTCGGATCTTATTTTGCGTAATGTATGATCAGATTTCACATTTTGTAAGCATTTTGTCAACTTTAAATGGTTGTCATTTAAATTAATGAGGTCTTGTTTTTTGGCCGTCGACGGGATAACCGATCGTTAACCGAGTGAAATGGGTAGACCAAGTCATGTTCAAGGCAATTTTCAGTAAACTTGCAATTTTAACGTATTTTCAACCTGAAGGACGGCAAGCAAGAGGTTTTGGACTTCAGAACTATTTAACTAGTCCCTTAAGTGATATCAAGACATAATTAGCCAGTTGGCACTCAATATTTTAGACTATGAAAATCAAGTCCAAATATAAAAAAAACAAGATTTCCTCCAAAATATTCTTGCTTGAAAAACGCCAAGTAAAACGGCAAGCAAGTAGGTTCTGAAACATGGCTTGAATTGCTGAATGCACTTGCATCGCTGCAGTGAGCAAAAAGTGACACCCGTCCAGAAGATACTGCTCCTCTTTTGCCAGTTGATGCAAAAAACATATCAGGCATAGACCAACAATTTAAATGTGACATCCTAGCGGGCAGTTTCACCATGGAGGAAACCATGTGGAGTAAACTGTAGAATTGAGAAAAAACATTGGACTTTTTCACTTACCCATACATATTAAAATCATATGTCAAAAAACACGTGAACAACACTTGCATTATTCATATAAAATATGTGAAGTACAGAGCTAATATTGCCATTGCAAACACGAGACATGCAAAAAACTTAAACTCGTCTTAAAGCCAGACAGAACTGTTGACGTTTGGAGTCAATCTCTAAATTATGCACACTTGACAGCAATAAAGGCTCATGTTCGCGGTGTAGAAAGGGCAATGAGAATAAATAAGTTCCGTAATATTAACACTTTCTGCTCACTGCAGCCGAGTAGGAAGTTTATTCAGCTATATAAATCAAGTTTTAAAACCCCCTTGCTTGCCCAGTGTCAATACGAAATCTTAGCAATTGTGCCCAAAAGTGATTTGGCTGCTGAATTCAAAAGTTAGGGGCCGAACTAAATTAATGTATGTATTCGATTTGTTAGTATTTTAGACATGTTTTGTTTGTAAACCAAGGCGTCCGTTGCTGTTTTAACGATTTTCTGATTCAGTTTGTTAAAACGAAAAATTGACTTCTTAATTTGTTCGGGTTATCGGCGGCTGCTAAGTTTGGCTGCTAACTTCACACCGGTTGCTTGTATAGCGTTAATATTAATAAATGCCCGCGAATGTCGCCTCGTAAAACCTAAGCTTCGGAAAGCTTTTCTGCATACCTCGGTAACATGATCTCGAAATGTAAGATCAGCTTTTAATAATACTCCCAGGTCTTTTACCTCCTCGACACACTCCACCAGTGTTCTCCAGCATGTATTGGAAATTATAAAGATTTCGAGATATGTTGAAAGAAAGTACTGAACATTTTGATGCTTAACGCATCAAAATGTTCAGTACTTTCTTTTGGTTTCAACTTTTCCTCGTCCTTTCGGCACTAGTACCACCCTTGTTAATTTCCATTCTCTAGTAATAACGGCCGATTTTAAACGGATTTATATCGGAATCCCTAATGTCGTTTGCCCTAATGTATCATTTAAGGTTTCTGAAAAAAACGCGTTATGGCAAACGATACATTAGGACAAACGATACATTAAAACAAACGACATTAGGGATTTCGAAGGAGACCCATTTTAGACAAGTATTAATATTAAAAAAACATGACACAACGGCTCCGATAAAATACTACGGCAGTCCTTAAAAATATATAGTGGGAACCCGTCCGGGCCCGCAGACTGGTTCGGCTGGAGGGCAGCCAAGGCCTGTTGTACTTCCGCCAGCTGCAGGCCCGCAACGTGAACCCTTGCGCTATTCGCTGACGAGAAAGCTTCTGCCACTATCACATCTAATAAAGCTAGTTTTGGATTGTCGACTGAAAGAAAGAAAGTGGCAAGCTCTTTAGCGCATTCCTGGCCTGAATGGACACTACGTCCATCACTTACCAACTTTGGCTTACCTACATAACTTTTATATTTCTAATCAAACTCCAAAAAGTTTTAGGGTTTCTTGCCAGGTTATGTTTATACAGAATGTCGCAAATCAGTTCGACCGTGTACCACTCAGGATAAGAATACCTAGAGATTATACACTTTTTCGATTTATTTGGAACACAGAAAACGACTGAACAAATTTGATGCAAACATTACTAATCCGTCGAGAAAAACCCCGGCCAGGTTAAAAATACAACCTCTAAAAGGGGTGGTAGCCACTACACTCGATTGAGTTAAGTTTGCACCTGAATCTTATTGCGCTACTTACGAAGGAGGTGCAAACTTCTTTGAAATGTGTGCTAAGACTAATACGACTATCGAGTATCCCGCTAAACTAACGGATGACGCTAAAATTAATACGTTTTGACATTAATAAGCCACTGAGAAAGGATTTTGCCTAATTAAGTCTAATTTTAGAAGAGTACCCGTACCCCGGATATGAACATTATTTAATTGAATAATTTATGTATTAATTACAACAAAATTGAACGACAGTCAATTAATTGGCACATATTGCACAGTGCCATCTTCCGGCTAAGTGCGAGTCGGACTCGCACACCGAGGGCTCCGTACAAAATATACGCTACAAACGGACAAAATATACGCGACAGACTATCACAGGGCTATACTAAAATTATTATTTCAAGCCAATATTATGAGAAAATATTGTAGGTATGTTATTAAGAAGGCCGTTCTCGTATGTATTGCAAGTTTCATATTCATATTAGGATAATGACATAATATTCATATCAGTTCTGTATACTAAGTACTAAATACAAGAGGGGCATTTTTAACCGACTCTCTAAAAAGGAGGTTCTCAATTCGTCGGAATGTATGAAAATCCAGTGTTAGCAGATCCATACTCCTAAGCAAAATGTACGCAGTGTTTGATAATATTGTATTGGTTACTGATATAGGCAGACGTACAATTATTCTGTTTTTACTATTTTTTGTTATAGCGGCAACAGAAATTCATCACCTGTGAAAATTTCAATTGTCTAGCTATCACGGTTATCATACAGTGTCGTAATGTATCGCCGCACCTCACTCCTGCCGCCTAACGCGGTGTGTCGTGTCACGAACAAAACTATAAAGATTAGCTATCTAGTGGGGGTGATCTGTAAAATGAAGATTTATCACTAACCACGATGTTCCTTTTAGGTTTTGGGAGCCCTCAGACACTACAAGCGATAGCGAAAGCGAAGCAGCTGGGCCGGCAGTCACTGAAAAAGGAAACGTTGACAAGACCGAAAAGGTGAGTCCATGCACCTTAACCCAAACATCGCGAAAATAGTGTCATTATATTCGTGACAGTAGACCGCAATTGTACCATATTTCGAAAGTTCTTTGTAAAATTGTTTCAAATGATGACAACTTTTCATACAACACTCTAGGTATTTCGCCAATAACTAGTACCATTAAAAGTCAAATTATATAAAAAACTCTTCTCTGTGTTACATCAAAATTTTTTTGACGTTGTTGGCATAATTTTGGGGCCAGGCTTACTTTACTGGATATTTTTCAAAGCAGACGCTTTGAAAAATACGACGACATCCGCGGTGTGCGGGCAGCGCAAATATTACCGAATATATCGCAACTCATCTTTATTCTCAGAGGCATAAAATTACGTGACGATATATTTGGCGCTTTGGATGCCACAGACAGACTATTTGATGCTGACTTTTTTTTGCCTGCTATTTATATATACTGTGAGGGGATGAGCTCAGATGTAGAAATAAAAATATACTTACTTTATCCAGGTTTCGGATATGTTTATTGTTTAACTTCTGTCTTCAGACTAAGATCCTAATGACATAAAGCTGGTACGAGACAGCTGCCGTTTGTTCTTAATTTAAATACATAATACTTTTTTAAATACGGCCTGTCTGTCTCGTATACTATCGTGACGGATTAACACCTTCACATTTCCCGCCGTCCCGGGGAGGACGCCGCCGGGTCTAACTACTCCTGTCTGGCCAATGGTCCCTACCTGCACAGGGAATCCCTTAAATAAATTTCCGTGTTGGCCTCTTACTATGAGGTAGCCAGGCTCGGAGCATGTATGTTTCCTAGCTTATGATATGTTACAGAAACTTACTACATACTTAGCGACTCTAGCTTTGCCCAGAGAAAAAGCACGTGTTAAAAAACTAGGGCACCACTCAACTACCCCCGGATATCTATAGCTCCTCTAATATATGCCTGGAGCATATAATCCATGGAGTACGCTCTACACATATGTACATGTAATACCTTAATAAACCATGCTTCAGAAAATTTTACTGTACATCATGTATACTTTAATTTTCGGTACCTATATAACCTTTTCATACCTACGAGTAAGTAGTAGTTTTAATCAAGTCTTTATAGAAATACACTATTAACTTTACGGATACAACGTCATTAACGTCACTTGTCATTACCTATGTATTTTGTAAATTTTTCTAAAACATCCGTTGAAATTATTCTATCATAAATCATTTTAATTTCCTAATACTTACTTAGCAAATTCAGTACAAAGTGAATAATAAAAAACTATAAGTACAACCTAGACTTAGAAGACGAACACTATTTTGCCATGCTGACGATACCATCACCATCACACATCCAGCTAGACCGTAATGGTTTGTGCTACTTAATCATCTGCAGCTCTCATATACCTATTCTTTAATATTTTCTTCTGTTTCCGCGATTATTACTCATTGAAATAAAACAATTTAACGGATTATATCGCGTATGAGATTAAAAAGCATCCTAATTTCAATAGAGAAGATGGATTGTCACTACCACCAGCTTGGGATCCTGTAATACATTTCATCAAGGAACAAACGAGACACAGGACTGCAAAACCTTAATTTCCGAACGGTGTAAAATATCTTTTCTGTTTAAAAGTAGTTTAATAGTCTCTGTTTTTTAAATTTTATAATTAGTAATGAGGTAGCCTGGGAGTATTTCTTTGCAGCGTTTCTTTTCTCCTCAGTACGCCTCATTTGTGAAATGCTGCTTGGTAAATTATTAGAATAAAATAATTAAGCCCTTCTGGCACATGTGTAACTGTCTTTACAGCTTAGGCCCATCTGCCATGTATGTACACCTTTATTTGTGTTTTTTTTCAAAAATGGGTAGTTTTCACAAATTATAACTTTGACAGAGGAAAATACATCTTTTCTCAGTCCACCCGTGACCATGGAAAGCTGGAAAGCTTCCGAAACGTTGGGAACTAAAATGAGATAATATAAGCGATATAATCCGTTAAAATGGTTTTACCTATTCTTTGTTGGCGAAGACTCTATGATTTATGAAATTATGAGGAAGCAAGATTAAGCCATGGTCATCTCGCCCCGCTGGCGGAGAGGATGCTTATTCAGCATACTTCAAATCAGGATGGCATCTGCCACATCATCAGAGCGCAGCAGTCTTCTAAAGGATTAGTTATGAAAGTGCCCTTATTGTACCTGCCTTCATACAGAAGTTATATGCAAACATTTATATTTAATTGAGTACAATTATACTACTTTCAATTAACTGTGTATTTTTTTATTTGAAGCTGCTATTTGCTTACGAGCTATCATTACTTCTATGGAAAAACGACCTCTGCAATGTACGTCTGTATTCTTATCATTATCATTATCACTAGGCATTGGGATAGGACCCTCTAAATAT
The DNA here is from genome assembly GCA_905404275.2 of Hedya salicella. Lineage (NCBI taxonomy): Eukaryota > Metazoa > Arthropoda > Insecta > Lepidoptera > Tortricidae > Hedya > Hedya salicella. Next base: position 41,862,873 of record FR990096.1, read on the forward strand.
TCGGTGAAAAATTAATTACTTACTACTGTATTTTATATATGTATATTATATATACATATTTAAATTAGATACATTTTAATATACAATTGACAACATTTAATTTTATCCCATTTTACTAAATCGAAAACTATTTGGAGAAAAATGCCTCTAGAACACAAAACATATTTTTGTAGATTTTATTATACAATATTTTTGCCAAAAACTACCAAAATAACTAAAACGGAAACTGACGTCACACAGTTGATCCAATATTGCCACTATAAAAATAGTCTTCTTCCGGTTATCCGTTTGACATCTTTCGACGCATGACACTATTGACAGTTAATTTCACTCGAATATCGTCTTGTACTTTTCGTATGTTTCCTGCCTTTGATTTCGAGCTTTTCAACGACTCGACTGCTCTCTCTCTGCTCTCTCTAATGACGACTGGCAACCCGTTGGACGATTTCTTTAACAACGACTCCACTGCTCAACTTTGATTTGACTCATATACTGCTCGGTTCCTTTAATTTTCTACGACTCGGCTATAAAGACCGCACATGCGAACCGCGAAGGGATTTGTACAAGCTGACAACACTAATAATTTGCCTCGAGTGGAGACTATATATAATGATGATGGAGTTTCTACAAAGCTCGGATAAGTATAATTTTGTCGGCATCAGAGGTGCCAGAACTTCACTGTCTTCGCGGACGTCTTATGTTGCAAATGCTATGCTATGGGTTATGTAGAAATAAAGCTTCAAAATGATATATTTTTTGTTAAATGTCGCATAACGCTGGAGCACATGGTGTCCATCAAAATGTACCAAGTACCTATCTGCACAAATAAATATAAGAGAAAGGATATACGAGTGTTGTTCATACAAGTTTTCTTAAAACAATATTTTACGCGTAGCATTTTCTACATAATTATTAAATTAATCACACCACTGCGTATCGTTTTCATGTTTTGACGTTTATCTTGACGCCGCCGTGACAACTGCCGTCACTGTAAAACTGTTTGAGTGCACTAAAATGACAAAGTTCGCATTACATTTTGAAACAGAGCTGTGACGTCATTTAGCTGATAGTAAGACGTTTGTTACATACGCCCTTTTTCATAAAACTAATAATATTCATGGATTTTTGCATTAAAAAATAAGATTTCCACAAATATAAAAAATACGTGTATCTTAAAATTTTGCGTTCTTTCGAGTTGGATACAATAAAAAGTATCATTCAAAAATATGAAATATTGTCAATTAAATATATACATTCCACCTTTCTCTAAACCTTTTAAGTTGTTTACAAGCACAACGTCTGTTTTAGCATGACCTTTCGTGGTTACACGTTGTATAACATAATTTACTGATGGTAAACGGTGGATAACTCTCTACGGACCAACAAACAATCCACATAGCTTTACACTTCGCCCTGTTAACCGCATAGGTTTCAAGACCATGACCAATTCGTTAGGCTCAAATGTGACAGTTTTCACTTTCCTGTCATAATGAACTTTTTGATTTGCTGAGCCCTGTTAATATTCTCCATCACTTTTCTTGACACATTTTCAATGTTATTTATTTTCTTCTCTAACGTCATCTCTTCGTTTCCATGCACGCCTAGTTGCATGTCTTGGCTTAACGATAGATCTCTTGCAAAGACCATGTTGTAAGAAGCGAATCCTGTTGATGACTGTACCGACGAATTGTATGAAAAGACTATTTTGGGTAAAGCTTCTTACCAATTTTTCTGATCTTCTTGCACGTACTGATAGTGCCGCAGTTACCGTTTAAACAACCTTTCTATTAAACCATTGGCCTGTGGGTGATATGCAGTGGTATGGTGTAATTTGGCTCCATATTCTTCTACTATACGTTGCACAAGCTTCGATGTGAAGACTGATCCTCGATCCGTGCCGAACGTACCCGGCACCTTCACCAAATGTAAAGAGACGAGCTCTGATGTACAAATAAAAATATACTTTTCTCAAACATGCAATGAAATTTCGTCATTACGTGCGGTAAAACAGGCTTCAAAGTATCACGTTTCGGGCGGAACAACTTGAGAGACCTGTAAAGGAATTTCATACAAAATTGAAAGCCTAGGCCGGGAAGTATTTTTTTTTTAATTTTAATGTAAACATGGCGCCTCATGAACAGACTAAACAGCTGTTTTTTTTCGTGTGACTGAATGGTTATCGGATCGAAAATATCCTCGCTAATGCCTATTACACACGAACTGACATTAAGAACGCAAATCTGTATGGTTCATATGTTGATGAATAAATTTAAAATATTGTCTATACGTTCGTAACCAGAGACCATCGACAATATTTAAAATCCTCTGCATTTATTTTATTTAGTATAGAAATTAAGGTTCTTATTATGAGGTTGTGTATAACGGCCCTAATAGGGCCTACTTGAACACTACACACGCGAAATACAGGCGACTTCCGTAAAAAAAAACATTATGGAGGGTTTGAAGCGAAAATTGAAAAAACTTTTATCGTGTAGTTTTTGAGTGGTGTATTTTTTTATTTCATTGCATATGTTTGAGAAAAGCACTATACATGCCTCTGGCCGTGAAAAGTGCTTGCCGGCTTCGTATCACTATCCGTCTTTACCTGCTCACCCCCCTTCTTTCCCGGCGTCTGCAGTAATGTACTATTATTTAGGTTTTGGATATGTTGATTGTTTAACTTCTGTCTTCAGACTTAAATTCTAAATGACATAAAGCTGCTACGAGACAGCTGTCGTTCTTAATTTAAATAAATTGAAATACATAATACTTAATGTTTTCTTCTGTTTCTGCGATTATTACTCATTGAAATAAAACAATTTAACGGATTATATCGCGTATATTATCTCATTTTAGTTCCCGACGTTTTGGAAGCTTTTCAGCTTTCCATGGTCACGGGTGGACTGAGAAAAGACGTATTTTCCTCTGTCAAAGTTACAATTTGTGCAAAGTACCCATTTTTGAAAAAACAAATAAAGGTGTACATACATGCCAGATGGGCCTAAGCTATAAAGGCAGTGACACATGTGCCAGAAGGGCTTAATTATTTTATTTTAATAAATTACCAAGCAGCATTGCACTAATGAGGCGTACTGAGGAGAAAAGAAACGCTGCAAAGAAAAACTCCCAGGCTACCTCATTACTAATTATAATATTTTAAAAACAGAGACTATTAAACTACTTTTTAAATAGATAAGATATTTTAAACCGTTCGGAAATAAAGGTTTTGCAGTCCTGTGTCACGCTTGTTCCTTGATGAGATGTATTACAGGATCCCAAACTGGTGGTAGTGACAATCCATCTTCTCTATTGAAATTAGGGAGTAAAATCTGGGAAAATATCTTTTTTCTTTGGCAAGGATAGAAGGTTTATCAAACTTAATTGAGTGGTTTGGTTTGTCAATGACATGATCACAGACTGCAGACCTATTACACCGACGGTGCTTGACATCTGCTATGTGCTCCTTCACCCGGATTGATACACTGCGTTTCGTTTGACCAATGTATGAAAGACCACACTCGCAGAGTGCTTTGCAGAGTGCAGGCATTTATAAGCGTGACTTGTCGTTATCATATCACTGAACGTGTTTAGTAAAATGATAAAATGAGTTGACTTTCCGAGCTCGTTTCGTCAATCGTCAACTCGCTTACGTGTTTCAGGGATTTTATCAAATCACTAAAAAATCTGGTGAAATGAAAAAAAACGAATTGCCTTCCTGGCTGAGTTTGTCATTTTACTAATCAGTTTCAGGAATTTCATCAAATGACTGACATTTTCTAGGCAAATGATAAAAGAAATTCGCCATTTTAACATCCTGCGTGATTTGGTCATATCCCTTAGAGATTTGTTTAATTTGTTCCCTGCGACATACCTATGTATACATCCCACAAAAAGGACAAACTTTGAACGATGACAAGACAAAAGGAGCAAAAAGGCCAATTTCGAAAGGTCAACGTTTGATAAATTGTTGATGCCGGGAACGGAAAAATCTTTGTACCTGGAGCCCTTTTAACTCATAAATGCCCGGATTACAGGTGATTATCACAACTAAATGCCCCCCCCCCCCCCCCTCCGGCTTTATTCTACTTATCGACGCAACGAACGCAACTTATCGCAATAAATTACATTAAAAGACCCCCCAATTCAAAAACCGCTAAACAGGAAATGATCAACTGGTTATGAAATTCCGGATATTATATGTCAGCACAAACAAAGGTTTACATTTCCGTGGACGTGACTTGACGAACAAGGGCCCAATGCGTTGCGATACTTGCGATTACCACCATACCATCCGGATTTTAATCTTATTGAGAATATATGGTCTCAACTCAAAGGTTATGTAGCCGCAGATATGTAGATATATTAATTTAACTTCATGAAAAAAAAAAAAGTAAACATGATTGGGGCTGAAGAATGGAAAAAGTTTGCGATCATGAAATGAATATGAAAGAATTCAGCTCGATATGGACGATTACGTACTCATTGGGAGCCCAAATAGCGAAATGGCAGGAATTGAGAATTGTTGAAAACTTTGATGTACAATACTTATGTAGAATGAAATGGGTGTATTTTGTTTTTGATAGTTGCAGCAGCTCTCTATAAATATCCAAAGTATACCAATTACATGTCCATAAAACAAAGTATTTAGAAGGCGCCCGCAACTTCGTTCGCGGAGCAAAAATTAATTACCTCTCTTTTTTTCGAAAGCGCAGTCTGATAAAAAGTATTCTATAACCATCTGGAGATACCCAGCTATCCGTGAACCAAGAATAGTTGAAATCTGTTTAGATGAAGTCACACACAAACATAAAAAAAAAACATTTTTTCCATATATTTTTAGGTTTAGTGACCTCTAAATAGTGCCTTACAAACATTTTTATGAAAATGTCTTCTATGTACAGAGTTTTATTAAAATCAGTGGCTAAAATTAAAAATTATTTAAAAATACAAAATCTGTTCCGCGTTATTTTACATATATTATTAAAATTATTAGATAGGTCGATAAAATTAGGAAATAAAAAAAAAACCTATGCAATATTAATTATTTGGAACGAATAATCGGTAAAGGAATAATATTTCTAAAAAGCTCAGATATCAAATATCAAACCGCTGGACCGCTGTTCCTGATCATACCTAAAACACTCGAGATTGACAAAAAAACGATAAAAAGAAAACTCGTTTATTCCATAAAGCACACATAACAAGACTTCGCTGGCAACTAAATTATCATTTTTATCGAACCTACTCGGAGTAAAGGTGCCCTCGTTGAGTCCAGCAATGTGTGCGATAATGAAGAGTCTTTGAGCAATAAACTGATTTTATTTACTCTCTCTGTCTCTCCCTCTACCGAGCTACCGCGTCGTACACGACACGAAGTAGCCAGTCGGTTCATAGAGCTTGGCATGTTATATTGTGTGGTATCGTAAAGAAAAAAGCGGCATTCCAAATTTATCAGGACCAGAAGAAATACAAGTTGGATTTTACCCGCGAGTGTGAAATTGAAACAAGAGCAAGCTGAAGCTGAGCGTAGGGAGTGTTTAACACACGGTAAGTAAAATACAACTTTGCACCCGTGTGGTAACACAAAACATTTCACCACACTATAGCGAGGAAACTACAACGTGCAAAATAACAGCTCATTAAAAATAAGTATTTATTTGTACACATTATAATCACCATCAGGTTAATTAGAGTCATCATCAATAGAAAAGTATTTTTTTAAGTAAAATTGTGTTGACAATGCAATGTTGACATTTCTGACGATGCATTTTGCTACTTTCGTTGCGAATTTTTGCTACTTTCGTTGCGAATATTTCAGAAAATATTCACTAAATCAAAAATTGATTTTAGAAACCCCAAAGTGTTTTTAGAAGAACTGTCGAATGATGTGCCACACGTTGATATTTGCTAAAAAAGTTTTTTTTCGGTTTTGGTTACATGTATGGAGTGCCCTCTCTAGAAATACATATATTTTTATTTAACTCTCACACTAAGTAGCGATTTACACACGACACCTATGCTCCAAATTTCATCAATGTACATTTTATACTTTTTGAGTAAAATGCCTGTGACATACGGACGGAGAGACAGACAGACAGACAGACGGACAAACAGACAGACAGACATGACGAATCTATAAGGGTTCCGTTTATACCAATTTGGCTACGGAACCCTAAAAACACTAACAAAAGAGCGTATCTCCCCGGCACTTACGTCCTTTTGCCTAAAAGCGCATTTTATTGGCAATAACTTAAAAAAAACGGTACGTCCGATCATGTTGAAATCAATTTTCGTTGGATATATTTATTGACATACGTCGTTATCGCGGGTAAAAAAACGATTTGACAGTACAGAAAGATTATGAAAAACAAGCAATAACAGACGCGAAACTCATTTTGAGGAACATCTATGCCTACTCCTACGAGCTTAAAATGTATCACACATTAGGTATTTCTAATACCCAACCTCCATACTTGACTTGAGTACCAATACAACTTAAATAGATTAACTATGCAGTCGCAATGCAAACTCCTTAATAATTTTTTCTATTTGACATTGTCATTTGTTAGTAAGTACATTATCAATTAACCGTACTGATAACTGTGTGTAATATATTTATTGCCGAGTGCTTTTAAAATGCCGCGAAGGAAAAAAACGTGCGATGAATTTGTGGAGTTGTGGACAAAGGATTATCCTGAATTACAGGCTCGCGATACAAAATTATATTGCACTAAGTGCAATGTTAGTGTCCCCTAGAGAAAAGCTTCTATGGAACGACATTTCAACTCGGAAAAGCATACATCCGTCAAAAAAGATTTTAGGATAGAATTGACCAAATTTATGGTAAGCTGGTATTTATGGTACCTTGGTCTCAGTTAGAAAATCCCATATTCCAAAATTTTATCAATAACTGCGTCTCTGGAAAGTTCGAAAAAACTGTGGAAGTCCCTTCGGATTGTTTGTTGAGACAGAATTACGTAAACTAAATATACGACGAACAAATGCAAAAAATTAAAAAGGAGTTAGAAAATGCTTTTATTTATGTGAGTGTTGATGAAACAACAGATGCCAGGGGTTGTCAAATTGCTAATATGATAGTCGGTGCATTGCTTGAAGATGCAGTCGGAACTCCACATGTATTGTCAAGCAAAAAATTGGAACAAACTAACAATATAAGTATAACGGATACCATCAAAAATGCACTGGATAATTTGTGGGGTCCCGACCACAATAAACATGAGAAAGTGTTGTTATTATTAACTGATGGTGTAGGGTACATGCAAAAAGCGGGTAGACTATGAAAAACAATTACCCACACCTTCTCCATGTTACATGTTTGGCTCATGGTCTTAACAGAGTTGCTGATCAAGTTCGCGTTCTTTTTCCAGAAGTGAATAAATTAATATCAAATGTAAAAAAAGTTTTTCGAAAATCGCCAAAAAGAATTAGAACATTTAAAGAAATGTTTAATACCTCCAAATCCAACGATTATTCGTTGGGGAACGTGGATTGAGGCTGCGACATACTATAACAAGTATTTCGAGGAAATAAAAGGCGTTGTGGACACATTTCGTGATTCTGACGCAGCATGTATCACAAAGCCAAAAAAAGCATTTCGCAGTGCGAAAATTCGGAATGATTTAAATTTTATAGCAATATATCTTCAGGTTCTTCCAGACGCTATAAACAAATTGCAGTGCCCGAATCTATCTCTCATTAAAAGTTTAGCCATCGTTCAAAAAACATACAAGCATATATCGAAATTAAATTTGAGTGCTAATGGAAAAAGAATATTTAAAAAGCTGAATACAAGGGAAGGAGATAATACTTGAATCATCATTACGAGTTTGTCACACTACTCTAGATTATTTCCATCGTTTCAAGTATGCACCTACAACAACAGTTGATGTTGAAAGATCATTTAGTCAATTAAAATGGATATTTACTGCTAGACGCCGCAAATAGACTGTGGAAAATTTAGAAAAAATCTTTGTAATCTATTACGAAAACCAAATAATAGATGTGAAAAATACACGTTAGTAAAAATGACACACGTTGTTTTCTTATTTTTTAAATAGACTTTCTTCTAAGTAGGTAAGCGTTTAATTAGAAGACGATAACAGTTATCTTCACACAAGTACGTATATATATATAACTGTTAAAATTGTTAAAAAAAGACGTTAAAAGATAATTAAATTTACTTATTTCCTATGTATAAACTTGTTAACTAAACAGATGGAAACATATGACAACAGTTTAAACCCATACCCCTTTGCGGCTGTATTTTTTATTGATCTTTTCTAGAGAAAACTCTCCACATGTAAAGAGCTTCTTAGATGTTTAGTAGCTGTAGCCAGAATACGTCCGTTTCTACCAAATAGACATTCTGTTTTATCTGCTCTTTATCTGATTGGTAATTTTTTTAGAAACCTCAAAGCCTTTTTAGAAGAACTGACGAATGATGTGCCACACATTGATATTAGCTGAAAAAAATTTTCGTGTTACATGTATGGAGTGCCCCCTCTAGAAATATATATTTTTTTTATTTAACTATCAAACTAAGTAGCGGATTACATATGTTCCGAATTTCATCAATATACATCTTATAGTTTTTGAGTAAAATGCCTGTGACATACGGACGGACGGACGGACTAGACGAAGCTATAAGGGTTTCGATTTTTCCATTTTGGCTACGGAACCCTAAAAAAAGGTAGATAGATCCATGATTATATTTTTTATGTAATTTTTTTTGTACATTTGTATATATATTCGAGAAAAATTCAAAATTTCGCTTGGTAAACTTAGGAGAAGAACCACAGTTAAAAAATATTTTTTTTGTGAATATACAAATGAAACCCTTTTATAGATACCCTACTTGACCTAGTAGCTAGACATTTAATTTTGAAGGGGGCGTCAGTTGATGCTCGTCGTTCATGACAATAGCAGTTTCGTGTATTTTTCAGATTTTTGCGTGATTTGTTAAAATGTTTATTTTAATAATGTATTACATATTGATTCATTATTAAGCATTTAATAGTAGCATAAGACAGCGTTTTGAAGATGCGATGCCTAAAATCAATTAGACCGTTCTTAGCATCAGTATCAGTATTGAATTGCATGCGGTGCACTATAGTAGTATTTTATGCAATCGTTATATAATGTATGCTTTTTCAGTCGAGTACCGCGTTTAGGCCACGAAGCTTGCTGAGTGGCCTAAGTAAGGTGTCAGCAGCAGATATACCTGAGCGAGCAGGGTGCCCAATAACACATACACACTTCAATCGTCCAATCCAAGATGTCATTTTCACGTAGGCTTTCAGTTCGTCACATATGTCTTAACTTTTGGGTTGTTCTTTAATACATACACCTTTATTTAATCACAATGACATTAACGTTTAGAACGTCAGTGGTAACTAAGCACTCAAATACGTACGTCAGCAGCCAGGGTGCCACAAGTTGCTAAGCAGTTGTTATTTCCAAGGTAACTAAGCATAGACGTTTTATATGATTAACTTTTAAAAATATTGCTGCAAGTGTTTGTCATAATACTTATTTCGGTATGTTACAGGCCAATTTTGAGACAGCAAATATGTCCCTAAGTTCTACGTCATAATCATCGCCCTAGCGTTTGTCCCATGTTTTTGCCCGAACGGGCTTGGAGTCCACTTGACAACCTAATCCTGTGAATTGACGTAAAAAAAACTCTCAAAGTTAAAACAAAAATCTGATTTGACTGACCGGTTGGCGTAGTTGGTAGTGACCCTGCCTGCTAAGCCGGTCCCGGGTTCAAATCCCTGTCAGGGCATTTATTTGTGTGATGAACACAGATATTTGTTCCTGAATCATGGATGTTATCTATGTATTTATGTATTTGTATATTATATATATCGTTGTCTGAGTACCCGCAACACAAGCCTTCTTGAGCTTACTGCGGGACTTTGTCAATTTGTGTAAAAAAAATGTCCTATAATATAATAATAATCGTCCATCCTACTAATATTTTAAACTCGAAAATTTGAAAAAATGTATGGATGTAGGTACAGTCAGCTGCAGAGATAAGTAACTGCCGAACAGATTCCTAATCAAGGGGGGGTCGTTATCTCTGCAGCTGACTGTACATGTTACTCTTTCACGCAAAAACTACTGAATGGATAGCGATGAAACTTTACAACATTATAGCTTATACATCAGAATAGCCCCAACGGTCCATGTGAATATAAAATAATAAATATAATTGCTGCTGGACGGCAGATGCAGCCATAAGTAAGTATGTTATGTACTTCTAAGAAGCCACTTGAATTTGAGTATGTAACACCTCTTTTCTTAAAAATACATTATATCAGTAAGTGGCTAGCTAGAGAATGTATTTGAAATCGATAGGTTTATATTTTACTTGTCAATGTCACCGTCTTCTGACGAGTTTTGTTCTTAGAATTCTAACTGTTCATTGAATATTGTTCGTGAAGCCATACTAATTCATTATTTGGTTTGTATACCGTTATAACCATGCTTCGAATAGACCAAGAAACCAAAAAGAAAATTATTGATTTGAAGAACGCTGGTCTGTGTGTTGCTGGTATTTCGGATGAAATAGGTGTATCAGTAAGTATTGTTTTTTTTTTACTAATTTGGCTCACATTTCTAAATATCTTAAACATAATACAATGGATGGTGTACATTTTATTATTCTCTTTCAGACGAATACTGTTTACCTTTGGCTGGAAAGGTAGCAATATGAAGGAAATTTGAATTGCCATGTTACTACAGGCCGCCCCCGGTGTACTAACGTCAACCAAGACAGGCTCATTGTGGAAAGGGCACGAGCAGATAGATTCGTGAATACGACGCAGATCGCTGCTCAAATACAAATATCTAACAGCACAGTAAGGCGAAGACTGAATGAGAGCGGTCTGAAGCATAGGATACCGGCCAAGAAGCCAGTTTTAACACAAAGGCACAAAGATCTCCGGTTAGCATTTGCGGCAAGATACCTTAACTACGACTTTAGCAAGGTATGTTTCATGGATGAGAAAGTATTTTGCTCCTCTGATAACAGACGAGTCAGTTTATGGAGAGTAGACAACTCAAGATACCACGAGCGGAATATTTTACTAAACGAGCGAAGCGGTCGTGTTACCAATGCATATTGGGGGTGGATGTCCAAAAATAGTCTCGGGGAGCTAGTTGAAATTTCAGGCAGAATGAACTCAATGCAATATAAAAGCATCCTAGAGGATTCATTCTTGCTCAGGTGGTGTATCCCGGTGGACATATAACATTCATTCAGGACAATAGTTCGATTCACAATTCGCATATAGTCCAAAACTGGATTGATCGTCTACAACGAAGAGCAGTATTAACGTTGATAAAATTACCACCGAAGAGTCCGGATCTTAACCCTATCGAGAATTTGTGGGGGAAAATGGTACAACAATGGGATACCTCGCAAGCGAGAAAACGGGAGAACTTAAACAGACACATATATAATATATGGGAATCCTTCAGGGGCAAAAACCTCTGCGAAAATTTAGTAAGTTCGATGCGACAACGTTTAAGGACGTTTTCAATGCTGAAGGTGGATATACGCGATATTGAGATAATAATTATATTTTTTGTTTTTCATATAGGTCAAGGAGTATACATACCTAGTTTATTTTTAAGTAATGTTATTTGTTAAATAAAATTAGCGTATAAAAACTATTGTTTCATTTGTTATTAAAATATTTTAACCTTGTTTGATAACATTTTTGCTTGGACACTCACGCATATAGAGTACCTAATCCAAACTTAACCCTTAAATGCATGATTTTTTATTTTATAGACTATTTATAATTCATTACATTATATTAAAGCTGTTTTTGCGGTTTTATTATAGCTGCTCATAGCTTTGTAGACATTTGGCAACAATATGCATTTAAGGGTTAAGTCAAAAACGTCGACAAACAGTTACATAAGAAAGATTATTTTCAAAAAAGGATGCAAAACCCTGTTTTCACGTGTTAGACACTATTTTAAATGATAACTTTCTTTTTGTTTTTTTAAATGACACCATTCTGATATAATATTATTGTCTTCGGTTGCCGCGATTGTTATTCATGAAATAAAACAAATAAATACGAATTATATCACGTGAAATGAAACTTGAACCCGACATTTCAAATAGAAAGCAAGCAAGAAGGATGGCGTGGCGTGCTTCAAGTTAGAAAGAAATTCTGTTTTCTACTTCATTTGTACATGATTAAATGATTGACGATTAATGGTTAATATTTACTATAAAACTATTTGGAATCACCTATATTCAGCGTAACGTCAAATTGATGTCATCGGCACGAAAAGTACGGGCCCTGCTTATCAGTAAGTTTATTGAAAGGCATCTGTCAAACGATTAAAGAGAAAAACGTGAGATGGATGTATGTAATGACAAGACTGTACTGCTTTGGATAATTGTCAAAACGCTTACCTAAAATTAGTATGGCAACTTTTCATTCAATATTCGACTTTATATGCCCATAAACGTCCATTTTCCCAGCTTTGACAGCTTCGGTAATAATGACTATTTTTAAGTATAGAAATATTTGAATAGCGACTGTTAAGACATTTGTGACACGATAAGTGCTCACGGATAAATACAGCTATGACAGCAATTACTATCCTCACTTTGGTCATGATCCAAAACTGCTTTGATTGTGAAATTAAAATAAAATCATCTTCATCTGGTTTTTCATGACTCACAGTACTATGGGTCAAGAGGTATCAGTCTGGACTATTGTTATTCAGATGCTCTATGCTCCATTCCAGCTGACCTATATAGCAGCAATTACTATTTTCACTTTGGTCATGATCCAAACCTGCTATGAATTTGAAATAAGAATTATATCACCTTCATCTGGTTTTTCGTGCGACACAGTACGATGGGTCAAGAGGTATCAGCCTGGACTAGTGTGATTCAGATGCTCTATACTCCATTACAGCTGACCTGTATAGCATCAATTACAATCTTCATTTTGGTCATGATCCAAAACTGCTTTGAATGAAAATAAAAATAAAATCATCTTCATCTGGTTTTTCGTGAGTCACAGTACTATGGGTCAAGAGGTATCAGCGTGGACTAGTATGATTTAGATGCTCTATGCTCCATTACAGCTGACCTATATAGCAATAATTAGTATCCTTACTTCTGTCATGATTCAAAACTGCTCTGAATATGAAACAAAAAAATACACCTACATGAACTTTTTCGCCCATCACATCTTATTATTGTCTCAGTCTAAGGCCTTTGGTTCTAGCCTGCGCTGCGTTATGATTGTAAACGAGTTGATATGTTTCGATTTTATAGCCACTTGGTAGTTTTTAGGCTGTGCATCTGCCTAAAACTTTAGGCAGCTGAGCAGCCTACATTTAAGAACTTCTTGAATTGATCGGGTTATCTTAGGCAGCTAGATTTAGACTGCTAACTTCACACCGGTGGTCTTTAAGTAAATACCCGGATGAGGACAGGTACAATCCCGACTTTTTCTTATTTTCTTAAGTAAATCAAACTAGAAGCTTAACGCATCAAATGAGTTGCAATCTTAACGCAACCGGTTTTTTTCAAAAATGATATTTGAAATTAAAAAAAAATAACTAAATAGAACCAGTCTTTTGCCTTCGATATTAATTTCAACGTGATGATGTATCCACGCGTTCCAAGTTGAGAAAAAAGAGATTTGTCAGACGGACGTCCACCGAAGTGATCCTATAAGGGTTACGTATTTTCCTTTTGAGGTATGAAACCCTAAAAATATGAAGCAATTGAAGATTGTTTAAGCATATCCGCAGCAGTTAGTAAAATATATTTCTAATATCTGCCTAATTAATTTAGTATCGGAAAATCATGTATTTCACAATTTATAAACACGATCATAATGACGTTATTCTCCTATAGGTCACGGGCAATAGGCCGTCGGTTCACAAGGAGTGCTTCAGTAAAACATCTTGAAAACTTCATGAAAACTGAGCCACTTTACTCGTAAGTGCCATGTAGGGCTTTCAATCCTGGGATCCCGGAATCCCGCCTTTTTAATACTATTTTTTAAATACCGGTATTGGAAGAAAAATCCCGAGATCCCGTTATTATATAAAACCAGTGAAATATGAGATAAAAGCTTAATTTATAAATCAAAATACTGATACCATCACAGCTTCATAATTTTCCTACGACATTTATTATATCGCTTACTGAGTGACAAAATTAAATAAAACAAAATCAAATTGCTTCGAAATATATATATTCTCGTAAAACAACAAATCGTCACTATTTTAATGATTTCAGATTTTGTATAGTGTCGATTTGCGTTCGCGCCTATTTGACTCTCTTTCTCTCGCTCCCTCTATGTAGTGAAGTGAGTGAATGCGGTATCGACCGAACACGAAGTAGCCAGCCGGTTCATAGTGCTTGGCATGTTATATTGCATGATATCCTCCAGAACACTCCTCATCAGGACCAGAACTCCCAGAATTTGCAACATTACAGCATAATATTGACAATACAAGCTCGGGTAATGAAGAAAACACGATTTAAAGTATTGAGTCTGAACTGGAAAATGAAATTAATAGAAGTCGCGCACCCAAAAATTTGAGCACTGTCGCGGGACAGAAAGACGAAGATCTTGACAGCAGTTGAAGTCACCGTAAAGTGTATTTCTGACTGCAGCATATGACTATTTTCTTTTAGTTGTACCAACTAATGTAGCATCTGAGCGTCCATTCTCATCCGTCGGTTATCTATGCCAATGAACTACGGAGTTCGCTTTCGAATGACGATAATACTAACCCTATTTATCACCTCGTGTTCCAATCCCGGAATCCCGGGATCCCCGGAATGGTGAAGACAGTACCGGTATTCATACCGGTTTTGTGTAATTGCCAGTATTTGGAAGCCCTAGTGGCATGCACACGCTACAACATTTTTTCTGTCTTCATTGCTTTACTTTTCCTATTTAACTTCAAAAGATGATGGAGTACCTACTGAAACTTTGCTTTCTTATTATTACTTTAAATGGACTCCACTATGATCCGCTGTATTAATATTTTTATTAAATTTATGTTCAAGTTTGTGTTTGTGGGGTGGGGTGCCTGCTATACTGGCACATCGCAAAAAACATTTTTTTTTCGAGAAATCGCGTGTTAAAGTTTTGGCAGCCTAGTTCAGAGTAATAAAAAGGGTCTTACTCCTTTAGTTTTAGGCCAATGCAATTCAAATTTAGCTGTTTATAATCGGGATGATATAATCATTCTCATGAATACTTCACTTTTTTTTAAACTTGTATGCTATTTAAAGGCCTTTAAGACAAGTAATTAGAGATGTGGCCACACTGCAGAAACAATTTGTCGATTATTTGAGATGCGTCCAAAACCGAACAAGAATTATTGCACAATGGTAACATGCAAATGTAAAGAAAACCACAAAAATTGTTGACATAATCTTTATTAATCAAATTTGTTACAGTAACAGTGTGACTGTAGTGATAATCAGCTCAGACACTTTATTATGTACGAGGTACAGTATTGCAGTCGGTGCTCGGTAAACTAGACCATTTTTTTTCGCAAGTAATTACGAAGCACCTATATACAGGGTGTCCCAAGAAGTAGTGATATACTGAAGCTGGGACGTAGAGGATCTAGAGGGCTATCTAAATCACCCCCATGTATGTTCTGCGATTTTTCGTATTTTCGGAGTTATGACTTTTTTTTAATTCTTCACCTATCGCCGAGTACGATGAGATTTTTATTTATGGTGACGTGAATTATTGCGGTAGATGCTTGATTTTTTTTGTGTACTAAGCTGATAAATAGGTCAATTCAGTATGGTAACATTTACTATCGTTAGATCTTTGAATGGAATAAAAGAAAAATGAAATGCCAAGAATGATAAAATTACCCAATATGTTCACAAATTCAAGGGGCTTTAAAAAGATAAAATCACAGAAAAAAAATTACCGTTTGGCTTTTAAAAACTTGCTCTATCTATCAGGTAGCTACCCTGAAAATTTCATTTTATTATTCATAAAACTTCAATCAAAAAATTGAAATCTAAATGTGGCAAGTGCAAAATTAATTAACTTTCTAAATAAATTTCGTTCTAAATCACGCACTGGCCATCAATAGAAAAATAACAAAAAACAAAAGACGGTTGACGCATGAGAAAATTTTCACGTTGTTTGGTCATCGTTGGTACTTTTCAATAATTTAAAAATTGTGTTTTAATACTGCTAATTGTTCGTTTCTCTAATCATTTTGGCTATTCATATGGACTTTGACTTGCATTACGATTTGGATTAGTGTTATTACCTGGAATCGACGACTTGGCATTATTTAACTGGACTTGAGTTTAGGTGTAAGTGATCATGTTTACTTCACGTGACTACGCAGAAATGCATTACTATTACAGTTATGCTAGGGGGAATGCGGCGGAAGCTTTAAGGCTGTACCGGGAACATGTGGAACGAAGAAGCGGGCCTCAACCTGAAACGTTTCCTGACTATCGCATGATCTTAAGAGTACATAATGCGTATTTGAAAGGTTACATACCGGGTACCAGATCAGGCCGTATGGCGACTATGCCGGATCCTGATGTAGTAGATGCAGTGGTTGAAGAAGTAGAAAGAGACCCGTCGACCAGTGTGAGAGTTCTGGAACGTCGTACCGGACTTTCTAAATCTCAGGTACACCGTACACTACAGAGCGTAGGATATCATCCGTTTCACATTAGAAAAGTGCAACAGTTGAAACCGGAAGATTACAATCGGCGAATTGAATTCTGTCAGGAAATGCTGAGGAGACAAGCTGAAAACGAAAACTTTTTTAACTAAATCTTGTGGACGGATGAATCCCACTTTAGACGCAATGGGATTTTTAATATGCACAATTCTCACTCATGGGCAATTGAAAATCCAAATTTAAAAAGGGAATCGACATTCCAAGAACACTTTAGTGTTAACCTTTGGTCTGGCATACTTAACGGTCAGCTAATCGGGCCCTTTCAGCTGCCAACTGCTTGGGCGGCAATCACTTTTTAAATTTTCTACGCGTCGATCTGCCCCTGCTGTTAGAAGTTGTGGACTTGGAGACACGCAGAAGCATAGTACTGCAGTGTGATGGTGCACCATGCCATTTTGCCTTGGACGTAAGAAACTATTTCAATCAAAGATACCCTGAAAGATGGATTGGTCGTTACGGCCGGGGTGACGCCTGCCTTATAGCCTGGCCTCCACGGTCCCCCGACCTAAACCCCATTGATTTTTTTGTATGGGGATACTACAAAGACCTCGTCTACTCAAGAGAATGCCGCAATTCGGACGAGTTAACCCGGAAATTGAGAGTAGCAGAAGAAACCATTAAAAATAATAGAAGTGCATTCAGACGTTAATAAAACGACTTTTTCGGCGATGTCGCACTTGCATTGAGCAACAGGGGGGCCGTTTTGAAAATTCCTTGTAATTAAACACCTTGTAATTGGTTTTACTTTGTTTGTATTAATCATCATGTAAATTAAAATTTTGCACTTACCACATTTAGATTTAAGTTTTTTGATTGAAGCTTTATGAATAATAAAATGAAATTTTCAGGGTAGCTACCTGATAGATAGAGCAAGTTTCTAAAAGCCAAACGGTATTTTTTTATGTTATTTTATCTTTTTAAAGCCCCTTGAAGTTGTGAACATATTGGGTAATTTTATCATTCTTGGCATTTAATTTTTTTTTTACTCCATTCAAAGATCTAACGATAGTAAATGTTACCATACTGAATTGGCCTATCTATCAGCTTAGTACACAAAAAAATCAAGCATCTACCGCAATAATTCACGTCACCATAAATAAAAATCTCATCGTACTCGTCGATAGGTGAAAAATTTAAAAAAAGTCGTAACTCCGAAAATACGAAAAATCGCGGAACATACATGGGGGTGATTTAGATAGCCCTCTAGGTCGTCTACCTCCCATCTTCAGTATATCACTACTTCTTGGGACGCCCTGTATTATAGCGAGCAACTTGCGACAATAGTCTCCCACGCCCTTTGAACATGTTTTTAATAAATAGCCTAAATAGACCGAAGCAGTACTTCACTTCTGGGCAAAGACTGCTGCTGTACAAATCACAGGTCCGACCCCTTATGGCGTACTGCTGTCACCTCTGGGTTGGAGCTCCTGTATATCAGCTTTGCCATCTTGACTCGGTTCAAAGACGCGCTGTACGAATTATTGACGATCCCATTCGCACAAACGGTAGTGAACCTTTAAGTCTAAGGAGAGACTTCGCCTCCTTATGTGTGTTCTACCGCTTGTATAATGGGCTGTGTTCCGAAGAATTGTTCGACATGATGCCTACAGCCACCTTCTACCATCGCACCGCTCGCCATCGGCAGCCACACACCTTGGAACCAATATGGTCGCGTACAGTGCGGTATCAAAGGAATTTTCTACCACGCACACTCCGAATGTGGAATGACCTCCCTGCCGCGGTTTTCCCTGGAGTTTACAGTATGGGGTTCTTCAAGAGGGGAGTGAATGGGTTCTTAAAGGGTCGGCAACACGCACGTAATGCCTTTGGCGTTGCAAACGCTCATAAGTTGCGGTGACTGCTTAACATCAGGCAGGCCGTACGCTTGTTTGCCAACTTAGAAGTATAAAAAAAGGTCATAATCAAGTCCGGAAAAACTCCTATTTTCTGATGACTCCTTCGCTTTTGATGCTTCGCTTTAGTGTCACATGTGAGGGGCTATCTGAGGCGGCATAACTTTTGTTTGCAGATGTAGTTCTCGAATTTCTAGATCTATAACAAACAAGCATATAAAAATACAGCTTTTTGCTATAATCAGATATATAAATTATTGCGGCAATAACATCAATTAGCTAAGGACTTCCTTACGATCTTAACTTTATCAATAACTGGGTCAAATACGAAGTGACTTTTTATAGTAAATTCACATCAAATTCACCATATAAAAAATAAATTAACTAACCTACTGCTACTGTAATTTAATTCATAAGCATACCTAATTTTAATACAAAATTTTCGTGAGATACGGGCATATTAAATATATTATAAAAAGTGTTTAGGGATATTGAAATTATACCATTAATTGCTATAATACAACTACTGTTACCTACTTAAAAACTTAATTCAGATGTATATTCATATATGCGTTATCTCAAACAATGCATTTAGCACCGTCATAAGAAATTCCAATTTATCGATATTAAATCGTGCTATAGAATGAGACACACATACATACAATACGTAGCTATTTAAACACATACACACTCTTCAAAACATGCAAAATTACTCATCTATGCAAAACACTCATTAAGGAGCCTTATACTAAAAAGAAAACAAAGTTTAAAATCGTTTAATTATCTTCCTGCGGACGTGTTATAATAAGTGTAAAAGGTACTTACTGCTGTTATACAATCAAGTGACGTTTATTTCGTTTAAATTGAAAGGGATTCCTCGTAAACACTATAATTAAAATAAACTAAACTTTGTTATTACTTTAGGACGCAATTCAAATCGTGTTTATGCTAATTATACAGCCACACCTCCAAAATACCGTCGCTTTGCGTGCGACCGAAGCGTTACCGCAGCGGCCTACTGGAAAAAGTGGATGTCTTGCAGTAAGTCTAGTGATATATTTTGGTCAGATCTATAAGGCCACTAGTTAAAAAAGGCATTAAGGACACCTTTTGCTATGGCTTTCGAAATAAGGTCGTAAATTAAACAATTCTCAATACGAATCTGCAATAAACAACCAATTTCAAAATTTTGAAATGTGCCGGTATAGCAGGCACCCGACGATTTATGTTCAAGATTGTGTTTTGTGTTAGTGTGATTTTATTGTACAAAATGTTATAATTACTTATAGTCGACTAAAGCCAATTAACTGTCATATTGGCGAGTTGTTATTTTGCTGCCCAGGTGTTATTTTGCGTGTCATCGATATGGACGAAGGTGCATCTCACACGGCGCAGCCTCGGCCCCCTTCTACATCAGAAGTGGGATGTAACCAGCGCTCAGAAGATGCTCATGTGGATGCCAGTATGTGGAAAGTGATTATGTTATGGATCCACAAAATAAAAAATACTGCTATTATTGGAAGCAATTAAAACAACAGCATCTGTAAGTACAAACATTATTTAACCGGAATTTGATCCCGAAAACACAAATATGGATCCACGTTCATGAATTTCCACTGCTGACGTGTGTGTGGATTGTTGAGAAGCATATAAAAAAATATTGAACTATTTCGCTGAAACCAGCACAAGAAATAATATTTGTGCTGGTTTTCGCTGCATAAGTGAACTTGCGAATACGTATGTCCATCCATCCGGATTCTGTACCTATTGAATGGTTGGCTATGTGGTATGACGTTTGTCACTCAAGGGAAGTGACAAAATGTATGTAAGGTGTTGATTTCGGTTGCTAAAGGGAAGTGGCATTATATCACTGAATACGCGAAATTATTGCGGATTGTGATGTTGAAGGATGATTAAGAATGATGACATGGTTTCTCACTGCTTTTTAGGTAGTGACGAGCACTGTGACAAATTAGCGATTTGGGTTTTTTTTCATAGAATAATAAATAATAAACAATAAATTATATATATATATATATATATATAATAATAAAAAGGCTACTTTCATAGAACAGTAGCATTAAATAACCTTTGCGCTGTATTGATTCAGAGTATCTAGTCAGCCAATAATCATTCATACAATGTATAGCTTGTCTGTTGTTCAATGAGTTAATTCGCTTTGCGTGTGTGTGTAATATTTCTTGTAGTAGACTTAGACTGGAAGGTAACAGATAGAACGGAAGATTGTTTTGCTTATTCTCGCCCCTTTATTATTACAGAATGAGCCGAGAAAGTCAGAGGTTCTTTGCCTTATTTTTTATCGACAGACAAGTCACCCTAGGACGTGTGACGTGAGGAGCAGGATGGCCGTGTCGGAGTGTTGTGACATATTTCGGCTCATAACGATATGTATTAGCTGGCGCCATCTATGAACTGGTGGACTATGTTATCTGGTAGCATAGTTAGATTATATGATTTGATGATTATCACGTCAATGGGTTTAGTAAACGTCAGACGGCTATTATGTCGGGATGAAATCAGAGATGGCGTTACCATAATTGTTTGTGACATCGTTGTAACGGTAACTGCTGGGGTGCGGTAGAGTGGAACTGACCGGTCGACACGTAACGTCATCTCTGTGATCACGATTCGTTTCATCATTTGTTTACCTTAATCAAAGTGTACCGAAGTCATCGCGTGAGATTTTATTGTGCAAAATGTTATAATCGATTAAAGCCAATTAACTGTCAAATTGGTGTGTTGTTATTTCGCTGCCCAAGTGTTATTTTGCGTGCCATCGATATGGATGAAGGTGCATCTGACACAGCGCAGCCTCGGCCCCCTTCTACATAGATAAACCCTTGGTAACATTTGAACCCGTCATACGGTAAAGTAACATTTGTTGCAAAATCAGTAATGGCAATCCAATGACACCTAGACATTTCACAAGCAAAACATTTTACGTCTTTTTCTATCATGGATGTAATCAGCTGCCGATGGACGACGATGGTTTGGTCATCATGGCAAAATAAAAAATGGTAATCTCTTCTGTGACTACTCGATCACCTGATTGAACATTATTGTTCGTGAATTATGTGTAACTACAGGAGCAAAAGCAATATTACATTTCTATCTTAATTGTATACAGTGCATTTACCTACAATTTGTAAATTATAAACTAAACAATTTAGGTGGAGAAAGATGTTTGGTTAGGAAGCAATTTATTTTTAGTTAGTTACTAATTTACAAACTTAGCAATTGACAACTTTTCAAATGGTCTAGCAGGCTCAGCGAACAAGAGTGGCCCGCGACGAGGGATTTGATCATTCTTTCAGGTGGTGTACTGGCAGGCCCTAAGAACACTGTATGCTTAACATCAGTTCTCGATCTTATTTTGTTTTTGAGTAATTTAGTATAATGTAGTAACATCAGGGAAGAATTTAAAGGGTCATATTAGGTCTGTTCAAGTTAGAGTAATCAAATAAAATCATGACTAATAAAAATGGAATAGACTTTATAGGCTACAAAATGAATATTATCAACACCGTGTCCTTAAACTTTCGCGGAGTTACACCTGCAGTTGCCTCATGTCCAAAAAAGCAATCCTCGGTCATGTAGTTAGGTACTAGCATGTTAATAAAGTACCTACCGTGCAGTGTGTTAATTAATATCAGAGAGTTACAAACTGGTGCTGTCGACTTCAAAGCTACTTAGACAGACACGATCTGAACACACAAACTTCAAAGCTACTTAGACAGACACGATCTGAACACACAAACTTCAAAGCTACTTAGACAGACACGATCTGAACACACAAACTTCAAAGCTACTTAGACAGACACGATCTGAACACACAAACTTCAAAGCTACTTAGACAGACACGATCTGAACACACAAACTTCAAAGCTACTTAGACAGACACGATCTGAACACACAAACTTCAAAGCTACTTAGACAGACACACTCTGAACACACAAACCTCAAGTAACTATCTGCGGTCACTAGAGGTACAGTTGTAAGGATTGGTTTTGTATGGCATGACGCATGAAGATTTTGACGCATGTCAAGGAATTTGATTTGTATCTGGTCATAGTGACATTGATATGGAATCTCTATGGGCTTTCATATTGATTTTGACTGTGACAAGATACGAAATGGTATATAAATTAAATTCCTTGACTGTAAATGTAGTGGATAAAGTGGTTTGTCATAAAAAAAAATGTTGGTGTACCTCAGCGGAAAGTGAAAAAAACATTAAAAGAAAAAAACAATTTTTTTATGAAGTTTAAGGACATGGTGTTCATTAAAAATATTAATTTTGTAGTCTATTCTATTTTCATTGATGCTGATTTTGTTTGGTTACTCTTGAACTTTTTACCCACGAGTTTAAATATGGCACTTTAAATGATACCTTGATTTTTTTACATTATCCTAAATTACTTGAAAACAATGATATTAATTAAGCTTACAGTGTTTTTAGGGCATGCCAACACACCACCTTAAAGAATGACCAAACCCCTTCTCGTGAGGGGCCACTCTTGTTCGCTGAGCCTACAAAAACCCTTTCCAGCATTAAATAGAAGCCCAACAGGCGATGACGGGGAATAAAAATCAAAATTCGAATTAGTTTGTCAGTTAGATAGTAAAATAATATTTCACCACGTATTTTTTGCTTTTTCAAAATAATAAAAAAAATACTCTGATAAATCGCATTAAGGTTTTGGAGTGGGGGCTTGTGACGTCACTCCTACTTACAATTATTAATGTATTCGGGAAAATGTGAAAAAAGCAAACAATGCTCTAAATGAAGTCACGAGGCGCGGATATGACATAGTCACAGCGCATACAAGACGTACAGCTGTACATTTCCCATAGTAAATACGCCTTCGTAATAGTGCTTCTGTATGATTGATGTTATCTTATTTCTTCATAAAATATGGGAAGAGAATACCATATTCTATTGACCATGGTTCGAGTCTTGTTAACCCTTTGACAGCCATTCAAAATTGTTAATGAAATCTAGCTCGAAGCTCTTACACGTCACTGTAAGTATGAAAGTGCATTGTACCCAGTAACAAGTATTACCTGTGGCGTGGTAGGTGCGAGATTCTATAACGTTTATATACGTCGTCGGCGTTCAAAGGGTTAATCTTGCACAGGAGCAGTTGAACTGGGCGGCTCGAGGCTGTGCGCTGGCCAGTCGGGCCGACAGCGTTCGCCGCGCTCTGCGCTCCTTGTTGCGCACCCTGAGGCAGCTCTACCCACAGGTACACTCTATCCTGTATGCCCTTCGCCTCGCCACCTGCAGGTAGCTTCTACCAAATAGTAGGTATGCATGGAATAAACTACTGACGCACACACTTTACTCATCAAAGCTGTAGCTTTCTCGAAAAAAACCGACGTCATGACAAAATATTTTTTCTAATAATGCACCTAGTTTTAAGAACTCTAGAACGCACTCATTGCTTACATTTACTTTTTTGTTTGAGATGAGATTAGGATAGCTCCCGTTTTAACAAAATAAATAAATATTGATTACACAATTATTTAAACTCGCCTTTACTGATTACGTTTGACTTGAGCCCAAAAAACTACGAGCAACGCGAGCGTGTGCAGCTCCACGTATTACTTTTATCTATCAGCGACTAGGCCATTTTTAATCGACTTCCAAAAAAGGAGGAGGTTATATGTTCGATAGTTTGTATTTTTTTATTATATATGTTCACCGATTACTCCGCCAATTGTGGACCGATTTAAAAAAATCTTTTTTTATTTGAAAGGATATACTCCCGAGGTGGTCCGATTGCCACTAAGTTCGGATCTGATGATGGGATCCCAGGGAAATCGAGGGCAATCCTCAAATTTTATATGCACTTATAACGTTTTTTTTATATATTTTCTTAAGCTATTTACGTATTTGCATATGGTAGTCATCATCTCATCATGCTGAGCTGATGACGGAAGGTACAATTCCTTAATAGTTAAGAGTTAGAGGATAATTCTTAAAAAAAACATCTATTATAGGTAGATACGTTTAGACTGTTAGTCATATTCTTTTTAGTGTGTCCCTAAAGTAGTCTCCTTATCACCAAGTCAGGATTAGATGATGGAATACCGGGGAAATCGAGAGAAACCTCAAATATTATTGGCACTAACAATGTTTTATATATATTTTTCTAAAGTCATCAGTTGTTTTCCTCTGGTTGTCATCATTTCATACTGAGCTGATGATGGAAGGTACAATGAACTAACCAACTTTTACATTTCCTTCTTCCAAAGACTCGAGATTCGTGCAAAGCGCCTCCGCAATCTTCCCATTCTGGGCTCTAAAAATTACTTTATATCACTACTAAAATCCATCACTAACAAAAAAATATATAAATAAAAAAAGAACCGACTTCAAAATAAACTAAAAAGCCATAAATAATCTTTTATGTACGCTACGGATACATTTGAATCAACTTTTGAAGTCGGTGCCAAACCTGAAGTAAAATAAAGTTCTTTATTCAACAAAAATACGAATTATTATGACTAAATATATATGTAGGTATATAATAACTAAAGGTCCTTAATAGTAATACATGAATGGTTTGGCACCGACTTCAAAAGGTGATTCAAATGAATCCGTACCGTACATAAAAGATTATTTATAGCTTTTTAGTTTATTTTGAAGTCGGTTCTTTTTTATTTATAATTCTTTATTTATAAGTGGGTATATTTCATTAGTTGGTCGATAACGTATCGAAACGCTTAAACGAAATTCTCTAAAGGTTAAGTCATTTATGCAATACAAGAATATCCTGCTAGTAGAGCGTGATTCCAACACTCGTGAACGGGCCTCAGCACTCCGCTTCACAATTCGCGTAGTCGCATTCGTTTTGGGGCAAGAATTATGAAGTGAACAGCTTTACTTCAGAATCGTAAAGAGCTAGTAATGTGCAGGGCGTAGCACTGTGCGAAGCTTGTGCCAACGAGGCGAGCGGCGAGAGCGCCGACGGCGAGGGCGACGCGCTGCGCGTGCCCGCTCCGCGCGCCTTCGCGGACAGCCGCCGCTCCTCGGCCGCTTCCGCCGCTTCTCTGCATCCTGACAGGTAAGTCGACGTCAAACTCAATAGAGAAAACGGTTAATCAGGAACCATATTTATTGTGTAGTGTATTAAAATGTTACTTGTACTTGTATAAACATTCATTGAAATGTATGCCGCTAGTAGTTGAGTAATCTTACTTTTTACCAGAGTGCGACAGAACGAGAGTTGTTATACAAGTCGTCACTACTGTAAAAAAATCTCGTATCTGAAAATCATCAAGTTACTAGGAGAAACAATAAACATCCTGTAAATTATTGTGATTGATCAAATAAGCTCTTGTTACTTTTATGAGATACTTTGACAGCCAGTCATTCATTATACAAATATACGAATAAGTCACGCAAATACTTTTTTTAAATTATATATAAGAACAGTTATTCGTAAGATTCGTAAAAATTCGACTAAAAGTCCAAATCAAAGTTTGAGTTACGATAATTTTTGTTTTAAAATTCATGGTACAAAATGAAACGAAATATATGTTTTCATATATCTAAGTAGACTCTCTTAAAGCCAAACACTCTCCTTCATGCCAAACATAACAATAGGCTTCGTTTGTTGCCAAGTTATAAATAGTAAAATGATGGTAAGCCAACTTTAATTTGAAATATAACGCTCCTGCGGCTGTAAAAGGCACCAGGTGAACAGCTTGCACGTCAACAGTAAACATGTTACAGGGTCCACATAAAGCTGAGAGTTTATCGATTCCTTTTTCCTCAGGCGCTAAATCCTTTGATATGTGCTGTATGTATGTCTCTTTATCCTCATTTCCTTTTTCATATGAATAAAATAAATTGCACTGCTGTTTCCGAGGTTTAAAAAGACTATGTTTTGAAAATTAATTTAACCAGTACCAAATAAGCAATACCATAAACGATAGACAAAAAAAATATAATATAAATTACATACGAGTTTTTTTCAAAATAGTGACGAAGTGTAGGTATGTAGATGTATTACGAGTATACGTCTGTTTCTTTCGTACGCGGTACAACCTAAATAGCTTGATGAATATTGTTGCGTCGTCGTCGCTGCCCACTCCGAGATAACGGCGCGTAGCCAAAAGTACCTATATTATTAACACACCGTTAGTTATATGTTATGCCTCCCAAAAATTTTGCCTCCCATGTTTATCTGGATAGGCTTCACCTACCAAGCTAAGCTTGGTCAGATTATTATAAGATGAACTGATTCAATGTCCCAAATTTCTACTTGTTCAACAGTTCTGAAACTAGTGTAATAAAAGTCACTTTATATATATCTTATTTGCAGCATTCCAGACGTAGATGAGGATATTGTAAAGCTTATAAATTTACGTTCAATATCCAGCTTAGATGTGCACAACAAGTTAGATGTGGACCAAAAAAATCGTCTATCAGTTTCAAACCTACTGACCTGTGACACTAACTCGTGCAAAAATTTACACAAACTGGAACCAAACACTGATCAGGAATTCAGTTTGGGTGGTAACTTGATGATACCGAACTTGGTTATCTCAGATCTCAGTAACGAGAGACGATCGGTATTACAGGGAGAAACTTATGAATCGGACCAATTGACTATAATAGATATTGACAAACCTTATACTGATGATGAGCATTTTAAAGAATTAATCCAGTGCGTCTTAGCAGACAGCGGAGAATGCACTCCGGATATGAGACCTTCTAGTGTAGACTTGGAAATGGATGACGATGATGATGACGACGACACAAGCTCAGAGGCGTCTAATATGAGTGATGATTTTAGTCTAATCTCTGAAATATTGGAAACTAAACCAGGTGACTTGGATGAAATTGGAGGATTAAGTGAAATTGGACATATTGACTCTCCTGAAGCTTCAGATGCTACGACCTATGTGAACTCTGAGACCTTGCATGGTGAGTCGATTGTGGATGATATAAGCTCAATGTTGGGACAAGACGTCCTGCTAGCTATGATAGGAAAAAATGGCGAAAATGAAACGTACACAGATGACACTACTCTATTTACTTCCGACACAGTATCGGACATAGCCATGGACAGCCGGAATCCAAGTTTGGAAAAGAACGATGAGACAAAACTGAAGTTTATTACCAAAGCCAAATTAACAAAGGAGAAGAAAATCGATAAATTTGGTTTTGAAAACAAGGTTTTCTACATCGAAAATGCTGCCAAACCGGATGAGCAAAAAAAATTCTGCAGCTTAGCTCATTTTGAAGAAGGGAATGATATAGCTCGAAAGTCCTTTAAGAGACCCCACAAAAAAAGGAGTATTAAGAAAGTTAGTGGAACTGATTACGCAAATACGAATCTATTGTTGCCTAAAGCAGCTGAAGCATTGAAAAAAATTGAAGAATCAAAGAAAATTGCAGAAGAATCGCAGAATAATATCTCAGACCCGCTTTTGTTGAACGATTTAGACATAAAAGATATCCCAGACATTGAAGTTGATAATGTTTCTGCATTTCCTACTGTAAGCGTGGTCGTGGAACCTCCATCTCCACCCCACAGCGAAGACAAAAAGAGCCTGAAAACAGGCGTTAGCCGAATGGCATCTGTTTTGTGTGACATATTTGAACAAGGCACCGATACTCTTAGCGTGTATTCGCCAGAACCGAATGTAGACATCAGTAGAGAAAGGAGACAGTCTGACAATCCTAAATTGCTGAGTTCGGATCCTGAGTATGGAAGGTTTCTGCGTTGTTCCCCAGCGGCGACTAGAAGGATTTCATGTGGTAGTCTCTTCAAACATGGCGAACCAAATAAGTAAGTAATGAATTAACAGAATATTGCTTTCGATTTGTTTTCTAGTATTTTCAAAATGAATTGTGTTATGTTATTTTTGTTCTTAGTTCAAAAATCATGATTTTAATATAAAGCACTAAACAATTTATCACCATAGCTTAGGGAAAACCATATCATCACTACCAGAATAACGAGTAACTCTGGTTGATTCACATGACGATTTAAGGTGTTTTTAAAAGTACCAAACCGGCACTGCGACACAATTTGCAAATATATCTAATTTTCTTCTAAAAGTTTGTTCATGAATGGAATTATGATGGGGTAGGAAAATTAAATTATCTTCTTGAGATTAATTACTCTTGAGGTCACTTAACGTTCTGGATTAGGGATGTAACTTTTGAGTTTCCTCCGGTTTACTTTATTTTTAGGGTTCCGTACCTCAAAAGGAAAAAACGGCACCCTTATAATCTCACTCCTGTGTCCGTCCGTCCGTCTGTCACAGTAAATTTGCACAGAAACTACTGGACCAATTGAGTTGAAATTTGTACACATACGTAAGTCTTTGACCGAAAGACGGCCGTGTAACATTAATAAATTATTTTTAAACATTAGGGGTATTTTTGGGGTGTAAATTAGAAAATATTAAAAAAAATGTTTTCAAACCGTATTGTGTGGTACCTACATCAAATGAAAGGGTTTGATATGACGATCTCAAATATATATATATCTTTATACTTTTGTAATGAGTAGTTTTGAAGTTATTAAACAAAATATGCAAAAAATTACCATCACCCCCACCCCTTATCTCCGAAACTAATAGGCCTAAAATTAAAAAAAAATACAGAAAATAGTTGTTTGCCACATGAAAACCTATAAGAAGTCTATGATATTTAAAGTAACATAGAAATTAGCTCAATATGTGTGCTTATTACGATAACATACTTATTTGCCGTTGGTAAACTAACCGCGACCTATGTTAATGTATGGGGACAACAGTTTTCCAACAGCAAAATTAAGTTTTTCTCAGTACAGTTTGTTTTTCGTTACACCAGCTAGTTCATCAGATGAAAGATTTTAATTTTAACCCTTCAGCAAAGATGTCAAAAACAAGTCTAGTTCATGTAGAAATGATGACGCTGATAGAAAATAAATTGAAACCGCAGTTCGAATTTCTGCAGTCTCCAGAATCATTGCGAAAACATTTACTAGCTGATTTTATAATTAAATCATCTCATCGCCTAATTTGTGGAAACTTGGGGTTCCCAAAGCGACAATTTTGTGATGGATGGTTTATAGATATGGGAGATAGAGCAAGTTTGCAGATTAGACGACAATAGTGTTTCGAATGCAAATCCGGGTTGGGACTCGATCGCATATATAAGTAATAGTTTTGCCACTGATCTAGATAATGGATCCACGAAAAGTGTTTTTGTAAATTAGTTCCGGGAGTGGACATTTCGAATGTTCGCCTCACGTTCAAAGGATTTGGAGTTCAATTCATTACCATATACAAATCACCAAATTGTCTTCCAAAATTTGGTGTCGAATGCATTAGGAACTTTATCAGTGCACACGAAAAGATAATTATAGCAGGAGATTTCAATATTAATTTTAGGGATAAATTAAAAAAAGAAATATCAGAATATCTTTTATCACTCGGTCTTAGACCTCGTATTCAAGAGTATAATAATCCACCAGACAAAATTCAACAATAGACAATATATTTAGCAATTTCCCTGTACAATCTGGCACTATACAATCTATACATACTTTCTTCAGTTAACACAAACAAATTGGGGTGAGATTTAAAAAAACTTACGTTACTTAAGTCCGATATAATCGGGTCTCAGAAACCACGGGGACCTACCTACACCGCGTCGCTCCGAGCTTTTTGTGGAGGGATGAATAAGCCTATTATTATTCAATTAGAAGAAATTGTTCTTATGTTGTTTAAAATTTTGTATTCAGCTTTGGTATATATACATTTTTTTATCTCCCTCTGTCTATATTAAATGACCCCATACATACTTCGTACATTTTGCTTTGGTGTTGGGCTCTGCTAACCCTGGACTTTCTGCAGCATTAAGCTGCATGTGCGAACTTATTGTAAGTTTAAATTTTATACTGGTCGCTTTCTGTCGTATATCGGTATTTTATAATTTTGAATTTGATTTTTGGCTGAGAACTTGAACATTTTAGCCGTCGTACCAGATCAGCGAGGAGAAAATTTTGAATTTTCTGAAAATTTCCTAGAGTTTCAGCTCAATTTAATTCAAGATATTGTGACGCCTGTTGTAATGCCGATTTTTGTTAAGTGATTGTACTTGTCGAAGTGTTACGTCGAATAATAATCCTAATCGCCCTTTTCCAAATGAAGGGTTGATGACTTTTGCCGCTGTAATCGGATGCTAATTAATCCAATATTTTGAATATATTGCCTATCATTCACGGTTCACCCTTCACCCTCTACTGTCATCCACTACGCCTGCATCGTGGTATAAGCCAGGAGATTGTATGCGAGTCAGTTTGCCAGCGTCATCTGATCGTGGGAGGGAGACCAAGAATATACCGGATCGCAATGTTGGATTTTTTTTAAATGACACAGGTACCCCGTATTAGTGGCACGACTAGGTGACGGTTTTCTCCTTAGTTACGAATTGGTTACATATTATTTACAAAATTCAAAATGGGTGTCTATCGCCCTGTAATTATTCGAGCCTATTTGGTCGTATTCTTCGGTCACCCGGCGCGAACCATAATCATTAAAACACACATCCATAACACACACACGCAGAACTCATACTCGATCATTTACTAATTGTTGTACTGGGACAAGTGTCGCTCAGTGCCCCATACCTAGGCCGTAGCATACGATTCATTTGCGTTTATGTTATGATATTTCAGGAGACGGTTTGGTGACCCTGTGGTCACGCAAACCCGCAATTTTGCCCGCGAGTTCTGAGAGTTTTGTTTATATTCTCTTTTATTCCCGCGTGTCAACCTGAAAGTAAACGTGCTCTATCCAATAAATGTGTAACGATTGTGTGTTTTTTTTATTTTACAAATTAGGGCACGAAGTGTTAAATTCTACGTACACTGGGCGAAACTAAGCCGAGCTAGCGGTATTTTTTAGCGGCAATTTTTTTTTTAATATGAATAAAAATAACTATGAATAAATAATTACATAATAAATCGGAAAATCTGCTTGTAAGTTATAACACAGTACTTTTACAGCATAGGGTGCGTCCACATTTGTATCATTTGCCCGACCAGATCTTCGTTCCGTGGCATGATCGCGTGTCACGATCACGCGTTTGGACGTTGCGCCGATCCGATCGCTCGAAATCCACGTTGATACGCGTATCACACACTTAGATCGGGCAAGCAAGGCAATGATCGCGAGCAAATGATACAATTGCGGACGCACCTTAAGGTGCGTCCACATTTGTATCATTTGCCCGTATCAGATCATCGTCGCGTGGCATGATCGCGTGTCACGATCACGCGTTTGGACGTTGCACCTATCTGATCGCTCGAAATCCATTTTGCTACGCGTATCAAACCCTCGGATCGGACAAGCGCGGCATGATCGCGACGGTGCGACGTCCACAGTAGCGATCATGACACGCGACCTTGCTACGCGGTCATGATACGCCGCGATCCATCTCAAGTCGGTTTTTGCCCGATCATCTTCTGTCTCGTACATTGCAGCTACGCGTGAAAGAGATGGCCGAGAGGCGTGGCTTGATTCGCTGGCGCAGGTGTGTTACGGCGAATTTCCAAAGTACTGCCATTTTTAGTTGCTACGCGCGCGGTGCCGCCGACGCATGGGCTGTCCACGCTGGTGCTCGGCGCTCGCGGCTTATCAGCTGTCATGATAATGATCTTCAAGTTTCTGCACGGGTGTCAACCAATTTGATGTGCGATCGCAGAGTGCAACAGTTTTACACGGAACACAACGCTACTACAGAAGAACGATCAAGCGAAAAATAATGATCGGCGAAATGCCAAAATGATCGGAGCGGTGAAACGATACGGCTAGCGTCCAATCTGCAGCATGCAAAATGATCGGCGCGGTGATCGGATACGGTGATACGCTACGGCTTAGTGTGGACGCGTTTGGTCACGTGGCGGCGCAAATGATATGGAATGCCGGCAGTGAGCGTCCAAGCAGCGCGATACGCAGTCATGCCACGGCACGATGATCGGATACGAGCAAATGATACAAGTGTGGACGCACCTTTAAAGCAATTAAGAGACGAACGTATTTAAAGATGAGTCGTTGTAAGTATTACTTTGATTTAAAATAAGCCATTATGACACGAAGTGATTATTTGGAGGAGGTCACGAAGTGAGCGAGGACAAATATGTCTGAAGCCACGTGTTAAACACTCTGCTGTTCACTTCGACTGCGAGAAAATAAAATAGACTTAACATTAAAATTGTATATATCATGAAAAAGTAAAAGTACAGTTTGAGCAATTCTATCAGAAAGTTTGGTCAATCTGATCAGGTTGGTTTGTTTGTTTTTAATTATTTGTAAGGTGTATGTAGCTGGCAGCAAGTTTTTTTTTTTCAGTGGGATTATATGAATTTCTTTTAAACCCTAGGGGCTAAATGTACTATTTTAATCTCGCTTCGCGTAGCTATCATGACGTACTTTTTGAGCACGAGAAGTGAAAACACAAAAACTATTTCCCTGGCAACTGGCAGTCGTAGTGGCCTATGCGTATAAGCGGGAGTCTCCAATACCACCATACCATTGCGTCTCCATGTTTAATATTGGAGATACGGCCATTGTACGAATGATCCCTCTGTGCGAATCCACCACAGTTTCCACTATTATACATGAAACCTAATACAGCAGTATTTCGCATCCGTCACATGCAATGCAGCTTAGGGGTTGAAATACTCTTCGTTGACTCGACAATGCGTCGGGCGTCCAAATCTCACAACTTGTTTTTTGTTTGTTGAACTAATCTTGTAGCCCAATACATGCAATCTTTTTGTAAGACATTTGTATACGAAAAAAATCGGATATCCAAGATCTAATATCTCGTTCTTTACCTACTCATGTCCTATTGGTGATATAATCGAAACCGATTTTTCTGTCGTCACATAATCTATTTATTTTATGAAATACTGACTCGTTTTCCGAATACCATTTCTTGTTATACGGTTCAAATATGACAGAGCAACTCTTCGATACGTTAAGATTCTATTTAATTTAATATAAAATTATCAATATATACCTTTTTGATTTTTATAGGTATACATCAGTAATTTAGATTGTCCTATGATTGAATATATTGAATTTACATTGATTATTTGATTTGTTCTACAGATTATCTACCTCCATGTCATCCGTTTGGGGTGAATCGGGTGCCGTGGGGGGGGCTAGCGGCTCCTCTAAATCTGAATCAAACGAACGCGTGAAGAAGCTACCTATTATTAACCCACTGGTTCAGCTCCCAGCTTGGCCTCATGTCACACAAGGCTTTATAAGTCAGTGCCTCTTAGCCAACGCCGACGCTCTTTGCGCTGCCGTGAGTCCTTTAATGGACCCCGATGAAACACTTCTGGAAGGATTTTACGAAAAAGCAGTGATGAATAACTATTTCGGTATTGGCATTGATGCAAAAATAACACTCGATTTCCACAACAAACGGGAAGAGCACCCTGAAAAATGCCGGTCACGTGCGAGGAATTACATGTGGTACGGTGTACTTGGTTCCAAGGAGTGGGTGAATAGAACGTACAGGTAAATTTATGTTCATATTTTAAAAATAGTGATTGTTTGCCTTGTCTTTCCATCAAACATGTTTTAGACTTAAGCGTAGCTACAAAGTACCTAATGTGATATTTTTTCACGTTGTTTTAACATCTCTAATCATAAGGTAATTTTAATCAATACTAGAAACTCTAAAATTAGATTACATGTTAAAACGTAGTAATAATTTTTAGGCACCTCGGTCAACGAGTGCAGCTAGAATGCGACGGACAAAGGATACCGCTGCCTGAACTACAGGGCATTGTTGTACTGAACATTTCATCATTTATGGGCGGTACGAACTTTTGGGGAGGAACAAGAGCTGATGACATTTTCTTGGCTCCATCCTTTGATGACCGCATCCTCGAGGTAGCATATCAGTTAATGACTCATGAATTTTGTGAAGCACAGGGTCATTTGCCTAAAACATACAAAATATTCGTTACGCAGGTGGTAGCAGTATTCGGTTCGGCTCAAATGGCCGCTTCCCGGATTATCAACCTGCAGAAGCACCGGATCGCACAGTGCCGCGTCGTGCAGATCAACATCCTAGGCGACGAGTGCGTGCCCGTGCAGGTGGACGGCGAGGCGTGGCTGCAGCCGCCGGGCTCTCTGCGCATCATCCACAAGAACCGCGCGCAGATGATGTGCCGCTCGCGGACCCTTGAAACCAGTCTCAGGTACTTCACGCTAACACATCATTTTTCATCATGACGGCAAGTGTCGAATGAATTTCGTTAACTATCCTGCAATAAACGCGGTCATCCTAGGCTGTAATGATATATACAGACAGGAATCCTGGGGGCAAAATTTAATGACAGGTAGGGGACTCCTGTATCGATAAAATCAATTACCGATGGTTTTTTTCTATATACTAGTGATCGTCTCCAGCATTGTGTTTTTTTTGTAAGTATTGTACTGAAGATGAGTATGAAGTTCATACATAGCTTATTTTTTAAATGATCGCTAGTTTATAGCTAGGTTGTAACATTGCGCTATGAAATAGTTAATATATTGCACTATGAAATAGATAATTAGATTGAAGTAGCTTACCTGCTTAGATACTCACTATGAAACAATACTTATCAATGTCAATTTTGCCAAATTTTACTTAGCAACCAACTTTTTGCCGAAGTTTCATTTGGCAAACCAATCGTTGGCATAACTTTGCTTCGTACTTTTCTTATTTGGCAACATTTTTATATTGCAAACTTTTACTTCGATAAACTTTTATGTTGCAAATAATTATGAAACAAATGATTTACTTAGGCAAATAACAAATCAAATATAAACTTTGCAGAATGACCACCACTACTACTAGAGTAGAACACAATGGACAAAGTGGAGCGCGAGTTAACAGTAGCTTAAGTTAGGTTTGTATTCTGACCGTTTATAGCGGAGCGCCAAAATGCTTGCTGGCATGTACACAATAGATAAAATGGATCATGGGTCAAAAATGGGCTAGAAACACGAGATTGAAATGCTATACTGAGCGATGAAGTATGTAAACAAATGCCCCTGTTCCATCTGTCCCCACCGCCACATCCCGCCTGATAGGGATGGATGAAATTTCACACCTTTCTCTACCACGGTACTCAGAGGTTAGTAGGGACGATTGGAATTTCTTCCATCTTTCTCTACTACCGTCCCTTGGTAGGGACAGTTGGAATTTCTTCCACTCGTCCCTACTAGCTAGCTTTTTGGTAGGGACTCGTTTTTTTTTTCCAATCACCCCTACTAGACTGATCTTAATTTTTTTTGGACATAAAGTTTAGAAACATAAAGGGGGGTAAGGCATGTAATTTATGCTACTTTCAAAGCGATTATTTCCGAAATTAATTCGATCAATTTTTATTTTTAGAAACCTCAAAATGATTTTAAAATAACTATCGAAATAAGTGCCACACAATACATTTGCTAAAAAAAATTGTCGGTTACATGTATGGAGTGCCTCCCTAGATTTATTTTTATTATTTTTCAACCATCAAAATGATGATGATGATGATGATG
Source organism: Hedya salicella (assembly GCA_905404275.2). Classification (NCBI taxonomy): domain Eukaryota; kingdom Metazoa; phylum Arthropoda; class Insecta; order Lepidoptera; family Tortricidae; genus Hedya; species Hedya salicella. The sequence continues at coordinate 41,899,070 of FR990096.1, forward strand.
ATGATGTCCTCCCAGACTTATCCGTCGACGGCGCACCCTGACAGATTTCTTTTAGTCCTGTTGTTCTTTGCGTGCGTGAGCGCGAATGTGACTTGCCAAACCAAATTTGGTTTTAAAGGTATGGCAGCATCTAGCACAGTAAAGCTCTCCATAGGAATTGTAAGTATAGTGGTAGGTGCGCTTGGGTTGAGTTTTGCGAGTTTGGCGTCAAGATCTTCGAAACGGGTGCGTTCAAAATTGTTAAGACCCGTATTGACAGCAGTTCGCCAGTCCGATATCTGAACAGCAAGCTCCTCCCACGATTCACATGATATTCCTGTTGCGGCTAGATGGCGCTTCAGGACGTCTTATAGCGCAAGTATTGACCGCCAGCTATACGTTTACCCGAGGCAAGCTCTGAGTAAAAAACTGCTTTAGGTAGTCGGCATGGTTCCATACGCACAAGGTGTCCATACCTACGCAACACAAACCCTTAGGGATGGTTGAAAAAAAATCCGCGAGTCCCTACCAAAAAGCTAGCTAGTAGGGAAGAGTGGAAGAAATTCCAATTGTCCCTACTAAGGGGTAGCGGGGTAATTTTCGCTGATACATAAGAAAACCTATTAAATCCATACTAATATATATGTCTGTCTGTCTGTCTGTTACCTCTTCACGCTTAAACCGCTGAACCGATTTGGATGAAATTTAGTTTGGAGATAGTTTGAGTCACAGGGAAGGACATAGGCTACTTTTTATTCCGGAAAAATATCCTGATCCGCGATAAACGAATTTAAGGCGGACGAAGTCGCGGGCAGAAGCTAGTATTTTATATTTAAGAGTGAAAATAGAAAATGCCTCTTAAAAATAGGATACTTGCTTCAAAAACATCCTGAAATAAAGAAAAGTGGAAGCTGTAACAAATGTAAAGTCACCTTTCATCGCAAAAAAAAACAATATTTTGTTAGGCATATAAAATCCGAAAGACAATTATACAAAGACCTAACTATGTTTATGGTGGCCTGAAATATATCGTGGTATCAACTATAAAATCCAAATTTTTATGGTTTTATTCAAAATTGCATTTCTGGACGATTTGTTCCTGATTCGTCATATTCCTGATTGGTCATATTCCTTATTCGACACTTTCCTAACTGGTCATATTCCTAACACGTCGTATTCCTGATTCGTCATACCATGTTCATTTGCCTGCACAAACGTATTATAAAATCAATATAAGAGCAATATGACGAGTTAGGAAGAATAGGTTTATTTGCAAAGCCCGGACGATGGGAGCAAAAATGCACTTTTCACTAGTGCTTAATTAAATATCGACTATTCTATCGACATCCATACGAACAATTTTTGAATCAGAAATTGATTGATCAAACTTATTATCGTACAGGTCAGGTTGCTACATAATATTACATCAGGTACCTAGTAGCTTATTATATATTATTTCAGATAACTAATTATATTACATACTATAATTATTATCAATATTACGGGTCACGGGAATGATTGTAATAATAAAATAAGAGTAACAATTATAAAAAGATACTTTTTTCATAACTTACAAACCTCTTTCATATCATATTTGCTTATCGCAATTATAAACAACCGCTATCTGACATTATTGACTCATGACTTGATTGACTCAAGTCAATCAATGTCAATCTTAGAAATTACATTAAGACGAATTAATTTTCTATCATTAATTCATTAACATTATCGAGCTGACATGCCATGCAAAAAGAAACTACGTACTTGGATAGCCGATTACGCGGAATACATAGAAGATTGAGGTGAAGACTTCTTTTGTAAAAAATGTGAAATGAAAATGTTACATACCAAATTTTCCGTACAAAGACACATCAGAAGCAAAAGGCACAGCGGCGTCTCAACAAAAACTCGAAATTTATTCAATCTTGAACTGTTAAAGTTTATTTTGACTTGCAACATCCCCTGGACCCAGATTAAGAACCCCATTTTCACCAATTTCATTTCCAATTGCATATCCGGAAAATTTAGTAAAGATATATATATATTCCCGATGAATCTTTTCCAAGAAAAACTACTTTGGACATCGCGTATAAAGAGAAAATGCATCAAATCCGGACTGAACTGGCAAATGCTAAAATTTACGTAAGCGTAGACGAATCCACAGATGCCAACGGACGACAAATAGGAAATGTGGTGGTTGGAGCTCTATTAAAAAAAAAATGGGTACCCCACACATCATATCTAGTGTTTGTTTAGACGAAGTTAATAATGTGACTATATCAACTCTTATTACAAATGCCTTGGAGAAATTATGGGGAAATGACCATAACAAACACGACCAAGTTTTGTTACTCCTTACAGATGGCGTAGCCTATATGCTAAAGGCAGGAAGGAACTTAAAAAGACTTTTTCCCAATCTAGTGCATGTTACATGCCTAGCCCATGGCGTGAATAGGGGAGCTGAACAAGTTCGATGACTATTTCCCTCTGTGAATAATTTAATCGCATACACAAAAAAAGTGTTCCTAAAATCGCCTAAAAGAATAAGAACGTTTCGTCCAATGTTACCAACTATTCCTTTACCACCGCAGCCAACTCTAATAAGATGGGGAACATGGATAGACGCGGCCTGCTATTATCATAAATATTTACCTGATAGGGAATCAATGTATATTTTGAAAGGAAAACGTGCTATGAACGATATCAATATTTTGAACGATCTAAAATGGATAAAACATAACGTGTCAATAATACCTGGTACCATAAAAGGATTATTCGACGCTAATGCCATTATTGTTTCTTCCTATTCGTAATTCTGCACAATATGGATTCCACACATTTGCATTTGATCTCATTCCTTATTCTTCGCAGTCATTAGTTTTATACAATCCGGTTTCTTCCTAGTCGCGATTCTGCACAACGTTCACGTGTTGATCACTTTCGTTTAGCTGGACACGTCTTACTTTACGTCGTTTTATCCTGGCATAAGAAAGTGTAAGGGCAAGCGGGGGATAAATACATAAACGAATCTTCGGACTGTGCGTAAAAGGTGAACAATATAGAACTGCGATAGTACGGAACACTAATTGCCGAGTTCCGACTCGCACTTGGCCGATTTTTTTTAAATAATACCAACCAGCAAAATTTAGCACAACCAAATAAATATGGTGATATATATTAATTATGAGTATTTATAATCCATTAGGTACAGTCAGCGTCAGATATATTGTAGCAGTCAAAGTTGCCAAATGGTTTGTCACATCATACATTTTCTATGGTGTGACCAACTATTTGATAATTTTGACTGATATGGCGCTGATTGTACTTGATATTTGAGGCAGGTGTAGATACCGGTAGCGAGATTAAACCTTTTAACTATCTTTAACCGGTATGCAAATAAATCTTCAATTGTAACATTTTTGGTTTACTTTGCACTGCAGTACTAAGTTATCTAAATGTGGTCATGAACAGTCAGTGTCATAATAGCTAGTAGCATCTAAAGTAGCCAAATAATTCGGTACATTATATAAATTCTATGGTGTACCGAACTATTTGGCTACTATAGATGCTACGTACTATATGACGATGACTGTACAGGACCACCATTTAACGATAAAACTCATATTGGATTTCCACACTGTATAAACGAAAATAAATAGTAAAATGAATAAAACAAAAATATGCATATACATCTTTTGTAACAGTTTCTTTAATCGCTTTACGTTCTTACATAAAATAAAAATAAATAAACCTTTACCCATGCAGAGTTGTTTAACTGACCATACACATTTACTTTAAAATTCGACCTTACAAAGAAAGGTACCAAACTGTCCGGCTCCGATCCGATCAAAATATTTTAAACAACTTTCTAACATTATATAAAAATACTTTTAATTTAACTATGTTATTGGTATCTCTTTTCAAAGAAGAAGTAAGTTCAAGTCAACATAATATTAATACAACCAAGGTTGCCAAACCAACTTTACGCTATCACTGTTTTGATGATGACTATACTTAAGTAACAGATTAAATATTTTATCATAGGAAAACTCATAAAAAAATTATTAATTTACAGGCAGTTTAACAAAAAAAAAGTCTAAAGTACGGTCTTGTTAAAAAATATTGTAGTCCGAACTGTCACTTTGTACGACGTGGTCATTATCATGATCAGAACTGACATCCGTTTCTAGGCCACTACTCTCATCCGATTCTGAGCTAGGGCTGTCATAATCTTCAAAAATGTAATCATCATAATTACACATGGCTTTTAAGGCTTCTGCTATTGATATTTCGTGGTTTGCAAACTTCTCAATTATATCTGCACCTGTATAATGACCAATTCTTCGTCTTTTGGGATCTTGCTTTTTACATCCAGCAAGACTTCGTTTAATCTCGAAATCTTGGTGTTTAGCTTCTTTTTTTAATTGACTTAGAAACAAAAATAATTTAGGGTGGCGACCAAATCTGATACCAATTCGATTATGCCAACCTTCCAGAAAATTGGTAGTTTTATTCAGCTCGTTGTGGCAACTAAACATCTCTGGTTTTATTTTATTCATCCACTCATTTTTATAGTATTTTTTGAACAGATTAAATACTTATGTATGAGGCATAAGTTCAGTAATGATACGAAAACCTTCCTGTATATCAGCTGGCGGAAATTATGCTAATTTACATAATTGTCTTGTTACGTTTTTACCAAGGGGATGTCCTGTTACTTCAAGTTCTTCAGCCTTTCTCCAAATGGATTGTTGAAAATGGAAAAAACATCCTTTTATAATCACATTATTGAATACTGTTTTTAACGCATTTGTAGCGGCTAGTTCATAGTCACTTTTAAATTGTAATACATTCAGTGACAGTTTTTCTTTGAAAACAATAGTTCGTATGTATTTTGTGATTTGTTTGGGAGTAAAGCGTAAATTACAGATACGATAGTAGTAGCCTCATCCGAGTATCTTTTTAAATCTGCATGCAGCGTATATAATTGAAAGAATGGTGAAGGTGTTACTTTAAAAGTTCCATCCCCTAAAAAAAATGTTGTCTTCTGAATCGTTTCCCTGCCTAGAGATGTAGCAAACGCACAAATATTGAACTCGTCACTAACCAAGAAGTCCTCTGAAAGAATTTCGGGCAGTGTTATGTCGTCAATATTTTGAAAAGTACTTTTGTCGACCATTAACGCTTTGTACCGTCGTTTATATAATGAGTCTCTTACCGTTTTAAACTCAGGAATCTGTTTAGATTCAATCACGGACGCTTTCTCCTTTAGAAGTGCAAACTCCTTTTCAAATACGTTTTGAACGGGTTTCATGGTTTTGGTCACTTCTGACCTACAATTGTCTAAGCAAACATCGACTTTATTTTGAAATTTATTAGGCTTACACATATGTTTACTCAGTTTTAGCACATTGTTATCTTTGCCAATGGTGATTGATGCACTGCACGATATCATATTTACGCATCGCCAGTTTGATCCCTTGGCACGGTTACCTCGAAAATAATACTTGTATCCACTTTTGAGAAGAATATCCTTCCCCTTCTCGCTTTTTATAAATACGACTTTATCGTCGTTTTCCTCCATCTTTCAGTTTATTATCACTTTAATCACTCAAAATTGTATAAACATATAATTATTGTACTGAGAAATGGAAACCATTTGACAATTCAGAGTATGTTAATTGTGACAATGGCTCCGTCAAGTGGCCAGTGAAGTGATTTATTTTTGATAAAGAAACAGTTTGTATACTATATAATGGATAAGTCGGGGTATGTCGTGCTAATAGTTAACATAGTAAGAAACGCCATTCCGACTAATATGATCAATATCTCCGAAAAAACTAGTAAAACTCGCTGAATGGGTATGTACAATGTACCAACATGGGAAATAAATTGATAGCTTTTTAACTGCTTTTCGTCAAGCAATACCCCGCTTGCCCTTACACTTTCTTATGCCAGAATAAAACGACGTAAAGTAAGACGTGTCCAGCTTAACGAAAGTGATCAACACGTGAACGTTGTGCAGAATCGCGACTAGGAAGAAACCGGATTGTATAAAACTAATGACTGCGAAGAATAAGGAATGAGATCAAATGCAAATGTGTGGAATCCATATTGTGCAGAATTACGAATAGGAAGAAACAATAATGGCATTAGCGTCGAATAATCCCCATAAAACAGTTACAAAACCAAAATGTAAGCCTGGAAACCAGCTTGAATATCGTTCAAAAGTCGAAAGTGCACTTGTCAAGATTACGTTTACATCCTCAAGGCAAAGTTATTCACAATAAATATCAGAATGTGTTGAAGAAAAACGTTGGCGTGTCAACTTTAAAAATCTTAAATAACTTGATATCTGGAAAAGAAGTAGAACTGCGTAGTACAGAAGTAATTCATAACCACTATGAGTTATTTAAATTTGCCCCAATTACTACAGTAGATTTAGAACGGTCCTTTAGTTGGCTGAAATGGATTTTATCACCTAGGCGAAGGAGTTTAAAATCGGAAAATGTAGAAAAAATACTAATTGTTTATTACGAAAACTATATAAAATATTTAAAAAAGTACAAACAGCTCATTTTAATTTCATTTACAACTACCTATAATTTTTCTGAATTTTGTAACGGTGGTCCAGTCCATCGTGCTTTTTATCGACATTTTATCGACTTATAAAATGTGTGTCCTCGTACTATTGAGACGTCAACGCATAATTTCTCCCGTCATCCGGGCTTTGTTTATTTGGTTTAATTTTAACAGGTCATATAGTACCTCTCAATACAAACAACTTTTCGTACCTAGGTAACTTTCCTAACCTACGCAACTTTTCTAAGTATGTTGGGAGACATTTCAGAAACGAAAAATAAAAGCTGCTATTTCATACTATGTATTAGTAGTAACACGACCAAAATGTAAGGAACGGGCTATATTTTCCGTTTACGATAGTTCACTTTTTGCCATACCTGAGATCCATCAATTATGAAGTTATATAAATAAAAATTTCTGTACATTGAAGGTATTGAAAAAAGGCAAACGGTATTCTGGAGGTCACTGAATCAATTTATGTTTTTCTCTGTTTTTGCGGCGTCATCACGTCAAAACTGCTTGACAGATTTCAACCAGATTTGGTACAAGGATAGCTGGATATCTGAGGATGGTTATAGTATATTTAATTCTCCTCCGCGAACGAAGTTGTGCACCTTCTAGTGTTATATATTTTAATATTTCACTACATATATAATTTAAGTTTGAAGTAAGTTTAGGAAAGTAACTGATTGCGCAGGACTTGGGATGAAAAGCAGCAGATGAAGGCTCACGCGGCGCCTGGGCCGCCTCCACCGATGCCGCCGCCGCCGTCAGCGCGCGCACCGATGTCGGCCGCCGAGAATGCGGTGCTGCTAGCACTCCTCGACGAAGTAAATACGCTCGTTAAACACGTAAGTACAACTCATTCTCAACATAACCAACTATAGTCGACGTTATCCCTATTATTGATCTAACAAGCGCTGCGATGCGAGTGAATATCGGGTATCGTTTGTCATTCGATCTGAAATTTGAACCGGGTAGAAGACACCATATATTACTATCTAATCATATTTTGCTTTGGCCTAAATTTACCATTATGTTATTAATGTCTGAGCTAAAGAGCTAAATAAGGGAAACATGCAGTTAATACTCAGTACTAGTTGTCAGACCCCGTCAGTAACTAGAGCAACTTTATTGCAAATACGATTAAATTGTAGTAACATGTCAAACAATTTGATTTACCTATTGTCAGGCGCAATTGTCAGGCGCAAAGCATTGCGCTATAATGCTGCAACTACCTACAGGCTGGGCTTATTAATGAGGCCAGTCAATGGTTGAATAGACGAAATGTATAACTGTTGAAGATTTTTAATGAAATATATATAGAAAAGTAAATACATATAATGAAATAACACAAGTAACGAATCTGTTCCTTTTTTGTAAAATTTTATATATAATGTCTCGTATTACAATACATGCCTACTACACAATATGAATTGTTATTCATTAATTATTATTTAAGAGCTTAACTCTTGTAGATGCAGTTCCTTCCAGTCCTTTCTAATTAATAGAAGTTCTTTAACTTCTTCACACGTCATGACTCTGGGCCTTCCTCTTCCTCTCCCCCCCCCCAATTCTCTCCCCCCTAATTATGTTTTGTATTAGATCGGGGTGTCGTATTAAATGTCCTGCCATTTCTATAGCACGTTGTTCTTTTCTCTTTTACCGTTCCCAACACCTCCTCATTGGTGACTCTCTCTGTCCTACTAATTCCCTCCATTCTCCGCAAGTGTCACGTCTCAAACGACTTTGTTATGATTAGTGTTGCCAACTGTCCCGCATTTTACGGGACGTCCTGTATTTCATGCATAAATTTCTATATCCCGCCGGGATAACCAATATCCCAATCCATACTAATATTATAAATGTGAAAGTGTGTCTGTCTGTCTGTCTGTCTGTCAATAAATGGAAAAACATGACCTTTTGTTCATTTGACATTGTGACATTTTCATTTCTAAGCAATTAATAAACAATTGGTAACCTAGCAACAGTATTACTACCTACACGACTAAGCAAAGAACACACCTTCCGTATATGACGTATCATACAAATACGAGTATATCTTAATATAGCCGGATAATAGCCCGTTGTACATTTTTGACTTGCGATCATCTCTGAATGATAAACATTTTGTTACAAAAATATGGTTTATAAATAAGATAAATACATAAAACGAGTTCTTTTTAACATGAAATGGAAAATCATCACTTATTGTTAACTCTGAAATTTTTATTCCGTAGAATTATAAAGAAATAATTGCTTTGAAACCAATATGACGCGTTAATAGTACCTGTTTGCGTAACTGGATGGCGTTAGTTGTAAACGATATCAACGCAGAAGTACTGAACTTAGAGACTTGAAATTTTCACATAACAGTAGACACTATATATAACGTAGGTAGGCAAGGAACAAGAAAGGATTTTTGAAAATTCATCTCTTAACGGGTTAAATAGGGAATATGCATGAATTTTAATTTTTGCTTTATTTAAAGCTCATTCATGTAACAAACAGTAGACAAAAAGAATTTTTCGAATAACTATAAAAACAACCACGGTATAAGCCATAAAACATTTCATTCTATCTCTTTCTAGCAAAACAGAATGTTTATGTGGCCGGAGTGCACCATGACGTAACAGTGGACGTCGGACCTCTCCGTCTAATTAGTAGATTAAAATGCCTATATCTTGCGTATTTATTGGCCGATTTAAATTTTATTTTCACTTTTTGAAATAGTTTTTACGGTATTTTGATATTTAGTTACGAAAAGCGTTAAAAAAATCATGCAGGTACCCTATTGGGGTTGAAAGTTTGTATTGAAAATCTGTAATTATTTGAGTAACTATATATTTCGGGTATAATTTCTTCATTTTAAACTAAGAAAACTAATTTCAGCATTCTTGGATCATCCCTGGAAGGGTTAAAATAAGGGGTAACAGTCTGGGACACAAATACAATGGCGCATAAAGGGTGTTGTGAAGCGCTGAATAGAACTTTGAAAGATATTAAAGGAAACGATGTTATGATGGGTGGAGTAACTATGTTATTAGCTGAATCCTTTTGTCATTTTGTCAGACTCTGCCCGTATTTCCGAGGGGAACTCGAGCTGATGAAGTTAAAACTTGCATTAAGGCTCCAAATATTTAGCCTATAATGAAAAAAACTCCACCTTAAGATAAATATGCGAGTGGCTCAAGAGCGATATTGGCGCTGGAGAATTCTCCGAACTTCTTCTTAAAATAGAAAATGGAGAATATCCCAAGACTGAGGGAAGGATTACAATTCCATCGGATCTCGCCTTAGTTGTGCGGACCGTTGACGACCTAATCTCTCAAATTTACCCAGATGTTCTAAATCTACAGAGCAAGTCCATAGAGTGGTTGTGTGAATCAGCAATTCTGACACCTAAGAACGACCGCTTCCGTTATTAATAACATTTTATTGAAGTCTTTCGAAGGTTCAGAATACGAATACACGTCTGTAGACTCGATCTGTAGTGAACACGGATGATGCCATAAACTATCGCGTAGAGTTTTTAAATGCACTTAACCCACCCGGCCGACCTTCTCACATACTTATCTTAAAAGTGGGTGCTCGAGTAATACTGCTGCGAAATCTCAATCAGCCAAAGTTGTGCAATGGAGCCAGGCTGCGTGTGAAATCCTTATATAAAAACGTTATAGAAGCCATTGTAATTACTGGCTCTGCTGAAGGTGAATCTGTGTACATACCCCGGATACCATTTTTACCCTCGGAATACCCATTCGAATTTAAAAGGCTGTGAGGTTTGTTTCGCGATGACGATCAATAAGTCTCAGGGTCAGTCACTGAAAACAGAAGGAATAGATCTTAGGGGAGACTGCTTCTCGCACGGTCAGTTTTAAGTGGCTTGCTCGAGAGCAAGCTATCCACGCAGCTTGGTGGGGTCTGTTAATGTGGTATATAAAGAAATACCTATTGCAAAACCTACCTAATGTTCAATATTATCAATAGTTCAAACTCAATTGTCCAATAACATCTGTTCTTTTTTCAAATTACATGTATATAACAAATTAACGTGACTTATAACTATTGACAGACAATGCATAGCCTAAACTGCCGACGGTAGGAATACGAGAATCGAAACACGTATTCCGTTAGAGATCTATGTAGAGGCGCACTAAAGAAGGATTTTTGAAATTTGAGCTATATGCAGACGAAGTCGCGGGCAAAAGCTAGTAACCAATATACTCGTACTTATAATTTATAGCTCAAATTGTTTTGACGAACGATTATTTTCGCAAATATCCCTTAAATGGAATGACGTTCATAATAAATGCGCATCGAATTTGATTAAAGCTGAACTGATGACCATGTTTAATTAAATATGATTTTGACTGTGTTTCTTTTTATAATTATGTGAAAGACAAAATGATATGATATGTGCACTAAAATCTGTAACAAAATATAGTTTTAAGTCTACATAAAATAAATGTTGACTAGAGAACTCCATGTTTTTTATTTGTCCCACGTGAAAATGACAAATCCCGTATTTTATTAAGATTTGCGAATGCGAACATTTTATCCGTTCAGGCCCAAAAAATCGTTGGCAACCCTAGTCATGATCCATGTCTCGCAGCACACATATAATAAGTTTGAATAAAACGTTTCCGGATAGATTAGGCCATTTTTGATTTGAATATGAGCTTCTTACTGTAAAAGGTGTTTAGCCATTGCTATCCTAGTTTTAATATCTGTTGTGAGTGGAATTAAAATTTCATACAAAATCCCGTTCCCCAACCAGTAGGAAAAAGATTGAAGTTAGCTACTTTAGTTCGGAATGACGTATGCATTTTTTTTTACTTAAATGTATCTCTTTTTGATAAGTTATTTAGGGTGGTTTAAGAAAGAGACCCGATAACGACATCAGTAATAGGTACTTTAACACAAAAACTAGTTTTTTGCGAATTTTGAGTTTATACGGCTTATTTCAGTTGTTTCTTATGTCAGTTGCTTATGGCGGCGCTGCTTGACTGTCGTATTGTTTCACTTCTCAAAGTGAAAAAATATGCCTTATTGATTTGTAAAATAGTGTATTAATCGTTCTAGAAAATACAAAAAAAAAGATGGAATCATTTTTCACATGTTAAAAATATTGTTTAGGGATGGTGTTATGCCACCTTACAACATCAAAATGTTAGTATGACAAAGGTATTAAGATACCTATTGAACATTTGATATATTATTTGTTGAGATACATGTTTTCATGCACATAACTATTTTATATACAGTGTTCGAAAAAGGTGCAATTTGATTTAGAAGTTATCATACACTTTAGGAATATGATGTTACCGACGGTTACTGCATCTGATCTGGTTCATCCTAACTAGACTTTTGATTTTGATTAGACTAAAAAACTATATGAGTTCGGGATCACGGGCATATCTACTTTTAAGTCTTTTAACCGACTCCAAAAAAGGCGGAAGGTTTTCAATTCGTCGTAATGCTTCTTGCTTTTATTTTATAGCGAGTATTTGTTCCCTGATCATTTGAAAACGATTTTGGCCTATTTTAGATTTTTTTTGCTTAAAAAGTGGTATCTTCAAATGACTAAGTCTCATATAATTTTGGTAAAAATCTCATGATCAGATCCATGACGAATCGACAGAAATTCACAAGTATTGAAGTTATGTTCATAGCGATTTTGGTATTTAAAGAAACAAGTCGAGCATTTGCTTTCAAAAATATGCATTGGCAAAGTAAACTGATGAAGAAGACCACAGAAGGCCACCGAAACTCCTCAATGATAAAATAATTTAAAGGTAAATGACAAGATATCTAGATTAAGATAGTTTAGCGACTTCATAGTCACAAATTTAAATGGTCCTGATGCGAATGGTACCATCGATCTGAATTGATGATGAAACCGGACGGTAGGCACCTGATCTGCGTAGTAAAATAATGTATATAAATATATATTGCTATACCTATAGGGCCCGTTATCTCGATGGACCTATTTAACGTTCATAATTTTCTTTATAAAATACATATTTGTGACAAGATCCATCAAGTTGATTCTAAAGAGCTCAAACTCGGTAGGATTGCGGTAACTAACAGAGTTCCTATGCCCACCTTTCGTCTTCATCATTATATAAGCTCGATATTATCATAATATTGCATTGTCACCAAACTTACAAAAGTGTGCTAAAATTTAGTACAATTAGAAACCGGCAAATGGTTCTAATTTAGCTTCCAAGATTTGACCCATACAAACATACTAACACGGCAACAATAAAAGTACGCAAGCTCCATTTTTGCGTTGTCTTAAAGTACTATAAAAGTTATGATTGCCAGTAGTTGATTTTCTGTTTCTATTTAAGTATTTAGCGAGCTATAAAATATGCAAACTCCTATGGTCGTCTAGTATTCATCACAGTATAAGTCTGCTACATGTTAATAGGAGACTAGTGTGATTTGCGTAAACATAAAATTAAATTTAAGTAATACGACAATTCTGCCTACAAAATTACTCTTTATTGCATGTGACCATCTACTAGGTATGCGTTTTCATAGTCGCCGTCATGTTGATATTATAAAACGTCAGCGCTAGAAGCCAATCACAGCCAGTTATTATGACATTGGCAAATCACAATTATTTGTTTTGGGTAATAGAAAGTAGACTGATATGTTGGCCAACTCCTCTTGGTCACACAACGCGCATGCGGATTTAGAATCTTTACCCCGTTTTGTACTGCAATTTTGTATGAAGCTCGCGTTCTATGTTTTTTTCGTTCACTGCCTTACGCAGACAGATTCGGGGAGAAACCTCGTCCTCAAGTAGGCGATAAATTAAAACCATCTTCCCGATTTATGTTATTATGGTGTTTTATTTATTTCAATCGCTTCTCACAAAATCCGCGTATTATAGTGGACACTGGGGTACCGTGGAAATCATTTTTTGTTTATGTAACACTATCTACTGTAGTGATTCGTTCCGGACTTTAATACACTTTCATTTTATAAATGCGAACACGAAACGTGTCGAGCAGTAGCTGCGGAGCTATTAGGGCCACTAAATATGAGCGTTTGATAAAAAAAAAAACATTGTATCTCGAATAAACGTTATTATTTGTCTGTATCAACCATTCAAAATCTCTTGTGCTATCTAGGACTAGAGATTGCAAAGCTTTTTACCGCTTCTAGTTCGACAGTTAATATACAGGTGCTCATATTTAATAGAACAGGTTTACAGTCCCTGGTTACAAGGGAAGAATAGGACACAGCTTTCACATAAAATGATAACGAACATTTTTGTTTCTTTTAGCGATAATCCTAACTTCATATGTACTTGCACAAAACATCGCCTTGTGAAAACTATTCGCAGAACACAACTTTTATTTTTTTTCCTGGAACAATGGCGAAAGGGGAATGCGGTCGGTTTTATAAAGCCGATTAGTTTATTAGCTTAGTATTGTTTATTTATTTATTATACAGAATTGGCACTAACAGCTGAACCTTACGTGCTAATTGTTAGTTGTTGGAAGAATACATCATTACTTAATTTAAACTAGGTAATTTACATCATTGCTTATTAATACATTATTGCATTCGATTGCTTATATAAATAAATTTAATTGGATTGTAATACGGCATTTTTACGAATTTACATAGCTAATAACATACAATAAGATTTTTTTTATATATATACAGTATAACACATAATCACATAATTCTACAAGTAAAAAATTAAAATAAAACATGGCACAGATTTTGAATACATTACAAATTGCTTGTAGCGTTAATTATGTAAGTAGGTAAGTACTCATTCTTGGACACTGCTCGGGGTAACTATCGTTTCCAAGTAGCGAGTTGATGCGGTCAAAAATTTTGCCTCGTAGGTGAAAAACATATCTAATTGGCTGTCACTGTTCAGGATATCGTTCAGTAGTGTTAGTGCTTGGTGCAGAGGAGAGTATTTGAGTACGCGGGTCCTCGCCGGCGGGACGGCGAAAAGGCTGCGGCGACGAGCGCGGAGTAGTACAGGCGTAACATGCGGAACACGTATAGTTATCTGCGTTAGCAGTTCCGGATTGTTCGCGATTAGTCGGAAGAAATATCTGATTAAATGAATATTCCTCCGAGTCTCAAGAGATATGTAGTCCACCATGCCGAGTACAAATAGCGTTGGGTAAAGAAAGGGGTAATTGCCATATATTTTTTTGTAGAGAAATCGTAGAAATGGTTTTTGTACCCTTTCTACAAGAAGAGTGTATTGTTTCTCATGGGGGTTCCAGATGGCGGCGTTCGCCTCTAATTTGCTTCTAACCTAAGCATTGTATAAGAGTGCAAGGACACGTCGATCAGTGAGTATTTTCGCCTGACGGATAACAAATCCTAGGGATCTTCTGGCCTGACTACAGATCTTGGTGATATGCTGGTTAAATGTTAGGTGCGGGTCAAACCATGTGCCGAGGTCTTTGACTTCATTTACTCGTTTGAGTGGTTTTCCCTCTAATGTGTATGTCTGATGTTTAGGAGATTTGGCTCGAGAGTACGTCATAATAGAACACTTTTCTTCATTCAGAGCAAGGCTATTGTTTTGGGCTCAGGTATACACGGCGTCTATATCTAGTTAGCATTGCCAATTTTAGGTCATCGGCGAATAGCAAGGCTGACGAAAACTTTAGATTTGCCGGTAGATCGTTAATTACAATTAGAAATAATAAGGGTCCAAGATTACTTCCTTGTCCGATTCCAGATGTTACTAAGAACGGAGAAGACTTCGAGCCCTCATATTGAACAAATTGACGTCTGTCTGAGAGATAGTTTGCCAAAAATTCAAGTAGGGAAGTTGAGAAACCGGCTAGTGAGAGTTTTTTCAGTAAGATATCGCCATGAATTCTATCGAATGCTTTACGGAAATCAAAATAAGCCACATCTACTTGCTTTTTACCATCTAAATTTTTCGCTATTAATGAGACGACATTAAGTAGTTTTAATGTTGTTGATCTATTGGGTAGAAAACCATGCTGTTCATCACAGAACCAACCATTTAGTTGTTGGAATATTTGGGAGTATATAATTGTCTCAAAGACTTTACCGAATATGGAAAGTACGGCAATAGGTCTGTAATTCTGTACATCTGATTTTTGTCCGGATTTATGAATAGGCAATACTTTGGATGTTTTCCAAACAGATGGGTATGTTTTATTCCGTAAAGCCAGGTTAAATATAAATGTTAGCGGTTTTATGAATGCTTCGCAGCAGTCCCTCACTATGTACTGGGGTATATCATCCGGTCCCTGAGTATGTTTAGGCCGCAAACGGCGGATAGCTTTGCGAACATCTGCGGCGCTGACGCCATCGATAGTGATGTGCCGGGCGGCCGCATTCGGGGATTCAGCGGTTGCCGCAGCACAGGCCGCCGCCACGTCTAATGTAGGGGCGTTCTGGAGGAATACACTTTTAAAAAATTGGACGAATGAGTCAGCCACATCATGTGGGGACATGTTGCCGAATGTAGCAGGTTGATTGTATTTGCGATTATGTTTTACATATGTCGAAAAAGAGGCAGGATCACGTACTATATTCATTTGCAGTTGATCAATAAATGATCGCATTGCTATTTCGGATTGAATATTTACCATTCTACGATAGTACGAGAAAAATGCATAGTTTAACTGGTCACCTGTTTCTTTATACAGCTTGTGATATGAGTTTTTCAACTTATTTAGGTATATGAGATCAGGTGTAAACCATTCTGGATAGTGTGGTTTTTTTGGTGATTTTTTTAAGGGAACGCATTCTGCTAAAGTGTCATTCAGGCAAGAATAAAAATAACTAGTGCAGTCATCTATATCATGCGTGTTATATAATTGTGACCAATCGGTATTTTCAAGCTTGTGGTAAAGAAGCGGAAAGTTGGCTTTTCGGTAGTTCCTGGTCATAGTTGGTTGAGGGTCCGGCTGGACGGGATTGAGGAGGTGCTCGTCAAACAGTGTCGGGCACGTAAGTTTAATATCGAGCGGCGTGTGATGTTTTTCGAACGACACTAGCCCAGTGACAGCCGCAGTGACCGTGACCTTGGAGGCCGCTTCATTACATAACACTAAATCAAGTAACCGGTTCAGACTATTTAGCACGGTATTTTGCTGGGTTAAGTTGCCATAGTATAATAAGTTGTTATATGATTTTTGGATACTAGATGAAGCAGAGTATAAATTGAAATCACCTACAATTAAAACCGGGTAGGAATAGGTATTTAGGATTCTCTCTATACATTGGAATGCTGAGCTATAGCGGATGTCGGGTATTCGGGGGGCTAAGTATAATACGCACAATATAAACCGTAAATGTCCTTTAGTGATTATGGCACCAATCATTTCGTCTTGTGGATGAGCGCCAAAGTCCAACTGTAGCAGTGAGTAGGGCGCGCGCGCCGCGAGCAGTACGCCGCCGCCGCCGCGGCCGGCGCGGTCACCGCGCACCACGCTGAAGTCATCCGGGAATAATTCGGAGTCGTACACGGTCTCATCTAGACGCGTTTCGGTTAGAGCTATTATATCAGCTTCGAATGTCAGCAGTAGGGTCTTTGTGGATGATAATTTACCCTTTAAACCCCTTACATTTTGGTAGAATATATTTATTTTACGGGGTTTTTGCGGTTTCGGAACGAAAAAATGTTCGGCCTGCATTGACTGTATTCTGTTTGGGTTTTTTGGTTCTGTTCGTGTACCACTCTTGTAGCGCTGTGTTTGCTGGCCAATTTTCAGGCGTCATGAAAAACTCAAAATGTTGCCTAGGAACACCTATGATGAAACAAGTATGAGAGGTGTGGACAGGCTCAGGTTTCTTTACGGTGTAAGAGTCTCATTTTAATTTCCTATTAAGATAGGCTTGAACGCTGTCTTCGGTTGTGTCCGGATGGAAGTTCCACGCATGTATATACTTCTGGGGTTCTATGATCTTCAAGTCGTTATCATCGACGCCAGTCGCTCGGTCGACCTGTCGCCTGGGGCGGGATTGAATGTTCTTACTGTTATAATTCCCTGTTTTGTTTATTTTGTTTGGGTTATTGTCGTAGTTCAGTTCCGGTATATCCGGTGTCTTACTTGTGGACGTGTATGTATGGCGTGTCTCATAGGAGGCCCCTTCACTTGGTAGGTTAATATGGGATGAGGGCCCTACGAGATTGACGGGTTGTGAATAACTTGTGAGTTGTATTTTACACTCTAATTCCTGTATGCGTTTTGTGTTGCTCTCAATTTCTTTACGCAACGATCCACAGTCCTGAGTGACGCTATCAACAGTTTGAATAAGATTGTTTACGTCCGTTCGAATAATTGTATGATTTAGAGTGAGCTGCTTGATACTATCTTGAACTGCAGTGAGACGGGAATCCTGATTTTGGAAAAGGGATGTCACCTGCTCGCGGAATGCTCTGAGTTCGGCAAGTATGACGTTTGTGATGGAAGTAGGTTCCGGTACTAGTTCTGGTGGTAAAAATGACGATTGGTTGGCCCCTAAAAAACTTTGGGCAGACCTGTCCTGCTGCATATTACTTTGACGCTCATTAGGTAGGTCTTCTACAGACATAGAGGAATCGTCTAGGAGACAAAAATGTGAGGATGTCTTTACAGGTGTGTCATCATTTTTTCGTCTATTTGTGATGTTAGTGCAAAATGGACACAGCCAAGCCTTCTTAAGAGCGGGATTTTT
Organism: Hedya salicella; assembly: GCA_905404275.2. Classification (NCBI taxonomy): domain Eukaryota; kingdom Metazoa; phylum Arthropoda; class Insecta; order Lepidoptera; family Tortricidae; genus Hedya; species Hedya salicella. Next base: position 41,917,325 of record FR990096.1, read on the forward strand.
ACCTTTAAAATAGTCTTGGGGCATATTAAGACATTTATAGTGATAAGTTTTAGAGCATGCTAGGCAAATCAGCAGTTCCAAGCTGCTGTCTATCGCCTTGTTACATCCATTGCAATTCATTTTGTTTACGTTCCTTCCAAATAATAAATAGTACTGCAAGATATCAAATTGTAGGCCTATTTTGATTTTGCGTTATCAGTGGGCGGAGTCCGATGCAATCGTTGCGCTCTGTAATGCCAAACATGCAGTTGTCTCACTCTTCCTTATTTTGTTTGCGATGCGATCGTTTCGCTCTTCGTTAGCGATGCGCTGATGCAGTTTAACGTTTTGGCGCTGGATGGCGATAGTTTGCGAATGATAATTTACTTGTTCAATAATTATATATTTTGTAATTATACGGATTTGAGCACTTATAAATATGTTGTGGAACAGTTACTATGACTTAAGAGAGCTGTGAGCGTGGTTCGAAGCACATATATGTAACTCAGTTATAATTCAGTTTAATTTTCTCTTCTGTTTGCTTCTGGGTTTTGCTGGAATCCGTTTCTCGTCCAGAACTATATTCACTCTGTTGAAGATTGTACGGATGCGTGTATTGTATGTCTATTGTAGTTGTGATAGCACTAATAAGTAAGGTTTATTGTTAATAATTCACTAAAGTTTAAAATCCGAAGTGTAACGGTCCGTATAGGTATTTTATACTGATTTTTTCCTGTTTATTACGTTTCACATAGTCTCAATAACACTTTCACATAATATTTACACCAATCTTCACACATTGTCACTAGTATTTACTCACAACATATTTTTAAATTATATTTAAACAATATTTATATTGAGATACGATGTTGACGGTAGCAATAGTTTTTCTTTTCATCTTTTTTGTGTACTAGTCGCTGCAAAAATATCTAAGTAAAAAACGCATTCATAAATATCATGGTATGGTCTCTATTTTTATTGGAATAGAATTTATGCCAATATATTTATCAACGCATTAATTAGATGTTTGCATTGGCAGCGGAGTACCTGAATAGTTCCTTTTTAGGATTCCGTGTCCGAATAGTTGCAACGGAACGGAATTACGAGAGGTCCGCTGTTTATCTGTCACGGGGCTCTATTTCTTGAACCGTAATGGCAAGAAACTTGAAATTTTCACGCAATAGGTTTTACCCAGAACATCCACTATTACACACAATTTGCCTCCGTAAGAACAACTCCCTTACACAAAAATGTTTAATGTGTCTGACCCTCGCTTGGTCGGTTTTATTTGACGATGCTCATCCTAATTATGGAATCAATTTTACATAATGAAGGTTCTGTCGACTGTTTTGAAATCAATAATATTAAAAGGATACTCTCTATATTGTGACACTTGCTGAATTGATTCAGTACATAATAACATGATATACATAAATTATATATTATCTAGAACAAGACCGTCGATAATTACCTATTCATTAATTTTATATATAGTTAATTACTCGTACTAACCAACCCTACACGATTGTTGCCGCATGAAATAGGGGAGAATTAACGTATGACAGTTATGACGTATAACGTTTACTAGGAACTCGGATAAATAATTCCTGTACAACTTCTTATTCGGATTTTTCTCTCTTTTCGCCTGTTAGCCATCTTACGAGCCCCAATATAAAATAGGTCGTCTAATCGCACTTCAAAATGCGAATATTTATTACAAAGATTGGTGTTTGAACCAAGATTGATTGATGATTCTGAGACGTCAACTTTATGATATACAAGCTTTTGCCTGCGACTTCGTCCGGCTTAAATTCGTTTATCGCGGATAAGGGTATTTTTCCGGGATAAAAAGTAGCCTATGTCCTTCACCGGGACTCAAACTATCTCCATACCAAATTTCATCCAAATCGGTTCAGCGGTTTAAGCGTGAAGAGGTAACAGACAGACAGACAGACAGACACTTTTGCATTTATAATATTAGTATGGATTAATAACATAAAGTTGACGTCCGCAAGCAAAAAAATATGTATTTAAGATAAAAACTGGAGCATTATAAATTGAATATAGAATACTAGCTTCTGCCCGCGACTTCGTCCGCCTTAAATTCGTTTATCGCGGATAACGGTATTTTTCTGGGATAAAAAAAAGCCTATGTCCTTCCCCGGGACTTAAACTATCTCCATACCTAATTTCATCCAAATCGGTTCAGCGTTTAAGCGTGAAGAGGTAACAGACAGACAGACAGACAGACAGACACACTTTCGCATTTATAATATTAGTATGGATATTAGTATGGATTTTCTGTCCTCCAAAAAATGTCAAAGAACTGTATAAAAAGGGTTTTGACGTTTTGTGCCAGATTTGCAAAGCACCAGATTCGCGGAACCCCAGATTCGCAAGTGCCAGATTTTCAGATTCGCCATTATTTTTTGATTACGTAAATACGAAAATATACGTCTCCAATATTTTTTATTAATCTACATGACCGACCAATTATTAAAATGCACTCATTACCCCTATTAAAAGTAAAAAATCCTTATATGCTTTGCTTTGTCCTGACAGTCGGGTAAAGTATACAAAAAATACTACAACGAAACCAAGTTACTAATTTCTGGCCAGTTTTGTGACCTTTTGTCTGATGCCCATCAATGACTGGACAGCGACTTTGTTACAACTTCGAGCCGCCTTGTTACAGTTTAAGCGAAACTGCTGCTCTGTATCGGCACTACGGGCTGTTTTATGTAATTTAGCTTTCATTATAGCCCAGTAGTGTTCGATCGGGCGAAGCTCTGGACAATTAGGCGGGTTTGGTTCCTTGGCCACATAAGTTACATTATTGTCTTTGTACCATTTTATTACCTAAGCTGAGTCATGGCGGGAGGGCCAAAATACAGTTTCGTAGTTGTGCTTTCTTATCGTAGGCAATAAGACTCGCTTCTGAAGACAGTCCTTCATGTACATATCGGCATCCATTGATGAAGTAGTGAAAAATGCACTTGATTTCATACCACATTCACAATGTTTTTCTACCACATTTTTCAAACTGTATGACTCTGCCCCTCACGGACCATGTAATCACGTGTAATAATAATAATATATTGGGGACCTGACAGACTATAATCCAGTTTTATGTAAGTTTCATCATCCATCATTGTACCAGTATGTTCATTAGACAAAAACGTGTCGTACAACTTCCGGACACTTTTTCTGACAGACGTTTTTTTGTATTTCTCTTCTTTTTGATTGTTTCTGTTTCTTGAAAGTCCTCAAAATATTTATATTTGTGGCGCGTTGAACTATCCCGATACTCGTTCCCAATTTTTTTAGGTTTCTCGAACGCTCGCTCTTTGTTAGATGCAAATGCCTTTATTATCGTTTGGTCAAGTTTTGGGTGAGATGGACCTACTTTTTCGCCTGGTCGTTGTCGGTCATTGAAGGTATATTCCTCACCGTACTCACGCCTTCCATTTGTGCTAGCTTTCGGTACGTGATACCTTTTACAGTGCACCATTTGTCCACAATTGATTTTTGCGGTTGTGGTGTAAGGCCACGCATTTCTTTTATTGCAATAAAATGTGAGAACTAAATATACAGCAATCGAAGCTGTGAAATATGTCCAACCTAATGCTATGTGTCCAACAATGGATATTTGTAAAACTGCTTTATTAGTCTGTAATGCTCGTGCAAAGTTGACCTCTGTTTTTGTCGACTTTTGAGCTCCTGCAATTCTGATATTACACATTTATATGAAAATAGAGAATTACGTCTAGTCCATACTTACTAAATGTCATCTACTTCTATTGCCTAGTTTTTAAATGAGACCGGCCCCCGTATTATTTAAGGCGTTTGACGCTCGCTATCAGAATCAAATGTCATGATTTTGTATGGGCTATGACAGTTGATTCGGATACCAAGTGTCAAAATTTCGTTTGGCAATAACCCCGCAGGACTACGTTTGTATGGAGAATGGACCGAAGATACATCTCTTAAGTAGTTCTTAATACTAATAGGAACGTACATACATGTGTTGGCATAAACTTTCACGTTTATTTTATAATATTATTATGTTACGAGTACTTCGTCCGCGACTATAATGCGAATAGTGGACTAATTAAACATATAACGCAACAATTACATAGCTCTTATACTTTAGATTTTATCGATATCTAAAGAACCCGGATTTCGTCACTGACTCACTGACGATCATCAAAATTCTTAGTCATCACAATTCTTAGAGAACTTCCTGAAGTCCTAGAGGGTTGGTATGTAAGCTAGTTAGTTTAACTAACACAAACAACAAAAAATTCTGATACTTGGGACTTTTTCTCCCCAGGCCCTTAAACTAGAGGGATGTAAATTTGTATGAGACTTCGTAAATTTTGATGCAATAGGTCAGAAAATTAATATAGGGACAGGGACTCCTAGTTATATGAAATGTAATAAAGTACATAATTCAGAATTTTAAGTTTACTCCCCACACTTAAAATTAGGGGATAGAAATTGTACGTCCTTTCCCAAAGAAACATAATTTCTAGAAAGAGATCTGAAAATACCTGGGAAACTTTTCGACCAACACGCCAGTGACATTATTTTAAATTAGTTTCTTAACTGAAAATTATAAATAACAACAATGCAGATTATTTTTGTTAAGTCCAAAAACGAGTTTCGGAGGTCAGTGGATTTCTCGACGGACGATCAGTAAAATATTGCATAAAAAGTACGGGAATCAATCTACTACAAATAGCCCAAAAGAGGCAAAGTTGAGTAGACTAGATAATTTCCTCCAGATCCTGACGATTTTGACAACACCGTTATACGCCGAGTAGTATATAATTTTCTTTGATATACAAATATATTCCTACAATCAAAATCTAAATTATAGTGAGATATTTGAGGTTCTTAGAAATTATTTAGAAAAAGCTGGGTTTCAAACCTACAACCTCCGGTTAGGAAGTCGCTCTGTCGGTGCTCCAAGGATGTACTAATAAGATTATTATTAGATTATTACTCACTAAATCTGTGCCCAAATATTCTGGGTACTTTGATTTTTGTTTACACTTTATTCTCTATATAATTAGTTATAACATCTCAGTGTAATTAATATACTTCAAAGTCGTGGTTTGACATTTATCAATGATAAAAATACCCTATTCATTTAACAAAAACATGTCACTTATTAAGGCAATAATAATCCATACACATTCGGCAGCATACGGAAGTAGTCGTGGGGTGCGAGTTTTCCCAATGGGAACGGATTACCCGATCTTGTAGTAAAATAATATACTATTACAACGCTTATCTGCACCGAAGTTCACAACGCCTACACTGTAAAAGGTAACCCGATTTAGCATTTCATGTTTACTGATCGCTGAAGTGAGAATTAAAGCGTTTGTGCAGTGTTACGTTAAATGGAAGTCTTCACTAAGAACTATATTTAACAGGCATAATGCCCTAAAATATGCCAAGTTTGCCAGCTTTTTGCAAACTTTGGTCTATATTATTCAAGTTTATTTTAACAATTAAGATAACTTGTCTACTGTACATACAAACACATTTGCTTGTTTTTATTAATGTTTATCAAACTAAATCAAAAACTTTACTTATCAATGAAAATACCCAAAAGAATGAGCAAAAACACTTAAATGTTTTCAACTTTGGCACAATCCTTAATGTTACTGCTAAGGGCTAAAGATAAAAACATGATAAAGTTCGACCAGGTTTAAAGTCCTTTAAGCAAAGCTTTTAAAAACGAATGTGATAAGGCGAAGGTACAAACTTATTTTGTTTATAGGTACGTCATGCAAAAAATAACAGAGCAAGATCTCTAAGTATCTCCCAGAGGCCACAAATGCTAATCGGCCGCCACGCCTCGCAACGCACGGATCAGCCCCATTAAAGTACCCAAATGTATATGTACATACATACAAATTCAATCAGTTGTTTGATTTGTGGAATCACCTTGCCCCTGAATCCTTTGGGCCCACAGTGTCCACTGTATCAAAAAGTCCACCGTATCAGAAAGTCCACTGTCTCAGAATGTCCACTGTGTCAGATCGTCCACTGTGTCAGATCGTGCACTGTGACAGATAGTCCACTGTACCAGAGTGTCCACTGTGCCAGGTTTCCACTGTGTCAGAATTTCCACGGTATCAGATCGTCCACTGTGTCAGATCGTCCTCTGTGTCAGAGTGTCCACTGTGTCAGGATGCCCACTTTATCAAAATGCTCACTGTACTAGAACGACTACTCTAGTACAACGGCAACTGTACCAGACCGACCACTGTATACTCGTAACAATGTTAACTGTATCTTATATGTTGAGCGTGTATGGTTGTAATGATTTTAAACAAGTATGGTGATTAGTAATAGGTACTTAAACAAACTTAACAAAGTAAGTTATTAAATGTTTTTTCCGTATTTATGGACTCACTAACACTAACATATAAGCTTGAATGACAACTAATTGTCATTCAAGCTTATAGTATCATATTTGCGAATTATTTAATCCTGTGTTATGTAATCATGGTCATCCCATTATGTACTTAGTTGACATGTAAGTAAAGAGTTTAATGACTTTTTAATTAAGAGAAAATACATTTACTTTTCTTTTCGGCGTGTCAAAAATTAAATAATGAATGATGGTGACCATTACATCTTGGCAGGATATAGTGGTGTTTTTCTGCAGTTTACTAGATATTCCTAATTTTTTATATTGACTCCGTAGAAAGTTAAACAAAATTAATGAATTAACTACTCGTTTTTCTTTCGAATTGACTGAAAATGATTTTCCTAGGTTACAATTAAACACAGAATATATTTAAAATAAAAAAGTTGAAATTTTTTTTGTTTTTTTGTTTTATGGATTTTTTTAAAATAAGTGCACCCAAGACAGAAATTCCAATAATAACAAAAAATCATAAATAATTGTTACTATACGCATATGCAAGGATATTTGTGTTGAACGTGCACTTTCAGAGCTTCACCTCTTTTACCCTTATTCTCCATACATATTTTTACTAAGATGTCTATAAAAAAATAACAACGAATCCAATTTACCTCAGACTCATTTTGTAGTATGATCATGACTACCTAAAGCGATATCAAGAAAAAAAAATAGTTTTGACTACGGTTTCTATTTGTATGAAAGCCGATTTTCATCCCACAGTGCGCCCACATAAAATGCTCATTATACCAGAACGTCCACTGCAACTATGTGTTACAGTGGACATATTGACATAGTAGACCTTTTGGTAAGGTGAACTTTTTCGTAGAGTGTGCCTTTTCGTGGGGTTGACCTATAAATTCAGTCGAACAATTGATGGAATGGACTACTGAATAGAGTCGGCAATTTGGTAAGGTGGGTGAAATTGTGAAGAGGACATTATGGTAAAGTGAACATTTTAAAGGGAAAGTTCCGGCACAATAGACGATCTGTCACAGTGGACACTCTGGCACAGTAAACGACCTGACACAGTAGAAGATCTGACACAGTGGACTTTCGGATTCGGTGGACTTTTTGATACAGTGGACACTGTGGACCCAAAGGCCCTGAATACCTAAAATACCAAACGAGCAAAGGCGCGAGAAAAAGCCAGCGCTTACATAACGGAGGCAACCCTAGCGCACATTCCAATGAAGTTGCGTCACCCGCGTCCAGTAGGAGCGGTAGGTATCGATAACGTCTATACAACTGGTGTATCTGTTACATAGTAACTTGTATATAATCTGTGCCTGGGTATAGGTACATACATATTTGCCAGTCAACATAAACAACGAAATTCACTGCCAGAGAAGATAGGAGGTAAGATGAGCAGGATAGTGAATCATTATCCGGGCAATAATAAATACTGCGCCTATTTTGCTTTTTATCGCAGTGCTCTTGCCAACCTAACTGAAAACCAAGAAGTTCTTATGTTGCCAACGACTTCTGGCAGTTCCGAATCAAGTGGTGTGATGTAACATTTGGTGTCGGTACTTAGGTGAAGCTGTCGTGCATCAGTGAGGGCAACGTCAGCGGCAGCGTGTCGACGAGCGTGGCGCAGGCGCGCCGCGTCGCCGCGCGCGCCGACGCGCTGCAAGACGCTGAGGGCCGCCTCTTGCCGCCGCCTCTGCTGCGCCGACTGCTGGCAGCCCTGGTATGTTTTTTCACAACTTTGCCCGGAATTGTTGCTACACCGCAAAATTATAATTATTACACAGTTCACTGACTAAAACAAGCCTGTACCTAATTAATCTATTTAAATATACTACCGAAATTGGTTCTAATTTGCTCCCCCTGGGATAAGTACCTATGCTCCAATCCCGAAATCACATTCACGAGCTTGCTCCTTAAATTCTATAAATTTGAATAAGTCAAGAAAAATAAGAACACCCCCGAAATATGCGATGACAAATGACCACACTCACACCACTGCTTTATTTTTGTACTGGAATTTGTTTCTCATATGATTGCCATTTAATTGAATATGAAGATTTAACCTAACTTTGCTCCAGACACATTTAGTATGGACATAGTAACTTGTATATAATCTGTGGTAAGGAGTAGCAGTTTGCCGGTTCAAGGGGTTAAGTTCTTAATTTAATGTTTCCATTTACTTAAGAAAGCATATTGTGGCGTAGTTTTTGATATAAAACTCGTTGGGCAAAATATGTTTTTTTTGTTATTGGCTTGTTGTCTGAAAATTAAAAAGGCCAAAATAGACTACATTTAATTTTTTGGAAGTGACATCAATTGATAATGTTTCATTTTTCAGACCAATCCTTTTTTATGCAGTACGAAAGAGGGTATTTTTTCAAGTTATATGTAATTTTTATTTTCCTTGAAGGCCTTCATTTCGGAGCAAAAAGTCAAATTTTAGAGTTACTCATTCTAAAAAAGCGTAATATGTAAAGATGTAATATAATGACGTCATTTAGTGGGTGATGTGTTGCCAACGAAGAAAAATGTTGTTTGTCAAAAGACTGCCATACACGCAAACGATTTTAATAACTATATCATGTCGGTAAACCTACTCAGATCTGGTTTCGTCAATTTAGTCAACGTATTGTTTGTAAAATAGAGCCCAATTAGCGAACAAAAGTCAAATATAATCTACTTAAATACACCAAACGGGCATCTGTCGTGTGTCCGTAAGCCGTAATATTACCTAGAGTGCGAGTACTTATCTATGGAATTGAATATTGACGTTGATAGTTCAAATATTTGTTTATTTTGACAAATTTCTGTAAATATGTCTTCCGCAAATACTAAATATTTTAACGTAAAAACGTCTTAAATAACGATTGTACGGTACGTGCGCTGTAAAAAAATTATTTGCACTTCCTCTATCTAGGAAATAAAGCTGAATGGTGTCTTGCGGGCGGATGGAAGTGTGTGATGTGTTATGCTCAAAGGTACTAAATAAACGAATAAACGATTTATCGTACTAAATATATGTTTTATTCATTGAAATAAAACAATTTAACGGATTATATCGCGTATATTATCTCATTTTAGTTCCCGACGTTTCGGAAGCTTTCCAGCTTTCCATGGTCACGGGAGGACTGAGAAAAGATGTATTTTCCTCTGTCAAAGTTACAATTTTGTGCAAACTACCCATTTTCAAAACGCACTAGGAATGAAACCCTCCGTGGAGGTAATCAAACGTCAACGTCAAATGCCGTTGCACCTGTAGTGAATATTAGCTCGAAGGATCTGTCAGACTCGCAAACCTTGCTTCTTAAAAAAGGGCTTAATTATGTTGTTACTCCACGGAATATCCCTTTTGAACAGATTATAGTCGGTGTGGAAGATTGTTTGGTCCAAAATCATATGCGTAAGGAGGATTTGGAGGCCGTACGCCAGGATGTGTCTTCAATTTTAAGACGAGCGAAGTCTCCTAAAGTTAACTTACGCAGAACTGAATTCAACGCTTTGAAGAGCTTGCGTGAAGACCCAGACATCACCATTCTTCGAGCTGACAAGGGAAATGCGACGGTTGTTATGGATACTAGTGATTACAACCAGAAAGTGGAAGTACTTTTGTCAGACACTACAACATACAAGCTTGTTAAGCGAGATCCAACGGCGAAAGTAATAAAAACGACAGCCGAGCTGATAAGTAAGCACTCTGAAAATCTTAATCTGGATGTGAAAAGTTTAGTGCCTTCTTGCCCGGTGCCACGAAAGTTGTACGGGTTACCAAAGATACATAAACCTGGTGCTCCGTTACGCCCTATAGTGAGTCAAATCGATGCTCCTACCTATCGATTAGCTCGGCACTTAGCAGGTGTGCTTTCTTTACTGCGAGGGAAGACGGAAGCATACACAAGGGATTCATACCATTTTGTCAGTGAGATTAAGGATTTGAGACTAACTGATGATGAAGTTATGGTCAGTTTTGATGTCCAGTCTCTCTTCACATGCCTACCAGTTCAAGAATGTATCGAAATTGTGAAAAGAAGATTGGGTGAACAACAGATGGCAATAGAATATGCTGAGTTATTACAACACTGCCTTACATCTGGCTATATGCTATGGAATGGTGAATTCTACGGGCAAGTTGATGGTGTGGCAATGGGGTCTCCGGTGTCTCCTGTTGTCGCCGATATTTTCATGGAAGACTTCGAGGAGAGAGCGCTTTCATTGGCACCTGTCAAGCCGAGGATCTTTAAAAGATACGTAGATGATACCTTTACTATTTTACCTAGATCTAGTGTTTCAGCTTTCTTAGACCATCTGAACTCCATGCATAGTAAAATTAAATTCACTATGGAGTTGGAAAATCAAAATTCACTTGCATTCTTAGATGTGCTAGTAATTAGAGGTCCTAACAATGACATAGGTCATACTGTATATAGGAAACCTACGCATACAGATAGGTATTTGAATGGCAAATCTCACCACCATCCCTGTCAACTTGCTACAGTGGGTAAATCTTTGTTTCAGAGAGCCAGGGGTATCTGCGACGATCAACATCTGACTGCTGAGTTGCAGAATGTCAAACGTGCGCTTCGAGCCAACGAGCTCCAGATACCACGTTCCAAGCAGAATCCCAGTATGAAGAAACCAACAGTCGAGCGTAAACCTGCCGTATTACCATATGTGAAAGGGGTCACAGACAAGATCGGAAACATCTTGAAGCGTGCTTCTATAAAAACATATTTCAAGCCGTTGAAGAAGGTGTCTCAATACCTTAGACCCGTGAAGAGTAGCACCCCTTTGCAGAGTGCAGGCATTTATAAGTTAGACTGCGAGTGTGGTCTTTCATACATTGGTCAAACGAAACGCAGTGTATCAACCCGGGTGAAGGAGCACATAGCAGATGTCAAGCACCGTCGGTGTAATAGGTCTGCAGTCTGTGAACATGTCATTGACAAACCAAACCACTCAATTAAGTTTGATAAACCTTCTATCCTTGCCAAAGAAAAAAGATATTTTCCCAGGATGCTACGCGAGGCTATTGAGATTAAAAAGCATCCTAATTTCAATAGAGAAGATGGATTGTCACTACCACCTGCTTGGGATCCTGTAATACATCTCATCAAGGAACAAGCGAGACACAGGACTGCAAAACCTTAATTTCCGAACGGTGTAAAATATCTTATCTGTTTAAAGTAGTTTAATAGTCTCTGTTTTTAAATATTATAATTAGTAATGAGGTAGCCTGGGAGTTTTTCTTTGCAGCGTTTCTTTTCTCCTCAGTACGCCTCATTTGTGAAATGCTGCTTGGTAAATTATTAGAATAAAATAATTAAGCCCTTCTGGCACATGTGTAACTGTCTTTACAGCTTAGGCCCATCTGGCATGTATGTACACCTTTATTTGTGTTTTTTTTTTTTTTTCAAAAAAATGGGTAGTTTGCACAAAATTGTAACTTTGACAGAGGAAAATACATCTTTTCTCAGTCCTCCCGTGACCATGGAAAGCTGGAAAGCTTCCGAAACGTCGGGAACTAAAATGAGATAATATACGCGATATAATCCGTTAAATTGTTTTATTTCAATGAGTAATAATCGCGGAAACAGAAGAAAATATTATATATGTTTTATTGTTGACATTGAACAATGTAATTTCGACTTCCCAAAGAAAATATGCAATCAGCTGATCAAGTCTACTATGGGGAGCTGATTTTTTAGTTCATATGTTGATCTATGTTCCTTGGGGAGAGTTGTTCAGTATCATGTTCAAAATCATCCCGCTGCGGGAAAACAACCAATAAAATTTCACATTGTTTAGTAATTTATTTCAGACAAATTAGAGAGATATTTTATTTATTTAAACTTTATTGCACAATACAAAATGGTACAAAACGGTAATCCTTTACAATTTGTTTCATACACGTTGATCTGGAGTCATACGGCATTGCACAAATCATATGTTGGAGAGGAGACTTAGCGTACCTCCACGTACCCCACTGCATTATCGACTTAAGTGTTGCGTTGTGATTATGAATATTATGATATCTTTTTGGCACATCTTAACTTAAGGCGGCCACGTAATACTTATCACAGCTTTGAGTATATTCCATTCATGAGCGCCTCTACTCGTGGCAAGTATTTGTCCGTGAGCCCGGTCTAAAATGGCCTACGTGATATGACATCACGATAAAACGCATGGCACACCCTTAGAAAAGTTGTGCTGAGCGAGAATCAAAAGAATATCGCACTAGAAATTGGCCGGAAGATTGAAAAAAACCTTCACTTCCGGTCCAAATTTTAAGGTGATATTTACGTCACGTGACATCACTACGGAACACGTGGCATCATTTAGCCCTTTAAATAAGTCTGTCAGTTCTAAAATGGCCGGAAGAACTTGACAGACAGTGCTATAAATGGCCACTGAATACCCCTTCCTATAGTTGAATTATCGAGAAGATGGAATTGCATTTGTAGTGGTTGTACCGTTTGCAACAAAAGGAGAATAATTTTCTCTTAACTTAATAAAATGACATACCCAAGAAGTGGAATAAGTAGTAGTCCTCTGTTTTTTTCTTTTATTCGCTATCATGTTCTTCATCTGAGCTGTCACAAGTATTGATAATAAAATTGTCTGTTATTTGATCCATTTCTCCTTCCTGACATCGATATTTATTTTCTTCACTTTCGACGTAGTGACAAATATTTTCCCAGTCCTCAGCAGTGATGGTATTCATTCGTTCAGTTGCTAAACTTATAATGCCTTGCATGTTTAATGAAACGTTTCTTTTTGCTACATATCCTTTTACCATGGACCAAATATTTTCGATCGGATTGAATGTCCGGTGATACGGTGGCAATCGTAATACGGAGTGGCCATGTTCTTTTAAAATTGCATCTATGTGGTACTCGCGAAACCGCTCTTTATTTTGTTTAATTAATTCATACGAACTGGTTTTGTACATCAACCGGTTATACGAAATGTAGTGTTCTGTCAACCAATCCATCATTTCTTGTTTATTAGAATGTGACGTTGGAGCACGATTCAAAAGTTTGTTGTGATAGGACGTATTATCCACGATAAGTACGCTATTCGGTTTGAGGTTCGGTATTAATTTTTCTTTTAACCATTTTTCGTAGTTGACAAAGTTCATCTGGTCATGGTAATCTCCCGTTTTTTGGTTTGCCTTAAACACTAACAAAGCGTTGGGAATAAAACCATCTTTTCCTCCTGCGTGCACTATTATTAACCGCTGGCCTGTACTGATTTGTTTTTTTACACCAAATTCTGTTCCATCGGTCCAAGCTTCTCCGGACACATGTGAAGTGTGGATGTAAGTTTCATCAGTATAAACTAGTGGTCTATCTTGAGATCGATATTCCGCAATTTTGATAAGGTAATTTATTCTTAGCAGTCGTATGTTGTGTTTTTCCATTAATATTTTTCGGTTGTCCTCGGTCTTTTTCCATTTAAATCCTAATTTTTGTATTTGTTTTCGTAAGGTGGAAATGCCAAATTTGTAATCTATATCGGATTTTAACACAGAGTGGAGTCCCTTTAAGGTTGGAAATTGCTTATGGGACAGATGAAAATTGTATATAGTTCTCCGGATGACTTCCTGATCAAAATCGTCTACTGCTGATGACGGACAAGGACGCAACTTTTTATTCTTCGGGGAGGTGCATTTCTTTGTTGTTGCGAATTTCTCGCTGTTGCTCTCAGTCACAATGTTATAAACAGTAGAGAGACAAACACCTGTAGCTTTTTCAACTAACTGGGCAGCGGTGTAAGGCAAATTTAAATTTTTCGTCAGTTCATTTTCAAAATATTTATAACAGTTGAAAATTATTTGCTTACTTTGACTCTCAATAGGACCAAAATTACTTACAGCCATTTTTTTTTTTAAATATAGAAATTATTCGTAGTCGTACGGGCGGACACAATAATTAATTGAGAATACAATCAAATCAGATGTAAAAATATACGCACAGCGTAAATAATATTGACAATTTCACACTGACATTATTTTTGTTTTTAGTTCTTCGATATATATATATATAACAACCTCTTTGTATGCTGATAGTACAAGAAAATAGAAAATTCAAATATAGAACGCCTGTAAACAAACAATACTACTACATATGCAATTCCACGCTCTCGATGATTCAACTATACGTCATGTGACATCTTGACGAAAATTATTATAAAGGTTTTGAAGTAATAGTGTATTTAATAAGTCGGCCTAGTAGTCGGAAGTCCTTTAAAAGTGATTTTTTAACTGCTAGGTCAACTGATCAAATCATGTTAAATTCCCATAATTTAACAAATTATGATCGTTAACAAGGATTATCGACTCATCTGTCATGTTTGTTATTATAGATAGTATGGAAGGAACTTTTCTCAAACTTGCAATGAAATCTCGTCATTACGTGTGTTAAAACAGGCTTCAAAGTATCCCATTTCGGGCGGAACAACCTGAGATAACTGTAAAGGAATTTCATACCAAATTGAAGGCCTAGGACGGGAAGTATTTTTTTTTAAATTTTAATCTAAACATGGCATCTGTGTCATGAACAGGCTAAACAACCTAATTAAATGTTTTTATTTTTTTCTAGTGGCTGAATGGTTATCGGACCAAAAATATCCGCGTTAATGCCTATTACACACAAACTGATATTAAGAACACAAATCTATATATGAACAATAAATTTAAAATATTGTGTATACTTAAGTCACCAGAGAGCATAGACATTATTTAAAATCCTCTGCATTTATTTTATTTATTATAGAAATTAAGATTCTTATTATCAGGTTGTGTATTACGGCCCCTATACTACTCGAACACTACACACGCGAAATTCGGACGACTTCCTTAAAAAAAAACATTATGGAGGGTTTGAACGAAAAATTTTAAAAACTTTTGTCGTGTATATTTTTGAGTGGTGTATTTTTTTATTTCATTGCAAATGTTTGAGAAAAGCACTATACATGCCTCTGGCCGTCAAAAGTGCTTGCCGGCTTCGTATCACTATCCGGCCTCCCTACGGTCGGCCGTCTAATGCCTACTCACCCGGTAAGCCCTTCTTTCCCGGCGTCTGCAGTAATGTACTATTAACTAATCATTTAACATAACAATCTAGGGTAAGTGAGGATAATAATGTACTTAGTCGACGGAAAAATTTAATATAATAATATTTAAGTCGCGTCGTACCTATTTTTCGCCAACGTTTGTTTGATCTTTATAGTCATTAATAGTGGATTTAAAAAGGGAGGTGACAAAGAAATTATATTATGTTTTTGATGAATTGTATTTTAATATTTTTTCTGTTTTCGCGATTATTACTCATTTAAATAAAATAATTTAACGGATTATATCGCGTATATTAACTCATTTGAGTTCCCGACGTTTTGGAACGCAATTGTAACGTTACGTTCTGTAGGAGCGCGATATCTAGAATGTCGGATCGGTGTGCGACATTTCCAGGGAATTGAGTAGGCTCAGTAGGAGAGATGAGAGTGAACGCGGTTTGGTTGTTAACCATCGTGTTGAAATGCTGAATGCCGTTTGGGTTGGTAGCTATACAAGACCACGCGGTATGCTTGGAATTGAAGTCGCCGGCTGCGGTGACGACTCCCTTCAGGTCTGACTTTGCAAGTAGATCTAGGTCAGTCAGAGTGAGTTTGTTAGAGGGGAGCAGGTAGACTGACGCAATCGTTATCGGGTCGTGACCTTCCAACGATATGCGACAGACAGATGCCTCCATCTCTGTCAGGAGCGGAGGCGAGAGGGAAATGACGTGCAGACATCTGCGGTAGAAGATCGCGTATCGCATATATCCAACCTATCATTCCTAATCGACTCTTATCCGGGGATCCGAAAACAGTTTAGGTGCGGTTTGAGGAAAGTCTCCTGAACTAATAGAATATCTACTGAATATTCCCTTAAGAATTCCACCACCTCCTCTTTCATCCCACGCAGACCATGATTAACGAGTGAGGTTTAAGTTTGAGGGCCGTACTATCCATACTAAATGAGTTTACCGCGTGGCGCGACGAACTTGCAGATCTCTTTGTAAAGGGTCATAGACTCTTTATAAAGAGGGACTGCGGAGAGGCCATCGGCAGTGAGGAGCTCCTTCTCAATAGCCTCGAGGTGTTCCGCAAGGGAGCGCACTCGCTTCTGTTGAGCGGATTCCTTCACTAGACGTAACTGACCTAGTTTTCAGCTTTTTATCACCTCCTTTTTTTCTCGTGCTATTCTCTGTTTTTGTTGCCAGCGTAAAAATGCTTCAGTGATATTCATATTTTAATGAATTTATGTGTAAAACAAATCTAACCTCACACTCGCCCATCCTGACGGTGTGTATGTCCCCATACACATGCCCGGTGGGACCTTACACTTGGTCAGTTAGCCAATTGTAAAAAAAAGCTTTGTGAACAGGGTACGTGGAGGAACTTCAGTCCAAAGGTGATTACAAGTCCTACAATTATTACCCTCACTTACCCTAGATTGTTATGTTACATGATTAGTTAAATTTCGTTCCATACTATCTATATATATAATAAACCTGGAGACGGTCGAAAGTCTGTACATGGAAGACATACGAAAAAAAGTTGGCTGGGGTTACTTAGAATCGATAACAGAACACATTCCAACAGTTGTTTTAATTTTTGTCTGTTTGTCTGTTTATTTGTACGCACATCACGTGAAAACGGCTAAACAGATTTTGATGCAAACTTTCCTATCTGTCGTGAATAACTGTTATAGGCTATAAAAATGCAACTTCTAAAAGCCCCCCCCCCCCCATACTTTGGTTATGGCCTATACACTCGATTGAGTTAAGTTTGTACCTGAATCTTATCGAGCTACTTAGGAAGGAGGTGTAGACTTCTTTGCAATGTGTGCTACCACTAATACGACTATCGAGTACCCTTCTAAACTAACACATGGCGCTAACATTAATACGTTTTGACATAAATAAGCCACTGAGGAAGGATTTTGCCAAATGAACTCTAAGTTTAGAAGAGGGGGTACGGATATCAACATATTTAATTGAATAATTGATTTTATAAATACAATAAAATGAAACGACTATAAATTAATTGCCACACATTTCACAGGGCCATTTTCCGACCAAGTGTGAGTCGGACTCGCCCACCGAGGGTTCCGCAAAATGTAATCTACAAACGGCCGTATTTATGAAAATCCAGTGTTAGCAGTTCCCTACTCCTAAGCAAAATGTAAATGGTGTTTGTTCATTTTATATTGGTTACTAACAGAAATAAAATTATTCTGTTTTTACTATTTTTTGTTATAGCGGCAACAGAAATACATCATCTGTGCACATTTCAACTGTCACATCACGGTTATCACGCAGTGGACAGACAGACAGACGGACGAACGAACGGATGGAAGGACGGACGGACAGACAGACAGACAGACGGACAGACGGATAGCGAAGTCTTACTAATTGGGTGCCGTTTTACTTTGGTTATGGAACCCTAAGAATGACTTTACATAGTTATGTAGTGGTAAAATCAATACACATATCAACACGCGTATAATTGCAACATTATCTTCTCTATACAAACATATAAAAAGAAAATGTATAACGCAAGCAAGGAATAAGAAAGGGTTTTTGTAAATTCTAACCCCGTTAGGGGATGAATTTATGATAATATGAATTGGGGATGAAAGTTTCTATGGAAAACCTGGAATTATTTGAGTGCTGTTATAATATTTTGCGTATAAACTTTTCATTTAAAACTAAGGAAACTAATTTCTGCGTTTTCAGATATGGCTAGGCAGACTGATTTATTCTTAAATACACTATTACTTCGTAACCTTTATAATAATTTTCGTCAAGATGTCACGTGAAATAGGAAGGGGTATCCAGTGGCCATCTTTGGCACTGTCTGTCAAGTACTTCCGGCCATTTCAGAACTGACAGACTTATGTTTCCTGTCTCTACGGTTAAAGGGCTAAAATAAGCCACGTGTTTCGTACTGAAAAGCAGAGTCGGAATAGATCAACTGTAAACGGGAAAATAGTGCACGAACGAAATTTGAGCAAGACAAAGCAATGACATATTTGGATTTAACTGTCAAACGTGACTTAGTGACAACCAGAAAAGAGATTTTTTTTATTCTATGGAAGGCACAGACTTTCCATCCTCGAAATAACGTCATCTTCCGGTTTAGCACTTTCAGCAATTTTTTTCGTAAAATAGAAGCAAAAAAACACATATTTTTTTTGGATTGTATATGCATTTTCCTATACCCTAAATTGATATTGGATATCAATTTAGGGATATAGCCAAATATGAAATCTTGTCAGTTAAAATATCACGGATAGTTTTGGGCTCTCTGAACACATTAACATTATTTTTGGAATTTTAGTATCACTAATCTTTGAAACAAAATGTATTATTGTCAAATTGTGGCCTGTAGGCGGTATAAAGTTAATTCCTTTGCTTTATATTATTTTGGCAATGAATATTATAAGTATTGCAAGTATATAACTTAAAACTATGGATAAAAAAGTTCCCCCATGTCTCTACCGGACGGCAGGGTGCCCAGAAGGCTGGCAGCATTGCCACGCTGAATGGCAATGCTGAGTCTCTGGGCTAAGAAAGTGCCAGCCCTCTGATCTTTTGGCAATTATAAAAAAGTGTTTTCGTATCATATTGGCATTGGCAGTTTACATATTTGTGTCGTACCTATTGGTGGGTAATAATAACGATACGATGAAAATATGACAGGTATCGGTAGGTCTAGAAAAGTATAACTGTGACTGGTCACGACGAAACGTTACAAAATAAGTAGGTTATGTGAGCAACAAGTCTGATAAAATTACGGTAAAAATGTTATGATGATCTGAATACATTACAGTAAGTAACTTTAACTCACTTTAAAACACGGTTGTCACGCGATAAATAAGTGACATAGCTGCCGTCACCTTCTGACACGTATATGAGTGCGAGTGTGACACGCGCGTTATCATATCATTTATCGCGTGATATGCGACCATCATAAGTTATAACACCGCTCAATTTTTATAAATAATTTACTCTATTTCTTGTTGCGATCTCAGATGATGCAAAATTTATCCAACTGAAAATCCAAAGTGGGTGAACGTGGTAAGTCACGGTTAGTAGTGGGTAACAAAATCACAGGATTTTTTTACAACTGGTACGAGAGTCACGGTGATTGTAATTGATTTGTAACGCTTATCGCCATCTCTAGTTATGACACTTGTCACAGTGAGCCCACAGATGCAGAATATTTTTTACTTTTCCTCCTCGAATTGCGCTTAGGCCAGGCTTAGGCTTAATCAGTGGCTAAATTACAAAATACGTTCCTCGTAATTTTGCAAATATTATAAGATAGTTCAATAAAATTAGGGGATAAAAAAAGTAATGTTGTCCATTATTTCCATTTTTTTTAATTCGATCTATTTATGGAACACAAAAGCACAATTTTAATGTAAAAGTAATATTTATAACCATCTCCAATCCAATTTGTAACCATCAATAAATGCATGGAATACCTGACGCATCGCCGTTTGAAAATTGTATTAATTGTATTAAGTTATTGACGTTTATCTACACACAAATAGTAAATCCTCTTTCATGGTTTCAAAACGTAACGATCAGCTTTTCAATACTAAATGTTCACATTCATTCTCATAACTGCAATTATATCTGATGAATCTGGTGATATTGAAATAGTGCATGCAAGGAAGTGCTTACGTTCACAAACGAAGCTTTGACCTTACGGGATGGGACTTGACTGAACTGAACAATTAAAAATCGATAAACGAATGAATGAATAAATAAAACTGATTGATTTAAAATCAATATGAGTTAAACCCCTTGTATGCGATGTCAAAATTTGCCAATCAAATTAAAGACAAATTTCAACTATTTTTGGTAGCTGGGTATCCAAAGATGGTTATAGGATACTCTTTACCCGACTATGTTGAAGCTAAAAAGTGTGTTATTACTTTTTCCACCTCTGCGAACGAAGTTGCGGGGCACCATCTACGAACAGAGAATTATCAGAAAATCTGCACTAGGTGACTTTGAAATGAGATAATGACGCTCGGCATAAATCGTGCAGTGCAAAGAGATTGTAATAATCCAACCCATAATGATACACAACCTAGGTATAAATATAGCAGCGGTGGACCGCGGGTAAAATGTAGTTTCGTTTCAGTCACCCGGAGTCCCATTGAGGAGCAGTGGGACTACGGAGAAAAAAAATACCCGTGGACCGACAGTGGGTCAATAGCTGTGGGACCACAGTTAAAAGGGGAAAAAATCAACCAATAAACCGATCAGAGAGTCCTTATTGCCTAGCTCATGTGATGATTTAAAATATAAATAATAATTTCTCTACATAGTAGGTATAAAATAATTGAACTATTTTATTTCTTAAAAAAATATCTTATAACGCACAGCACTAACATGCACCCTCGGTGCGACTTAAGAGTGTTTTTCAATTATTATTTAGTAATATTGCACTTACGGTATCATTTTCATTAGAATACATACTTTGATCTCATAAAACTACAATGAGGTTCTTTAGAAATTACGTTTAACCATAGATTGTCCCTTCGTAAATAACGAAGAAACTGTGTTCCTTTTATTGATATATATATATATATGTTATATTTTTGTTAGTCAATAAATTAGAAATGTGTAGTTACAGTTCGATTTTTAGATAAAAAAATCAGATGAATGTGTTTTTCCCTTTAAGTTACGAAAAGTGACAATCCGATGCCCTTATTTATTTTTCATGCAAAAATATTGTTAAAGTACCAAACTTTGAGGGCAAATATTTCATAGAAAATTAAATTATTTTCGCTTCAGTGACCTCCAAATAGTTCAATGAGTTTCTTTTTAAATCTTCAATGTGAACAGATTTCAGTTCTACAACTTTATAATAGGTATAGATAGATGTATATCAGACGGCCAACATAATCAAACCATTATCTCCGTAACTTCAGCCTAGAAGTAGGTTTATTGCACTCACAAACTTTGTGCACAATTATCGCAAAACTATACATAAATAAATGCTCAAATTAGAGCTTTGTTTGTTTTTGTACCTATAAGAACATCCTTTGCACGACATGCTGGTATGAATAACTCCATATCGACAATAAGTTACCTTTTGCTTGAGAAAGACACATTTTTTCATAGACTTATCTATAACACGACACCTGCATACCTCTTTTAACATGATTGCCTCGCCGGCTTCAACACTGTCGACCGAGACGAGGGCCAAACCTTTTTTGAAATGTGTAATGTTCAGGTGGAGAGCTGCCACGAACTGGTGGAGACCGCAGCAGCGCTCGGCTCCGGCGCTACCGCCGGCATGCGCGCGCACCTTGCGCGCTGCGACCTGCGCGATGGACACGCTTTCTTACAAGTTGACGAGGTAACATATTATACAAACCTAAAGTGGTGTAATTTTTTTGTTTGCAGTTGGAACTAGTTCTTGAATGTTATCTAGATATTTAACATCATCCCTAATATCTTCAGGCGCCAAAGAAGGGCAGCGGCCGCCATTGGCTACGCGGGCGCCGCAGCGTCTCGGAAGGACCCCCTGTTTCTACTACTCATGGTGCTGCTCAGGTTCGTTCGTGGGGAGTAAAGGAGGTACAAATATGGCTGGAATCGCTTCAACTTGGCGAATATTCAGATGTATTCGCTAAGCATGACGTGACGGGCCGAGAGGTTTTGTCTTTGGCCAGGCGGGATTTGCGAGATCTCGGCATCACGAAAGTCGGCCACGTCAAGAGGATTCTGCAGGCTGTCAAAGAACTCCAGTGACGACGGCGAGGTCGCTCCGAGGACAAGGGCCATGGGCTAAAGTAGTTTTCTAGTGGTCCCCGTTTCTAAGAAGCAAAACCTACTATAAAATATAAATTGTCTGCGGTCTTGAGGATCAATGAGCTATATAACTTGAAAATTAATAATAAAAATGAGATATGAAAAAGGAAACTGCGAATGTCACCATTTCCGTAGTATAAGGACAATTGAAATACGTTACGCCTTTCTGCGTCACGTATATAAAAATGATATACAACATAAATTGTGAGATAGAAGAAATAGCTTACATTTTTCTTCTTCGATAGCTTTTATATATTGTCGACCGTAATCTAAATTGACGTAAGGGACAAAATGAAGATTCCTTCTTTTTGTTCATCACTCCAATTTAAATTACGGTCGACGTTATCGTTATTCACTCATGATTTCGTGCTGGGATTCTATTGCGAATTGTGATACAACTTGCTCTTTCCTCCTCGTGATTAAGCTTTCAAATTTGACACGGTCGTTCCATTAGTGGTCCTTACTGGAGTAAGAGTCGTGAGCCACCACGAAGCTAAGTATATAGAGAGGGAAGAGGAGAAAATTTGGTTCATTCTCACTTCGTTAAGTCTTAATCTAAGTTGATGAGGGGAAGTTCATTTTCATAAAATTTAAAGATTGCGAATCAATTTCTGAAACAAATATATTTTAACACAAGTTTTAACTCAACGTAATAAATAATAAATGTACAAACTAAAACTACTCTTTTTTCACCAAAGCATATCAGACATAAAAGAGTTAGAATCAGTTTTATAAAACCAAACATATCTTATTGTTATAAATATAATATAGTTTTGTTAATTTATTTACTATAAAGTGGGAGATAGAAAACATTAACCAGCGCGAGCAGGCTAATCTCAATTCTCGATCGTGTGCGTACTATTTTATTGGCTGTGAATTTAGTTATTTTATACCAATTGTTCTGGAATATATGAAGTAAACTATAATTTATATAAGCCAGATTAATTTGGCTATATATATAAGCCTATTTTTGTTTTTTTTATCCGTTGCGATTTTGATGAAAATTAAGTAAATATGAAAATAAACCAGCCAAGTGCGAATCGGACTCGCGCACTGAGGGTCCCGTACAAAATATACGCTACAAATAGCCGAGGTATCCAGTGTTAGCAAAGCCCTACTCCTAAGCAAAATTTACGCTGTGCTCGATCATTTTATATTTGTTACTAATACAGACAGAAAGACATAAAAAAAATGTTTTTCAGATTGCTATAAGAGTTTCCTTCATACCAAATTTCAAGTTTCTAGAATAACTTGAAGCAACCTATCAATTTCAAAAAGTGTCGAAATATACGTTTCTTGAGGCATAAAAGGCCGTATCTTTTTTTTACGTAAATTTAGAAGTTTGTTTTTTTCACAGTCAAGGGACTGTAGACCTAAGTATATGGTTTTAATTTCAACTCGATACCTCCACGCGCTCCTGAGGTAAATGGTCTTGACAGACAGACTGACAAACAGACAGACAGACCGACAGACGGACAACAAAGTGATCCTATAAGGGTTCCGTTTTGTCCTTTTGAGCTACGGAACTCTAAAGTTTCAACTTGTTCCGGTTTCATACTTTTTACATTTTTTATTAAAAACCATATAAATATATATATACCATATTATCCCCCCGTCCCCGTTCTAACCCCGCGGGCCCTCGGTCTTAACCCACTCAGGTCCAACTACGAAACACCTTTGCCAAGGTTCAAAGCTTAATCACAAAGTGCAAGATTACTACAGCAGATTGCAATATACGCCCAGCTATAAAGAGTAAGAGGTGGTCGCCAAAAGCTTATGACAAGAAATTGCATACTTAAAGTATGCGCATACTTATAGTACGCGCATGCAAAATATTTTTGACACACGCGTATTCACATTCCTATATTATACTACTCTTGTACGAATTCTATTCAAGGATAAAGATTAATAGTATTACATTTTATACTAGACTCTACTACATAGCTGGAAAGTATTAACCTACGACATCAAAGGTATATTTACAATAAGTTCAATTAGAGTTCCAAAAATATCTCTACATGTAAATAAGTTTACAGACACACAGTATGACAAATACTGCTTACAAAGCATGTGACATATACATATTTTCACTCAAAGATCCATAGATATAATATTTTCTTCTGTTTCCGCGATTATTACTCATTGAAATAAAACAATTTAACGGATTATATCGCGTATATTATCTCATTTTAGTTCCCGACGTTTCGGAAGCTTTCCAGCTTTCCATGGTCACGGGTGGACTGAATTTTTTTTTTTTTATAATCTGTTAAATTGTTTTATTTCAATCCATAGATATGTTAACCACCTTTCCTTCATATAATCATTGTCACACATTGTGACAAATATATATTTTCAACACACTTTCTCGTAAAGTGGCTTACACCGTTTTTATGGCTGTAATCCAGTCCATTACACACGCGTGTTTTCTACATTGCATAATCGCACTAGTGCATTTTCATTCATTTTTTTAAACGTCAGCAAATATAACAGAAACATTATAGGTTCTTTTAATAAATTAAAAGTGGCACTTATTTATTATCTATACTATTATAAAGTTGTAAAAATTAAATTTTTGCATGTGTCGTTGTGGCTTCATCACGCTAAATCGGCCAAACGGATTTCAACTATTTTTGGTACACAGGTAGCCAAATGATTATACTTTTTCCCGAATTAGCTAACGAAAAAAAAAAGAGTTTATGACTTTATCTCCTCCGTGAACGAAGTTGCGGGCGCCAACTAATATAAAAATATTTTTTATACAAAATAACATTTTGTTTTGTGATATAGATACAAGTCAAAGCGCAAAGAAAAATACGATTGCTCTCGCACGTGGTCACACCAGAACTCAAACCCAGTACCTCTCGATTATGTGTCGAGCGTGTAAACCCCTCCACCAGCGAGCACTGTGCCAATTGCCTTGAATTTATCCATCCGCTTTGACCCGTGAAACTATTTTTTCACTTCTCCTGCTCAAAGTACGTCATATTAGTTTCGCGAAGAGATACTAAAATAGTACATTTAGCCCCTAGGGTTTAAAAGAAAGCCATACTGTAGTGTCGGGTAGATTACTAGATATAATTAATCACAAAACGCAAAGCAGGGCGTTGGAGCAAAGCGAGAAATCATACGAAGGCGTTAAATACTATTACTATAATTATTTAACTAAATTTTACACTGAATATTTTAACTACATCGAACTGAAAACAAAACAAGTGCGCGGGAGTTACGCGGCGGTGGGATGGAGGGCCGGCCGGGCGGCAGGCACCGGCGGGTGTTGTGCGGGCGCGCCGGCGACGGCGCGCCTTCGTATCTGTAGCGGTGGACTGATATTACCGCGCGGTCCACGCGCCATGAGCGGAGCGGGTAGCGAATGAACCGTTACAAGACAAGTTTCTATGACACTGAAAAAAAACTTCCGGCCAGCTACATACTACGTACGAATAATTAAAAACCAAAAATCAACCTGATCAGAATTGCCAAAATTTTTGATCGAATTGCTTAAACTGTACTTTTAATTTTTCATGAAATGTACTAATGTAATGTTAAGTCTTTTTTATTTTCTCGCAGTCGAAGTGAAAAGCAGAGTGTTTAACACGTGGCTAAAAGCCATTATGACACTCGGACATATTTGTCCTCGCTCACTTCGTGAGCTCGTCCAAATAATCACTTCGTGTCATAATGGCTTATTTTAGCCCCCTGTCAAACACTCTACTATATTTTTTTAAACGGTATTATAACCTTAGCGCCATCTACAAGAACACGTATTACGCCTGTGCTTTGACTTGTATCTATGTCACAATAGATAGTAATGTGGTGTTAGTTTTCCCACATTAAAAACGCAGAAACACAAAAAAAAAAATTTCATAGAAACATTTTTTTCGTATTAAATTGATATCATTATTCAGTTTATTATATTATTTATCTACGCACATATAATTAGTGCTCTAAAATGCGTTTAGAAACCGTAGGAAATGACCAGCATTATTACAACCAATTTTACTATGATAACTTTCTTGTCTGTGTTAGTAGGTAAAATCTGTACTTTAATATTATTTCAGTATAGATTTTTGTAAGGTTATGAGTTTAAATTTAGAACAGCTGTCAAAACTCAAGTGGATCTTTTTTTTAAGGAATACTGGATCTCTATTCTAGTATCCATAGATATTAAAATAGTCTCGATACGAAACGTCAATTCAGTATGTTTTTTTTAATAGAAACCACACGACATTTGATTTTTAGTGATATGAAGATAAGGACTTCATTCGTTTATCTATGATTTTTTTTAAAACATTCGTTTTGACGGAGGACCGAATTACCGCCATTAATGTTGTCATTTGTATATTGTTTTTTTTTTCTGTTACAAAAGTAGAATGGAAAAACGTTGTTTGTAATTAACATTTACGTTGAATATTTAAGTAGTAGTGGCTCCAAGAACTATATGAACCCTCAGCAGGATATCGTAAATGCAGCCACGGTTGTAACGAATAACTTCTTGCCAGAAAAATCGAGAGCCAAATACGAGAAGGTGTACAAAGATTTTTTAGATTGGAGAATGAACAAACGCACAAATTCGATGTGAATAAAAAAAATGTCTGTACAAATTTATTTTTTATTGCAATATTTTAATATCTATAGTCTAGATATTTTACAGGTAGCACTAGTAACAATGCAGGTCATTTGCCTACAGCTTCTGAACCCATCTTAGAGTACTTATGATATGTCTGTCGATAAAGTAGTGTATGCGTACATAATTAGGCTTAACACACTCGTGTGATCCTATTATGAAACTTGCTAACGCTCGTTTCATAAAACCACACTCGTATTTTAAGGCCTCTCATTATGTATCAGTTGCATAAACTACTATAATGTTTGGCTGATTGGCCAATTAGCCTTTGCCTTATCGCTCTTGCACGCGCATAGACAAATGCACCGGCCGCAGCGTCCCATTTTGATTTGATTTGACATATATAATATTTACAAATATTTCATATTGAAGTATTATTTATTATTTTCCAAACATGTCAATAATAACATAAATAGTTTCAAGCGACGATATTTAAAATATGATATAATAACCATGTATGTAACTACGTAAATTTGAAGTTAAGGACTACAGTATCGTTTACCCAAGTATAACCTAGACGAAATTATATGAGGGACGAATCATTTTTGCTTTTTTCTCGCAATGTATTGAAAAACGCTGTATGAAACTCGTGTGCATTAGTCATTGCATTCTCGGCTTTGTACAGCACTCGTCTACGTCTCGGGCAGCAAAATATAGCCTCGAGTGTAATTACCAACGTACCACACTCGTATCAAAATGTACTATGATAGGTATTGTTTATGAAACACATGAAACACGTAATACACAATTCATCTACCTTAAAATAAACCCAAAATTAGAAATAAAAATAAAATAAAATTATAAATAAAAAAATAGACGCATAAATAACCTATAAATAAAAAAATGCCCCAGATCGCCGTCGATCGTCAACATGCCGAGAAGGCTGGCAGCATTGCCACGTAGTATGGCAATGCTGATCCGCTGTGCGAGATATGAGCTAGCCCTCTGGTCACGTGTCAATCCAAATTTTGGATGGTTTCCTAGCTAAAGACACAGGGTCGTGATTTATTGTGGTGTACAAATTGTTTGGTTGTTGTTTTATATTTCATTTTTTCACATGGTACAGACTTTTTTTTTCGTATCAATGTGCCATAGATATATTCAAGTTAAAAGCAACACTTGAAACTATACGTTCAAACGTACATTTTTTTACTTACACTTCATGCTACATAAATAACTTTACATTTTGATTCAAACCAACGTTCTCATTTTTAATAAAAACAATCACCATCTTTATGGCACATTAACAGGAAATATTATTCTAACTAATATTTGTCACAATGTGTGATAGTTTCCATAAGGAAGAAAGATTGCAAACAAAACTTTGGTGCATTGAGTGAAAAGATAAAACTGGTAAGTACGTTGTAATGTAAGCATGTATTTGTATTGTATTATATGTATAGTAAGCACTTTATTGTACATAGAAACAATAAAACAAAGAAAGTAAAGTAACACATTTGTACAATGGCGAACTTATCGCTTTAAGGTCATACTGATATTTGTCATACTGAGTGTAAACTTATATAAATATATTTTTGGAACTCTCATTTGTAAATATATGTTTGACCTCGACCGTACCTACTTGTGCTTATTTGAAAAAACAATCAGGAAAGCCAAACAGTATTTTATGTAATAAAATGTGTGTAAAAGCTCGGTCTCATTTTATACAAGAATTAGCGAATGTGCCAAAAGACTGACTGGCGGTGGAGGGTCACTCGGCGCTGGATGCGCCCATTGCGTTCTTAGAACGAAAGTGCGAGTAATCACTCAACTCACCAATTTGGTCATATCATTATCTTTTTATTCCATTTATCATGTAATCTTCTCAAATGTTTCTGAAGTGGTTAGTATTGATACGTGCTTTTGAGATAGTGACTCTTTCAGAAAAGGTATTTGTATTGTGATGGCAAGTGAAAAGTCTCTATTTTGTAAAAGTCCACAGTGTAATACAATAACTGTATTACGAGGTTGACAACTTTTTCTAAATCGGTAACGGAACTATAAAATTGTTATGTACAAAATTGTAATCTAGGTATAACAAAACTTAGAGTTTATGAATATCAAAAGGAATATATATCTAGCTTAGTGTATAAAGTGTATAGATCTATCGTAAAGTTTCCCTTAATACTTATATATACATATGTAAATGTGAAACTTATGTGAAATAGTGAATATGATTAAACATATAATAATGAAAAACTGTTTACAAGTATTGTCTTTGTGAGTAAACCTATGACTCTTGATATATTATTCCTAAACAAGTATAATGTAACACAGTTAGTAATTTTACTTAAGGGGATGCATCGAAAATGTACGCTATTTTGTAGCGCATTTTTGACAAATCTAGTATATAAAACAGGCTGGTTTTCAGATATGTGTCTCTTGACTATATAACCTATTCAGTGAATAACGCGGAAACATGTTTAATGAAAATTTCCTCGATAGAAAAGTTATCCGAAAACGTGTCTTTATTTCCCGTTTTTTGTCTAGTTTGTACAAACGACAGATTAATAAACGGCTAAATCGTGTTAAAATTTAACCGTAAACCTTTATCTTTCAAGTGATTAACTTAAATGTTAACAAAACATAATAATATCTTCGATTTCATGGTAATTTTACATCTGGCGCTTACGCCAAAAAACCCCGAGCATGTAGTGTATTAGCTTTCTCTTTCTTTGATGCGGGCGAGCAATAAATGCGTCCCTTATTACAAATCACGCTTATTGGCTGGCTCCGCGTTTGGGGCGTGATTTACAAATGACGAAGTAGCCCCTTACTCATCAAACTCTACAGTCGACCCCACCTGCATAATCCATTCCATTTGACTCTAATCGCTTCGCTACGTGCTGCGTTTGCAGACTTGTATAGGGGCAAGGACCTTAAATCGAAATTTCTACCTCTGTTTTTTTACTATCTCTAAAAAATAACTAAAAAATCACCTATAAATTATTCAAATTGTGAAGTGGCTAGTCGTGATCGGGAATCACGTCTTCCGTTTTCACATTCGTTTCAAAACTACAACCATTAGAAGCATGAAACTAAACCAATATTCTTAAATTTTGTCTTGGATTGCATTAACGTTGTCAGTAACCATCACCCTAACTCGGGGTGAAAAGAAAATTGGAATTACATAGGTTGGTGTGGTGGCAACTGGGTAGCTGCGTGCTATTAATGAATTTTATAATTTTATTTTAAGCATTCTAAGATGTTTCCTATAGATCGATTTTATAATTTTATTTTAAGCATTCTAAGATGTTTCCTATAGATCGTATTTAAATATTCATGAAACCTTACCCTATTTTATTAAAAATGCCTCCGAATTCAACCTGTATATTTATGCACCAAATTTCTAATAAAATTTTATTATTTCATTACATTAAATAGACTAGCACATGTAAGTATGTTGTAATTTTGATAACCGTAATATATTAACTATATAACAATGTTTATAATGTTAATCCATGTATGAATGCATATATAATATAATATTAATCCGTAAGTACCTATACCTACGGATTCTTCGATAGTATGGCGGCTTATGACACGTAACGTCGTTGGGAACAGATTGGGCGAATTTATTAGCTACCTAATTACTTGCCACGACATTCGTTTTAAGTACCGACGTACCGAATCATCGACCCTATGTCTGTGCTCATTCATTATCTTTAAATATAAGACCAATAAATTGTAACAAACAACAAATAGTTATTGATGTGGTAAATTAACATAATACAAGTTCGCATCCTAGCTTTTAGGCTCGGAAGGCACGACTAATTAGTTATTTCCAAACGTTACATTATTTTTGTGAAAAAAAAACATTTTTTTTTCACAAACACATTCCGTTCGTAAAACCATGTTTTTTTTTCGAAAATATTTGATATTGGTGATATTGCAATTTGAATTGTAATATTAAAGAGTTATTTAAATAATGATTATCATGAGACCCTATGTGATGGTATTATTTACGAAAATCATGAGGTCTTCATAATATATCATGAAATTTGTAATTTTTAAAGTGACTAGTAATGCAGATTGCAAAATATGCTTGAATCCATTAAAAAAAAAGAACTGACAAGTCTAGTCGAGGTCTCTTTCACTTGGTATCCTCGTGTATCTATAATAAGAATGGAAACGTCAACGACGTTTAGAAACGATCGGGTTACCAGCATCTAGGGTGTAGTTACCATAGTGGACACCTATGATCAGATCAATATGTTGTTTAGAAACGATCGGGTGACCACT
Source organism: Hedya salicella (assembly GCA_905404275.2). Classification (NCBI taxonomy): domain Eukaryota; kingdom Metazoa; phylum Arthropoda; class Insecta; order Lepidoptera; family Tortricidae; genus Hedya; species Hedya salicella. The sequence goes on from FR990096.1 coordinate 41,948,463, forward strand.
GCATCAGGGTGTAGTTACCATAGTGGACACCTATGATCAGATCAATATGTTGTTTAGAAACGATCGGGTGACCACTGCATCAGGGTGTAGTTACCATAGTGGACACCTATGATCAGATCAATATGTTGTTTTTAAAGTACCGTAGACAGTACGAGAGTGTTTACAATATAATATCATAATTAAATTTAAATTACTGTTGAAATAATGTTAAAGGGTAACTATTTTAAATGTACTATGTAATTTGCTAATATGTACGAAGTAAATTAAAATCTAAGTATTTATAAAACATATGTTTTCATATGTGATCCCTATCGGACCTGTCACAAAACTTATTCTTAAGGTCCAATTCAATGATACAGGGCTTATCTTATTTTGATAACGTATTGCTTGATAATTACGGCTACAGTTGTATACTGAAAAGCTGGCTACTCACACACCTGCCGCAGGGGCAATATTGAAATTGGACTGCTAATTGCCTCCTTAATGGTGATGTGTATAGGCAAGCAGAGGCAATTTTTAAATTAGGTCTGCGGCAGGGCGGCAGGGGCGCAAGACCTTCCTAGCTCCCTAGGTTGTATCTACCGCCCTGCTAGGTTGTCGCATGTGTAGTACGATTGGGACAATTCCAGTCAGTTCATTGGCGGCAACCGAGCGGAGTGCACGTGCCACAATGAAAAAAGAGCGTGAAGTTTGGACACGGATAATAGACGTGTACAAAGATCGGCCCCACATGTGGAATAAAAAAAAATGAACAATATGTTAACAGAGACATGCGAAATCAAACTTTCCAATTAATGTTAGAAATATATCGCGAACACGCAAACGATATCAACATTACAAATTAAAAAAAAAAATTGAAAACATGCCGTACGTCTTACGTATTTACTTTGTACCTATATTTAAGTAAAATATTTTCTTTTTTCAACAGTTGTGAGGCGGCCCTCACAAATCTGCCAAAAGTGCAACGAGTAACAATTTAATGATTCATATATACTATTCGGCCTTATGTATTTAGACATCGCTTAGCCAGATTCAAGAGTGAATTTTATAGGCATATTTTATTTTATGTTATGAATCACCAATCATTATTTTAATACTATAATGAGAGAAGGGGTTGCCCAAGAAAAGGCTTATAACCACCCTTTTCTTTAAATATGAGTAAATGAATACGCTCCGGCATCCCTAATAATTTTCCCGACGCCACGCGTCCGGTAGTTACCCGTTTTTACAAAGCCAGTTTTTACTACTTTTCTTAAAAAATACACGTCTTCTAAAGAAAAGGTTACCGTTTAGGCATAGGTTTTGAGTCTATTAAAGATTTACGGACAGACTAGTATGCAATCTTTATTTTTATAGACCTCCCTCTAAAAATTTATATTTAGTTCAACATATAAAATTCAAATTTCCGAATGCGAAAAATACCTATTAAATATAATCTGAACTATCATATTCACTATGTTTGTAAAGATACTATCGCCATTTGATATACTAAATAGATACACAAAATAAACCATGAAAAATCAAGCATTTTCGGTTGGAGCCCTTTATGTGAACGCTATACTACAATAATACTACATTACAGTTCCAATTTGTCAAAAAAGTACTGAGACAAGTATAATAGATATTATTCATTTCGTAATTCAACGAAAATATGTAAAAATGTTAGTTTTAATTAGTAGGTACAGTAAAGTCCATATTCATTTAAAAAAATAATATTTTAATACAGAATTCGTGAGAGAGAGATCTTAATTTGAATAGAAATTATGGTATTTCCACATTTATAAAATATATATATTGATTCAGTAACTTCATTCATATCCATTTTATCGGAATATCGTCCAGTAATAGTTACTCAGTAGGTCCATACCGAGTGTCGCGCCCTGCCGCCATCGCCAATGTAATTACTTTAGGCATGTTATATGTGTCCTTGTATGATTGTTTTATTATTTCTGTAACTTAATTCCATTATAAAAACAGTTGTGATAGTACAATCGTCTACGGTACCTACCCACATATTTTCTAGAAATTTAAACGAACTTTTACAATAATAATAATGCATAATCAATATCTTACATAGTCACGCGCAGTAGGTACGTGCGGTACTTAGTTTAAGATATTCTGTTTGTTTCATGCAAGATTGAGGGACATGACTGGTATGAAGTATATAAAATATATATTCTAGGATAAGATTATACTTACTACCTACCTATTGTTAATGTTAATGTTACTCGATTTTGAATATACAAAATTTATTATTGATAAATGGTAGTTTATCGCTCGTATACCTTAGAAGGTTAAACCAAATTCTAAATCAAAACAAGCAATGTGCGTTTGTTTGTTGTGGTGCGAGTAGTAAATGTAGGTATCATATTGAATGATGACTTGGCAAAATGTGATCTTATACTTCTAAATTTCATGGATAATTGTTAATAAGGATATAAATCTATTCAATAATCTTTTACGTATGTGTAGTAATTATTATCATTCTTGTTGTTATATAAGATTAAATAGTGACTTTAAGTCTGTTAGTTCGGTCTCGGCCATCACTTGGCCTATTTTGAGCAAGATGAAGTGCATGATTTGGCCTTCCTTATTTTGCGATATTCTCACTCTACTGGCCATACTGCATATAATATAACACATCGTATGTTATTAATGTAAGCATTGTTGAATAACTTATTGCTTATTGGTGTAGCTTCAACATTCTTCTGTGCCCTCATATTATATAACTGTAGTCGAATTACATTGAAAGAGCTCTTAATTATTATCATATCTGTCGGATCGAATTTTATACATAGTTACTTTGTATTAATATTGTATATATAGGTAATATTATTTGCGTTTGTTGACACACGGCGTCAATAAGTTTCCTGGTACTTACTTATTTATAGAATAATCTAACTCTTAAACTGTGCGGTTCAGGTAGAAACAGATTCAACGTAATGTAACTATCTGCATACTCTTACTCTATTTAGATTGGTTTTCTCAAATACATAGTTGAAACATTCTTTTTGTCGGTTGTTTCTAAATAATATGCATTATGACTGCTTTAAACGATAGATTACCGACAAAACTTGATAACTAAATTAATAAATATAGGTATGACTGCAAATAAGCTCTTCTAAACAACTTTATTTTATAGAAAGATAAGATTCGATATTATTTAGCTAATAGATATTTTTAATATATACATACAATTTGTACAATACTCTTTTTACAGTAAACGTGCACGTGCCAGGGGGCTGTAAAATGTTGTACCTGGGCATTATTGGGGCTAGGCGAGTGGCTAAGAAAGTGAGTCTGGCTCGAATATTTATTTAGCGAGCCGACTGCGCGAGAGGCACACGAGCTTGTGGCTCGGAGCCAATGAGATCCATCTCCGTCGCGATACATTTTCAATACAACTTGATTTCATAATCTTGCACAAGTAAACGGGAGATCTCAATGACGCCAGCTTGCAGCTACCAGACAGTACAACGGAATTCCTTATTATTACTTGATTATTTAGAAATAAGTAGGACCCTTTTCAACCTTTACCGAAAACGTGCGTTACTACACGATGTCTACGCATTTAGTATAAGCATTACGCGGTTTGAACGGGATCAGTTTTTGTGAAATACTTCTTTAGAGAAATATATCTTCTTTATGATATTTATGAATTAATTTTAAATTACATTGTTGTATTTTACATGCATACCAATATTTACTAATATTTAAGTGAATCATATCAATTACTATTAAATTAAGTTTAATATTTTCTCTTTGAAGCACTTTGAGTGTCTACATGTTTGGACATCTAAGAGTACTCATATCGGTAATCAAACGTTAATTTCGCCTAACCTATGTCCACAATTTTGCTAGTCATATATTTACAACGTGCAATAATCATAATAATAATTACGTAAATAAATTCACCTCAGATTAAACTCACACTTTTGAAATCTATGTCAAGTATAATTGTATTAGACTGAAATATACGTACTTACCTACTATTTATTTAAAACAGCTGTTATCAATGTTGTTATAATTATAAGTTTGTTATAAATTTTCGTTCTATATTTTTCATGTAGTTCTATATTGTGCCAAATTTACTGATACGTTTTGATTTTCAACATACATTTTAAGAGGTAACCTTTAATTAAATGTATTTTAACTAAGTAGAAATACGTATGTAAGCGTCGCCCATATCACAGAACATTATAAGGTGCGTCCACATTTGTATCATTTGCCCGTATCAGATCATCGTCGCGTGGCATGATCGCGTGTCACGATCACGCGTTTGGACGTTGCGCCGATCGGATCGCTCGAAATCCATTTTGCTACGCGTATCACACAGTTATATCGGACGAGTACGGCATGATCGGCGCGCCGACAGTAAGCGTCCAAGCAGCGCGATACGCAGTCATGCCACGGCTCGGTGATCGGATACGAGCAAATGATACAAGTGTGGACGCACCTTAAAAGATTCATGGAATTTGATACACGTGGAGGTATGCATCGACTATTTATCGAATATTTGATTAATTTGTTGGTTGTGCCGTTACTTATCTTACTTATCAGTGCGCAATTTATATTACATCAATATCAATAATTTTACTACACACTGAGCTTTACGCTGTTCAGGTTTTACTAATAGCTATAAAAAAACATTTCTTCTCAGATTATATGTATATGGCAACGATACTTTTATTCGTAAATAACGATGTATTTATTTAAATAGATATTATTATAATCAAAATAGTATCATATAATATTGCAGTTATGTACCTTAGCAATTTGCGTTAAAAGAATTGTATACGACTACCGCATTCAATTATTAAATGTTATTATTAATATATGAGTTAAAAGCTAAGTCACAATATGTTAATATATAGGTAAGGCTGCTCTGTGATTGCGAATGTTAAACGCCCGCGGAGAACCCGGCAATAGTGGAGGAACTAAGGAGAACGAAATTGCGAAATACTCCAAAAAATTCGTTATAATAGCAGCGAAATTTGGACTCATATTTGGCAAGTTGGAGGTTAGGTACTTTCCTCTGCCGGCAGACCTATGTGGGGTGTCTCAGCGGGTGTGTGTAAGTGAGTCCGGACACATTGTTACTAAAGTTATGCTGATAAATACTTAAACTTGCGCGACCGATAAGATGACAGCATTTTACAAACATTAGGTAAAGTGCGTTGGGGTAAGACTAAAGTTTTACCGAAAATATTTTTTAAAAGGGAGTTGACATAAAGCTAACCTTTCGAACTTCCCTATACTTCTGTCTTCCCCCAACGCACCTTACAGACCAACCTTCATTCCACGTTAGTAAAAAGTGTATAATGAATTAAGTCCATTTATCTGTCAATTTACTGTCTAGATTTTAAAAAAAACTTGTGTTTGGCATACTTAAAATAAAATATGCGCAACAAAGAATCATTTCTACCCACCAGTGACGAAGCAGCAGCGTACCTATAGAAACTAGATGCAGTAACATATTATTTATTAGAGTATGTTTAATTTACTCAGCGGACATTAAAAAAGTTACCAAACTATTAAAAACTAGAGTCTGGCTAGCCAAATGTTGTTGACAGATATTTCCTTGTGGTATCACCAATTGTCTATGATTTAAAAAACGGCTAAAAGTCGGTTGTCAATTTAGTAGGTTAGTGCTCTATAAATATTTTGATACTTTGTGTACTAGTTCTAAAATTTGCCTATAACTATGATTAGGTACGTGAATTTATTAATACCTGAGTCTCATACACAGGACAAAATGTGTACAGAAATAGGTACACTAGAAGTTCTAGAAAATATCAATAAAATCAAAACATCGGAACGTAAGGAGTTACGGAAAAACAATATTCAGAGAAAATCTGCGGACTGGTCAGTAGTAAAAATCTCTTGGCCAAAAATGTCTATATATGAGCGACGAGCGTGTCGATAGAATCCCGCACTTGGCCCATCGTGCCGGTGCAACATTCTGCCGTGCTAATGAAAAAAGACGTATAATATATGGAAACTCCTATCAAAAGACGGCCTTTTAAAAACTAGCACGGCAGCATTATGCTAACCTAACCCATGTCTATACCTCCTTAACCTAACCACAGACATTGGTGATGGATTAATATTATGGTATTATCGAGCTAGATCTTATTTATTTTTCGCCTTGTTACAATGGTGTTTGGTGAGAAAGTGTAAACATAATTGTGCTTGTCGTTCACTGTACTGTACTTTGAGTTTGAGTGCACGTCAACGTATATTTTATTTACTTATTTCCTTAACTCAACACTTTAACGAGTTATCTGGTTTAGATACCTTACGTGTGCACAGAAAATTAAAAATATTTTCTAATATCAAAACTATAATTCCTTCTTCACAAAGTGTGACCGGGCCAAGATTTTTTGAATTTCGCGCCAAAAATTTGGGTAATATTTTCATAGCCAGACTCTAATATACATTGTTGTTTGGTGTGAAAGAAATTATAGCTACTTTACAAAAAATCCTCATCAATAATTGCAAATCACTTTTTGACACTGTAACTTGTCAGCATTCATTTTCCTCGAATTTTCGATTTTCTGAATTTAATAACTCGCTTTATGTAGTGAAAATTGTTCGGCAATTAAACAGCTGTCCCATTGTCGACGAGAAAGACCTACAGAAACGTTAGTATGCTAGATATTGTCCTTGATCCTGTGTCAGTAAAAGAGATATGCATCTATATTATCAGTTGGTCAGTCATTAAAGAAAAGAGGCGCTTCGTCACTGATATAAATAAGTAGCTATCTTACAGTCAATAAGGTTTAATGCCTTGAAGCAATGGTCGCTGTTTAAAAAATATTGAACACTCGATTTTTTAAATGGAATAGAACTTTGTGGTTGCTATTCCTAAGGATGTTAAATGTAACCGAAACATTCAAAGTTAGCCGAATCGATTGCACTGTTAGTTTGGCGATCATTATATTTCGTCAATGTTTCAATAATCCTCTTTTGACGACGTGTAGTTTAGACGAATTGACGTGTAGTTTACTCATTTGAAGTGAAAAGTAAGTACCTATAAACTACTTGGCCGCCAGTATCGTCAGACAAAAAATAATTAGAACCGAAAGAAGTGCAATGGATAAAATGGTTCCGAGTATTATCCCATCCTTTCATATATATATATTCATTTCATATAAATAAATATATATATATATATACACACACATAGATATACTCGTATATATATATATAAACATAAATACACTTAACGTTCGTAGCAATATTCACGAGCCCACTAGCTTTTAACGTAAATGCACACACCCACGCATACAGCAGTCGCCGTGATTAAATTAACTGGAATGTTAGGTTAATAGGTTAACTGTTCCAAAATCACTTTAGGTAACGAGTTATCAATAAGTAACTTGTCACCAACCATTACATGGCTGTGATACAACGGATACGCTACGTCTCGTCACAGGTGAAATAGGGCTATCTATCGCTGGTCAGTTGCTGAATTTAAAAGAATTATCCCCATTTGTACTACTAGTAATGCACGGGCGTACCTATATTCCGTGGAGTTTTTGCTGAACTAAGTTATTTACGTAACGCAATAGCTTTGTACTACATAGTATTTAGTATGCTTGATCGCAAGTCAGTGGTCCCTGAAATATACCTTGGACTGGACTCGAGTAGCCCGACAGACTAGCCATCGTATGCCTTATTTGTATACTTCCCAAAAGAAAATAGGGGCCACTACGTATTTTGATCGTAACGTGACAAATATATTAATCACTAATATACTTTTTTACAAAGTAACAAGAAACCACTGCTTTTTTTTGTTTAGGATAATATTCAGATATTTATGTAAAAAATTGTATCATTGATTTCAGTTAAAATAAAATTAGTCCATTGTCAACAGCAAAACTTATCAAAAAATTCTCCTCAAAAAAGTGGCCCATATTTTTTTTAGTAGTATTTACATACAGTAATATATCGTGTAGTCCAACCACGCACAGTTTTCGAGAATTCGTACGATGTATATGTGACTTAAAGCTGAGGGCAGGTACCTACTGTTCGACGCGATACTAAATAAGAAAACCTTTTTATATTTTGATATCGAACTTATTACAAAACTTAATACAAACGGATATAAATCATGCAGTTGCTTCTGCGTATAAAAGCATTAAATAAATGACTACGACACATAATTAGGGTGTGATTGCGAATTTATAAAAATAATGAATATCTCATAGGTATCATAAAAGTCATAAAAGTTATATATATATATATACTGTTATTCACCAGGGTGATTATTTAGTGAACGATAAATACTTATTAGTTCTCCGCTTTTTCCGAGCCACTATCAGTAGCGTGCGATCCATATAGGTACAAAGGCACTGCCTACCCTGAACGGGCACAGGTACAGAGAAACTGCCTATCCTAAAACCCTGAACGACCACAGTTCCGTATGGGCACAGAACAACTGCTTATATATCGTGGCCAATAATCCTGTGCACGGCCCTGGCCACTATACCTATGTGTAGCTTGCCATTCCACGAGCAATATATCCTATTTTTAATAGGAGGTCTGACTTCAAGGGCCTTATTTACCACGGCTTAAACTCCACGATTCATAATAAGCACCGTGCTAGCTCATCATTCGTAATATATCCGTACTCATGTGTTAATTTTCTGGCTAAGAAAAAATAATATGCAATTTCCGTATGAGTAACATCGGTTCACTATTCACCCGGCCATTACCTATTGCTACTCAAACTCTTTTGTGCCCGCGTGGTCAGACCGCTGAGTTGATAGCGTCGATGCTGGGCGACTGCAGGGCGTGCAACCCTCAGGGGAGCGCATTTTACCGACCTGCAGCATACGGGCGGCTGGGGCTCAGGTACCTACACAAAATTAAGACATGGCAATCTAGGGTAGCGCAAAATTCAAATTACGCCATGGCGATCATGATTCTTGCTACGGTGCTGCGTTAGTGTCTCCGTGTCTGCTTAGATTATTAATCTACCTTCCAATATTCAGATGTAATATAAACTGTATTGCAAGTTATTAACACTGAAGGACTCTCTAAAGGATACAACACGTTGCGTATCGGATTGCTCTTAGTAACGACCGATCATTCATTACGCCCGTTTTCATTTACGATTGTTCAATGTTCACCTTAACTGTATTTGGCATCAACATGTCATTTTTAATCCTAGGCTTTTGTCGGATGAAAAAACGATAAATAATTAATCCATAACATATTTAAATTGTCGAAAATATTCTGATTTACTATGAATAAATTCATTTCAAAATTTCTTCGTTCTCACAGAGCGTATTCACAGCTGCAAGAGCAACTGCTAGTGACCCTCTAGTGCGCGTGAATATCACAATTTCGCTAACGGCGTCATTTAGAGGAGCGTATACTTCTTTCTTATCAATTAGAGTACATTCGGATCTACATATAGCAAATTTCTGTCGTTCCAAGAATTGCAAGGGAAGCAATTTAATTTCTCTTAATATTCAGCAAGTCCACCTGACCAAGTCATATCTAACAATTGTCCCTGATATTTATTTATTACTCGGACGTGGCATGAAATAAGGGCAGACTAATAAACCAACAAACACACTTTCTCGTTTATGATATTAGCAAAGGTGTGGTGGTATCCTGGAAATCAAATTTGTAACCTTTCCATTATTCCAACTAAGGCAAGAACGCGAATTGGGAATCAATCTAGTTTTTAACCCTTTAAGCCTTATCTATTGCTGGCTAAGCTAAACCTTTAAGGGCCTTGACTAATTTATAGGTACATACTTACAATTCACAACGTAATAAAAATAACTGTAGATGTCAATAATACCACCTTCCCTATGATTAGCAACTAATTAGATACTACTCATATAATTATAAGAACTTACCTACACAATAACTTTTAACTGGACAACTATCTTGTATCTATTTACATTTGGTATTGTGGGATTTCAATAAAATATACTGTTACTCATAACAAGGTGTTTTAATGCTAACCAGCCCTAGAATGCAATTGAACGCTTATTGGAGTAAGTATAATCGGTACGAGTACAGAGTAAGATACATTATTCAAATTACTATGACTTAATAAGTACCATCAGATATATCGTAGCGGGCAAGGTACTGAAATATTACTGAGCAGTGCTAAATTTCAATAAATTTCTTTCGATAGATATGACCAGTAATATCTGAACAAAGTTTGTCGGAAATAATATGAGCAGCTGATTTCCAATCAATTCTGTACACAGAAGCCAATGGTATCTAAGCAGTCAGGGTGATCATAAAGATCTGGACATTTACGGAGCCATAACATATGTCTGTACCATAGAATTACAAATTATAAAAAATATTCATAAAGTACGACATGCTCATGCGTACACTGCGGAGTATCTCTTTCATTTTAGCATGATGACGTAAATAGCATGTGTTTTATTATTAGGAACGGGTAAAATAAAAACCAGCCGTTTTGCCCGCAATACACAACGATGTACAAAAGTTTACGCTTTTAATGCTTCATTTTATTAACCGACTTCAAATAATCATTGTATACACATGTGGGAATCTACTTGGAGGTTGAGGACAAACCAAAGGATCCCAAATAATAACTTTTATTAATACGCACGTTTACATTGGCCTACCGGTTAGGGACTACTGGCGAGCTTTGTCGTATGGCTAACATATCGGGTATCGCTATATGTTAGCTATACACAGCATGTGTCACCACAGTAGCCCCCCCCTTTACAAAAAAAATTTTCGAACCCGTTAAAATACACTTTTGTTAAACTACACTCTTATAACACTGCACTGACAATGACGCACTCACGCGTACCCCGCTGCGGCCGCATGGGCCTGCTGCGCGGCCATAGCGCGCACCGCGGGGTTGGGCTGCCCCGCTGCCTGGTCCTTAACTCAGGCTTTCATCTTCCTGTTACACAGCCGCCACAATGCATACAGCACTATACATGCTACGAGAGATACAATGGCTATTAAAATTATGTTGAAATTGCTCATTCGGTTTTCGAATTCTATGTGCTTCGCGCTAATAATAGCCGCGAACTCGTCTTCTTTATTCTTGATTTTACTTTGCTCAAAACTCATATTTGATCGTGGCGAAGGCGAAAATCGAATGAGCGAATATTCCACTTACATCAACTTAACTACCGTAAAACTAGGTCATTCAACTATTACATGAAAATTGCTGCTAATTCAAATGCAAAACTAGTCATCTAAATTTAATTGGCAATGCCTACTTAATAATTAATTTTATACTAACTATTTTATATTTATAAATTGCGTCATTGCTGATATCGCACTGGGCGCTTAATCACGCGGCCTCGGCGCGTGGTCCAAGTGACGCGCGCCGGGCTTGTTAGTTGTGGTGCAAGCACATTCCGTTCCGAGCTATTAGTAGCTCGCGGCGCCTCAACAATGACGTTCTTATTTACAGTTTTTAACCTATTACTATTACTAACAACAGGCTCAACTACAAGGGGTGTTTCTTCACACAATATGTATGCTGGTTTAAGTCTGTCGATTTACGTGGATATTGTTTCTACCCGAGACAATGCGTCAGCAACCACGTTCTGATTGCCCGACACGTGTTGTATATCCGTGGTGAATTCACTGATAAACAACAATTGTCGAGTTCGCCTTGGGGTCTCTTTGTCGCTACTTAGTTTAGTAAACGCGAACGTCAAAGCTTTGTGATCTGTGAATATAATTAAGGGACGACCTTCCAACATGTTCCTAAAATGCAATATACCTAGATAAATAGCTGTTAGCTCTCGGTCGTATGCGCTGTATTTGCATTGTGCGTCGGTGAAACGCGTCGAAAAGAACCCTAATGGTTGCCACATGCCTTTAATTTGCTGTTGTAATACGCCACCCGCAAATGTATCCGAAGCATCTACCATAAGGGCCATTTTCGCGCCTTCGACCGGGTATGCTAACATTGTTGCGTTCTGAAGCTTCGTTTTATATTGTACAAAGCGTCGTCAGCCTCTTTTGTCCATAGAATAATACTTTTGTCTTTCTTCGTGGAATTCTCTAAGTACCTATTTAATACCGATTGATAAGCTCTTGCGTGTTTTAGATGTGCCCTATAGTTCAACATACCTAAAAACCGCCTTAGCTGTTCAACCGTTTGGGGCTTCAGGAATTCGACTATAGCTTTAACTTTATCGGGCAACGGTCTAATACCATCCCTTGTAACCTCGTATCCTTAAAATTCTACTCTAGAACGTCCGAAACAGCTCTTATTGATGTTTATTGTTAGACCGTATTTATCCAATCTACTGAACAACCTATCTAGATGCTCGCGGTACTGTTTAGCATTGCTGCTCGCTATAATTATGTCATCTAGATAGCAGAAAACGAAATCTAGGCCGTCTACCACCGTATGATTCATGAATCTCTGGAATGACTGAGCCGCATTTCGAAGTCCGAAGGTCATTTTGGGGAACTCCCAAAGCCCGAATGGCGTAATAATTGCTGTTTTTTCGATATTTTCTTCCGCGACCGGGATATAGTGATAAGCACGATTTACATCTACTCTACTAAATATCTTTTTTCCCGCTAACAAATATGTGAAATCCTGTAGGCGCGGAATCGGATATCGATCTGGCTTGGTGCGCGCGTTTTGTTGCCTATAATCGCCGCAAGGTCCCAAACTTCCGTCTTTTTTTGGCACGATGTGAAGAGGGCTTGCCCACGCGCTCTTCGAGGGCCTACAGATCCCTAATTGCTGCATGAACTCAAACTCGTCCTTCACCTTTTTATACCTATCTGGCGGCAGCGGCCCTGCACGCGCATACACCGGCGGGCCCAAGGTTTCGATGTGATGACACACCGTATGCTTGGGCGCCTTCTTAAAGCTAATCGGCTTCGTTAAATCCGGATACCGCTTAAGGTCATAAAAAGGATGGTTCTCACTAACTGTATTGACTGAATCATTTCTGCAACTAACTACCATCGCGATAACGCCGCCTCCCGTGATCCCGTCGACTAGCTTTCTATTTTTCAGGTTGACACTAATACCATAGTAACTTAGAAAATCTGCCCCCAAAATAGGCTGGCTAACGTCGGCAATCACAAAAGTCCATCTAAATACACGTTTTAACTTAAAATCCAGTGACAAAGTTTTAGTACCGTAAGTTTTTATCGGCGTTCCATTTGCCGCATACAACTTATAATCTAACTGTACATTACTACTACTTACATGTTTGTACCGCGGTAACACTGAAATATTTGCCCCAGTGTCCACTAAAAACCGTAATCCCGAGTTAATGTCTGTAACACCAAGGCGGTGATTGGTGGAACCGATACAGTAATCCGCCGCTGACTGTACCGAAGCTAGTTTCCCGCCTTCCAGCCGCAGGGCTTAATGCACTTAGTTGCACGTTCACCAAACCGGAAATGATAGAAGCAGAGACAGCCGGGGTCTTGGCGACTCCTTCGTGACTGTTCTTGCCTACGCGGCTGAGTACGTCGCGTAGCACTACTCCCAGATCCTCCTGCTGTCCCGCCCTGTTCTAGCCGCCCGAGGCGGGTAGTGATCTTGGCGATTTCGGCCAGCAGCTTCTCTTCTGTTGTCGGCTGCTGCATCGAAGAAACCTCTGCTATATTGCCCGCGGAGTTTGTGGCCTCGAAAACCCTGTCCGCCAAGTCTGCCAGCTTCTTAAGGTCTGCCAAGTCGCTTCCCGCCACGACGGCCTTCACCGCTTGAGGCATCAGGCCTACCCACAACATCCGGATAGTAGAGTCTGAACTTTCCAGCACTTACAGCCAGCATCTGACGCATGAGCTGGGATGGCTTCTGGTCACCCAGCTCTATTTCCTGGAGTAGCCTCTTGTGTCTTTTCTCCTCTGATTCCTGGCATACTGTCGAAAGCCGCTCTTTTAACGTCTCATATTTCCCGGACTCTGGCGGCGCGAGTAATATATCACTGTCCGCCCGTATCGTCGATTTACCAAGCTTTGTGACGACCATATTAAATTTTTGCAGGTCTCCCAGGTGCTGTGGCTCGAGGATGGCCTCTATTTGCGCGAACCATAGTGTAGGCTCATCGGTCCAGAAATCCGGGATCCTCGTTACTAACGAAACCGCCGCTAACTCCCCTGCGCCGCTACAAGCCGTAATAATTTGTTGCTGGGGCTGTTCGTGCTGCTGGGACTGCCCGGCCGCGGCTAGCGCTCCCGGGGGCTTAGCCCCTTCCAGCGGTTGTCCGTACATGATTTTGCAGTTGCTCACACGTCACTTGACCTTGAAATTCTTTCGGAGAGACACGTCACTGAGAGAAGTAGCCCCTTAACCGAAACAAAAATGCCACTTTTCTCGAACAGTTCACAGGGGTCACCAGTGTGGGAATCTACTTGGAGGTTGAGGAAACCAAAGGATCCCAAATAATAACTATTATTAATACGCACGTTTACATTGGCCTACCAGTTAGGGACTACTGGCGAGCTCTGTCGTATGGCTAACATATCAGGTATCGCTATATGTTAGCTATACACAGCATGTGTCACCACACACAGCTTCAGAGAAAAGTATGCACAGTGATTTTAAAATAGTAACTTCCACCGCACTGCATGAAAGGGGTTAGGGTCGTAAGGACTAGTTTGAAGAATGACTATGTCCGCAAAACGTCGTAATTGTATAATTCCTCAGTAAACACAATGACTTTTTTGAACAATGACCAGTAAGCAGTATGTTTTGGTTGCACGATCATCAATTAAAGCAGAACGCCGTAGTTGCAGAATGACTAGGTAGATTTGGGTTGGGGCCATATTCCTTGCCTTTGTTGTAAAATGACACATTATGTATTTTTTCTACTCCTGTACTTCTTTTTGTCGTTTAAATGGTTACCAACTCTAATATAAAGACATACATTACTTGAGACTTGTAAAACTCTACAGGGTGTTTGGTAACAGGATGCAAAGTTGAAAGGAGGTGATAGCTTAGGCCATTTAGAACATTTTAAGCGATATATGTGTTAGGCAAATGTTATTCGTTTTTTTTTTTAATTTAAGTTTAAAGATTTTTCTGGGAAAACTCCAAAATTTCAGACTACATCGACAATACCACTTTTTTTAATGTAGGTAGCATTTTTTTGTATTTTTTTTGTATTGTGCAATGTCTATCGTACACCGTAAAAGTTATTTGAAACATCTGTGTCTAAAGAAATAAAAACTACAGCGATTTAAAAAATAAATAACATGGAAAAAAAATGATTTAAGTGTTTTCTAAGGACTTTAAAAAAAAAAATAGCCCCGGTTCTTCAAACCATTTAAGAAACATGCTTGGCAATTGCCCTTTCATTTAAGCTATCAAGCACGACTGTAGCTATCGTATCTTTAAAAATAAGTCACTTAAACCAACTAGAGAGCTAAAATGTTTCACTCGACTTGTGATACTTGTGACGAATCTAATTATGATTTTGTAATAAAACATTAGTTCTTAATACTAAGTTGGCGTTTACCTGACATTTGAAATGTTTTGAAAGGGTTAAGTGCAGTGGACAAAATTGTCACATGCAATTTTAATAAACAAAGGTTCGCGGTGGTGTGAAACAAAAGGGACCGATAGCGGCGGGCGGCGTTTAACAAAGATGACTCAGCCGTTTTACCTTTGAAAATAAGCTACCTGAACTCATAAGAGGGAATTTGTATTTCTTTTTACTTACGACGAAATCAAACAAAAGCATAACAGTTAAGTTATTTATTTCCACACTTAATTTAAAAACAAGAAACAATCATCGATCGTTTTCAAAATGGGACCCGCCGTTTCGAATACAAGCACGAGCCCGTCTTCTTATTTCCGTGGTGGTTGTTCCGAGAGTCATTTCTTCCCTCATAGTTTCGAACGCTGCTTGGATCCTCTCTCTCAACTCTTCTACGGTATTAATTTCCTCTTCTGTGTAAACTAGCTCCTTAGCCCGGCCCCCAAACGAAAAAATCAAGTGGAGTTAAATCAGGTCACCGAGCGGGCCAAGGGATTCGTCCGCCTCTGCCGATCCAACCGTCAGGGAAACAGTTATTTAGGTGTTCCCTTACAGCCAGGGAGTCATGGGCGGGACAACCGTCGTGCTGGAATGTCACAGCCCCGGGCAGCTGGTCCTCGTCAATCAGCCCGGGCAAATCGTTCTGAAGAAATTCCAAATAATTTACACCATTTAAATTATCTGACAAAAAATGTGGCCCAATAAGGACTCTGCCGATTATTCCAGCCCACACGTTGAGGGAAAACCTTCTTTGGAAGGACTTTTGCTTTTTCCAATGTGGATTATTGTTTTTATCAGCCCATTGGTGAAGGTTGTGAAAATTCGTGATCCCTTTCCGGGAAAATTTGGATTCATCGGTCCAAAGAAAACTTCTTAAAAAGCGTTGCTCTTCGATGTCTGCATTGAGTAAAAATCGGCAGAAGTCTACTCGACGTGCAGGGTCTCCTTCCTCCAGTCCTTGAACTCCGGTGCCGTGAAAAGGATATTTTCCCTCGCGATGCATGGTACTCCATACTTTCCATATGGACATGTCAAGATTACGAGCTACCACTCTGACGCTCGTAGTCGGATCCTCTGCAAATGCCCGTACAACATCGTCCTCCAAATCAGGGCGATTACGTCCTGGGTTCCCTCCACGTTGCCCAGCAATTCCATTTTCACGTAGTCTTCGGAATGAGGTGTAAAACACTCTCACATTAGGTAACCTCCGATTTGGAAAACGCTCTTGGTATAACCGTCGAGCCATTGCTCCATTACCGTCAGCTCTGCAGTACATGTAGACAATGTCGGCGTATTCTTCGTTCGTAAACTACGATTTACAACGAAGGAATCGTAATTACACGTGAAGGAGTGCCTACGGCAGCTACAACTTGACACGGTAAATTTTGGATGACGGTGGGAATAAAAACACAATGAACGTCTAACCGCAACTGAAGCTGTAATTAGACTAAATTAGTAGTTTTTGCAAGCAAGTAGCAAATCAGTTTATCTTTAACAGTAAAGCATAATTAAACGGCTTGAGTCATCTTTGTTAAACGCCGCCCGCCGCTATCGGTCCCTTTTGTTTCACACCACCGTGAACCTTTGATTATTAAAATTGCATGTGACAGTTTTGTCCACTGCACTTAACCCTTTCAAAACATTTCAAATGTCATGTAAACGCCAACTTAGTATGTAGAACCAATGTTTTATTACAAAATCATAATTAGATTCGTCACAAGTATCACAAGTAGAGTGAAACATTTTAGCTCTCTAGTTGGTTTAAGTGGCTTATTTTTAAAGATACGATAGCTACAGTCGTGCTTGATAGCTTAAATGAAAGGGCAATAGCCAAGCATGTTTCTTAAATGGTTTGAAGAACCGGGGCTATTTTAGTTTTTTTTTACCGTCCTTAGAAAACACTTTAATCTTTTTTTTTTTCATGTTATAGAATTTTTAAATCACTGTAGTTTTTTTTTTCTTTAGACACAGATGTTTCAAATAACTTTTATGGTGTACGATAGACATTTCACAGTACAAAAAAAAATTCAACAAAATGCTACCTACAGTAAAAAAAAGTACTATTGTCGATGTAGTCTGAAATTTTGGAGCTTTCCCAGAAAAATCTTAAAACTTAAATAAAAAAAAACTAATAACATTTTCCTAACACATATATCGCTTAAAATGTTCTAAATGGCCTAAGCTATCACCTCCTTTCAACTTTGCATCCTGTTACCAAACACCCTGTATAGTCTATTTCCCAAAAATGCACTGCTAAGCGTGTTACAATGTCGCTAGTAACGTATTCCTTGGTGCCACAGAGTACAAAATTTCAATCTAATAATTTATATTCAGTGAGTCTTAGACTAATGTTATTTGACATAATTTATATTAGCAACTTAACAAACCGCCGAATTCATACAGTTTTAAATTAAAAAATAATAATGTACGTAAATGCATAGCTGCCAACTTTAAAAAAAAACTCATTTTTTACAATTTACGTACACATATTTTATCGCCTATTTGTTTTTCAAATCATACCATGTTTTCATCACTGGCAAGTATACGCGAATTTAAAAAATAAGAAAGCCATAGATATTGATTGCCTGCTCGCTTTTTAATATTCTTCGTGGCGCTAAATTTTATTCATCATGAAGTTGTTGGTTGTTGACTTGTTATAAACTGTTGAAAGTGAGAAAAATGTAGGAAGACGAGCCTAATTGTACTTACTACCGAAGAAATTTGTGTCGCGGCGCAAGAACTATCAAACAATTTGCTGCTAGAAAAATCTCGGCGCAAATATAAATATTTAGACTTTTTGTGTTTTATTAAAAAGTGCTTAGGGGTCATTCATTAATTACGTAGGGATTCCTGGGGGGAAAGGGGTTCGAACAATCTGTCGTAATTAATGAATGGTCCCTGAGTTATAGAAAAACTATTGTATATAGACTTTTGTTTTAAACTGAGCTAATCGGCTTAAAGAATACAATAGCCGATTCACTCAGTTTAAAAACCAAGGACTGTATACAACGTTGTATAATTCGTGCATAAAACGGTCGTGGCGTCTTCTTTTGCGATACTTGCGATTGTCCTTACGAAATTAAAGAATGGCCCTTTAGTCGTAGAAAAACTGTTGTTTGCAACGTTGTATAATTTGGTCTAAAACGCTTGTGGCGTCTCTCTTTGCGAAACTCGCTATTGTCCTTACGTACTTAGTGAACGGCCCCTTAGTCGTAGAAAAACTATTGTATGCAGAGTTGTATAATTGTGTCAAAAAACACTCGTGGCGTCTTTACTTGCGATGCTCGGAAAAGGCTCGCATCGCAACCCACGCTACTCGCCTTTTTTGACCCCTATTATACAACAGTTGCATAAAATACTATTGTCCAGATATTACAACGTCGCGGATTCAAAATGTCTAGGTAACAAAACGTCGTGATCTCATAACACCCAAGTTATAACTGATGGTTGATGAACTGAATGTCTGTACAAGAGCATAGCAGTAGGACCATATCGCATGCTCAGTGTCGGGTCCCGTAGCTGTTACTGCAAATAAATCCACAACAGATGAAAAAAATACGATGTGAATAAGTGCACCAGCAGAATAGCGTATCTTCATGGCACTTAGAACCTCTCTGTAATTTCCTTGTCATTCGACTATGTAGGCATTTTGCAACTGAGACTATAAATATCTGGCTATATGCCTATTATGTCATTTTACTCTCAGTATGTTCTGCTACTTAGTCGATTTGCTATTAGGATATTTTGATTATACAGCCATTTTGCAAACAAGGCGTTGTACAACTAAGCCAAATTGTATACCCAGTCCTTTTAATATTATGGCATTTTACATGCTTGGACATTTTACCACCCTGACCTGATACAAATTAGATCTTTTTCTTACGCGCTGCTTGGACGCTCACTGTCGGCGCGGCGTTCACGCCGCGCTTCTACGATCCGAGTGTGCGATACGCGTAGCAACATGGATTTCGAGCGGTCGGATCGGCGCAACGTCCAAACGCATGATCGTGACACGCGATCATGCCATGCGACGAAGATCTGATCGGGCAAATGATACAAATGTGGACGCACCTTTTATTATTTTATTTGATATACCAAGATTTAGATGTATGTGGGATAAGAAGTTGCTGGGCGGAGGAGGTACCGCCATGTTTCTCTGGATATTAGGCGCGATTTTTTCCGAAAAATTCATTCGCACTCTAAGCTGATGATAAACGTGATGAACGTCGTTGTAACAAACCTGAAAAAGATTTTCGTGTATAAGTAACTTTTTTGATACACTTTTTCAGATTTGTTTACTTTTTGAACCTTATTTTTTCGTAGTTAGACTTAAATTTTATAGTAAATTGTTGCAGTCGTCGGCATACAAAAGGTAAGAACTGCGAATTTTGATGGAGAACATGTGTGAAGCTTACTGAATCAAGCTGTGGGGCATAACAGGTTTCAGCAAGTGTTTTCCCAATAATGGATGAACGAGATCCCAATAACGCGGGTAAGGCAATGCATATTGAAGTTACTAAATTTCTGCTTCTGCGGCATACGATTTCCAAAGTGTCAGCCCCCCGCACGATATAGGCAAGAAAATTGTCTGCTAACCCGCTTCAGGGTCCGGGCGTCAATACCTACCTCGCTAAATGTACACCTTGGCAAAAAGCCTACAATACGATTGGTCTATGTAGAAAAATACCTATACAGCAGAAAGCCAACGGTGAAAGAGGTCCACTACCCAGAACAGCTACTTAGTATTAAGACTACATCGTTAAGTCTTCGTCGCAAAATGACTACCTTTTAAAATATACAGTTATCAAAAACGACACGTTGAGTGGAATGATTTTATTTCATCATCATCTTCATCATATCAGCCGTAGGACGCCCACTGCTGACATAGACCTCCTTCATCACTGTTCGCCGTTGATGTTAATGCCCGTGGTGAAAGTGATTAAAATACTGGTGTTTTGTTCGAAAATTGCCAAAAAAACCAAGCTGTCCTCTGAAAACAGGTATTACTTTGGTGATGGTACCATTAAAGGACACCTTTAAAGGTGTGGTATGGTACCAGTTAAGTACCGTTTAAACATTTTATTTCTATACACGTGGATTTAAATAGTTGTGATACCTACTGGTATACGAACGTATTACCAATTATTCATGCCTTACTACCGGATAAAACTGAAAAAAATTACCATAGGTTATTCACTATTATTAAAGACATACTCAATTTTGATATAAAAAAATTCAAGTGCGATTTCGAAACAGCCCTGGTTAATGCTTTCAAAGCGGTGCATCCTCGGGCAGACATCAGTGGCTGCTACTCCCATTTTTATCGGGACATACGGAAAAAATCCGGTCGAGTACGAGTTTTGCTCTTACACCGAGGATTCCGTACAAAAATTCACTTATCCCAACCTAAAAGATGATATAAAGAATATGAAGGTAAATATGAATCAAAGGACTGGAACTGGTAACAACATTGAGCATAAAATAAAGGGCATGAAAAGAGAAAGTGTGAAAATTTCAAAATTTGCTCTAATGCAAATGTAACTGCAAAAGTGCATAATTTGTGCGCATGCGTACAACAACAAATATTGAGATATTTTCTACTTTTTGTCAACGTTGTTAGCTTAACTTGTTGCGGGCTATTTATTTTACATACAATACATATGATGTTCAAAATCTACACAGCAAGTCCATGGAGTGCTTGTGTGAACGAGCGATTCTGACACCTAAGAACAACCAGGCTTCCGTTATTAATAACATTTTGTTGAAGTCGTTCGAAGGTTCAGAATACGAATACAAGTCTGTAGACTCGATCTGTAGTGAACACGGATGATGCCATAAACTATCGCGTAGAGTTTTGAAATGCACTTAACCCACCCGGCCTACCTTCTCACATACTTATCTTAAAAGTGGGTGCTCGAGTAATGTTGCTGCGAAATCTCAATAAGCCGAAGTTTTGCAATGGAACTAGGATGCGTATCAAAGCCTTACATAAAAACGTTATAGAAGCCATTGTAATTACTGGCAGTGCTTGAGGTCTAAAACTATAATATCCCTCTTTTATCAACAGGGGTTAAAAAAGGGTGTAATAAAAGTCACTTTGACAGCAAGTGTGTTGATTTAGTAGATTGTTTGACAAGGGGCTAAAATAAGCCATCATGACACGAAGTGATTATTTGGACGAGCTCACGAAGTGAGCGAGGACAAATATGTCTGTGTGTCATAATGGCTTTTAGCCACGTGTTAAACACTCTGCTTTTCACTTCGACTGCGAGAAAATAAAAAAGACTTAAGACTAAAATTGTATATTTCATGAAAAATTTATAGTACAGTGAGCAATTCTTTATAGTTAAATTGACAGCTTATATATATTTTGAAACTAATAATGGCCATAGACAATTTTTACTTGTCTTGTAATGTGAAGGGCTGCAATACGATCAGAAATTTTGGCCAATCTGATGAGGTTGGTTTGTTTGTTTTTAATTATTCGTAAGTAATGTAGCTGGCCGCAAGTTTTTTTTTTCAATTTCATAGAAATTTGTATGGGATTATATAGCTTTCTTTTAAACCCTAGGGGCTAAATGTACAATTTTAGTCTCGCTTCGCGAAGCTAATATGACCTACTTTTTTAAACAGGAGAAGTGAAAAAATCTTTATCTGAGTGAAGATAAAAAATTATATATTTAATGCGTTCCATAAACATAGGTAACGTTAAAAAATCATAGGCTTTTCAGTACTAAATTGAGTTTTCTCATAACTACACGATATATGATGTAGTTATGGGATAACGTACAACTATACAGTACAGATCAGGGCCGCCACGCGGCCCAATAGGGCGAGCGCCGGGTTGTCACCCGGTAAACATGGTTCCTGGCTCAATCGTTGAACATGAAAGAAAATTTAATGTACCTATGTAGTAGTGTAGGTATGCACCTGTCACAATTAGGCCTTAAAAGACTCGTGTGACAACGTTAGACTTCGCACAGAGGATGATAGTTCTAAAGCAGGTCATTGAGGCCACAACTCGTCTTAAGGCATTGAGTGAAAATCGGAAAAATGCTTATACACCGACAAGGAAATGGTTGATGTGAGTCACACGCAAAGACGCAAAACGACCTTATTAGATGACAAAAAGTCCAGTGTATTTTCAGTATCGATTAACGTGTTGGAACTCCCTAGCCGATTAGGGTCACGAAATATAATCTTTAACCTTTACGTTGAGTTCAGCGCACGAAGCGGCATGTAGGTCCGTCCACATCTGGCCAATGCGCCTGTTTGCTATAGGCTTACTAATCTTGTAGTACGATTAACTACACGTGTACAGAGGAGTGAAGTGCGCGCGTGATTCGCGAATAATGCGCTAGCGACGCACTCGCCATGGTGACGGACCTAAAAACATGTGTCGATCAAGGGGTCAGGGCAGGCGTCCGCTGCGGGTATCATTTCCTGTACATTCATAAGCCACGTATCCACTAGAGGCAGCTTATGGGTCGAGCGGCTGCCTCGCTCCGAGGCCGCCCAAGTGGAGACGCTGCCTCAACGCCCGCGACACAAGGCAAATTGAGCGTTGCGTAAAAGTGTTACCGTGTTCTCTCGGATCTGTTAAATAAAAAATATTACTACATAGCTTTTTGTTGCTATCTCTTTTTTTAAAGATGTTAATTACAATTAAAGCAGCAGCTACTTACGTGCGTCTGGTGCCCTCGTGTTTTTGCTTTAAACTGGCTCGCACGTTGCGAATCACGATGAGGCGTGTCGCCTCAGCTTGTTCCGCAACGTGCCTCGGACCTATGCCTCAGAGCGAGCCGCCTCAAACTGAGGCTGTTTGTGTCAAGTCGAGGCTGCTCGGCCTGGGGCTGCTCTAATGGATACGCGGCTATAGAGCAGCGCTCCATCTGGCGGATCGCCCGCACACGCGAATATACCCCGCCCAACTTAGGGGACGTCTATGGAGGCTATGCAGTATGCAGCACAATCTCTCTCTCAGCATCCCGTCAAAAGGTGAGACATGAAGGTGGCTCCACAGTAGCGAGTAATTAAATTAATTTTACTGATATAAGCAAATAATATATATATATTTCGGGATTGTAAGATAAATATTAGCATAATAATATCAAAATTTACAGCGATGCAAGAAAAGCCATTTTCCCCTCACTAGCTCGGAAAGCCGTCTTTTATCCTTAAAGATAAGTGAGTACAAACACATTTTATCCATTAGTGGAGAAAGTAATTTGACCTTGGAGAGTGTTTAAGTAGCTTTTGACAGATAACAAAATGTAAAACGCTCATAAATGGTTCGTTCGATATTAATTATCATTAAATAAATGCTTTAAAAATTCAATAATAATTGTTTCTTCTTCGTTAGCTTCAATTTATAGGTAAGTAATGATTTTAAGTCATAAACCTTAAAATTACATGACTAACATTTTTTTACAATGATGTTGAATATAATTTTGAACGCATAAGTTGAGTCGATGCAATTACAAAACGCATCGTCAGACATGCCAACATTGTCGATAAAATTTAATTCTCGTGTGTTGAAACACTCGCTATGCTCAGGGTTCTATTTTTAACCGACTTCCAAAAAAAGGAGGAGGTTCTCAATTCAACGGAATGTTTTTTTTTCTGCATGTTCACCGATTACTCGAAGACTATTTGACCGATTTCAAAAATTTTTTTTGGTTTTATAGAAGGTACTTTCGAGTTGGCCCCATTTAATTTTGGTGAAGATCTGATGATGGAATCCATGAGGAATTGAAGGAACTCCTCAAATATTGTAGGTATACATATAGCGATTTTGGTATTATAAGAAACATAATAAGGATTTGCATTCAGAAAGTGTAAATTGGTGAAGTGGAACTGATGCAGAAGACCACAGAATGCCATCGGAACTCCTCAATGATAAATGATTTACGGGTGGCGACAAAATATCTTGATTAATTTAGCTAAGCAACTTCGTAGTCACAAATTTAAATGTTCCTGATGTGAATGGTACCATCGAATTGATTTGATGATGGAGCCGGAAGGTAGGCTCCATCATCAAATCAATTAAGTATTATTTTATTACCAGATCTATGTAATAAAATAATGTATCCTAGCCGTGTTTGGGCTTGTTCGAATCGTCACGAGATACACTTTTAAGTAACGATTAACTAAAAAGTGTAAAATAAATAAACTTTTAAACAAAAAAATAAAACCGACTCCAAAAAAAACTAAAAGAAAACAGTATATACAATTAATGTTATTTTGGAGTCGGTGCCATCGTGTCACAACTTACTAAAATCGTCAATTTTCAATATTTTACACATTCTTTATATGGCATCGACGCCAAAATAAGATTAATTGTATATACTGTATAGATTGAGTTTACAAATGGTTACTTGTAAGTAATTTGAAGAAACTGAATTATGGCGTTATTTTTTACTTTTTAGTATTTTTTGGAGTCGGTGTTTTTTTTTGAAAGTTTATTGAACTGTAGAATCCTTTCGCTTGCTCGTTTCAATTCCACACTCGCGGGTAAAATACAACTTTGCACCCTTGTATAA
Organism: Hedya salicella; assembly: GCA_905404275.2. Lineage (NCBI taxonomy): Eukaryota > Metazoa > Arthropoda > Insecta > Lepidoptera > Tortricidae > Hedya > Hedya salicella. Next base: position 41,973,493 of record FR990096.1, read on the forward strand.
CAAATAACAATTTTAACACGATGAAATATTAAATTAGACGTTATCAGATATTACATTAGAATAAAAACCGGCCATGTGCGAGTCAAACTCGCGCAGCGAGAGTTCCGTACAGTAGTACCACAAATATAAGTTACAACGATTTAGCTGCGCAGAAAGCATTTTTTGAAAACAGATTAATCAATTACAAGGCAGCACGTTTGCGCAGGTAAAATCTTCAACGCCCATTGGCCAAAATTTTGCGCGCGACGCCGTCAGCTCCGGCGCCCGCCATTTTGTCTGGCGCCGTGTCAGTCACCATGAGCGAGAGAGCACGAGTTCACCTGTCATTGCATATCTACCGTACGTGAGCATTTCTAAAAAACTTTGTACAAAAATTTGTATGGGCACGTTAATTGTCAAAAAGTCGTTGTTTGGTTCGCACCATTCACCTTTCAATTATTGTTGGATTGATTGATATTCAAAGAGTTTGATAAGGTTTACATAAGAGTTTATTGTTACAAAACTACTACTAAATGAGTCGCAATGATAATGGATCGACGGCCTAATGCAGACTGACGCGGTACGCGTTTACCTATAATATGAAAATGAACGAGTATGCTGAGTATGCGCTTTGTCAGTAATTCTGTGCGGTTTGAGACCGTACAGTCGTTAACTTTCCTTTATTGTTACCAAATTTTTGAAATGATAACATTACTATTATTGATTATTTTTGATAATTAAGATTGTATTGAGCATACATTTTCTTAATTATCCAAATTAATCAACAAATTATCAATCATGAAACAATAATCATAAAAAATATTGGTAACAAAATAAGAAACAATTAAGGATCCGTTAATTTATGTACAAACTTTTTTAGAAATGCTCACGTATAGTGGCAACGAGGATTTAGGCAACTAATGTCGGTATGGAAAAATGACGTGGTATAAAAATATCGGGAAATGCTTTATAAAAATGACGATATGGAAAATTTACAAAGTATCATAAGGTCGAGGAATAAAAATGTCGAAATGGAATTTAAATGAAGTATAAAAACGACGGAAGTATAAAATTTGCGAAATGCCCTAAACCATTACATATGTACTAAATACACGTTAAGGATCTTCATCAATAGACAGACGGACAAAATAGTACGTAACTTGAACAGGTTTTTACAAGTCTACCCTGTTGTATAGTAGTACTCGTAATGACGTGCCATTTCGTCACTGTCTTCAATCGTCCACAATGTTATGTCTTCAGTAGTTTAGTATTGCTAAAATGAATATTAAGAAATTATTTACCATGACATAATACAACAATAAAAACTAATATGCTTATATTTATACGTGCTAATTTATCACTACGTGGTGTAATTCAATCGTAGATATATCTTTTTTTAACCGACTTCAAAAAAAGGAGGGGTTCTCAATTCGGTTGCATATTTTTTTAAGTATTATTTTTTTTATGTTTGCTACCTCAGAACTCCGACATTTACACGACGATTTGGAAAATTATTTTTTTGTTCATATTGGTAAAATATTTTTTTGTTCATGAGTAGGTACTTTACTATATCCAAATTGGTCCCATAAAATTTTAGTGAAGATCTGATGCCGAAATCCATGAGGAATTGAAGGAATTCCTCGAATATTATGAGCACATCTATGGCGATTTCGGTATTCATAATAGTAGTTTAAGCATTTATTTATTTATTTATTTATTTTATTTATTTGGAACATCAACAGCATTACAGAAAAAAAACATAATGCTTTAAGCTAATACATAAAGCCAATAACAGATGTTCACAGCATAACGGTTAACGAGCCATAAAAAGTAGGTAATGGTACTAATGGTTTAAGATTGGAACCTCGCATGGCATAAAGACCATGTATATAAATTCGAGAAAGATGAGACACCCAAAACAAGACAAGACAAAACAAAACAAAACACAAAGTATACACCCCGTGGGTATGTGTGTGTGTGTGTGTATGTGTGTGTATGTGTATGAAGTCATGTATAAATAAATAGGTTTGTATACGTAAATATAAGCATGTTTGTTATAAGTACCTATGCAACTCCGCGCGGCCACGTCATCCACCTTGTTAAATAAATTTTCGAACGCGGTTTTTCATTACTAATTTACATTTGAAAATCAACATTTGGTGAAGAGAAACCGATGATGAAGACCCAAGCCATCAGTAACCACTGAGGGCTCTACAAGTGTTATTTAATTCGCCGATCGCAAGTCAATTTCGAAATTATTTTTTCGGTTACGAATAAGAATCTCCAAGTTGGTCCCATACAATTTTGGTGAAGATCTGAAGATGAGATCGATGACGAATCGAAGGAATTATTTAAATGTTACGGGCACATGTATGGGGCGATTTCAGTGTTTATTAAAGTAGAACAAGTATTTACATTCGAAAATCATCATTTGGTGAAGAAAAGCTGATGATGAAGACACAAGCCACCAGTCCCTAATAAGGGCTCAACCAGTGTTATTTAATTCACTACACGCAATATAATTCATTATCATATTTTGCTTAAAGGCAGAAGTTGGTTAATATCAGGGTAGCAAAGTGGAACTGATAGTGGACTGAAATAGCAACGTTCTGCGCACGGACAGCTCTGCCTACAATTAACGTTTCCTGCGTAAACGATCTCGCCCACAGCCCGAGCGTACCGTGTTATGCCAAAAACCAAAATGCAGACTTTTTGTTACATTGAGAATATTAACTACGATTAAGAGCCATGGAGCCCATGGAGCGTAGTATTTTGGGCGTGAAACGAACTGACCGGATCAAGAATACAGTACTACGTTCCAAAACCCGGATAGCCGACGTAGCCCAAACAGCTGCCAAGCTGAAGTGGGACTGGGCGGACATGTCGATCGCATGCCGAGTGATTTTGGCCCTACAAAATAGAGTCCGGCGCCACGGTATGAGGCCTACCGTGACGCCGGACTCTATTTTGTAAATAATACGAAGATGGCGGGACGACCTTGACTCTTTCCAGAACAACTGGTGAGAGATTGCCCAAGACCGGGACACGTGGAAGAATGAGAGGGAGGCCTTTGCCCAGCAGTGGGACACACTAGGCTAAAAGAAATGTTCTTCTTAGTGACAACCCTACTATTACTGCGTACTATCAACCCACCTACATGTAAGTGTACACATGCAATTGTAATATTGACTGGGAAATATTATGGGTAGAAATGTTCTTTTGATAAAGGTCACTGACCCTTGTGTTTTTGTGAACCTCATGAGGGTTGTCACTTGCAGTATTTTGCGTTAAAAGTTAACTGCCTATAACTTCAAAACGCTTACGAATATGACCCTAGTTTCGTTAGAGGATATAAGGTACTAAATCTATACAATTCCCTTTTTGCTTTTTGAAAGGATCGTCGTGCCTTTCCACCCTGTAAGAATACGTTTACCTACGAAAATGAATCCTTTTAGACTAACTAAAAATCCCCCTTTGATTTTTAATTAGTCTAAACGGATTCATTTTCGTAGTCAAACGTAGGTATTCTTTACATGTTGAAAGAAGCCTTGTCGAATGATAGTGACATCTTCTATCACAATTCAAAATAGGATAGCTTATACCTATTTCCGTCATAAATGGCCCGTATCTGTAGGTAATGATTGTAGAATGTGAATATGTCATTTTATGTTTCCAATAGCATCAATGAAACTTCAAACATACATAAAACAATTTAAAATGGATTATATCGCGTATATTATCTCATTTGCATTCCCGACGTTTAAGATGCTTTACAGCTTCCGTGTTCACGGGTAGACTGAGAAAAAGTACATTTGTCTCTGACAAAGTTATAATGTTTGCAAACTACCCACTTCGACAAAACAAATAAACGTGTACCTACATGCGAGATGGGCCTCATTTGTAAAGACCATTACACATCTTGCACAAGGGCACGATACGGTAAAAAGCGTCCGTGGCATTGGAAGTGAACAATTTTCGAAATGGGCGAAATATAATGTAGGTTTATTAGGAAAGAAACAAATAAGGAAGTGGACAAGTTAGGAAGTGGACAACTTAGTAAATAGATAAATAAGGAAGAGGACCGGTTAGGATAGAGACAAGTTAGGATATGGACAAGTTAGTAAAGAGACAAATAAGGAAGTGGACAAGTTAGTAAAGAGACAAATGAAGGAAGTGGAGAAGTTAGGATAGAGACAAGTTAGGAAGTGGACAAGTTAGGCAAGAGACAAACTAGGCAGTGGACAAGTTAGGATAGAGACAAGTTAGGAAGTGGACAAGTTAGTAAAGAGACAAATATGGAAGTGGACAAGTTAGGATAGAGACAAGTTAGGAAGTGGACAAGTTAGGAAAGAGACAAATATGGAAGTGGACAAGTTAGGATAGAGACAAGTTAGGAAGTGGACAAGTTAGGAAAGAGACAAATATGGAAGTGGACAAGTTAGGAAGTGGACAAGTTAGGAAAGAGACAAATATGGAAGTGGACAAGTTAGGAAAGAGACAAGTTAGGAAGTGGACAAGTTAGGATAGAGACAAATATGGAAGTGGACAAGTTAGGATAGAGACAAGTTAGGAAGTGGACAAGTTAGGAAAGAGACAAATATGGAAGTGGACAAGTTAGGATAGAGACAAGTTAGGAAGTGGACAAGTTAGGAAAAAGACAAATATGGAAGTGGACAAGTTAGGAAAGAGACAAGTTAGGAAGTGGACAAGTTAGTAAAGAGACAAATATGGAAGTGGACAAGTTAGGAAAGAGACAAGTTAGGAAGTGGACAAGTTAGTAAAGAGACAAATATGGAAGTGGACAAGTTAGGAAAGAGACAAGTTAGGAAGTGGACAAGTTAGGAAAGAGACAAATATGGAAGTGGACAAGTTAGGAAAGAGACAAGTTAGGAAGTGGACAAGTTAGGAAAGAGACAAATATGGAAGTGGACAAGTTAGGAAAGAGACAAGTTAGGAAGTGGACAAGTTAGGAAAGAGACAAATATGGAAGTGGACAAGTTAGGAAAGAGACAAGTTAGGAAGTGGACAAGTTAGGAAAGAGACAAATATGGAAGTGGACAAGTTAGGAAAGAGACAAGTTAGGAAGTGGACAAGTTAGGAAAGAGACAAATATGGAAGTGGACAAGTTAGGAAAGAGACAAGTTAGGAAGTGGACAAGTTAGTAAAGAGACAAATATGGAAGTGGACAAGTTAGGAAAGAGACAAATATGGAAGTGGACAAGTAAGGAAAGAGACAAGTTAGGTAGTGGACAAGTTAGGAAAGAGACAAATATGGAAGTGGACAAGTTAGGAAAGAGACAAGTTAGGAAGTGGACAAGTTAGGAAAGAGACAAATATGGAAGTGGACAAGTTAGGAAAGAGACAAGTTAGGATATGGACAAGTTAGTAAAGAGACAAATATGGAAGCGGACAAGTTAGGAAAGAGACAAGTTAGGAAGTGGACAAGTTAGGAAAGAGACAAATATGGAAGTGGACAAGTTAGGAAAGAGACAAGTTAGGAAGTGGACAAGTTAGTAAAGAGACAAATATGGAAGTGGACAAGTTAGGAAAGAGACAAGTTAGGAAGTGGACAAGTTAGTAAAGAGACAAATATGGAAGTGGACAAGTTAGGAAAGAGACAAGTTAGGAAGTGGACAAGTTAGGAAAGAGACAAATATGGAAGTGGACAAGTTAGGAAAGAGACAAGTTAGGAAGTGGACAAGTTAGTAAAGAGACAAATATGGAAGTGGACAAGTTAGGAAAGAGACAAGTTAGGAAGTGGACAAGTTAGGAAAGAGACAAATATGGAAGTGGACAAGTTAGGAAAGAGACAAGTTAGGAAGTGGACAAGTTAGGAAAGAGACAAATATGGAAGTGGACAAGTTAGGAAAGAGACAAGTTAGGAAGTGGACGATTTTGGAAAAGGACAATTTAGGATGTGGACAAAGTCGACCGGAGGGCTCATTTTGGACACCTGCTCATTCTCACTTACGTTCATGCAATAAAAACAAATTAAACTGGGCAGAGACAGTGTGTAAAACATCGTTTAGTTGTAGAGACGTATAAATGGATCGTGGACCATAATTACCACAAAATTGGTATTTCATCGCATATTCGATAGAGACGTTGACACGTCGTAGATACTTAAAAACCAAATTAAAAATAACCAAGCCTCAACAATTTAACCCTGACAATAATCTAAAGCCAGAAACTGTCTGTTTCTTTACAGCTACAATTACTTTTTCATCTCACTCGCTCAGAAATGTTACATTTACACTATTTACAGCGCCGAAACTGCCTGGAAAAGTTCGTTTTATCCGATAGCGTGGATAAAAGTCATTTGAATTTCGACTTTATATTTTTTTAATATGTTTATTTGTTTGTTTTGTTAGGAGTGTATTTCAAAGGTTCATTATCACTAGACGTTTGAGATTGAAGCGAAATAATACTACTAGTTTCATCGAATAACTGCTTTTATTCTCGTCAAGGATTGATGTTTACCTAACAGCTGCATCATCTCAGCTACTCCTGGGCCCTCGGCGAGTCCACTAAGGGTGGACCTCAGCATTTTCATCAGAATCGGAAACTTTATACCATTTTTAGTACTAAAATCCCTCAGGTATTGCTTTAAATGCATTTGGTCATAATTTGATAACGATTCTAAATCTGGTATTAGTTTCTCAAGTAAGTTCTTATTTATTTCTGCATGATTAATGTTTGATGGTAGAATCCAAAGGAAACCATATTTGATTGTCACCAAGTCTTCTAGCCTGCTGATTCTTGTAGTCGCCCATTCTAAAACTCCCTTCACATGTTCTTGACTCACGTTCAACTTCTCTTTAGGATAAGCTTCTTGCACAAGTTGCTGCAGCCTAGCAATCAGGTCTCGGGCTAAATGGTCGTCCAGCAACCGACGTCTAATTTCGAGTTTGTTACATTCCTCCAGTAAGTCAGGATTGAGACGGCTCGGATGCGGTGATATATTATTTAGCTGAAACTAAATGTATTTAACTTTAGAAAACTAGGACGCGTTATAAATAAGGTTGTTTCCATTTTTTTTAAACCAGCGTAAAAGTCTTCTTATTTGACTAAATGTTGCCGCTACCAGTTCGCTACAACCAAGTATTATAATGCCCTATTACATATTTTGACTCAATCTCACATTGTCAATTCAGTTCAGATCTTACATCAAATGGCTACCGTAAAACCATCCAACTATAGTCCAAAATCACCAAACTATGGTCCAAATTAAATCGAATTTTATTCACCTAGTTGGGATTGTATTAAGTGTGTTGATAGCAGTGTTGGCCGAACGTTAGTGTGATTGAACACTAAACACTAATGATTGAAAAATTTAGTTGTGACTGAAGTATTAATGACTGACGTCGGTTAGTGATTACTATGATTGAAACTAATTCTCCGTTAGTGTTCAATCATTTGAAAACACTAATGATTGAAATATTTTAATCTTTAGTGTTTCGAAAGTATTAAAAAACTAAATTAATTTTTAGTATATACTAAACCTGTGATTGATATTAATGATTAAATGGCCAAATTAAAGTTAAGTCGTGATACTTAATTTCGTCGAGGACAAAGTACGTAAATATAAGAGTACAGCACCTTATAGACTCCGAGTCCATGTTGAAAACTTCCATTCTGGATGGATCAGGTGATGGACCCTGGGGATACCTACTGGATCTCAGGATTGGACGAATAGACGAGTGTTTTTTTAGCTTGATATACTTAAAATTAGGAGCAATTGAATGGAGTACCACCAAATGCTCCTGATGATGGACCCTGGGCGTACCTACTGAAACTCAGGATTGCAACAACATAGATGAGTGTTTTTTTTTAGCTTAATGGACTTAGAATGAGGAGCATTTAGATAGGGTATCACCAAATCGTCCTGATGATGGACTCTGGCGGTACCTAACGGAACTCAGGACTGGATCAACATAGACGAATGCTTTTTAGCTTATTGGACTTAGAATGAGGAGCATTTAGATAGGGTACCTCCAAATGGTCCTGATGATGGACCCTGGGGATACCTAACAGAACTCACGATTGGACCAACATTGACGAGTGCATTTTAGCTTAATGGACTTACAATGAGAAGCATTTAGATAGGGTACCACCAAATACTCCTGATGATGGACCCTGGGGGTACCTACTGGAACTCAAGATTGGATGAACATAGACGAGTGCTTTTTTAGCTTAATGGACTTAGAATGAGGAATTTTTAGATAGGGTGCCACCAAATACTCTTGAAGATTGGAACAACATACTGGAACTTATTGTAAGTCCATTAAGCTAAAAAAGCACTCGTCTATGTTGCTCCAGTCCTGAGTGTCGTTAAGTACCCCCAGGGTCCATCATCAGGACGATTTGGTAGTACCCTATCTAAATGCTTCTCATTCTAAGTCCATTAAGCTAAAAGCATTCGTCTATGTTGATCCAATTCTGAGTTCCGTTAGGTATCCCCAGCGTCCATCATCAGGACTATTTGGTGGTACCCTATCTAAATGCTCCTCATTCTAAGTCCATTAAGCTAAAACACACTTGTCTATGTTGATCCAATCCTGAGTTCCAGTAGGTACCCCCAGGGTCCATCGTCAGGTCTACTTTGTGGTACTGCATTCAAGAACCGTCACCAGATCCATCTTATCTACTGGTACCTATATAAATTATAATAAAAATTTATTTCGAGCAGAAAATACATCGTTAGTGATTAGTGTTGAAAATTATCAAATTAGTCTGACTAAAAGTTAGAGTGACTAAGCGTTAATGTGATTTGTAGTCAATCAGATTGACGGTTAGTGTGATTGACCCTTGCTCAAATTCAATCATACTAAACGTTAGGGTGATTGACGCTTAGTCTGATTGATTAGTCACTCGGTTAATGTTTAGTGTGATTTGTTAGTGTTTAGTGTTTACTAATGATTACGGCCAACAACAACTGGCTGATAGGCAAAATCATTTGGTTATTACTCTAACCGATGTTTTGCCAAAATCTTCAATAATGATTATTTCCATGTTTTTTTATGTACGGACCATAGTCGGGGTGCCTGGACTATAGTTTGGTGGCTTTACGGTACAGGGTTGGGCAGTATAAGTGTCCTACTTTAAAATATCCATAAAATTAAAACAACTCTCCAGATTAAAAAAGTATTTATGTATTTAGTTTAAACTTAGACCATAAATTATAAAATTAATTCATAAGTTCAAATCTCTCTCCATTTACTTTAATTACCTTACGCATTCTCCCATAGAAGGAATTACACGCAGCACGCACTACCTCATCTGGAATATCGTCCCATATCTTCTCCAACCGATGCTTGGATGAATTTTAATTCATGCCCTGCGTGCTCCCAATCTTACTCAGCATAAATCCCCATATTGAAAAATCCAACGGATTCAATTCGGGTGAAGATGAGGGCCATTCTTGCCAAGGTATAAAATCTGTCAAATTCGTTCGACACCAGTCTTGAGTGCGTTTAGCTTTGTGAGATGGGGCACTGTCTTGCTGGAAACAAAAATAATCATTTCCATATAACATTCGGGCATTTTCCAGCAAATGACCCTGCAATACGTTCTGAATATAGGACTCTTGGTTGATTTTGACTCCTCGATCAATGAACAGCAGTGGTAACTTGCCTCTAGGCGATATCGCACCCCACACCATGACAGCAGACGCACTTTGAAATCGTTGTACTGCTAATTTGTCCACTGGTATGTCCCTCAACGATACGCCATACACACGATAATTCTGTTGATTGTGGCTATCCTGTAATTGAAACATTCTTTCATCGGAAAAAATTATGTCATCTCCCTCGTGCCATGCTAGTATCTCCTTACATTTTTTCACTCTAGCTTTTTTCTGGGCTTCCGTTAATCCGTGAATTTTTTGTTTCTTGTAGGCCTTCAATCCAAGATCATGTCGTAATATACGACTCATTGATCGTAGGGATATTTTCATATCTTTCGCGAGTTTACTTGCTTTTTGGGCTGGATTACGCCTATTACGCTCACGAACATTTTTGATTACTTTTTTGACGCGTACAGATGGTTTACGTCCAGGTTTGGGCCTGAAGTCTCTCGTGAAGAATCTGTTTCCTTGAATCGCTTGATGGTCCGCGATATGAACCTTATATTGATATTTAAATGTTTAAGATTCCTTAATATCTCGCACGGGCGAAATTTTTTCTTGTACAAATCAAATCGACAACGAGCTCACGTTTCGCGTCCATTGTTGAAAACAAAACAAAAACAAAAAAAATCAAGATAAAGTCTAGAAATCATAAAAACGAATAAATTCTTTATTTCAAAACATATATACACGGTAAAAAAAGGTCCATTACGTTAGAAAAAAATAAGATGTACGACTAGGACACTTAATGTGCCCAACCCTGAACTTATACTTTGGGACAATTTTGCCAGCGTCAAGGTGGAAGCTACATGTGGTCGGTTCAAAAATAAATAGCCAAAAAGTTGAAGAAACTTTGAAAGTTGTTGGAATTGAATGATGAAAATAACAAACAGTAATATTTACAATATGTACTAAACTATTTAACCTCACTATATATAGTTATAAAAAAGTGAAATAAGGTTGACTGGTAGACAATGCTTTATGGCCTTAAGGTCGCCTTTTTTACGATAAGTTTTCTTTTGTGCAATAAATAATAACATCCCTCTTTACCAAGCCTTTGTCGATTATTCTAAAGCTTTTGACAGTATTACACACCCATCCATATTTTCCGCACCACAGGACCAAGGCATAGAATGTACCTTCATACATTCATCTCATCCGCAATGTCTATTCCTCAAGCACCACCAGTATTAAACTACAATCTACCGGATCATCGTTTAATATACAAAAGTTAAAAATATACCTCGAGCAGGTATTCAGGAAACTTGCTACTGGGTGGGAGGGTACGACTAAAGACATCGTTCTTGGCGGGAAGCGATTAACAAATCTGTGTTACGCCCATGACATCGTCCTGTTCCACAGATTCATAATCAAAATTGCAAAAGACAAAAGTTATTGAATATTTAAAAATACATTTCCTAAAATTCATGTCAAGCGATTATGGGTTATTAACTCCTAAGATCCTTCCTGTTGTACCCTATCATTATTAGTATCATTTGAAAGCTAATGAAATCCCCTATTTGAAAACGGTATGAAATTGGCCACCAACCCCATAAAAAAAGAAAATTCTGGGAAAATGTGAAAAAATGTGTATTCTGTTCAAAATTACAAAGACAAGGAACAGTACATAAATTAAAAATCAACAATAACAATCCTTAAAAATTAGTCTTAAAACCTAGTGTTATCTCCTCTAACCCTCCGAGCAGCTTCCATGCGGTCAGTCATGGACCTGATGAGCGTCACGACGTGTTCCTGGGGAATGTTGTCCCACTCCTCGATGACGGCATGTCGAAGCTCATCAAGAGTGGCAGGAGCTGGATCACGGGCCCGAACTCGCCGTTTCAGCTTGTCCCAGAGGTGCTCGATAGGATTGAGGTCAGGGCTTCTTGCTGGCCAGTCCATAACCTTGATGCCAATTCGACGTAGGTAGTCCTTGACAATCAAGGCTGTGTGGCACCGGGCGTTGTCGTGCATGAAATCGAAGTTGGCGCCGACAAAATCAGCATATGGGACCACATGCTCCTCCAAAATCTCGGTGATGTACCGGCGAGCAGTCCGAGACCCCTGGCCGCGACCACCTCCAGCTACGGAGACGCACACGAGGTCTGCCTTGCCGTCGATAGAGATGCCGCCCCCGGAACATGCAGGATCCTCCTCCATAACCGACGGTTTCCACGGTGCAGGCTGGTGTGAAACGCTCCCCTGGTCGCCTGTAGACTCTCCTACGCCTGTCGTTGGTGTACAGGCTCACTTGGGTCTCGTCGGAGAACAGGACATTCCACGGCACGTGCGTTTCGAAAAATCATTTCGTGGTCGTCCGGTGGATGGCAGTCAACTGGGGGCATGTAGAAGCTCTCCGGCGCAGCAAATTCTTCTCTCGCAGCCTTCTTCTGATAGTGGAGACGCTGACTGCTGTCCTTCGAGTAGCTCGAAGCTGCTGCTGCTCCACAGCGTTGGAGAAGCGGTTTCGCTAAGACGTCGACACAATGTAGCGATCATCTCTGACGGTAGTGCAGCGACATCTCCCGGATCCACGTCTCCTGATTTAACCTCCAGTCTCTTGGAACCGTCAGTATACCCGTTGCACTCGAAATCGGCTGATGTTCAGTTGCTGAGCAACTTCTACCTGCCGTAGTGCGGTTTGCAGTAGGGCCACCACTTGAGCTGATTCTTCTGCCGTGGTATCCATTTTCACTGGGTGTTTTCTTGTCGGAGCTCTTCAGGTGTGACCTCTGTGACGTCTGAATAGCGAATGACCCATAATTATATACAGTGGTCATCTGCACGTACCTTGGTACGCAGGGTGCCATATTAGGGCTTTGCCCTCTTTTGGCCGAATATTCTCCGCCCGCTACGGCGGGCGGGTCTTCTTAATTAGCCTCTTGGCTGGCTTCTTTTTTAAAGGTCGCAGGTGGGGTCACTGTCTTTGTCTGGGTAGACTGGGACTGGAGCCTCTTCTGCGGCCTTATGACGGTGTTGTCGTCGTCGTGGGAGTCGGTGCGGGCTGGGGTGCCGGCTCCGATGCCGTGTTAGTTGCGGCTTCAACTGCTGCTGACGTGTGTTGGCCTGTCTGCGGCGTTGTGGACAATGTTGGCCTGTATGCGGCGTGGTGGATTCCTGGGCGTGCAGGGGACTCAGGTGGCGGGATGAGCTCTCTCGGAAGAGCTCTGCTTCTCTTCTCCGGCGGGCGGGCGTGGAGCGGCGCGATCCCAACGCGCGATGGGACGCCTGAGCTGTCCGCGCGGCGGAACATGGCGCTTGTGAGCTGGCCGACGAACTCGTCCAGACCTTGCCATTCCAGGTCGCGATGGATCGTCTCGTTCCGCATGTAGCGCGGAGCCGAGACGATGGTGCGCAGGGCTTGGTCCTCCTGCACACGCAGCCTCTTCTTACTGGTCTCGGATGTCAAGGCGTACCATGCGGGTGCCGCGAAGGTGAGACGGGACCGCAGGTACGTCTTGTATATCCCCAGTTTCGTACGAATGGGGAGGCTGCTGGCAAGGACTGGTCGGAGAAGTGTGCGCGCTGACTTGGTCCGCCGTGCGATGCTCTCTGCGTGCTGCTTTAGGGTGAGTCCCCTGTCTATGGTGACGCCTAGGTACTTGACCGTGTGCGTCCATACGACGGTCTGGCCGAGCATCTGGAGCGGAGGTGGCTGCCTTGCTCTGCCGGTGACGATCGCCTGTGTTTTCCCCACGTTGACTCTCATTCGCCAACGGACCAGCCACTCTGGGATGACATCAAGCGTACGCTGTACTTTGCGGGCTGCGTGTGTTGCGTTTAAGGACGTCGCGTATAAGACCGCGTCGTCAGCGTAGAGTCCCAACTTGACGTCTCCCAGCACAGGGATGTCGTCGGTGTAGCGGGAGTAACAGGCCGGAGAAAGGCAGCTTTCTTGGGGGACGCCCGCGAGGATCGGGCGTTCCGTCGAGGTGGCGTTTTGCACCGCCACCTGGAATCTTCTGTCGGTCAGGAAGGATGCAATGGTGCACCGTGGAGCAGAAGACGTCGACAGTTTGTACAGCAGGCCCTCATGCCATACCCTGTCGAACGCCTTCTCCATGTCGCAGTTGCAGTGTGGTTGAGTGTTCGGCGCGGAACCCAAAAAGCTCGGGTCTGGGTTCGATGTGTGGCTGGAGTTGTTGCAGCAGGAGCTTCTCGAACACCTTGGAGATGGTGCTCAAGAGTGTGATCGGGCGGTAGCTCTCCGGCTTTGCGGAGGTTCTTTCCCGCTTTAGGCAGCATGATTACCCGGCCAAGCTTCCAGGGTGACCGGAAGTGTTCGGAGCGCAGGATCCCATTGAACAGGCGGGCCATGTAGTGCCATGTTCGGGATCGCAACGGCGCCCGGTGCCTTTCTTGGCTTTGTGCGTCTTAGTGCTCGCTGGACTTGGCCGGGGGTAAAGACGATGGGGTCCTCTACCGCCACGATCGGTGCCGCGAAGTAGCTCGCAAGGTGTTACTCCACTGCTGCAACATGGTTCACGTCTTGTGTCGGATTCGGCTTGAACTGTTCCTCGAGGCAGTCCGCGAAGAGCTCCGCCCTGTCCTCCGCCTTGTACTTCGGGAAACCGTTCGTGTCGTCCAGTGGGCGTGTGGCCGCTGGCGTCATGCCGAGGTGTCGGCAGAGACGGTGAATAGAGGGCATATCGCCGTCGAGCGACGCCAGGTGGCTCTCCCACGATTCCGCTGCGTGTCTGGCCAGTTGTTGAGGGACGTCTTCAGAGTGAGGCATCTGGTCCTCTGCCACGCTGATCTCAGGCGGCGCTTGCGCTTTATGAGATCCAAGATCCTCGCAGGTAGGGGCTTGCGCCTTTCGCTGCTCGGAGCTGTTTGCGCTGCCGTGTCCAGTGCCGCCTGGATGTTGGAGGTAATGCTGGCGGTGGCTCGCTCGACGTCGTCTGCTGAGGAGACCGGCGAGGAGAGGGGGTTCTCGTCCATCGCCGCGGAGAACGTCTCCCAGCAGATCCGTCGTCCCGGAGGCCTCATCGGTGTTGTAGGGGGCAAGTCTTTTATCACCATCAGGACCAGACGGTGATCCGACGGGAGGTTGGGCAGGACGAGTGATAACGGCATCGACGTTCTTGTGGATCACGAAATCGATGACATATTCGGAGTAGGCGTGTGCAGCGTAGTGTGTCGGATCTTTAGGTCCGCAGATGTCGAAATCGTGATCCACTGCAGCTTGCGCGATCTTCAGGCCCGCCCCGTCGTTCTTGCTGGAGTGCCAGTCGGTATGCTTCGCATTAAAGTCCCCAGCCAGGATGGTCGGCGTTGGGGACTGCAAAAGCTGGCAGACGTTGAGCACAATGTCGCCTGGCGGTCCTGGAGGGCGATAAATGGAGAAGAGGCTGATGTCGTGCCCCGAGAGTTGTAGTTCGATGCCCAACGCGTATATGGACGCGAGGGGGTGGTAGGGGACTTGCTGGTGCATGATCTTCCTCTTCACCATTATCGCCAGGCCTCTGTAAACTTTTCCCTCCGGGGAGACCTCATCTTGACGGTATATGATGTACCCGCTGATCTTAACTGGAACGCTCTTGGCAAGATGGGTTTCGCTGACTAGCATTATGCCGATCTCCTGCTCCGCCAGGAAGTTACGGAGCAGGCCGAGTTTGCCAGTCAGCGATTAAGCGTTCCAGTACACCACTCTCAAACCCTTAAGGTGCTGGTTGAATGTTCGGCCATAGAGTGCTGGCAGCTTGTAATGCCACGATCCATAATTGACTTTTACTCCCGCTTTTATACGCGTCCAGGGTGGTACAATTATTGAGCCTCCAAACGCGTACATCGCCACTTTTTAATCAAAGTGCTGGCGATTTGTGGTTTTTGATTTTCCGTAAACAAATGATAATTTTTTTGAAAGCTTATTAATTGAGCTTTTAAAAGATACAAATATCGATAGAGTAAAGTAAAGATCTTAGGAGTTATAATCGCTTGACACGAATATTAGGAAAGTAGCGATTTTTTTGACGCCGAGTGTATGAAATTGTTTCTCTGTTGCCTGTCAAAATATTGCACAAATTTCTTGGTCGTGAGTTTTCTGTAATAATTATTACTGCAAATTGTAAAGAAAGCGTGTGTAATTTTCGCAACTCTCACCCAGACTGGACGAAGTCGAGGATCGTGAAACTTTCACTCAAATAGGGGAGATCCGAAGTACGATTTATAATATTTTGCGTTCTATTTCTTACGAAATAGTTACTATAAAACCTGGTTCCCGTAAAGTAAGTACTTTTGTCTTTGGAAGAGATCTTCAAAGAGAAGTCAATTAACTGAAGAATCAGTTGAATATGTGGAGCGATATGCAATACGAAGTTCCCAAAAAAGTTTTATTATGGCTTGCTCCGACGAATATGTCGAAATCGGCATTTGTTTAGTCAGGTTTATTAGTCAATGCTGAACGATATAAGGTACCTGATCCTTGTAAGGCCCAGGGCCTAGTAAGGCCCGCCTTTTTAATATCCGAAACTACTAAGTCGAACGGATTGTAGTGTTCTCGAGTATGTAGCCTTGAATGGTTGTAGTTGACATAGCCACCGCCGCGCTGAGGCGAACTTGTCGAAATTACGAGTCGATAGATGGCGGCGCGTGCAATTGCAGGTTGGTTTTTGAAGATGGTGAAAAACGTCAGTGTTTTCAACATTATTCCATTAATCTTTGTTTTCATTATATGTAGCGGTGTATTAGCCGTCTATGTGTAGTTTTTAAGGGGGCTATCTATTTCGCATATTTTTTTATGTCCGAAACTGATTTCGCCGAATGTTCATCTCGCCGAATCATTATTTGTCCGAATCTAAATACGCATAATATAGTATCGCCGAATTGTAATCAGCTGCAAATTCAACCTCTAACAATAAAAAAAACTGCTGTCAGTATAGTAGGTTAAGTTAGGTTAGAACTGAAATCCCGAACAGAAGATGACTGCTGCCAGAAAAGTAGGTTTTCTTTTTTAAAAATTATGCGTAAAGACCATTCGGCGAAAATAGATTCGGTGACAACAGGATTCGACGTAATAAAATTATGCTTATAGATCATTATACCTATGCGATATAGAATTATGATTAAAAAAATGCGTAAACAAGGGGAACCGTTTTTCAGAGGTAAAGTTTGAAGTTGAAGGTATTTTTATTTTAGTGATTTTTTGTTTGTTCACTACTCTAGCGTAATGAGGTCCATCAGGCATTGACATGGGCCTTATTGTGTCAATGTAATATTTAAGTTTTTGTAAACCTTTTATTTAACTTGCAACGTTTTTATTTGTTTACTTGTATTAAACACACATTTGACAGAAAGCTATTTATTTTTCATTTCAGTAGGATTATGGAAGCAAACGACGAAACAGCGTGTATACTAGACCAAAGCAACAACTTGCGAAATGGTCCAAACTGATAACTTGTACCGGTCGTCCAACGAAAAATTTATTCTCAAAGAGAAGCTGCAAAACAGTATAACATTAGAAGAAGAAATTTAAGGAGCTGCATACCTTTTGTTTATTATACATATACATATACATATACAGCACGAGAAGGCGCCGCCACTTCGTTCGCGGAGGAGAAAAATTCAAAACCCGTCGTTTTTTCTTCAGCGTAGTTGGGTAAAAAGTATCCTATAACCACCTGGAGATACCCAGCTACCCGTGTACCAAAAATTGTGGAAATCTGTTTTGCCGATTTTGCGTGATGAAGCCACAACGACACATACAAACATACAGAAAATCCAAAAAAAATATATTTTTCGTTTTAATGATCCTAAAACAGTCAGTAACAATCTTTTTTTTTATATTTTCAATGTACAGACATTTCATTTTTACAACTTTATAATAGTATAGATGACATATCACCAGCGGCAAGATTGCACACGCACAAAGTCAAGCCTCGTGAAATGACGTCATCTGCACTTAAACGGCGTTTCAACCCTGGTCCCGTGGAACACGCCAAAATATTTAAATTAATTAAAATAAAACAATGCCTATCACCGAAACAACAAGGTTAGATTTTTTGTCATATACATACAAATAAGTTATCGTCCTGCATTGTCAAACTTATATTTGTAGGTGGAAACAACCCTAATTATGAAAGGCACAACAAAATATAGTTTACATTACGATTTCTATATTATTATAAAGTTGTAAAAATTAAATATTTGTACATTGAAGATATTTAAGAAAAAAAATTATGTTTGTATGTGTCGTTGTGGCTTCATCACGCCAAATCGGCTAAAGGGATTTCCACTATTTCTGTACACTGGTACCTAAGGTATCTCCAGATGGTTATAGGATACTTTTTTACCCGACTACGCTAAAGACAAAGATAGCGTTATGATATTTTTCTCCTCCGCGGACGAAGATACGGGCACCTTCTAGTATTTCAATAAAACCATTTCCTGCCGGACGGTATCGTCATTTTCTGAATCTTGACATTTTTCTAACTCGTCTCATTACATCCTGCCTTAATTCGTATTGAATTTATTTGATTTCATAAATAATTAAGCGCAAGGAAAGAGCGTAGCCGTGTTTGCATAGAGAATCGGCCCTTTTACCAAATGTTAACTGTATTTTTTTTTAAAGAGCTCTCATGACAAATAATATTTACTGTAAGTTTGAGCTTTCTATCTTTGTTACTTTCTGAGATATAATTTTTTTTTAATTTTCATAATATCCATTTTTTTCAACATTGGCTTATGCGATTCACTTGAACTTTTGGGACAATAATATACATGTAATAACTCACATATTCTAGAAATAATATCTAATAGTGCCAAAAAAAATCTTGGCGAAAAGTAGATAACAAAACTTCAGTATTTTTTTTTCTCGCTTTTTAGAAAAGCGACACCTACAGTTCTTTGTCATGTGATTGCCTATATAAAGGCCTGCAACATATATTTATTTCAAAATAATCCAGTTGGTACTTCATACTAGAAAATGGAAAAATAAAGGATACTATCCATACCGCAAACGAGATACACAGTAAATAGGTGAAGGACAGATAATTTAGTCGCAAACCTATTTATTATTAACAATGTTGGTACTGGCAGATTGCATTCTTAAGAGTATTATATAAGATGTCAATGTTAATGTCAATTAGCTGTTATGAAAGCATTTAATGCGGTTTCGATTAGATTTCTTATCATTGTGTTGCAGCAATAGTAGTAATTTACGGACTTTAAATAATTGATACCAATAATATCATGACGCCAAAAGTGACATCTACTAGGAATTGTGCTAATTGTGCTATAAACTTAAATAAAACTAGAGGGAAAAGGAAAGTAATTAAAGCAGAAGACCTGACGTTTTATTCGCAGTTTTTATCGCCGACACAGACGTTTTGTATCGGCGATGTCATCTGTCCTAGATGCCGAACGAAAGCATATCGTGTACGTAACAGTAACACGCCAGTGCTACCTGAGCCAAATACAAGTATAAGCTCGCATATCTAGTTCGTCTAGTTCATCACTGGATGACACCACTTTTGTTGTACCTACACATTCAACAAGTACTGACGCTCATGAAGATTATGTTGAGTTGGCAATTCAACGGACCGTTTCTACACATGGGTACTGTTTTATTTGCGGAAATAAGTCAGACTTGAAAATTATATCTAAAAAAGCCAGACTGAATGCGTTTGAAAAAACTATGATTTACATTCCAGGCAAGAATAGGTGTTGCTCTTCTCATATAATTAAAGATCGTATTTATGAAGATGATTTGCATTCCCTCAGAATTCACTCTAGCAAGTGTTCACTTAAAGAGACTGAAGTGATAGAAGTGTTCGAACACATGAGCATTAAATGTAAAGCCTCAGTATTTGATGCGATCGACGATCAATCTATTCCAGAGAAACAGATCCTTATTTTGACTGGTTTAACGTGGGAAAATATTATTTCTGTAAAAAATATGTTGATATCAATGCATAATAATTCTCAACGGTCTGTGTTGCAGGCACTTGTAGCATTTTTAACAAAGCTACGAACAGGAGCGTCGAATAAACTGACTAGCACACTTCTGGGTCTCGAAAGAGAACAAGCTATATCGGACTATTCAACTAGTGTTATACACTCATTTGAAAAGGACATTTTGCCACTTCAATTTGGATCAAATGCACACAATAATAAATAAATAATAAATAAATAAATAAATAAATAACAATAGGGAATACCTCATTGAAAATCATACCACAGAAATAGCTAAAAAGCTCCTGAATGCTGACAATTGCCTCGTACTTATTTGCGATGGTACCTATGCTCGGCAAGAAAAAAGTAGCAATAATGAATATCAGCGAAAATCTTTTTCTGGACAGAAGAAAACACCATCGTGTAAACCATTCACGGTTTGCACTACTGATGGTTTTGTTGTTGACATGCTTGGCCCGTATTTAGCAAACATTAATGATGCAGAAATCATGCGTACAGTTATAGACGAACCAAATGGTTTATCTAGTCTATTGAAAGAGGGAGATGTGTTTGTTCTCGACAGGGGATTCCGTGATGTCGTTGCTTACCTAGAATCAAAAGGTTATCGGGTTTTTATGCCTTCACTAAAGGGCAAACGGAAACAACTGACATCGCAAGAAGCAAACGAATCCAGGCGTGTTACCAAAGTACGATGGGTTGTAGAGACTGTACACGGCATGTTAAAAGAAAAAAACAAACTTCTTTCAAATGTTTTAGATAATAAAATGATTCCAAAAATAAAGAGTTATTATAGGATATCTTTTGAATGCATTCGGTAAAAGATTAATATCAGACGAAACTATGACTGAAGAAATAGTAGAAAGGATGAATTTGAAAAATAATGAAGAAAATGCATTGGCATTGCAAGTCGAAGAAAAAGGTTGGCTTCGTAAGAGACTTCCTTTCGAAAGCGTAGATTCGGACTCAATTTTAGATTTTCCTGAACTGTCCGAGACTGACTTAAAACAACTTTACACTGGAACGTACCAACTGGGACAGGCAGTTTCCTACTTAGCTGAGATGCTAAATGAAGACAACACTTTAAAAATGCAATACGTGAAAGAAAATTCAAATATATTGAAAGTACAAGTTCCGTCCCGCCATTTTTCTAGAAAAGTGTATAGGTGCTTCATTCAGTATATCCCAAGCAATAATGAAGTAAACAGTATCGTACAATATTATTGTGAATGTGCGAATGGACTGCGTACGGTTGGCTGTTGCTCGCACGTAGCAGCTGTTGTATATTATTTATCCCACGGGCGATTTTTGTCCAAGATTCCACGTCCAGCTGAAAAGTTAATGATTTTATTCAAAAACGGATTTAATGTCATTATTAATTCCGATAGCGACGAAGACTGGTTGGTATTTTCAAAAACCCATTTGGTATAAAAATATGTATATTTGACAAAAGACGAATTAGCCGTCAATTGCTCAGAAGAAAAATTGGTAGTGCAGTGCGTCATCTGTGATATTGTCCCTGAAAAATGTATTACCAACCAAAATCTTTGGCTTCAATGGCATTTGCCGCAATATTGAAATCTTTGCCTGACTTTATGACTATTGAATTTGATGACGACACACCGTGGTTGATTAGCGTACGTCTGTCCATATAATGTAGTACATAGATACATATACCTACGTATATGTATCTTCTAAATGTTCTTTTTTCAGATTCAAAACATAAAAACAAAGATTTGGTCGCTCGGATTACCACGTGCCATGTCAGTTGCGTTATTTTTCGATGTGATTCCGGATTGGGATATAAACCTGAATGATGAAGAAGTGGAACCCATAACAAAATGCCAAACGTGTGGGCAAGAATATTCTTTTTGGGGCAATCCATACCAAAGACATATGGATGATATTTTTTGCAGCGTGTGTGGTGCTGATTTAGTTTTATGTAAATAGATTATTCAGTTGATTGTGAACAAATCGTTTTCTTTAGTATCTAAGTAATAAACAATTAAAACATGACATTGACATCTTATATAATACTCTTAAGAATGCAATCTGCCAATACCAACATTGTTAATAATAAATAGGTTTGCGACTAAATTATCTGTCTTTCACCTATTTACTGTGTATCTCGTTTGCGGTATGGATAGTATCCTTTATTTTTCCATTTTCTAGTATGAAGTACCAACTGGATTATTTTGAAATAAATATATGTTGCAGGCCTTTATATAGGCAATCACATGACAAAGAACTGTAGGTGTCGCTTTTCTAAAAAGCGAGAAAAAAAAAACTGAAGTTTTGTTATCTACTTTTCGCCAAGATTTTTTTTGGCACTATTAGATATTATTTCTAGAATATGTGAGTTATTACATGTATATTATTGTCCCAAACGTTCAAGTGAATCGCATAAGCCAATGTTGAAAAAAATGGATATTATGAAAATTTAAAAAAATATATATCTCAGAAAATAACAAAGATAGAAAGCTCAAACTTACAGTAAACATTATTTGTCATGAGAGCTCTTTAAAAAAAAATACAGTTAACATTTGGTAAAAGGGCCGATTCTCTATGCAAACACGGCTACGCTCTTTGCATCAATTAAGCCAATCAGGGGATATCATTCGTGTAGTTTTCAAAATTGGTACAGGGCTTCCTTGAGGTGTTCTGATAAACCTCTCTAAAAGTCCTCGTTAGTGGGGGTGACTGGCGTCAGGAGTTTGATTTAAAGGACACCTTTTTCAGTTATTTGCCTTTATTCGAAAACCTTCAATAATATTTGCACAGTTGCTTTACAAAAATAAACAGTGAATATTTTTATTGTTGGTATAATAGTTTCAGAGAAAAAGAGTGTCGAAATTTATAAAACCTACAAGAGTTGGGGCAGAGATAGATCAATTTTTTTTTTTAATTAATGAATTAATTAATAAAAAAAATATTGTCATAAATTAATCGCCATTAAATTAATCGACAGAGGTTTCTATTAACGATTAATTAATCGTCATTTTAATCAATCAAGTTTCACGGTTAAATTTTGATGAAAAATTCGAACACGCTCATTTGTGCACGTGTCAAGTATGCATTATGTCTGGACATGTGTACACTTAAAAAAAAAAGAACTGACTTCAAAATAAACTAAAAAGCCATAAATAATCTTTTATGTAAGGTACGGATCACATTTGAATCACCTTTTGAAGTCGGTACCAAACCATTCATTTATTATTACTATGAACCGCGGCGGCGAGCCTTTAGTTATTATCTACCTACATATATATTTAGTCACAGTAATTCGTATTTTTGTTGAATACAGAACTTTACTTTCTTCAGGTTTGGCACCGACTTCAAAAGGTGATTCAAATGTGATCCGTACCGTACATAAAAAAATATTTATGGCTTTTTAGTTTATTTTAAAGTCGGTTCTTCTTTTATTTAAAAAAAAATATTTTTTGCTTTTTAGTGATGGATTTTAGTAGTGATATAAAGTATTTTTTAGAGCCCAGAATGGGAAGATTGAGGAGGCACTTTGCACGCATCTCGAGTCTTTGGAAGTAAGAATTGTAAAAGTTGGTTAGTTCATTGTACCTTCCATCATCAGCTCAGCATGAAATGATGACCCCCAGAGGAAAACAACTGATAACTTTAGAAACATATATACAAAACATTGTTAGTGCCTATAGTATTTGAGGGTTACTCTCGATTTCCCTGGTATTCCATCATCTAATCCTAACTTGGTGATAAGGAGACTACTTCAGGGACACACTAAAAAGAATATGACTAACAGTCTTAACGTATCTACCTATAATAGATGTTTTTTTTTTAAGAATTATCCTCTTACTCTTAACTATTAAGGAATTTTACCTTCCGTCATCAGATAGCTTAAGATAAATATAGATATAGATAGATAGCTTAAGAAAATATATGAAAAACGTTATAAGTGCCTATAAAATTTGAGGATTGCCCTCGATTTCCCTGGGATCCTATCAGATCCCAACTTGGTGGCAATGGGACCACCTCGGGAGTATATCCTTTCAAATAAAAAAATAATTTTTAGAATCGGTCCACAATTGGCGGAAGTCGGTGAACATACATACAAAAAAAATACAAACTATCGAACATATAACCTCCTCCTTTTTTGGAAGTCGGTTAAAAATCATTCTAGTGTGCTGTGTGAAATAAACTTGTTCCAGTAATACAAGATGGTTTATATAGTGCAGTACTCTAGGGTCCCGTAGGTAAGGGTTTCCAGCTTAGTTAGATGGAGGGAGTCATGGAGGACAGGTAGATATTTAGAAAGAGAAAGATATATAAAAGAGCGAGAAACCCACTTCACTTACCCGTCTTATATAAGTTGTTTACTTACTAGTTTTTTAGGGTTCCGTAAAAATGGTAAAAGACCCTTATGGAACCCTTATGGTGCGACTTTATCTATCTGTCTGTCTGTATGTTCGACTATTACAGCGCCATATCTCAGAAAGTACTTATGCTATATATTTGAAATTTGGAATATTTATAAACATAGTCCGCCCACATGTATTGCAAAGGAAACATATTAAAATATATTTTTATTTTCTAAGAAAACGACGTATATGAGGGGGTGGGCAAAAATTCAAAGTCTAGCTCCTAGGTCAAGTAAGGTATCATATGAAAGGGCTTAGTCTGTACATTGTTGAACATAATTTTTATTGTGAGTAGATTTTGTTTTATTAAGGAAAATGTAAAAAACACACCATTCCCCCCCTTTATCTCCGAAGTTTACCAAGCAAAAAATCTGGAATTTTCTGGAATTATGTAATTTAATATGAATATTGCACGAAAATTATAACCACGTATCTATCTGTCTTACTTTTTTTTTAATCACCAAAATACATTTTTGAATAACTCGGTTTCATTAAGTTTGCTCCTCATTTGTATGTGACGCCATAGAAACCAGAGGCAAACTTAACTCAAGCGGCAAGTTAAGTCGGAATGTGAAAGTTTGTACAGAACCCTCGGTGCGCGAGTCAGACTCGCACTTGACCGGTTATATTTTATATTTATTTATCAAGCGATAAGCAAGACAATAGCATAGACAATAAGTAATATGTTTCAAGCCCCAGGTATACCATGTATCAATGTGTCCACGTAACTCGAGACTTAGACTTAAAAAAACAATATCTTATTTGTTGCTAATATTAATCGAGAGAACATTAATCTAATTAATTATTCGAATGAAAATGTCAACGTAACTCGTGACGAAATTCAGACTTACAAAAACTATCTTATTATTTGTGCCTAATATTAAGAGGATATACTAGTGGCCATTACTCCATACAAACGTAATCCCCCGTTTCCTTCCTGGATAATAATTGTAGAGCATTTTTATATATATATATATATATATATATATATATATATATATATAATCTATAGTGCCCTCTGCCATGCCCCTATGTTTTATTTTCCGTAATATTTTTTTATTTTAAGAATTAGTGACCCTCTAAAACTGCATAAAATGCCACCATCCTGCGCCATAAGCAAACGTTCAGTAAACAAATTTAACGGATATAAAAGAAAAACAGAAAACAGAGGTATAGCCGAAGCCGTCATTATAACATAGTAGCTTCTGCCCGCGACTTCGTCCGCCTTAAATTCGTTTATCGCCGATATTCGATTTCCGAAATATAAAGTAGCCTATGTCCTCCCCAGGACTCAAACTATCTTCATACCAATTTTCATTCAAATCGGTTCAGCGGATTAAGCGTGAAGAGGTAACAGACAGACAGACACACTTTCGCATTTATAATATTAGTATGGAGAGTATGGATGTGAAAGAAAAACTATAGTTAGTCCAGTTTTGGAACAGGAAATAGAGGACTACGAAACCCTGTTTTCGCCAATTTTTTGTAGGTCAGATCGTTCCCAGATGCAGTTGTCCCTTTTGCACTGTAATACAGGGGATTAGAGGGAGGGGAGGGTTAGACTTATATATACACGGTCATAAAAGTGATGTATCGTAGTCGATAATTAAGTCCATCGATACCCTAGGGTTGTTTATCGTTATCGACATTTTAACTCGTTGGTAAGTTGCCGTCATAATATAAACAGATGGCCTCAAAATCGAAATCGTTCAAGTACACACACTAGTTAAATTTTGTAGGTAATGTTTTCAGTCTTGGTATTATACTTGCTCAGTCGTGCAAACTCAATATACTGTGTCTCGAAACGCGATTTAAAGAAAACGGCCGTTGATACTATTATTTAATTTGTAAATTTTGGGCGCACTTTAAAATTTACAGATTAGTGCCAGTATCATTACATAGGTATTTTGATTACCTATTTTGACATGTAAACAAATGACTAACTAATGCTAAGTATGCTTTGAGGCTCGTGAAGATATAGGTTCCTTTAAATATCCCTCAATAAACATTGTTTTTAAGACGAGAGAAATAAAGTATAACAAAATGAAATATTTCTTGCAAAATTTACTAATAATTTTAAGTGTCTCATTTCCTTGTAACATCCTTGAATGGACAGTGGAGATCCTGGAATGGACACTTCAATAATGGACACTTTTACTTATTTCGAAGACGCCGTCTATTTGGAATTCAAGATGGCGGCCATAACTTTTAGTGAAATAGTCATCATGGATGTTGTTTTCTAGTTTTTGGGGGTGCAAATTTCGAAGAGGGCCTTCATTTTGCAATCCAAGATGGCTGAAATCACTTTTAATAATTATTTCATCCTTTTATAGTGTCCAGAATTCGAAAATTCAAGGTGGGGTGGACATAATTTTAAAATAAACGCCATTATAGATTGCCAAATCTGCACCCTCGTAAACCTAAAAAACGACTCCCATGACTCTTTCACAAAAAGTAACGGTTCTTGAATTCCAAAGTGTATGCCATTTTTGAAATTTGCACCACAAAAACGACCTGAACACCAAACCTTGAAAACGACTCCCATGATTATTTTTTTATTAAAAGTGATGTCCGCCATCGTAAATTACAAAATAGACGTCATTTTCGAAATTTGCGCCCTCAAAACTTAGATAAGTTGTTTTAGGACCTTTTTTCTCGGCAGCTTCGTTATTTTTGTTTCTAATTCGGGGAGTTTTGTAGTTGATTTTAACAAATTGTACATCACTGGATAACCATAAATTTATTAAAATAAAATACAATGATCCAAGATTGGATGTCTACAAAAAATATGATCCAGTACTAAACAATGTCTCTAAATAATTCAATTTATGTTCTACCTTCGAATAATATTTTTTAAATGTTACGAAATAACGTAATAATAATTTTATCTAAAGAAATTAGAAAATATACACAAAAACTTAATCCACCTACAAAAAACCACCGCAAGCCAGTTTTGTTTATTTTATTATTTATGAACAAAATGATCGACTCGCATGTCATATTCATTGTAGTCTATGGAACGTCTTTACTTTAAGGAACCAAATGTTGTTACTGCTTAGTTTGTCTCCTTTTTATTCATGTTCGCTTTTAAATACATTTTTTTACATTTCTGGGTCCATGTACATTACTGGTTCCTGTACGTTATGAGAATATACTTGGATAACGTGTTGGCGTAATGTTTTAACGCTTGGAGATGCATGCAAAGTCCACTAGCTAATTATCATGACCCAAGAAAACATATTTTTATACCATGCTAATTATGAAGTTTGTTTTTGTTTATTAAAATTACCCCAAAACATAAAGTTTGAGAACTAGCGGTAGCCGTGATGGAGTCCTAAAGTGTCACCCACGTGACCGCTTTCATTTCGGAAGATCATACCTGGCGAATTATTTTCTTATAACATGCAGTGTTAGATGTAGGTGTACCTAATTAGTAAGTAACTGAATATATTGTATCGTATTGTATCTGTGATCTGAAATAAACGTATTTTATTTTATTTTATTTAGTGTACTTGTTCGACCGATCATTACTCACCCTAATATAATATTACTAGCTTATGCCCGCGGCTTCGCCCGCGTACTTAACGTATTTTAACCGTCTATAAAAAGGAGGTTCTCAGTTTGACCCTTATGTAGGAATGTATGTTTTTCCGCGATTATCTCGCGTTTGGCTGAACCGATTCAGATGCGGTTTTCGAAAAAGTATTTGTTACTTTCTGGAAGTCTCGGTATACGACGTTTTGGTGAAGGCAGTTCCCTTATTTTTTTTTAAAGAAATGATTGCAATAATTTTTGAATTGTTACGCCGACAATGACTTACTACTACTAAGAGATTATGATTAATGCAGATTTCAACTCTTGAATAGAAACTTTTGCCCGCGGTTTCGAAATTCGGGGTAATTTTGAATTTAAAAACCAGCTAAGAGCACGTCGGACCATGCTTAGTGTACGGTTCCGCAGCCGTTACTACAAAAATAAGCACTACAGACCAGCAAAAGAGCATATCTTCATGCGGCTTACGTCCTTTTGTTGAGAAGCGGAGTTTTTCGGCAATATCTCAAAAACCGTATATCCGATCGCATTGCACACAATTTTCGTTGAAAGTATTTATTAACTTTTACGTTTTTAATTGTTTTACGACTTACGGTTTAGAAAATAGAGAGAAGGGGAGGACACAAAATATTCCGTAACTCAATTTTTTTTCTTAGAAACCTCAGTGTTTTCTCTACCCAAAGGTTGTCTGGAAGAGATGGCTGTTTAGCGATGAGACCGCCTGTTGTTTACCTCTCTTCGAATGTATTGTAATTAACGTCCCAAAAAGCTATAAATTGACATCTACATTGATATTTTCACATTTCATCCCCATCGCACACCAACAGGGAGATGATATTTCACGTCCGCTACGTTGGATTTCAAAATCAATGCTATTTTCGTAATTAACGTGCCAAAAAACCTTAAAAACGACATCCATATTGATATTTAGGCATTACAAACCTGTCACACCCCGGCAGATTTCAAAAAGAATGCCATTTTTGTAATTATCGTCCCAAAAAACCATAAAAACGACACCCATATTGATATTTTGACATTTCAACCCCATCGCACACCAACAGGGAGATGATATTTCACGTCAGCTAAATTGGATTTTAAAATCGATGTTATTTTCGTAATTAATGTGCCAAAAAGCCATAAAAATGACATACATATTGATATTTTGACATTTCCACCCGTCACACCCTGGCAGATTTCAAAATCGATGCCATTTTCGTAATTAACGTCCTAAAAAACTATAAAAACGACGCCCATATTGATATTTTGACATTTCAACCCCATCGCACACCAACACGGAGATGATATTTTACGTCTGCTAAATTGGATTTCAAAATCGATGCCATTTTCGTAATTATCGTCCCAAAAAACCATAAAAACGACATCCATATTGATATTAAGACATTGCAACCCGTCACACCCCGGCAGATTTCAAAATCGATGCCATTTTAGTAATTAACGTCCCTGAAAACCATAAAAACGACACCCATATTGATATTTTGGCATTTCAACCCCATCGCACACCAATAGGGAGATGATATTTCACGTCCACTAAATTGGATTCTATAATCAATGCCATTTTTGTAATTAACGTCCCAAATAACCATAAAAACGAAACCCATATTGATATGTTCACATTTCAACCCCATCGCACCCCGACAGGGGCGATAGTATTTCACGTCCGCCGAGTCGGATTTTAAAATCGTTGTTGTTTTCGTAATCAGCGACCGGATAAACCAAAGAAACAATACCCGTGTCAACTTTTAGACTTTGTAACAAAATTTCCCCTTTTAGAGGTTTAATTTTCATAAACCCTGAAACAGGTATTTACTCATTTATTGTTAGAAATACTCATGTGAAGTTTAAAATTAAATAGTCGAAACTGATCTGATTTCCCCATACAAACTTTGGACCCTCATTTCATCCCATAAGAAGTTGAATTCTCAAAAAACCTGAAACACGTGTTTACTCATTTATAGTTAAAAATACTCCTGTACAGTTTCGAATAAAATAGTCTAACTAATCTTGTTTCCCCATACGAACTTTGGACCCCAATTTCAACCCCTTAGGGGCTGAATTTTGAAAAACCATTTCTTAGTGGATACTAACGTTATAACAACTACCTATTGTCATAAATTCAGGTCTCTAGGTCCAACAGTTTGGGCTGGGCGTTGATTTAAGTGAGTCAGTCAGTCAGTCAGGACTTTGCCTTTTATATATATAGATTTTATAAATTAATTAATCTAAAATTAATTTATTTGAACGACAAATAAATTACTTTCATCCGATTGTTTAGGAGTTAGTCTAAGTATATTTCTGGCACATCCCCGTGGAATTTTGACCATTCAAAAAACATTTTTAGTTTTTGTGACATAGTGACACAAAAATGTACACAATACCTAAGTAATAATTCCGCGTATGGCGTGAAGAACTTGATTAGTCGAAATAAACATTTAAAGAAATTTGAACTTAGGACATGAGTCTTATGGTTCAATTTTTTTAAGTTTTTACTGACGACTTATCAAGTTCTTCACGCCGTGCACGGAATTAAACAGGTACTTACCAAAATCCAAAAAGATTTGTATCCGGTCCAGTAAACTTAGCTCGATCAAAAAGAAGATCAGAAGTAACCATTAAACATAAGCCGAGTCACATAAGTAGTAGCACAACAGTCCAATAAACAATCCGAAATCACAATATAAATTCAAGCGCATGTAACTAACAGCTCGAAACACCAATAAAAAAAAAAATATAAAAAAAGAACCGACTTCAAAATAAACTAAAAAGCCAAAAATAATGTTTTATTTACGGTACGGATCACATTTGAATCACCATTTGAAGTCGGTGCCAAACCATTCATTTATTAACACAGATGCACGCAAGAACCGCGGCGGCGAGCCTTTAGTGATTACCTAAATTTAGTTATTGTAATTCGTATTTTTGTTGAACTCTACTTCAGGTTTGGCACCGACTTCAAAAGTGATTCAAATGTGAACCGTACCAATATTACAATACAAATTTGGAAATACCTACTCATGAACAAAAAAATTATTTACCAAATCGTCGTGTAAATGACGGAGTTCTGAGGTAACAAACATAAAAAAAATACAACCGAATTGAGAACCCCCTCCTTTCTTGGACGTCGGTTAAAAAATACCATTAACGAATTGAGTACCGTCGTCGCGGCGCGCACACATCGCTGGCTTACACACACATATAAATTTACAGAGCGCGCCCGTAGCCTCCCCACAAGACCCCTAGTTTTTAAAAGTCTCTGTGCTAGTATATCCTCTTAATCGAGAGAAAATTTATCGTATTAATAAATCGATTAAAAGTTTAATCGCTGTATATTAATCTGATTAAGACATGCCCGGAAAATTTCACTGTTTTTAAAATTATATAAAATTATTCCTCTTGCTGCAAACCACGTTAAAAAAATATTGTAGCTTGGTATTTGGCCTATATCCCCCCACCGCCCCTCTATTTTCTAAACGGTATATTCAATAAATATGAAAAACATTACATACATTACTTAATAAACACTTTCAATGAAAAGTGTTTTAAAAAGATTCTAAAAGCTAAAGTAATAAAAGAAATTTGTGGTCACATTTAAGCTTTCATAATTCGTGACGTATGAAAGGTATCGGTGTCGGGTTTTTATTCTATAATACTTGTTATTTACTCAGAAATACTTTACAGTTTTTTTAAGAAATCAAGTAAAAACTACAAATCCAGTGGGAAAAAAAAATGCCGTGTTTTGCCAGAAGTTTACAGTATACATTCTTGTAATTTCATTCGAGATTTTAAACATTGAAATCGGTCCATTCTTGAATTTTTTAAAATATTTTTAAAAGATGTGGCGCCGTCTCTGTTCCTAAGGGGAAAACTTCCGCTGCTGCAGGTCAAATCATTCAGTTTGGTTTCTACTATCACTGTGCAAAGTTGCTTTCATCATGAAGTGCAGCATTTTGTCCATTACAAGTATGACTATGTTGTTGTTACTGTGTACGTAAGTGCCGTGGAGATACGCTTTTTTGCTAGTGCAGTTTTTCATATCGTATTTTTTCATATGTAGTGCATTTTTTTGCCTGAACGGCTGCGAAACCCTATGGTCCGACATGCTCTTAGCCGGTTTTTCTAACTTAAATTGGTATAGGCTCCCTCGTCAAGCGAGGCTTAGGTATGAGACTAAAACCAATAAGTGAGTAATGATATAATGATATTCACTTTAACATTATAAACAGGTTTTTAAAAACAGGTTCTATAGTTTTTAAGAAAAGTAGCAAAAACTGGCTTTTTTGTCGTAAAAATAACAAATTTTGATGGTGTTTACGAGTATCTTGGTTTCGGTGACTCGTGAAGATAAACTGAAACAGTATATTGGTAATAAAATAACGGTGGTTGTCAACACGATGAGACATAAACAACACAGAAAAGTGAAGAGCTACGGATGGAAGGTCATTCGCGTGTGGTAGCCCCTTCAATTAATCGGAACTCGTACGATTGAGATATGTACTCATATGATTAAGTAGGTTAATCTTAATCGTGAATCGATTATATTTTGCCCATCGCTGAGTTAGGGTACTCTTTGACCAACTTTATTTGCCATGAACTTTACGATCTGGAACTGAATCTTGGTAAATTTGTTTATCAGATAGTCAAGAGTAAATTTACACCAATCAGCGTAGCGAGAGCTCGATTCCACCATGCATCATTTAAAGCGGCTCAGACCTGAAATGTCAGTTTTCCTAAAAAGTCCTATTCTCAAAATGTCTGCTTTTCCATGGTGCTTAACTTTGTAAGAATTTATAAAAATATGACTGTAACAATTTTCTACCCTGTATATTTTTTTCCATACCATTTAAACGGTTTGATGACTATATATACAATTTTCAATTATGAATTTCAGAATATGTAGTGAGTACAAAAACCGGCCAAGAGCATGCCGGACATGTTCAAATTAGGATTCCGCAGCCGTTCATACAAAAAAATGCATTACAGATAAAAAAATACGATATGAAAAATAGTGCACTTTTTCATATCGTATTTTTATAGTATCTTATATTTTAGCAAAATAGCGTATCTCCACGGCACTTGCGTCATTTTGATGAGAAGCGTAGTTTATTGGCAATAACTCAAAAACGGTAGGTATATCCGATCATGTTAAAAAAATTGTGAAAAAGGTTTAGAAAATAGAGGGCGGAAACACAATCTATGCTACTTTCGGAGCAATTATTTCCAAAAATATTATATCAATAACTCACTATATCATTTTTTGTTCTTGCGAACCATTTTTTGTTTTTTTTTTCACTTTAGGTTACATGTACAAGTGCCCGCCCTACAAATATGTTTTTTTTTATTTAACTATCAACCTAAGTAGCGGCTTATATACTCTAAATTTCATCAATGTACATCATGTAGAGTTTGAGTAACATACCTGTGACATACAGATGGACGGTTTTTGCCATTTTGTATACAGAACCCTAAAAATGTTTATTTCCTGTAATTTTATTAATTGGATTATATACATTTTTATGAAGAAAAAGAAAGATTCGTTCTTAAAATATTTCGGTATGTCCTCTTGGCATCTTCGCTTGGACGTATAGTTTTGGAGTAATATGGCTCTAAACTGTCTCTAAATGATTCACGGTGAAATCGCACTTCACTTCCCTCTGACTGACCTGAACCCGCACGATGGTCCTCGATGGTTACCGGTGTTAACATACTCGTGATTATCCGGTAAACAACTTTACAATACGGCAGATCAAAGAGCACCCCAACTTTAGGAGGCTTTATGAAAATGAATAAATGTTTTATTGGTCGCAATCATTGTGGTTACAATTTGAAAGGTTTGCGATCCCCAAGTAAATACTTACTAGGAGCTCCCAATACTTGTGACAGAAGATCCAGCATCAATTTTATGGTAAAACCAATATGATACATTATTAAATTTAACAATTTTTTGTTTTTATTTATTAAACTAGAAAAACTAGAAACTTGATCCTAAGTCAATTTTGTAAAAAAAATTAACGTGCATTTGTGTGTATGTGTTTGTGAATGAGAGTGTGAGCGTGTACAGAAGCAATTTTATGTGCAAGTATTTTATATTTTAGATGTAATAGTTAGTTCTAACATAGTACAATTTCAGTTTCATCATAGTTT
Source organism: Hedya salicella (assembly GCA_905404275.2). Taxonomy (NCBI): domain Eukaryota; kingdom Metazoa; phylum Arthropoda; class Insecta; order Lepidoptera; family Tortricidae; genus Hedya; species Hedya salicella. Next base: position 42,007,108 of record FR990096.1, read on the forward strand.
AGAGTATTTAACCATTCCATTAATATTAATTTACATTTATATATCTGCAACGGATAAATATTAAGGATCATACTGTTATACAGATGGGCAGAGTGTGAGGCATATTGTCTCTTTGCAGATTTAGATTTCATCACGGGAGTAGGGGCGGCCTTTTCTTTTCTTCTTCGTGTAAAGTTCATTGTCTTAAAATATAGCGATCTATGTAGTGTTAATACTGTTTTTAGTATGTACAGTTTTCTCATACTTAGATGGTTTAACGTTATATACAGCTCGTCAGTAGGAAATCTGTAAGGTTTCGAATACATTACCTTTAGTAGGCATCTTTGCCCTCGTTCTATCTCAATAAATTTTGTCTTGTTTGAACCTCCCCAGACTGAGATGCAGTACGTCATGACGGATTCAGCTAAGGAGGTGTATATTTGTTTCAGCAATTCGTTAGAGGCAACATGTTTTAGGTTCTTGAAAATCCAGATGAGCTTCCGAATTCTGCGATTTAGATATTCAACATGTCCATGCCAAGATATAAAATTCAACACTGACTTTGTCAGAATCTATTATATTACCAGTAAAAAATCATATAACCAAATTTGTAGTAAATTAACTGCAGTTTATTTTTGTAAAAGCAACTGCACAAGTATTTTCGAGATGAAAGAAAACACAAAAAAAGTGAAATTGCAACGAAAATCCTGATGTCAGCACGGCCTCCTCACCCGGGGACCTGAAGGTTTATCAAAACACTTCAAGGAAGCCCTGTACCAATTTCGAAAACTACACAAACTATTTCCCCTCATTGATCTAATTTTCTCATACTAATTACTAAAATTTCGAACTTGTATTTTCAAACCGCCCGAAATCTAAAATCCCAAAACACGTCTGTTTCCTTGAGTAGAAATTAGAATCTGGTACTTACACAAGGAAATCATAGTTATTTACTTTCTGTCATTTACTAACGGTTAAAAGGCAAGCAACCAGTTCGTAACCAAGACAAGTTAGCAGTCGGATAGTTTGGATTTGGACCATTCAGGAATTAAATATTTTACTAGGTATTTAGCTGTCTCGTTCAAGTATTAATTTGTAGGTAGTTATTGGGAATTCATTCAATAGTTCTTGAAAAACAGATAGCTCTTTTCGAGTTACTTCTTCTCGGTTTTGGCCACGAGATGTATTTAGTAGCGCGTGAGGTAATATAAAAATTGAGTCATGTCCCGTCTGGAAAAAGTTACGTATGCCGATATGACATATACAATGATATTTACATGATTACCTCTTGGGCTAAGTCATCCATTGTCTTGAGTCTGATGCCGGCCCCGGGCACGTGATCGAACCCGCCACCGGCGAGCGTGATGTAGTTCATCAAGGCCAGGGGAAACACACCTGTATGGAGCAAATATACCAGCTTTTCATTGATCATTTTCAATTTATCTAAACTACCAAATTTTGAAAGTTACCGAAAATGATACCTAACGCAAATTCGCCTTTTCGTGTAAGTAAGTCATGATCAGGAGGTAGATACCTTACTAAGAAAAATCCAAATAATGACTAGTCCAGCCGTTTTACAGACCGCTAGTATGACGAAATGGAAATAATTGAGAATAGCTGAATTGTCCAGGGTAAAGAGTAGATATTATTTCTAGTAACAATGTATACAAATAATCCAAGAAAATATGAGTCATTTAAGTATTTATATATTATTAATAAAAAATTTAAATCCAGAAAATTGTAAAAAAATTATACTTAATTGTATTTTTTTTATTTATATTGATAAACTAATATTTGCTCTATAACATAGAAGACGAACCGTACGACAAAAAATATAATTAAGGATGCTTCATTAATATTTTTACCTACTTATTATTAGTATTTCTGTCAATTGTCAGTTGATTTTGTGGCTTTTCTTGTAATTTTTTTGTGAGATTTCACTTTTTACTGATTATAGATAAAAATATTGTTACAATTATTAGTATTATTTTACAAAATACTATTACAATTATTAGTATTTTATTTTTTTTTCTTTTTGACTCTTATTTTATATACCTACTTCAGGGTCGAAATGTTATGGACTCATGAATATAGTGTCTTAGAATATGGTATAAAATTGGAATTAAAAAATTAGGCTATTATGAATTAATGTTTTGCGAAACCGTAAAATGACTGGAGTACTACGTCGTTAAATTTGACCTTCCAAACCAAATAATAATTTACAAGTTTTAAGGAGTTCTCCGAAGTTTCTTCTAAGCATGCCTCATTTTAAACAGTTTCTGCACTATTCATCATAGACTGAGATGCAGCTTTCAGGGTCTGAAGCATCCGGTCAATAGTTCTTGTATGATTAGACAAATGACCCGTGATAGATTACAATAGGTGTGTTCAAAATATAGTTGAAGGCTCCTTAAGTGGAGGCCGCGACGAACCACACGTGAGCACAAAGCCGGCCATCTAAACAGCAGGTTAAACTGATTGGATTGGAAAAGCAATCAACTCGCACTCATGAATTAAGAACATTTGAGCGGATATTGATGGCGAGTCTCTGTTTGCTGCTGAGGTCTTGAATTTAATATATAAAATCGTATCAATGACCCCTATATTTTAAAGACCTTTTTGCTTGTAATCCTCAACTTTCACATCACTTTGCCTCTTGCTTAACTTGGTTCCATCAGCATTAACTATCAGTGGTAAATGGCCAAATTGCGGTGGTTTCCATCCAAATGCCCTGCAAAAAGCATCATCATTAGCAAAAGTAGATTTAATATAAATTTTAAACTACTGGACTTTTCTCGTGGCCTTGCCAGCGTTACCGAAATTCCCCGTACCAATTTTCACCCCCTTTTGATCCCCTTAAAAGATGCTTTCCGGGATTAAAACTTTCCTATGTCCTTTCCAGGGTATCAAGCTATCTCCAGACTAAAAATCATCTCTGTTGGTGCAGTGGCGTAAGCGACTTTCGCATTTATATAAATAAATTAATAGTTTAAAAAACACTAGAAAAACACGCTTTACAAGACTTTTCTAACAAATCCAAACACAGCTATGATACGATGTTCCATCATGAAGTTCCAGTTCATACCTTCCGGCTCCATCATCAGATCAGTTCCACAGTACCATATTATTGTATTGTCATCAGAACTACATACAGCTGCCAATTTTCATGACGCTACGATCCTTGGAAGATGGTTAAATTAGTTACCTTAGATTCCATTACATAGTTACATACAGGTCGACCTAATAAAAGCGTGTGAATAAATAAATAAATATTACGGGACAATTTAACACAAATCGAACTAGGCCCATGGTAAGCTTAATAAGGCTTGCGTTATGGGTACTAGACGACGGTATATTTAATAGATATTACTTATATACATAGAAAACATCCAAGACTCAGGAACAAATATTTATATTCATCACACAAATATTTGCCCTTACCGGGATTTGAACCCAGGACCTCAGCTTCGCAGGCAACGTTACTCCCACTGAGCTAAACCGGTCGTCAAAGATAAATATGAATAGAAGTGTGGATAGCATGGATGGAAAACATTTTATGACAAACTGAAATTAAACTGAATGATTATTTTCAAAAGAGCAATTCTGTTCATTAAGTACCTAATGGTCCTCACTAACTTACTTGTATATTAAGAGATGTTTAGTTGTTGAGATCTGCCACTCTATGCCCCTCAACACGTGAGTAATCCCCATTAGATGGTCATCCACCACATTGGCAAAGTGATATGTTGGAAACCCATCAGACTTCATTAATACAGGGTCTCCTTCATTGATGGAGACATCATATGCAATTCCACCAAAGATCAAATCTTCAAAAAATTTACATTCTGATGAGAGCTGCAGAAAGGTGGACTGTGATTAATAAATAATATTAATCAACCGCTGTGAAATCTGAATCAAATAGCTAAATAAATGACATTAATGACAGCTATTCTATAAGGTCCTACTTTCCCTAAATATACACAATAAAAAGACTTGTATTATGTGCTATAACTGAACAATATTATGTAAATAACATTTTCTCAAAAGGTCATGTTTTTTTTTGATGTGAACCTGATGATAATGTCCGTAGCCAAACTGTCACCTCCTCGACTATTTAGCCATCATTTTATTTAATCAGGTTCATATGCTCTTTATTCAATACTAGCTCCTGCCCGCGACTTTGTCCGCCTCAAATTCGTTTATCGCGAATAAGAGCATTTTTCCGGGATAAAAAGTAGCCTATGTCCTGCCCCGGGACTCAAACTATCTCCATACCAAATTTCATCCAAATCGGTTTAGCGGCTTAAGCGTGAAGAGGTAACAGACAGACAGACAGACACGCTTTCGCATTTATAATATTAGTATGGATTTGTTAAGTGATAAGGACATTCAAATTGAAAGCAGATATGGGTAAATAAGGTGATTACAAACCTTAAATCTGATACAGTTAGAAGCACCTGCATTAATCTTTTCTGTGACTTCTTGTAATGAAAGATTGCGACATCTATTATCATACTTAGGTATGCTATGTGATCTCTGAGCATCTCTACGAAGTAAATTTAACCTACGCTCCGTGCAAAAACATCTGTAAGCAGTACCATTTTCTAACAGCTTAGCAATGTACTTTCTGAAACAAAATCATAAAAAATACACAGAAATTTATACCACTAACAATACTTATGTTATTGAAAGCAAATTTGAGAAAGTTCAAATAGTGGAAATAAGAACAACATTTGTATGTTTTTTAATATATCTTAAACATGATACTGCCTTTTCGTTAAGAACATTGGATGGTATTTTTCCAAGGTGCATAAACCCATAAGTCAATTTAACCTTCTTTTTGAGTTATTGCTTTTGCACATAGCACAGCAGAGTGCCATATATTGTTATATCTTGATGCATTTCTGTTATTTCCAATAATTATATTACATGTGAGAGAACTCAAGTAAATCATCTTGATGCATGTCAAGAACTGAACCCCTATTTCCGTAACTAAACAATTTATAGAGGTTGGGGCAATCATGTAAGAAAAGTTACAATCCCCTTTTATGCTTCCGCATGGTCGGCTAAAGTCACATATAAGCATCCTCAGATGTCCAGCTATCCATTCACCAAAATTTATTGAAACTCCAGCCATTTTGATATAACAAAGCTACATACATACAAAAATATCATAACAGATATAGTAGGATTCAGTGACATTCAAATAGCCCATTTAATTGTTCTAAAAATATCTTCTATGTACAGATATTTCATTTTTACCTCTTTATGAAGGTATAGATACTAATATGCTTACTGGTATATGTCTAATCTTTCACTTTGAATATACGGGCCATAGTGACCGCCAATGCCTGGTCCTTCCTCACAATTAATGCCGGCCCATTCCAAATCTTGGACAAGTGCTTCAACAGAACCTTCCAATTTCCGTGTCTGATCAGTGTCTTCTATTCGAAGAATGAAAGAGCCTCCATGAGATTTAGCAAATAATTTGTTATAAAGCGCCGTGCGTAAACCACCTAAATGAAGGTAGCCGGTAGGACTTGGTGCAAATCTCACTCTAGGCGAGTTAGTTGACAGACATCTATAAGGCAACATGGAATAAGGGGTACGTGGTAGTAGCTTCATAAAGATATACATCATATATTTGGTAGTCTCTCGATCGTTTCTAACGTATTCTGGCTAAGTGAGCCTTTAACTGAAGTATATAAAATAACACGTCTGGTGCAAATATAGCTGTATACATCTGGCTTGTGATCGGGATTCTTCTTTAGTCGCTGATATATAAGTACAAACGACTTTAGTTTTTAGTTCCTCTCCGGAAATGAATAGGGTATTTATTCGACCTATAGAAAAATATTTCTCATTTAATCTACTCTTACGCCTAAAGACACATTCACTACTTTTTTCTCAGAGGTAGAAGACTGCATAGATGAGAATGTATATAACTGAAGTCTTGCTGAAGTCATTCTGGGTTGTTTTTTTTTTTCTTTTCGTCCTTTCTGACAGGCTAAGACCATAAGCTATACTGCCACCTTTCTGAGTTGACTTTGGCTTGGCTAAGACCATAAGCCATACTGCCACTCCTGTTAGTCGATCAAACTTGGAAATCTTAGAATGTTAATTTAATTTAGACCACTTATGATTGTGAGCTGTGAGCTGTGTCATTATGAAACTATTTTTTCAAGCACTTTTAGAGGGGGGAGGTAAACGCGTACAGCACTCTACCGAAATATTTCTACAAACGCACCTATTGAGGTACTTTGTAGCTGAAAAGTCCCACTTGTGAACCGTACATAAGTGAAGGTACTTGTCGCTGAAAAGTCCCATCTGTGAAACGTACATAGGTGAAAGTACTTGTCGCTGAAATGTACCACCGCTGAATCGTGCATAGGTGAACGCACAATTCGTTGAAAAGTCTCACCGGTGAAGTATATGTAGGCGAACCAATCTGTCGGCGAAACGTTCGTCGGTGTTCAGTTCATGTATGAAACATGCGTAGGCGAAAAGTTCTTTCGATGAAATAACCGAAAACGAAATGTTCTGCCGGCGAACTGTCCTTCGAAGAAACGACCGTCGGAGAACGGTTCCAGAATCCTACTATGCGGTCTGCACCTGCTCCAATTTCTGCCGTGAATAGGCCGTTTTACAACATAAAACGCGACACTTCTGTTCTATCTGTAGGAAGTACTTTAAAAAAAAACATAAATATCACTATGGTTCTGATGTCGAAATAACAGTGAAAGTCATTGTTAGAATTACCAAAAATCTTTCTAAAATGGTAAGCATCACATCTTTAAATAATATAGAAAGTTATTCTAGAACTTCATTTCAGCACAGATACTTGAATAAATCCTTTAACAGCAATGAATCATAGCTAGCTAATGCATAGCCAAGTGTAGACTGAGGTTATGATGACATTACCTACTGCGTTTTCTTTCAGAATAAATTAAAATCATCACAACGAGACAAAGTGAAGAAGTTTGTTGCCTTTACTCAGACTACCGAGAGCACTGCAATATATTGCCTTACACAGAATGATTGGAAGCTGGACCTGGCTAGTGATAACTATTTTCAAAACCCTGAGGCGTACTACAAAGATCCCATTAAATCCTCAGTAGACAGAAAGAAATTGGAACAATTGTTTAACAAATACAAGGATCAACAAGAAGTTGATAAGATCACTGTGGATGGAGTCATGAAATTCTTAGAAGATTTAAATCTTAGTCCTGAATCTATACTAGTACTTATCATTGCATGGAAATGTAAAGCTGCAGTGCAGTGTGAGTTCTCTAAAGACGAGTTTCTAACTGGACTAATGGAGCTCGGTGTAGACAGCATAGACAAATTAAAAACCAAACTAACTACCATTGAAACAGAAATTAAAGATCCAAATAAATTTAAAGATTTCTATCAATTTACTTTTAATTATGCCAAAAATCCAGGACAAAAAGGATTGGAGTTAGATATGGCAATAGCTTATTGGAACATAGTGCTCCGTGGAAGATTTAAATTCCTTGATGCTTGGTGCAAATTTCTTTTGGTAAGTCTAATGTTTGTATATTTGTAATGTTATCTTAACTCATTTCAATACTGTAGTCTAATAAAATTTATAGCACATACCTTTACATGAAAGTGAGACAAGACTTCCTAAGCTGTCAATTTACAGAAGACTAATGCAAAAGTTTTTTGCAAGATTCTGCTAGTGGTCCTTAATTACAGGTCCCTAACACATTATTGTGAACCAAATTGAAATAGCTAAGAGCTTTCCTACACAGATTAAATGATGACATGTGCACAGGACACCTGTGCAATATAAAGTTCTATTTCTGTAAAGCTACATGTTAATTATTTAACAGATTAAGAATTTGACTCAAGATTTATATTGTTAACCTTTCGACTGGCTAGCAGCAAAGTAATACAATGTGACCCAGATGCCACAGCCACGAAATAAACTGAACTTTGAAAAATAAAAGAGTGAGTGTAGAATGAGGTATTGTTATTATATTCGGAGACTTTGAACAAGAATTTTCGATGATGTGATTTGCCATCAGTGGTACTCAAAAAGTTTAACACAATTAATCTATACCAAGAAGTACATTACCTTACCATTACCATTGTACACTAGAGATTCCTCGGGCAATCAGCTATTGAAGGCAGACAATTTAGCCTTGAAGAATGCCAATGACTATTAATGACCTAGTTTTTCTTTGGCTTAGAAAGAGAGAGGAGTGATTATTTGAGCATTTTAGCAGCCTGAGTCCTCTATCCTCAGTATTATATTGATCTATATAAATATGCAAATTGTCACCTAATAATACCCATGGTACATGGTTCCTTATGCTTTGCGACTAAGCCAATTTGAGTAAGACTGTTCAGTGTTATTTATTTATTTTATTTGTGCTGCACAAAAAACGAAAGAATTCTTACTTTTTTCAATTACGCTGATTGAAAAGTTTAGCAACAACTAAACCGAGTACTACTTGATAAAGTTTCCTTACCATTAAATGATTATGCTTTGCGAGAAAGCCTATTTAGAACTTGGCTAGATTACTAAAAGGTACACCTATTAACCAAGCATTATTTTTGTATTATACCATTTTCGAAATTTATATCAGCAAGAGCGAAACTACCAACATATTACTGGTATAATATTACAGGTTCCTTCCTATATGTATCTATCACTTTGCCCGATTTGAAATTTGCTCTAGCAATTGTTAGGATATTTGTAATAATGACCCAGTGTGCTAATTTTAGGTACTTATGCTTGCGACCCAGAACTTTGAATTGTAAGTATAATTCAAGAAAGTTAAATTCCGTTACACTAAATTTCGAAGCATGGGATGAGTTTATAATTTTCGACCTTATTTTAGGATGTTGGGTCATACAAGCTTAACTATCCTCAAAATGTACCATAGAACCCTAGCTTGTATGTGTTACAAATAATGTTTACTTAATGTGGTGTCCAAGAACAGTATGATTCATTGTTGCTTGTGCCATATAAAAATAATACTGCGATTTTCTTGAAAATATAAAAAAAAATGTGTATCAAGACGTTTTCCAAAAAACTACGGCGCCGGCAATGATCCACTAAGCCCTTACGCTATGCCGGCCGAAATGAAATTTTGATCCACTAATATTGTGTCACTGGCACACAAACATAAAATCACGCATGCGTGTTTTGATCCCAGACGTTATGTCAGTGGCGACGTACGCGTTAAATATTGTGAAAATATTTATTTTTTGAGTTTCTCATACTCAAAATGGATTTTTACTTTCAAACCAAGTGCACCAAAAATGTGTTCCAAGTTTCCGAAATGTCACGACTTATGTTTTTATTTCTATTGTAATTATTTCTATTTCTATTAATATTAAATATATCGTCGGCTAATACCCATAACACAAGCCTTATTGAGCTTACCATGGGACTAGTTCGATTTGTGTAAAATTGTCCCGTAATATTTATTTTTATTTATTTATTTATTTATTTATTAACGTAACGTAATGGAAAAGCAGTTTTCCATATAAGAATTTGGAACATTCTCTTTCTAGTATAAAGTTTGAATTTACAAACGATTCTGAGTAAAAAATACAACATTGTGAAAAACGTTTATAAGTATTTTTTTTGGAAAGGCCCATGAACCTGTTTTACCTTGCAGCCGCGAATATAATTGATATTTTCTCTATCAATATGTATAGTGAATGTGTAAATGTCGCTTGTACCTATATTATATTGATGAACATTATTCAGTCTCCCTACAATAGTCCTTAAATCGTCAGAAATTAAGTGTCAATTTTTTTCTAGTTGGACTATAAGATATCTCTTTACAGATTCTGGAACCGTTCTCCGACGGTCGTTTCTTCGAAGAACGGTTCGCCGGCAGAACGTTTCGTTTTCGGTTATTTCATCGAAAGAACTTTTCGCCTACGCATGTTTCATACATGAACTGTACACCGACGAACGTTTCGCCGACAGATTGGTTCGCCTACACATACTTCACCGGTGAGACTTTTCAACGAATTGTGCGTTCACCTATGCACGATTCAGCGGTGGTACATTTCAGCGACAAGTACTTTCACCTATGCACATTTCACAGGTGGGACTTTTCAGCGACAAGTACTTTCACCTATGCACGATTTACAGGTGAGACCGTTCAGCGACGAGTGTCTTCACCTATGTACGTTTCACAGATGGGACTTTTCAGCGACAAGTACCGTCATCTATGTACGGTTCACAAGTGGGACTTTTCAGCGACAAAGTACCTTCACCTATGAATGTTTCAGCAATTACATTTTCACATCTGGGAGTAAGAATCATAACAGCCGTATCTATGAAAATCCAGTGTTAGCAGAGAGCCGCCCTCCTCGTAAGCAAAATACGCAGTGGTCATTTTATATTGGATTTTTACATAGACAGACAGACATATATATTTTTTAATTTTTCTAACTTTTCTAGTTGCGCTAGCAGAGCTACCTGAATACCAAATATCAAGTTTCTAGGACAAATGGAAGTACCCTATATTTTTTCCCTATAAGGGTTCCATTTTTCGAAAACTTGACGTTTTCACATAGTATCGGCCACAGTTAATAACTTTGTTACCTACCTATATTATAATTTATAACTACGTTTAATAATGTTGGTCATTTGCTTCTTCTGAAGATATTATAGGAAAGTTATGATATGGATGTAATATAGACAAAGGTATTAATTATCACAAAATACGAGTAAATAATGACATACCAACCTATACTTTAGTTGTGCTATATCTGTGATTATTATGTAATGTTTTTGTAATGTATTTTTGGTAAATAAATAAAAAAGAAATATACATCGATCATCGTTTTCTTTTTTAGGGTTCCGTACCAAAAATGTTAAAAAAGAAACCCGTATGTGTGACTTTGTCTGTCTGTCTGTCTGTCCGACTATTAGAGCGCCGTGTGTCAAAAACTACTTATGCTATCTATTTGAAATTTGGAATATATATAAACATGGTCAGCGTATACACGTGTGTATTGCAATGGAAATTTTTTAAATTATATATTTTTATTTTCTAAAAAAACGTCGTATATGAGACTCGCACTTGACCGGTTTTTTTAATTTGGATGAACACAATGCACAAATCTGACGTAATCTTACGGCAAACTCTAAAGTTGCCGAACTTAGGGTCGGCCGACCATCAGGTTCTTGCATTGACAATTCATAGCGATTCATGTTTCTAAGTTTTGAATAAAATAAAGATTACGATGGTCAATTCAATTAGGCCTAATTAAAACTAATATTGTACAAACAATTGCGATGGTGTTGCCACTATCATAATAACGTATTTTATGTGTAGGTAGTTGCACTTACCGGACATGTTAGAAAATGTAGGGTAGTTAGTATGTTATCTATTTGTATCGTTTCTGTTATTGTTGTGATGTTATTGAAATTGTATAAAAATGAGTGAGTGCGAGATTGTAAAACTCTTATCACTTAAATAGCAGGCGAGAAAATACGTACTATTGGCGTTGTAGTAAAAACGATTCGATGCAATGCAGTGTGTCTGTTACAACAAAATTCCATGATAATACGCATTCAGTTCTTAGACAAGATGATCAACATGTTAATTTACCGGATCCCGAAAAAGTGTTGGTTTATAATCTAAAAACCAGTATTAAAGAAAAGGCCCATAATTTTATGGATATGCCTTCTAAAAAAATATTCATTCACCCATTACTGTAGTTTTATTAAAACTTAAAACCTACTAACCTTCAAATCTTTGTCCTGCGTGTACTAAAAGCCAAGAAATTGGTCGACCACTTTCGAACCTTACTGTACATGCACAAGTAATAGAGTCAAAAACTGGTAGACCACATTTAGGGCTTACTGTAAATGAGTGCTGTGTGCTACGGTACATACTACCTTAATGTTTGGTAGGGATTCGTAGTACGTTCCTATCATGGTAGCTTGCTGCAGACTATTATGACACATTGCTGAAAAGTGCAACCGCTGAAGCATGCATTGATGAAGGCTTCTGTCGCTGGATCACTTATTATTATTACCACTAAAAATTTCATTGCTGAAACGTTCATAGGTAAAGGTACTTTGTAGCTGAAAAGTCCCACTTGTGAACCGTACATAGGTGAAGGTACTTGTCGCTGAAAAGTCCCATCTGTAAAACGTACATAGGTGAAGGCACTCGTTGCTGAAAGGTCCCACCTGTGAAACGTGCATAGGTGAAAGTACTTGTCGCTGAAAAGTCCCACCTGTGAAACGTACATAGGTGAAGGCACTCGTCGCTGAAAGGTCCCACCTGTAAAACGTGCATAGGTAAAAGTACTTATCGCTGAAATGTACCACCGCTGAATCGTGCATAGGTGAACGCACAATTCGTTGAAAAGTCTCACCGGTGAAGTATGTGTAGGCGAACCAATCTGTCGGCGAAACGTTCGTCGGTGTACAGTTCATGTCAATGCATTTATGAGAATATTATGTATGTACATAAAAATATTACCCACTTTAAGAAGAACTGTGATATACATAATATTAATACTAGAAATAAGCATAAGCTCGCAGTGCCTGCTACTAGGCTCCATAAAATAAGGAGATCATTCATGGGTAACTGTGTGAGATTTTATAATAAACTTCCTAGCAGCATAAGTGAGTTGTCTATTGGTAAATTCAAAAATATTGTGAAACAAAAAATATTTTCTAAAGCTTATTATAGCACACTTAATGTAAATTATAGCGTCATGTAGGTATATGAATAATTATTTTAACGAATACCTAAGGTATTATTATTATTTTAATCTTAATTGTTTTATATACTCTGACATTTGAAATTTTATTCTAGACACGTTCTAGATTATTTATTTTCTATTGACAATTCTTTTGGGATTTATTTTATTCATAATTTTAATTTTTAAAATGATGATTTTTCAATAATATTATACTTAAGTTAAATGATCTGATTAGGTTTTTCTGGGTTTCCCTAATCCTTGCAGCAAATGTTGGATCATATTGTATGTCTCCCAGCAAACATTCACTCTCATGTAACTGACATTTCGAAAGTGCTTGTAACTAGGCCTATTTGAATAAAGAATATTTTGATTGATTGATTGATTCATATATGAAACATGCGTAGGCGAAAAGTTCTTTCGATGAAATAACCGAAAACGAAATGTTCTGCCGGCGAACCGCCCTTGGAAGAAACGACCGTCGGAGAACGGTTCCAGAATCCTCTTCACATTACCGCTATTGCTCAAGGATAGCTTATAGTCCAAGTAGAAAAAGTCGACAGTTAATTTCTGATGCCTTGCTGGCCATAGTGACTGTGATAGTATGCCTTCCTAAGCTGAGCGCTTTACCGCCCGTATGCAGCATAAAGTATTTTTTACACCATGACATCTGTCTGGTACAGTCAGACATGCATGCATATGCCGCTAGCTAGGTAGTTAAAATCCTGACTTAGCCCAAAGTGAATTGCAAAGCGAGATTACTATACATTTAAATTTAAATATTGTTTTTGAGACTTGCTTCAGCAGTTATGTGTTTTTACCTCGAAAGTATTGCGAATTAAATGGAATTTTACCAGATTGGTTGGAGGTATACTAGGAAAACTATTCAAAGTTTTCGACCATTCTTAAATCATTCAGTCATCCACAACAGAACAGTTAGCCACTCCAGACATCCATTTCCCCTGTTCCAAGGACAAATATTAAAACAATCTGTATGTTTTTTTTTCGGACAGCCATGGCGCATGTATTCCTTATGAAATGAAATAATGGTCTTTATTCTGTAAGTAGGCCACAAGGGCACTTTTACAAGTCTGACTCTACGGCGTTTCCCAAGAGGAGACCACTGAAGAGAAGAAAGCCGAAACAAACTCAACAGTCAGTCATTTTTTCGAAATTACTCTCATATTTATTACAATATTTGTACTTAGCCTAACCTAAATATACGTTTTGAGTATATAAACTCAATGCGTAGTTCTTCAAGAAAACATATCAAAACATATAAAAGTAAAAAAAAATATAGAATATAAAAAAGCAAAATAGAGATTTTTTATTTAAAACAACGTAAGTTAAATATGTTTGATATGCCACCTTATAAGAACCGTGTCCCGGTAAAAGTAAATTATTTGGTTTCTGTTTTGGGCCATGCATTTTTGTCTGTTAAATAGTCCTCTACCCTATAATAAGCCTTTGCCATTAGGGATTCTTTTAAGTACTTTTTGAGAGTTGGAAACGATAATTTTTAAAGCATCATCTGGTAGCTTATTATAAAAAAAGAATACATTGGCCTACGAATGATTTGGCTACTTTACTAACGCGGAACTTTCAAATAGCGATTTTGTTTTTATTTCTAGTATTAAAATTGTGGATATCTGAATTCTTAGTAAAAGACTCTAGGTTCTTAATAACATAAATAATATTCTCATAAATATATTGGGACGCTACGATTAATATGTTGATGTCTTTTAAAAGTTCTCTTAAGGAGTCACGGGAATTCAGGTTATATATAGAACGAATCGCTCTTTTTTGTAACACAAATATAGTCTGTATGTCAGCTTAACATTTGTTGTTAAAACAATACATGGAGCATATAAAAAGAATTAAACAGATCCTGTGTTTTAAACGTATCTCTTTCGTGGTGTAAAACGAATAGATAAATTGAAAAGTATTGGATGTATCACGGAACCTCCCGCGTACTATGCAGGTTCTACATATGGGTATACTGTATATAGATATATATCTATCCATATTGGTCTTAGCCAACAGCATTCCACACTGAAAGAATACTAAACACGCAATTTTATTATTTTCCGATAAGTATAACGTATTATGTGAACTCAGAATGTACAAAGGGGAACACCCAAATAATCCGAAATATTTTATTCCGAATTAGCTTTTTCCGATTGTTGAAATTCCTAATTTTATATTTCCTTTGTATTAAAATATCGATTATAGAAAATCACGAAATTTTGTTAACTGAATATCAAAAATATATCCCCCGATAAATCAAATGCCCGATGTTTTTTTGCTTCGAAAAACGATAATCCGAATTTTAATTATCTGAAATGTCATTGCTAATTCGGAATTTTGACATTCGATAATTTAATGTTTATGCCGTGATTTTTAAATAACTAATAAAAACCGAAAACTGTAGGTTAGGTTTGTATTGTGACCATGTATAGTGGAGCGAGAGAAGCGAGCGGAGCGTCAAAATGATTGCTTGCATATACAGTCACAGCGTCAAATAGTCTGTATCATCCAGAGTGCCAAAAATATCGCAACACATCTATGTTCTTATGGGCATAAAGTTGTGTGACTATATATTTGGCGCTTTGGATGCTAGAGACTATTTGACGCTGACTGTACCTACAAAATTGACAAAATGCTGTGCTGTGGCAAGTATGACTGCCCCAGCCTGAGCGGAGCGCTTAGCTACCGCGTGCCGACGCGGGCTCGGCAGCGCGAAGCGTGTGGGCACCAACTTTTTGCGTCCGCGCGCTGTCGCACTCACGCTGGCGAACGAGACCCTTAGGTATAGGTTGGTAAAATCGTACAATGACAACTATTTCACTACTCCAGCTCAAAAATTACGTTATATTAGCTTTGCGAAGCGAGCCTAAAATAGTACATTTAGCCCCTAGGGTTTAAAAGAAAGCCATATAATCCCATAAAAATTTTTTTGACACTTAAAAAATAAACATGCGGCCAGCTACATACTCTTAACGAATAATTAAAAACAAATAAAGCAACCTGATCAGATTGGTCAAACTTTCTGGTAGAATTGCTCAAACTGTACTATTAGTTATTCATGAAATATACAGTTTTAATGTTGTCTTTTTTATTTTCTCGCAGTCGAAGTGAAAAGTAGAGTGCTTAACACGTGGCTAAAAGCCATTATGATACTCAGCCATATTTGTCGTCGCTCACTGCGTGAGCTCGTCCAAATAATCACTTCGTGCCATGATGGCTTATTTTAGCCCCTTGTCAAACAATTTACTATAATGAAATCGACATCTTTGCGATGTCTGATACTGTGTACAAGAAGAATGTGTCGCTGAAGTTGTTACGCGGTCATAACTAACTGCCTGCTTCGGAACAGGGTTTCTCCATTTGCCTAGTCTTATTTTTCCCTTTTCCTCCAAGTTTTTCTTTGATTTTTTTTTAATGAAAAACTGGGTAGGTTTCTTAGCGCTAAGTTACGAATAATTGTAAAAATGTAATCTGTGGATAACGTTGCTGGTCCCACACGTCTATTAATTTGTTTTATATACCTAAAGCCCTAAACTGTGTGTGTTACTGTTTGTTGTCCTAAATAAAGTAAAAAAAAAAGAAAGATTGGTCTAAATTCGGCATTTTGGTATTCGGAATTCGTACTTTTGATATTTCGGATTATTATTCACTCAGAATTTTTATTGTTCGGTGTATTGAGATTCGGAATTTTGTTAATCGTCATGTTAAACGTTAGACATTTTTAAATTTCGGATTTATAATATATCGGAATTGTTATATTCAAAATTATGAGAATCGGTATGATAAAATTCGTGATTTTAAATATTGAAATAAAATTTTTCGTATTTAGGTATGTAGTGTACCCCTACAAAGATCTTATTTTTATATCGAATTGTTTATTGGATATCATTTTTTAAACTCCCGACGTGACATTGGTTTTTACTTTGGTCTACATAGATTATACCAAAAAATTAAACATGTCATAGTTGAACTCAATTAAATGGATTTTAATATATATTAACGTCTACTACATACTATTACATTAAAATATGGTCAGGATATCTAAGAATAGTATAAAAGACGCAACTAACATTATTTTCCGTTATAGAAATGGTAAGAGTTTTTTGATGACTTACAAATTAACTTATTTGCTAATTAATGAATTTCTCTTATCTTTGATTCTGAGTACAATTTAGTCTTTGAATGGCAAAGATCTAGTCAGTCAATTAATCGAATAACTGTACCGCAGATGGGGTATTGATAAGTGTTTGGGGCTTACGAGCCTGAATCTAAATACAGATTTCGAACATTCAGACTACTTCGGATAAATTGAAAATCTAAAATTTAAGTAATTTCAGTCGTCGAAACCGTGAGTCCGGATGCGGAGCTCTGCGGAGCACCATAAGTGCGCTCCTACCTAAGCGATGCCGAGGGGCCTGAGGGGCTGGCAAGACGAACCCGCACAGAAACTTACCATACCTAAGTAACTTCAGCTCGACTGAGTGCTGTAGGCCCTAAGGGGCGGAGCTCCTCGATCGGTTCCTACCTACGCAAGCTCAAGCGCCCGAACAGCCCTGAGGGCGAGCCCACCCAGACACTTACAATACCCCGAAGTAATATTAGCTAATGCGAATCCGAAAGCCGAGTTTCCGCTTACTAGCAAAGGTGGGGAATGTCACGATTGGCTCTTACCTACACGAGCCCTAGGGGCTCGCAAACCCGCTAAGTCACTTCGCATGCCACATCCACATCGATATGTCGTACTATGTTAGATCACTTCTATTGTTTTAAATGTGCACCCATAACATCAGTCTGTAAACGATAATTTAGTCAATTGAAAAGGGGATATTCTGCACGACGCCGCAAACATCAGAAATGTTGATGTTATTATAATTGTCAATTACGAAAATCACATAAAATACAACAAGAACTAAATATACTTATATAAAAGCTTCTTAGTTGCTGCATTGCTGGCTTATTATGAAAGTTTTAAGTAAGAGACTTTTCCACAGAAAACTTCGTGCTAGATATAATATGAAGAACTTCTTAGAGGCTTAGAATATGTAGGTAGAATATTCCGTATACGTAACAGACATTCTGTTATATGTGTTCTTTAATAGATTTGTTTTTGCTCCCGCGATAACGACGTAAGGTAATTTTAGTTCTACTGAGGGCCGTAGGCTCAAAGGCGAGCGTAAACCTATTCAAGGCTAAAAGCCGAGCGTTCGCGTAGCACTTGAAGGTGTGGAGCAGCGTCATGATCGGCCCTAATATACACAAGGCCAAGTGTTCTAAGCGCCCGGAGGGTGAGCCCACCCAGACACTTACTACTCAAGCAATGGCGTGCGGTCCATATAGGTATGGAGTAACTGCCTACCTATGTGATCATATAATACTTTGACTGCCTATTTTAGCCAAAAACCCTGTGCACACCACTGCCCTCAAGTAATTGTAGCTCGGTTGAGGGTCGTGGGAACGAAGGCGAGCGGAGCGTTATAAGAATTTGTACCCACTAATTAAGGTATAAACGGGAAGTACCCGCTACTTACCCGATTTCTACTCCGGGTTTTTACCCACCCATCTCTAGCTGTCAATGTCATGTTTTTTTGTCTATGTAGACAAGATGTACAGCAAAGTAAAAATCTATTCATATGACGGAACGGTACAAATGGCGCGACGAGTGTTTATAAAAACTACAATATGATGTAAAAATAGTGTATTTGTTCATTCTGAGTTCACATAGCATAAACTATCGAGAAACATATAAAATGCATACCTCTGAGGAAGTGAATGTTCCCAATTCGCAGCAAAAGGGTGTATCACTTTGCTAGTTTTTAAAATGTAGGATTGCATATCGTGGTTTAAATGTTATCTAAATGAGAGACGAGTAAGGATAAGTGTGCAGTACACTGTGAAACACTAAAATCACTAGGACTTATTATCATATGTAACGTTTCAGGAGCACCATAAAAGATCAATTCCCAAGGACACGTGGAATCTCCTTTTAGATTTTGCAACGCAAATCGACGACGGCATGAACAACTACGATGCCGAGGGAGCCTGGCCTGTGCTGATCGACGATTTCGTGGAGTGGTGTCAGAAGCAGGGCCTCAACGCCGAGGGGCTCAAGGCGCTGGAGCCGGCGTGCGGCTAGCTGTCGCTGTCCGCTGGCCCACAGCACGAACGGCGCCACCTCGCGCCCCCCCGCCCGGCCCGACCTCACCTGCCCCATGCGCGCATACTGCTCACCTCCATCCTCCTGCTCACTTTCTTGTTATTGTACACCTTGGAGCTCTGTGCCATCGAGTGGATTGCGGTTATTATGCTGTTCCAATTTTGTGGCTGACACGATTGAATTGTAAGTTAATTGAAAAAACATATTTTATATTACATTTATAGATAATTGTCCTGATTAAAATGTTTAAGATAAAAAATATGTACCTACCTAGAACCTTAAATGTAATACAATAGAGAAACTGTTATAAGAATTAATAGTCACTCGCGTGTACAGCTCTCTTCGTATTAGGCTTACATATTCGCCCGTTAGATATCCCTGTAGAATCATGCACGTTTACCAATGTCAAATGGGGTTTTTCGTAATGGATTAGAGAGTTTAGATTTATTCACGACAAATACTGATTTAAATTTGAAATAGCGACGATACAACTTGCTGGTGTTATTATACAATAGGCATGTTGCATTATCTCAAAATTTGTAAAAAATATAATAGGTCTGGATAAAACAAGCAAAATAAGGAACTACGTTAAGATGAGTTCGATGCCGCGTGTACTGGAGCTTGTTTTGTGAGTCTTTAAAGTTGGGTTGGAAAGTCCGTTTTTAAAGTATAGAAATATGAATTTTATTAAGATTTTCATCTTTTAAAAATGGACTTTCCAACTAGTTTTTCTTTCCAACTTTCCAACTAAGTAAATACCATTGAATAACCATTGAAATGTGTGGTAACTTGGTATGAAACCGTTTCAGTTCTTACTTTCCCCATACAAGGTGAGAACTTGTGACGTCAAAAATTCGTAAGCTTTAAGAAGCTTACGAAACCACTATGAAGCGTTTTTTGGGAAAGTTCAAAAATATGACTTGAACATTGTTGTTTCTCGGGGGGTTTCTATGATATAAAAGAAGTTTTTTACTATTTTTTTATTATTGAAAGGTCGTTCTATAAATATCACAGAAAAAAGTTGTCATCATCGCTATTATTCAAACAGTTGTAGTGTCCGGATGTGTTAAAACGATATAGGATAGGAACTTGAGATTTCATACAAGATTAAAATACGGTTAACCCTTACAATAGGTATTAAACCGTATACAGTCAGGACGGACGGGCGTCGTCGCTAGTAGTGCGGTACTCGGCGCGACCTACTCGTCCAAGAGCTGAAACATTATCGGCGCACAAATGAAAATGCAACAGTAGACTCTATTACGGACTTTCGATACAAGGTGGAATTCAAATGCTACTAAACGGTATTCTCTTAGTACAATTTAGAACCGAAGTTGTCTTTTAGTGATCATTACCACAACGATAACTTTTCTAGATTGACTGATATTTGTAGAGGGTAACTATTCTAAACGTACATAATACTATAGAATTACATTACTATATAACACATAATAATATACAGCACTCCTTACAGACGCAGTTTAATCCTATTTTTATACAGTAATTCGACAGAAGTCACACAACTTTTCAGACGAAGGGTTCAGTTATCGCGTCCTCATAAGTTAACAAGGCATGTTCCAGGTAGCTTCAGTTCGACTTCAGGTTTAGCTAAGTTTCATCTCGCAGTCTTACGGCTAGCGCAGCGGATCAACAAATTCCCGCTAACCCGAACACTACCAACACATGACCCCCACACTCGCATGTAGCGCTCAGCAATTACAGTCAGGAGCAAAGACATTCGATATTAACTAACTATAGACAGGACATCGCGCACCAAAGCGTAATCCATGACTTGTTATCTCGAGGTAACAAGACGTTGAGTCTAGTATGACACGTCGCTCTGACAAGACGCATTTATATTGCAACAAACCATTAGAAATAAAAATAATTTAACGGGAAATATGCCTAGTTGTGTCTTGAAATCCTGTAAGTCACGTTACGGCAAAAGCACTGGACGTGGCTTCAGCTTATTTGCGTAGGTATTATGTATATCTATTTAATAATTTGAATTAAACAAAATCGCCGATAGATGATTCTTGAAAATGTCCCTAAAACTTATAGTACCTAATAAAAACGCCCTCCGGTGTTCAGTAGCAGTACTAAACTTAGTATGTTGTGTAATATTATGTCGATATGTGTTATCGATAATATTACTGTGAAGTAAATAATACTTTATGTATAAAATTATAAAAGTACAGACTAATAAGTAATAATGATAAACCGTTACGGCGTGGTAGCCGGATGCGGTGGCAGTGTGATAACCATCCAAGTTTTATTTTTTGTGTTACTATTATACGTACAAAACAAATGTAAATAAAGAACTCGGATATATTGCAACAACTTCAATTATTTGAATACCTCCTAAGTCACTTGTTTGTTAGAAATTATTCAAACATGAAATATTTTTATTTCTATGAAACACAAATTTTTGTGTGTTCTGTGTTTGTAATGTGGGAAAACTAACACCACATAACTATCTATTGTAATATAGATACAAGTCAAAGCGCAAAGGAAAATACGATTGCTCTCGCACGTGGTCACACCAGGACCCGATTACGCGTCGAGCGTGTCAACCCCTCCACCAGCGAGCACTGTACCTCGAATTTATCCACCCGCTTTGACTGATGTAGTCGTACCTATTTTATCTTTTGAAAGGTATTATAACCTTAGCGCCATCTATGAGAACACGTATTAACACCTGACTCACATTCTCACTCGTGGTCACATCAGGACTCGAACCCGGTACCTCTCGCTCTGCTCTTCTCGCTCTGTTTTTCGCTTCTGCTCGACGAGTAATCGAGAGGTACCGGGTTCGAGTCCTGGTGTGACCAGGTGTGTGTCACGAGTGCGAGAGCAATCGTATTTTTCTTTGCGCTTTGACTTGTATCTATGTCACAATGAAATATTTTATCATGTACATTTATCCAAATTATCGATACTTTGATATCGGCATGTCACCACCCCTATCACGAGTAAATTACGAACATCACCTAGTGGCTAATAGCTGAAATGCATTTTTAATTCGTTTAGTTAGTGGTTTTGCTATTCAACGCTAGATGATGCCACTGACGCTTGGGATGAACGTCTTTGTATGAGAACCTGACCAATGTCCTCTCTATAAGTATTATGTGAAATCTCTTTGGTCAGAAGTCTAAAATTAAATAATTTGAGTTCTATGACTTACTAAAGAAAGTTGATTAAAAAATATTATACAAACACAATACAAACGTTTCTAACGTAACTAACTTAAAAGGGACTTCCAAATAGATAGATTACATACAATGAAGGTAAATTAATTCGCGTACCACCATACAAATAGAACCCTGTCGCAATGGTAAGCCCGCGTGTATCAAACTGGAGTCATTACATTACGTCACGTTACTGCGATCGGGTTCTATGGTGGTGCGCCAATCAATCTCCCTCACTGTACCTTCTGAAAATAGGATTAAATTACGTTTATATCGTACGCGCCATTACCGTGCGCAGCGACATCAACTTCTGTACCTATTTGTAAACTGCACTACGTGTTTACAAATAGGTACAGAAGTTTTTGTATTTTTTTTGTGTTACAAATAACTACCATAACCGAGTACTGGGTGCAGTGTTTAGTAAGTAAATGAAACGAATAATCCATTGGGGTATTTACAAGTAGGTATGTATACCAGTAGCATGGCGTGAAACTTATCCGTCGGACAGCGGGCCCTACATTATTTGACTTTCTCATCAAGGGCAAAATGAGGATGAGGCGCTTAAATTCATTATAATAGGCAATCCGACCGGCCGGGCTATATAGGATTTGTTAGCCCTTTACCTCAAAAGCATAAATTCCTTGTAACGGTTCACCTAATCGCATTTC
This sequence comes from Hedya salicella, assembly GCA_905404275.2. Taxonomy (NCBI): domain Eukaryota; kingdom Metazoa; phylum Arthropoda; class Insecta; order Lepidoptera; family Tortricidae; genus Hedya; species Hedya salicella. The sequence continues at coordinate 42,029,838 of FR990096.1, forward strand.
ACCTCGATCGTATATTTCATTATAGCGTTGTGTCACATCGTTTTTTTTTAGTCGTTATAAATTTTAGTCGCATTTCACTTCGATCGTGCATTTAAGTATAGCGTTGTATCTCAATCGTGTTTTTTTAGTCGCTACTATTAGTTTTAGTCGCATTTCACCTCGACCGTGTATTAATTTTTCGCTTTGTATCCTAATCGTCTGTTTTAATATTGGGGAATATCATTAGTCGCAATGTAACTTTTTCGCTTATTTCTTTAATAGCATTTCGTCGTCAACATTTTACAGTAGAAATAAAAAAGAAAACTCTTTACAGTGCATATGCCTAGAAAGTGCCAAACATAAATACAGGCAGTAGGTATTTTCCCGCTTTTTATTTAATTCCAACAATTTCATCTCAGGGTGACATGGAATAAGTTAAATGAAAATAATTGAAAAGTATTCGATTATTTATTTATACACAGACATTTTTTTTTATTTCTTCGCATGATGCATTGTAAAACGTTGTACGATACACGACAGAGTGTTGTCTATTGTTACTTGGTCACAAATTTCAATGAGTTTGATAGCAATCAAGGCATGAAACTACAGGTACAAAACACGTACAAAAAATATTTTACAGAATTTTAATGCAAACGCGTCAAATTAATCAGAGTCCCAAGCAAACATCGATCGCAGCGAAATGCGTCTCGCGTAAAATACTACACGTAAAATGAGATGCTACAAACTAATTATACTAATGTAAAAAGCTACGCGAAAAGTTACGTCGAGGACAAGATTCTATTGAAATTTAGTTAGTTCGAGGTGAAATGCGATTAGGTGAACCGCTACAGAATTTATGCTTTTGAGGTAAAGGACTAAGAAATCCTATGTAGACGCCGCGCTACTAATATATCACGTTTTCCCAAGAACTAACTGGCTGGCCAGTTCCTCTGCTGCTATATCGAGCAAAGCACTGTTTATCTTTGCTGTTAAATTGTATGCGACTCGTGTGTCGTTTTATAAAGTCGGTTTAAATTCAACACGTCTGACCTAAGACCCTGATATGAAGATATATATTCAATTCACCAAATTGCTGTTCAATTTAATCATACATTTATATAATATTATCTAGGTAGTACTTTCGTATGTAATATTATACTTCTTTCAATCGAGGTCCTAGTATTACGTTAGTCCAAAATTTCATTGTAATTGGAATGTAAGATTATATTTCATTTAACCTTTTTTTGTAAATGTGTCATTAAATCTTGCTATACATTACAGGGTAGAAAATAGCACCTCACCATGCAATATAATAAGTGAAGTTGGTTTTTAACATTCGTGAGTATTGATTTTGTGCTGAGTTGGCAATTTCAGATACCAATGTCGAGATATTTAAAAATTTGAACGTAGCTTACAAAAGGATGCGCCCACAAGATTCTACATTTTGAGTTGAAAATACAAACATGATTGTTAATCTTTACTATTATAAAGTTGTAAAAATTAAATGTACTCTACATTGAAAATATTTTCAAAAATGTGATTGTAACGGACTTTTTGAAGGTCACTGAAGCAAAAAATATTGTTTTAGGATTTTTTGCATGTTTGTATGTGTTGTTGTGGCTTCAACGCGCAAAATCGGCTAAACAAATTACAACGTTTTTTGGTAACCGTGTACCAAAAATTGTTGTAGTAGCTGGGTATTTCCAGATGGTTGTAGGATACTTTTTACCCGACTATGTTGAAGAAAAAAAGAGGGGTAATGACTTTTTTCCTCCGCGAACGAAGTTGCGGGCACTTTCTAGTACATAGAATACTATCTTCTGCCCGCGACTTCTCGAAATTCATTTATCGCGGATAAGGGTATTTTTCCGGGATAAAAAGTAGCCTATGTCCTTTCCCTGGACTCAATCTATCTCCATACCAAATTTCATTCCAATCGGTTCAGCGGTTTAAGCGTGAAGATGTAACAGACAGACAGACACACTTTCACATTTATAATATTAGTATGGATAGTAAAATTTGCCTTATCTCATCCCCTTTATCGCTTAGTCAGTTTTATTGGTACTTGTGTTAGTAGATATGAATGCAATGATATTAAGAATATAAAAAAAAAAATGTTTTGCTAACACACCATGGACTAAATTATTAGCAAACAGGTCAATATAAAGTGAGTGAAGGGCCAACTATGACACAATTTTGACCATTTTGTACAACGTGACCATTCGGCGCGCGACGACGCCCCGTTGCTCGCCCCGACCTCGCATTCTTGCCTCATGATATGAAGCTGCCGCAATTAATATTATGCGCAGGTTTGCTTATTGTGAACCGTTTTAGGGTTCGCGGAGAATGGTTTTGCACACGCAATTTGCCGGACTGAGAACTTAGTACGATCGCGGCAACGGAAACTTCTTAATGTTTTTTTTTGTAATTAATAGCAAGATAGAATACACAGCGCCACTTTAAAAATTGAAATGTAAATATGTAAATACACATTATTAATAATAAATATGTCTTGTTTTATGAGTATGCTTTGTTTTCAATGTAAATCTTTCACATTTATCTTTATCACATAATTAAGATACGATATAAAGATATAAAGGGCCGGCAAAGCAGTACAAAGTATAGTATATTAAGCCTCCATCTGGGGCGCGTTTCATAAACGCTTGTAACTTGTATTACTGCGGAAACCTCTTTCCAACAATATTTATTAAAAAGAGACTTCCACTTGTAATACAAGCTTTTGAAAAGCGGGTCCCTAAATTAAACGTTTTCCGTGAAGTTAGAAATACACTCCGTAAGGCGTGTTTTATTAACACATATAAGAAGTAACGCGAAGACGCAGATAAAAGCTACCCGTCAGACGAAGAGTGAAGACCTCTCGGCACTCAGGCGTTAATGTGAAAAGTATCCGTGAGATTCCTATTCTACTTTTTTAACCGACTTCCAAAAAAAGGAGGAGGTTCTCAATTCGACGGAATGTTTTTTTTAATTTGATTTATTTGGAATGTACGTTCGTATTCATCTATTTTCGATTTACCACTTAGATGATGCGTAATAGTGTAGTTAATCCTAGAGCTTGGGAACATCCCAACTTGTTTAAACTGTATGTGTATTCATTACGCCTTAATATAAAACATATACATGAGGTATGTAAGCACTCTGTAATACTTTTGTTAACTATTTGTAAGATGCCACTGGGTGTGGAAGTTTAATTAGAAAACTATATAGAGCCTCAGTGAACACTCCCGAACCAGCGATGTCTATACCCGTATGGGTTCTTACCCTAATTCTGCAATACTTTAGTTGACGACACAAGGACAATTTACTGCAATATAGCAAGAGAAAAATTGATAAATCAGCGGAAATAATTCGTGTAGTTTTCAAAATTAGTACAGGGCTTCCTTGACGTGTTCTGATCAAAGGTAATGCCATGGTAACATACGTTACAAATTGCACTTTTTTTTGCAAAACGTACATATTTTATTTTGATATTAATAATCAATTGTTTTACTTTCTTTGTATGTTTAAATACAACATTGTGAATATTAAACTTAATATCATAGCCTCGTCCCAGCACTCTATATATAATGTGCTGGTAACTCGCGTTACATAAAATGGACACGATATTTTGAAACTTGTAATAAGTGAATATTTCTATGATTTGATTTACGGTACATTTTTTGTGTTAATAAAAACAAGTCAGGAATCAAAGCACTTTAATGCAGCAAGGAGTAATAGTAAATATTTCAGACAAAATAAAATTCACAACAGTGGCAACTTGCGGTAATTGTAATGTGCATTACTTCCGAAGGTAAACGTCCCTGTGCTGGACACTGTCCCAATAGTGGCCATTTTGAACGTTAGGTCATTCTCAATAGAGGTGACCGCATGGTGTCAACTATTAGGCATTAGCGTGTCGAGCACAGGTACCTACGTTTACCGTACATAGCATAAAAAGGTCGCTTCTCGCTTTTTTTAATAGATAGAATAATTCAAGAGGAAGGTTTGTACGTATAATACATGCATAATATAGTAGAGAAACTCTGATAATTTTAGAGGGTTCTAATGTGATGTCGTAAATAAACACATTTTTTGCGCTTACATTGCAACCACTGGCTGAATCCTACGAGACAGATCAAAATAATGTACTCCAGCAATGTACACCTTAAAAAAGTCTTCAAGAAAGTCTGCAAAAGTATATGTCTGTCTCTTAGGGATAACCCACAATAACCATATCATATTCTTGACTTCTTACGGGAAATGATGGCTTATTTACGATGTGATTTTAAGCAAAACAGCATTCATCTTTATCCAAGGAAATATCTTAAATACATGGTGCATTTAATATAGATCAATATGGCCCTTTAACGCATGTAATTTAAATGAATATTTTCGAAATTACTATAGATTTAAATTGCACACCCGAGGACTTGAAGGAGGTTTATCAGAGCACCTCATGGAAACCCTGTATCACTTTTGAAAACTACACTTATTTCCGCTGATTGGCTTAATTGGTGCAAATTTTCTCAGTATAAAACTATATTAATTCTATGTGTAGGTAATGTTGATATGTTGTTACACTACAGGTAATGTTAATCATAATTATTATGCAACCAGATTTAATACCAATGGAATAATTGTTAACCTAAAGCGTTATCTGTGATTAACTCAGATTTGTCACATGAATAATATATGTTAATTTCTTCTCATCAGAACAGATTGTGCATTTTAAAATAGTGTTAGATTATAATGCGTAGCTGCCTGATCCTAACACTGCAAGAAACATTCAAACCGTTCAGACGCCAAGCAATAAACCGATATACGAAATCTGTAAACGGCTATTGACGGCGTGGCACAGTTTTTGGTCACGTTATTTGCGTTAAAAAGGTTACAAATATTGGCAGTAAGTCTTCTAGTATTTACTCGGACCTGCACACGGAGCCCGGCCTCACCGCTGCTCTGACAGATGCGTGTCTGGGATCGGGTAGCTAAATTAAAAGTATTAAAACTAATGACATTAAAGAAATCAAATGTAACTTTTCACTATTACCTAAATTCGATTTATAACAGTTACTAGTTAGTGTGCGTGTATCGAATAGATTTCAATTTGGAACTCTAGCTATTGCTTTTTGGTTGTCATTCATTTAATCATTACTAAACATAAGTCATGTGGTACTTAGGTTAATGTACAAAAGAAGATAAAATTGATGATTTGTTAATAAATAATCGCTCTTTTTGTGGCAAACCGGTTGTTTATTCGAGAATCGGATGGAGTCAAGAACTGACATCTAAAGCAGTTGCTCTAAGAGAGCGGACATGTTTGTGCAAAATATTTGATATACCATACATTAAGAAATTACGTACATCTATAACAATCCACCATGTTATCACAACACAACAAACGGGGTTTAATGGCGTATAAATATGATTTATTGAAATACCTAACGTTGGTGGTTAATTCTTCGACGTTTCGGACGTCGTGTTACGTCCATAGTCTCGAAGGAACTGGAGAGGCGGGTATTATATTGCCGCGCTATTTTTTCGATCTACCCGCGGTTGGTCTTAATTATTCATTTGAACACTAAGGTTGTCACTAAACCGACTACACTCACGACATCTGGCTATTTATCGGATGATGTTTGATGCTGTTAACATTTACTAATATATTGTTTCCACGCACACAGAAGCTTGAAATCACCTTTCCAGTTGTGATATCGGTGTTTCTTAATTTCAATTGTTTCATGTACGATTCTACTATAGTAATTACATTCCGTAGACATGGTATTCCATACAACCGCAGAGTGGTGTGGGATATGGCATCAAAATAGGACATGCCAAAAACTGGAGACAGTTAACGACACTTTTAGGTAGCTTCAGGAGTACGAAACGAAATGATAATGCAACGAAGTATCAATTCATCAGTTTTTTAAGAAATCAATAATAATGTGCAGAGTTTTAGTTTCTCAGAAAATGATAATTCTTAAGTTTCTCTGAAATGTTTTAATTATTTACTGAAACTGTACTGCTCTAGTATACAGTGCGCTCAAAGTAAAACTAATAATGTTCTAAATCCTTAAATAACTCAGGAATAGTACTTTTTGTAAAACACGTAATACTCAATTTGTTTCCTTATTATCAAATACAGGTATTTTTGTTTTCAAGGGAAAAATGTTATTTAAGTTACTTGAATTTACGCAAAAATAACTCAATGGGTTCGGAAGATAATGAAGTTCTATGTTTTTTCTGATAATTTTCGGCGTTAGGGTTTTCAACTTGCCTCATATCAAAATGTTGAATAAAGAGAAATTGAATAATTATATAGTTTATAATTAATGTTTATTAAATTAAGTATTGAGTTTTTATGCTTACATTAAAGATTTACAAAAATAAGTCTAATAATTGTTCTCAAAGCTCCGTATGCCTATGATGGTGTGGCGTTACTACTAAATCGCAATTTCTCAGTCCTGTACCAAGTTTTAAGTGTATTTTAATTTTTGAAATTATCAGCCTAGAATGTTAAAACGTTTGATATACACATTTTTTTTTTAAAAAGCACGCTTAATAAAACATTAATACTTCTATGTTTTTTCTGATTACAAACTTAAATCAACAATTATTCGAAAATTATTTGGATTTGGCTAATGGCGGTTTCATAATATTATTCAGTATTCTCAAAGCTATTTATTACGCCCTTACTTGGGTGAAGTCTGATTTTAGAGCCAAATCCCACACTGTGAGGCACTTGTCCCACCGCCGGCGAGTAAGCGATGAGCTACTAAACAAGGTAATCGCTCCCGTGTAAATAAAGTTTTCATCTTCGTGGCATCAAGTTATTAGTAAATGTAAACAAGACTAATTTCGGTCTAGCGAGCCATGTTAGGGCTCATGCTAGAAAATAAATCTATTTAAATATTTTCGTTTTCTTTGTAAATATATATGTGTTAAATGTAAAATACATAATTATTCGTAGTCGGGGTCGCCGTCATCGAAATCGATGAGGAGGACTATATAAATGTAAACAACTTCCGATAAACTGCCATGTTCGTCGTTAGTGTAGGTTGTTGTTCAAATGAATAATCGGAGAAGAGGTGTCCGTGAAGGATAGGCATCATTCACCCCTGTTTATAAGAATATGTTCACAACCACATTCATTACTACTACTGTCGAATTCATATTGTAATCTGAAACCGTTCTCCGTCACTCGTCAGTCGCTTCGTCGTCGCATAGTTCGTCGACAGAACGTTTCGTCTACGGGTGTTGCGACGACAGCACTTTTCTCCGATGAACGATTCGCCGACAAAACTTTTAACCGATGCTTGCTTCGACGTATACCTTTCAACGACAAACGAGCCGCCGAGAAACCTTTTGGTCGTTATTCCATTGCTATTTCATTTGTGCTATTCGACTGAATCAAATCGTCCACTCGTCTTCGTTTAGTTTTAAGAGATGTTTGATCGAATTCAATCTTAGGGTGCCCAAGACCCGGGTGAGACTTACTTTCTGCTAGTGACGTGAGGCTGGTTGCAATGCTGGCTGCAGGTAATATGTGACAAATTTAAACTCTTGACCATTCATGCAGTCAATACACTCATAAACTACGGAGCGTTTTGAGACAACGTCGGCAGGACGTTTTCTCAAAACGCTCCGTAGTTTTTACACATGTCATCCAGTTGTTGTGAATTTAGGGAAATATTCATTTTAATCTTCGTATAAACTCTTTTGTCACTTCATTGGTATGAAATCTCATTGAAATAGAGTCTGTCTAATGAAAGTTCAACCAGAAAAAAAGTGGCAAATTCAAAAACCTTTTGAGTGGTATTACCGATCACAGTATGAATAAACTTTTGATTTTGATACTTTTCTTATTTTGGTGAGCACTATAAGAGAGACGAAATGCGTTCTTTTTTGCAATACTCGGGCCCGAAATAAAAAAACCGGCCTAGTGCGAGTTGGACTCGTGCACCGAGGGTTCCGTTCAAATTTTCACTTATATACCCGTACTTTATTACCCGGTTCCGGTTGAGTTAAGTTTGCACCTGATTACTATAGCATTGCATACAAATGAGGTGCAAACTTAAGAAAACCGGGTTGTTCAAATAGGTTTTATGAAAATTAAAAACAAAATTAGCTAATTAGAGACATGGTTCAAATTTTCGTGTAATATTTATGTTTATTTATACAAATTGAGAAAATTTCAAAATATTCGTTTGGTAATCTTCTTAGATAAAAGGGGCAATGGTGTTTTTTTTCACATTTTCTTTAATAAAACAAATTCTAATTACAATAAAAAAATAAAAAATGTGCAGGACAACTAGGTCAAGCCCTTTCATATGATACCCTATTTGACCCAGAAGCTAGACTTTAAATTTTTGCCCCACTCATATTCGTCGTTTTTGTAGAAAATAAAGATATTTTTTAAAATATTTCCTTTGCAATACATGTGGGCTGACCATGTTTATAAATATTCTAAATTTGAAATAGATAGCGTAAGTAGTATTTGAGATATGGCGCTCTAATAGTCGGACAGACAGACACAGTCGCACCATAAGGGTTCCATTTGTACCTTTTTGGTACGGAACCCTAAAAACTATACTCAAGTGTAATACGGCTCTCAAGTATCCGTCTGTCTATACTTAGACCACAATTGAGTTCTTTATCATATTTAAGTACAGTTTATTAATATTAACCTAAGAGGCTTCCTAATACGTACCTACAGTCAGCGTCAAATAGATAGTGACACCCAAATTCGCCAAATAGTTTGATACAGTCTTATTCGAACTGTCTGTCTGTATCTACCTTGTGCCCATTTATACATAAAATACCAATAAAAAATAAATGCAGACCGCCACCAGCATGCTGTCTCATTTGTGAGCTCTTTTAATAAATAAAATCATCAGAATAAAGAAAAAAAAAGTTATGAAGGATAATTAAAAAGGTTATACGAAGGTGAATTGAAAAGTTTTGAGCCGTTAAGCTTAAAATAAAGACTCAAGTTTTATGACAATTTTATTTCTCTACATAGACTCCAAATGGATCTTATACACTTTCGCCAACTTGCTTCAAAATTCATTACGCCTTGTATTTTTTTTATTTCCTCTATATATTTGTTCTGATTTTGACTTACCAAATCGTTTTGCTCCAACTCTTTCAGCTCCAAGTTTATACAAAAGGACTTGTTTATCTGAATGAAATTCATCGTTTAATTTCGTAAAAGAAAAGAAATACCAATTTAAAAGATAGGTTGGACAGAAAAACGGTATAGGTATATGAAAGTGATAGAAATAATAAGTATCAAAATTAACATAAACACCGAATTGATTGTCAATGTCAAAATGACATTTTGATGGAGTTGCCACTCAAATAAAAGATGGGTTTAGCTTTCATTAGACAGACTCTATTCCAATAAACGGGTATTTCTTTCATTCCCTGGGTATTTTACCAAATTATGGTTAAAAATCCTCCTAAATGTAATAATATGTTTGCTGAAAGAAAAAAATGCTTTAGCTTAACTATAAATATAGCGTAGTTCCGCAGCCGTAAATCGTACATCAAATGTACTTAATCCAATACTTTATGAATGAAACTAACACATGAAAAAATTACAGCCATGTTACAAGATGGTACATGTAGTTTCTATGGTCTAAGAAACATAAAATATCCACTAAAAAATGATATCCAACACATTGGTCAGTATTTTTCTCAGCAAAAGCGAAAGTATTTGCAACTGAAATAATTATAGAAAATAAAACCAACCATCAACTTCATGATCCATTATTAAAAAACTGTAATAATAATCTCACATACAGACAAGCAAATACGGAAAGTGAATGATTTTAATACGGACGATAACGCTTTTAGTTTATTGACCCTTCGGGATTAATTGTTGGGCCATAGTGCGCAGGGGGCCCTCACGCCTAGCCTTAAACTTACTGCCAGCCATACAATTTCCGGGTCCAAATATGTGCCGATTGGAGGCGACGGGTAGGCGAGCAGCCGCTGGCCAGCTTCCCATTCGGCGGCCGCCAGATGACGTGCATGCGTGTGATAGGAACTGGAGTTTGTGAGCTGAGAAAATTCAAATTTTGATAATTCGTCATTCCAGCTCCGTTGGATATGGCGTTTTGCAAGAAGATTCGCCCCGGACAAGCCATCAGCCACGCATTTCTAGCATCCAAATAAGCCTTGTGCCTAGGCCAAGGGAAAGCCTTGAGTATTTTACCTACGAGAGTGGTAGTGCCATGTACGGATGATAGAAATGCTGGCAATGAAACACTTGAAATTTTGCGAGTCCCTTCCCTAGCAAGTCTAGCCTGATGGGCTAGACTTGCGAGGTGGAGTGTTACTCCGAATCCATGTATGCCATCCCTCTCGCTCTCATTTTAAACTGTATTTGAGTGAGTGAGATGGCGCCATACGAACTTCCAATTTCAGAGTAACCCCTCTGCTCGGCAGACTGCCGTGAACGAATGGATAGTTTTACCGAACCAGAGACTAAAAATCTATGGATCTGCAACTCAGCTGTCACTGTCATTATTGTCAAAAAGTGACAGAATTGATCATTTCGATGGTCTAAAATTGGTTATACCACCAGTTATTAAAATCATTTTCATCATAAATATCTTCTTCTGAATCGAATTACACGTATAATAAAAAAAATGGCTGTTCGTCTTGGAGGTGCCCTAAAAGAACTCAGAATTCATTTGTGTCAAACGAGTAAGCAGTCTGCAGGCGTGAGGTATTAAGTTTGATTAAATGATTACATAAACTATAACTTTTCGACTGTGATGAATCCACTCCATGTATTGAACTTTATAATTTCAGAGATTTTATTCAATCAAACTATGTCACTATTAAGAAGGATAATCCTGGCTTCCCAATACTGATTCGCGAGTGTAGTGGAATTGAACCGAAGATATGGGCTCGATATGGTACGTACATACAATTTTACATTACCTGTTTTAATTTCACAATGTACAACTCTTGGTATTGACCCTGCCACGTTTTTGACAAAAAAAATACAAGAATTTGTTCACACCATGTTTCCTGATACAAGAGCTTGTATATTTTGTAGACATACCTAATTATTTAAAAACTTTATTTAAGCTTGTTACCATCTCTAGTGAGGTTAAATGGTTGTGTGTTCATATAAGCATAATTAAATGCTTAGTAATAGGAAGGCCCCAAAGTTGCATATTGTTACAACATTTATTAATAGTTATAGAAGAAAAAACAATTGAAAGATTGTAGCTGTTCTAAAGTGTTTCAAAACAGTTTCTAGTAAAAAATTAAAAAATATTGTGATAGAAAGTTTTCAGTGCAACCTCTTGAATACAGACAATATTTAATTTATGTCTGTCTAATTACCATAAATCCATTAAAATAACAGACAGTCAGACTGAGTGGCACCGTAAGGGTTCCTTTTTTTACCTTTTTGGTAAGGATCTCTCAAAAGTGTGGAGAAGGTTCCACCATAATGCAACAGTAACAAATTTTCAGAATGGCCAATTTTGACATGGACTTAGCGTATCCAACCCCTCTGTAAAGGGCAATTTGATAAATGAATAATCATTTAAATGCTATCATCATTGTTATTTAATGCATTGTTCAAATTTAAAATCAAATATTTTTCATTATACTTTGTCTGCTACGTTGTGATGGCCAAGGGTTATAAACAAACATTGATGCCTTGTGGCATTTAGGTAGCATTTGACGTCTCTGGCAGACTAGTGATGTGACAATGTTTTTCTGTATGAGTCTAGCTAAAGAAACCAGTTAGAAAAAATCTTTTCAATCATTTTATCTATAACATTCATATTAATGTACATGTATTGACTAATTCAATTACTGTTAATTAAAGCCTATTGTAGGAAACAACTAACAATCTAAGTTACCTAGCCAGCCGTAGCCTTAGTTGCCTAGCCATAGGGCAGTCCAGACTGCTATCTAGCACTCTCAATACACTTGAGCTACTTCACACACGCTGCATGATGGAGGCCACTCACTCTCAAAATGGCATGAAAGCCATCTACATGCCATTCAGCAAACATGGCCGACACACTCCAGTACCTAGGCAGCTTCAACAGCATCCTGAAAAATTATATCCTTCATTATTTGTAAAAATTGAAACTTTTGCAACAATCAAGACATGTCTCGTAATAATTGTTAAATTAATGACAATGTCACAATATTGATATTGATGTTTTTTATTTTAAATAGTGATCAAACCTACTTCATCACAGGTAGGTATGTTAAAACTATGTTTGACCAGGTATAGGTGAAAAACTCAAGTTAGAGTATCCATTTAGGCAATTTGACATTCCATATAAGAAAAATGACAATAGTTCCATATCAATTTTGTACACTACATACAAGACTTTTTTACCTATAATAGCCTAATATTAGGTATCATTTGTTATTTCATATTATCTGAAAAGACACTTGAAAAACATGTCTTATCACTAGTGATACTTAATTGCCACGAGTCACTGATGCTTGGTTATAAAACAGTCAGGGTCTTACAAGCCAACCAGTTTTGTCTCAGGTCTGTATGTCCATTGATTTATATATCCTATTTGGATGGCAATTTTCCACCATTGTCATTACATTAAGTATTTATTCTCTTACAGCAAATGCATGTGAAACAGTATTGTCTTTAAGTAATTTAAATGCTGCTGAAGTTTCAGAGGTATTGAAAAGACTGACTAATAAGTAATTACAAGAATATGATGAAGGCGTATGGTTTTTGATATTATTATATTTCACAAGTATGTCTCTTATTAATAAATAACTTTTTGCGAGCATCTATTCCATATATTGTAGTCTGTACTAGTAGTTGCTGTTGATTTTGTTTTTAGTATCTTGGTTTTTCTACTTTATTCACTAGTAAAATCATAGACTGTCTTAAAATGTGATTAATAAATAGAAATAGCTACCGCCTAGACCAATCAACCTGCAATGGTTCTCAAATGTATAGCTGATAATAAAATAGGGCAGATTGTTATTCCTATCTGTAAGTTTAGGTTCATTCACAAGTTGTCATCTTAATACATTATAAACTATAGAAAATTAATATGTTATATATAAAACAAGCTCATAAGACTTCGAAATTTCCTATTTTGGAGCTATTGAGTTATGTATAGCTTCAAAAAGTACAAAAATTCACAAAAAATAATCATGACACAACGTTATTTATGAATATTTGAATTTGCGATTTTCGAAGTGCACGACATGGACCTATATAATAAGCGGACGGTGTCTTTAGAACATGAAAGTGAAGCAGCCATAGTAAGTCAGTAACTGTCAAATCGCTTGTCCTTACGAGAGACACACACACATTCAAACCATAGTAAGTCAGTCGGCCGCCATAACTAAACGAGACTCCGTCGAATATAGATCTCTCAGAATAACACAATATAATTGAAATATGCCGTCTTGCGCTGTCCAACGTTGTTGGAACCACAGTGGAGTGGGGAAAAAACTCAGAGCGTTACTTTTCATAGGTAACAAAACTCGTAAATCAATATTATTTTCAAATTTAACATTTAAATTGTCATACGATAAAATTCATACAACGAAACCAGTGTGCTCAATTAAAAAATGGGGTAATTTCCCTGAGAGTTAGGGAGATTGGTATTGCGTTACATTAATTATTTTTTAATGAAAAATAAGTTTATAAAACGTGAGAATTGTTATTTCAGTATATAAATTTGTTTAATTATCGTGGAATTACGTCTTAAACTCATCGAAAATATTATTTAGGTTTCCTAGAGTGGACGAATCTCAAAGAAATAATTTACGACATAAAAATTATAAGAGAATGTAGGAATAAAATAATTGAACACCATACAAAACGAGCGTAATCTGTACTATGCATTTTGAGGCCACAAATTTATACTCCACCGAAGGTCGAATGATTAGAATGGTTACTAATTCTTTACCACAAAAGGTAAGTTTACCAAATGAAAATCTCCAGGTTCTATAATAATTATAAAATTTTCCGTTTTAATCCGTTTATTTTGATATTATTCACATCTGAATCTTACAAGTATTGTGTTCTAACCTTTTTACGGGAAAATTATTATTTGAAACCTATTTCGTGATTGGGTAAATTTTGTTGTACATGGCAACTCTGTTAAAATGCACACATTGACGCGGTCCGCCATTAGCTGGCTTCAGTTGAATGTTCTAAAGACTCCGTCCGCTTATTTTATAGGTTCATGGTGCACGAGTTGAGAAAATTTCATTTTAAAGTTTATAATGGCAATAAACATCTTGTTACAAAGTTATAAAAAATTAAAAACTCCGACTTGTTCCACTAATATCTTGGAGATGAGTGGTCCGATTTTCATCAAACAAAGCTAAGAACACTGAGGATAAAATTATCTATGACACAAAATAAACCGCACCCAAATCGGTCCATCCGTATGGGCGCTACGATGCCACAGACAGATACACAGATGGGTGATTATTTGAGCGTTTTAACCGACTCATTACTCTGCCCCCAATATTGACGAATTCCATATGAGTTTTGGCGCCATTTTCGGCTGTATTGTAGAAGTCGTGGCTTTTTACAATTATTATCAAAATTAGGTTGATTGCTTTTATGAATTGGTTAATATTGCGAACAGACTAATGAGGCGGTTAAAACGCTCGAATAATCACAGACACAGTCAAAGAGTCACAGACACGTTAAACTTATAACACCCCTCTTTTTTGTCGGGGGTTAAAAAACACACTTCATAGGGGCTACTCCGAAATCCGATATTCGACGTTCGTATGGCGCCATCCCGCTCAGTCAAATACAGTTTAAAATGAGAGCGACAGCACTATACGAACGTCAAATATCGGATTTCGGAGTAAGCCCTCAGAGGGGGGGCTACTTCGAAACCCGAAAAACGAAGTTCGTAACGTGTTGTCCCTCTCGCTCTCATGTGTATACTGTATGTGACTGAGCAGGATGGCGCCATACGAACTTCGTTTTTCGAATTTCGGAGTAGCCCCTCTGCTTCGAAGCTACATAGTGATGGGTATCAATCTAATGTTTGAAAGTAAAAAAATATAATAAAGGTATGGACCTATAAAATAAACGAACGGAGTCTTTAGAACGTTCAAGTGAAGCAACCACAGTAAGTCAGTATCTGTCAAATCGCTTGTCCTTACGAGAGACACATACACATTCAAACCATAGTTAGTCAGTCGGCCGCCATAACTAAACGAGACTCCGTCAAATACACGTCGTTCAGAATGACACAATATAATTGAAATATGCGCTGTCCAATGTTGTCGGAACCACAGCGGAGTGAGGAAAAAAACTAAGAGCGTTACTTTTCATAGGTAACAAATTCGTAAATTAAGAGTCCGCAGTAAGCTCAGCCGAATTTCACCTTCCCATACAAATGGAGTTTCGTTCTTATTTTAAAACTACGTGTAGGATTGTAATGAAAATTTGCATAAACAATGACATGAGGTATATATCTAGGCCTAAAAGTAGTTTATATGCCTGCAGTTTATAAAACAAACGAAATACAGCAAAAACTAGTTTTGCATGAAAAACTTAAATTCGCTGTATTTTTTTACTATGGTATCTGAAGCTACATAAACTAATTACAGGCCTGCATATATCTAAACTTATTCTAAGTACAAAGTTTCAGAGCAAACTAGCTAGTCGTTTGAGAGCGTAACAACGTTTGTATGGAGAACCGAGCTTACTGCGGACTCTTAATATTATTTTCAAATTTAAAATTTGAAATTGTCGTACGATAAACTCCATACAACGAAACCAGTGTTCTCAATCAAAGAATGGGGTAATTACCCTAAAAGTTAGGGAGATGGGTATTTCGTTAAATTAATTATTTTTAATGAACAATAAGTTTTGAAAACGTGAGAGATTGTTATTTCAGTATACGATGTGCCCATGAGGAAGAGGAAAAATTGAAACGGCTTATTCCTGACCATGTCTAGAGTTAAAAATTCCTTATAATGTACGCTGAATTCGGCTTAGGTTTTAAGATATTTCCACTTTTGTGTAAAAAAGTTGTAAATAAATCTCCAGTACAAAACACCTTTACGATTGCGACGTTGCAAGACAGACACATCTAAGTTGACTGCAAAAATCAAATCCAGTTGAGTTATGTCATTATCATTGTTTACGTGTCAACAGTCAAAACATTTGTAAAAGTGTAGAAAAACAATAAATATGAAGAATTTAACAGTTCATGAACCAATTTAAACATTAACCCATAAGTCCTCGAGTACTAAGTGAATAGGTCGTTCGTGTATTGACTAGTAAATGTGGAAAACACATACGACAATGTGGTATCTAAATGGAAGTGATATTTGTTTAATGAATACGGATGCCAAGAGGGCAAGGACTAGACAACACGTGGTTGTAGGTGTAGTGTTAGTCGAGTGTCGTGTTCGTTTTGTAACATTCATTAATTCATTCGTTAATTAAAAGTTAAAGTTAATTTTATTAAAAGTTTTTTTATTTCGTCCTTAAATTAACACACACAATTCTTTCAATACTCATTTATTGGACATCAATTTTACAATTAGTAAAATCCTACAGTGATATTATTTTCATTAACTCCGATAGGTATCGGCGCTTTTCACAAGTTATTTCATTAAAACCTTGACCGTGTTGAAATCCGTTACTCCCAACTGCAGCATCTAAGATGCACCATAGAACACATAATATTGCGTTTTTTTTGCGAAACTGGTAGAAATAAACGCACATACTTAGTACGACTATTATTCATAGATTTCCGAAGAATTCAACAACAACATCGGTGACGTTTATAAAAGTCATTCTGAAGTTGGGATGAAGTATAGCTTGACCACAACCGCTGTGCCGCTCCTGTGGTATGCGCGGGGTGGCGGGGTGCGGGCAGGAAAGATCACGGACACACAAGAGTCTGTCGTCGTGTCGGATAGGTCTGAAGATACCGAAGTACAATATTTTGACTCTGTATAGGTACATACTTATTATATCCAATTTTTATTATGGTACAATACCATTTTTAGGTAAGCACAAATAACCAATATAAATCAAATTAATGTGTAATTATCGGAAAAATAAATAGTTCCGAGAGTTAAAACAAAAAACAAAAAATCATAAGCTTCTAGGTAATGAATACAGTGACTATTCTGACATAGATTCACTTTTATCTTCATCTTCAATTTCGCTACCGGAACTTGAATCATTGTCATCCTGCAAATTTATAATTAATAATATTGTCGAAACGGTTGTCGCGATCCCAGTAATCGTTTTAATTTTTTTGGACATGGTCATCACACCTCTGCCATTTTTCTGCCGTGTACTCCAAAAATTCAGTGCGTTTATCTTTTCATCTAGAGAAGAATGAATATGGTTTTGCGCTATATTGTTTTTAACATCAGCCCATACCAACTCGATGGGGTTCAGTACTGGATGGTATGGCGGTAAACGCAGGACTGTGTGCCCATGAGCTTTTAAGAGGTCATCTTGTAAACGGGGTCTTTTTGAGTGGCATTTATAAGAATTTGCAGTTGATTTTTTTTTCATATTTTCCGGAAATTCAACATTGTGACGCCGCAGCCAGTTCTGCATTTCACTTTTGAGGTTTGTCATGGTCGGTTTCTTATCAACTTGAACGCTGTGGTATGACGCGTTGTCCATCACAATTACAGAATTCGGCAGCAGTTTATCTTTCAACTTTTCATCCACCCACTTATAAAAAGTAGGCCCGTTCATGTCTCCATGGTAGTCGCCAGTCTTAGCCTCGGATTTAAATATAGTCAATGCACCTTCGACCAAGCCATTTCGACTTCCAGCGTGAACGATTACCAAGCGTCGTCCTTTCCCGATGTCAGTGTGAATTCCAAGTTCCGACGATGACATTTGCTAACATTGTGACTGGCGTTAATATATGTCTCATCTAGGAAATATATGTTGCGGTTTTCACTTCTATATTTTTTTATTTCTCTCAAATATTTCCTCCGCCACTCTGTAATATTAGGCTGCTCTATAAGAATCTACATCTTTTCGATCTACATTTTTTGAACCGGTAGTGTGTAAAAGTTTTCTCAAATATTCACGTCCACAATTCAAAACACCATCTTGTCATAAACTTGACAGTAACTTACGAATACTTGGCACTGTTTTTTCGATCTCATAAAATTGATGAATCTTTCTCCTGATCCACTCCGAAGTCAAAATCATCAATTAAATATGTTTTCTTTATAACTCGGTTTTTTGGGCGAATTAAATTTCGGTAGGCCCTCATTTTCAATTGATGAATTTCCTACAGATATTACATTTCTTTACGTTACTTACGGTTTTTTGGCAGTACCCAGTAGCTTGGGCCCCAAGGTTGGCGATATTTGCGTCACTTTTATGTTCGAAGCAGGGACTGAAAAACCGCAAAAGACCGGTAACCTAAAATAAAGGTATCAATTGAAAAGGTATCCAACAGTAACGGTATCCAAATAAATAAAATTAAATAGGTACCTTTTCAAAACGGTACCGCTAAAGTAAACGGTACCTTTTTAAATAAAGGTACTGACCAAAAATTACCCGTACATTTACGCTGACCGATAAAACGGATACCTCAATGATTTCGGTTCGAGTACCGGATACCCATAAACGTGGCAACGTCGCATGCGTTACTAAGTGGGATGGTGACGCAGTCGGCAACTGCAGTCGGCAGCGGTATTTAATCGACCCGACCGACACCGAATTACGAAAACGGTCAAAGCAAACATGCGGCCGTATAAATTAAATCTTATCGGTTTGAATCGGGGAATAAAACCAACGCAATGAGGTACTTTTATTTAAATGATTTCGGTACCGAAATGCTACTTTAACGGTCGGATACCTTTAAAAAGACACGGCCAAAACCGTTTGAAAGGTACTTCTATTTAAAGGTACTGTTTGGGCGGAAGCTTGTTTGGATACCTAAAGTATTGATACCGGTACCCGAATGCTACTTTAACGGTCGGATACCTTTAAAAAGACCCGGTCAAGACCGTTTTTAAAGGTAACTTTTCAGTCCCTGGTTCGAAGCTATTTTTGTCTGCTTTTCTTTTCCTAAAATATTCGGCCACTTTGAAAATGACAGCTTTAACATCTCGAGATAAAGCACGACACATCTTTGGATATTCTATCTCATGTGCGTCTGACATAGACAGCCCGCAACAGATAACACTACACGCCGCCACGAGCGACGACGGCGGAATGACAGAGCGCAGTGGGTGCTCTGCCCCCCCGTCTCGCCGCTCGCATACCTCAAGAGCGGCACAGCGGTTGTGGTCAAGCTATAGTAAAATTTCTAAGTGGACAGTCATTCATCGTATCTAATCTAAAGAGTAAGTATGGATGATAGCGGAACGAATTGTTCACGAAACAAAAAGTTGAGGCGTACCGACAAAGATTTCCGAATCGACCTGTGCCCAAACATCATACGTCTGTGAGTCTATATCGGCAGCTACTTGAAAGAGGAATTGAACTGCACAACTCCGAGCTAGGTATAAGAATTAATGCTGAGACCGAAAACCGTATACTTAATCGAATCGACTGTATAGCTGAATTACCCATTTTTTTGTTTCCCCAGTCGTTTTATTTTAGTCTCTTAAAACGTGTAAGAAATTAAATGCCGGCCATAATGACGAATAGAAAATAAGCAATTTGGGGAAAAACGCGAATGGTACTAAAACGACTGGGGAAACAAAATATTGGGTAATTCATCGATTAGAAAAAAAAAAACGTGTAAGAAATTAAATGCCGGCCATAATGACGAATGGAAAATAAGCAATTTGGGGAAAAACGCGAATGGTAATAAAACGACTGGGGAAACAAAAAAATGGGTAATTCAGCTATACAGTCGGAGGTGTTGGAAAAGATATCACATTCATCTTTTCTTTAGGAAGCTTCAGGGGCTTATGGATAATGAAATAATGATGGGTTTTCTGGGGTTTTTATTGTTAGCGAATGAAAAAAAAAACTGAACCATTGAATTTTTCATTTCTTCGCTTCAATTTAAACAGACGTTGCAGACGTTAGCAGACATTACTGCTTGAATAAAAAGGTTTTATTAATTGTATCAACTTTTGGCAATGCTTTTCATATCTTACAAAACGGAAGCGAAAGAGATGGCAAAATTTTTGTAATTGTATAAAATGTGTATTAACCAGCCTAACTTGTGACGTTTCATTTCACAGAAGAATTTAGTCTAGACTTTAAATAATCTATGCCCAAAAAATCTTCATGACAATCATGACATTACCTCTTCATTGTGAAAGCAAAAAGAGATAGCAATAACAAACGTTGCGAGGTCTCCTAGTCTCTCTCTCACTCGTCCTAAGGCACCGTTTATACTGGTGAAGCAAACATAATATGAAAAAAAAATTAATAATATTCGACCTAGGTTCATATAACATTAATTATTCCTTATGACCTCAGGAATACGTGGTTCAAGTTTTTCCCCTTCCTCATTGGCACCGTGTATAAATTTGTTTAATTATCATGGAATTACGTCTTAAACTCGTCGAAAATATTACTTAAGTTTCCCAGGGTGGACGAAGCTTAAATAAATAATTTACGAGATAAAAATTATAAGAGAATGTAGGGATAAAATAATTGAACACCATCCAAAACGAGCGCAATCTGTACTATGCATTTTGAGGCTACAAATTTATACTCCACCGAAGGTCGAATGATTAGAATGGTTACTAATTCTTTACCAAAAAAGGTAAGTTTACCAAATGAGAAACTCCAGGTTCTATAATAACTATTAGATTTTCCGTTTTAATCCAATTGGTATAGCCACAGGTTTTCAATGGGATTTAAATCTGGTGATCTAGCAGGCCACGAAATGATATTGATGTTATAACGCCGGCGAAAACACTCACTCACACTTTGGGAATGCTGCACAAATGAAATTATGGGTAATTCTTCCTCCGGATACACATTTCGAATCATGGTCTCCTCCAGCACATTGACGTAATCAGCAATTAGCCCGACCGGGCACTCTGACGAGTTCTCCCCGGTCAGCCTCGCTCATCCAACCCCACATATTCACTGTAATGCGACCAGATTGCACATTGGGCACTACGTGATCGTTAGTATAACGCATATTATTTCGACGCCACAAGCTAAAACGTTCGTGTTGACTAGTGAAACGTTTTTTCGTCAGTGAAAATGACATTACTTCAATCGGAATTTAAGTATTCTCGAGCAAACTTTAGTCTCGCTTCTTTGAGCTGTGGAGTCAGCAAGGATTTGACTTGACTGCATGCTTGCGAGGATGTAAACCCTCACTGTGTGGAGAACACGGCGAACAGTGTCCACGCCTATGTTAAATAAACGGGTGTAATGGGTTGTTGGTGGAAAACCATTTTCTTCATGTTCCTGGACCATGCTTTGACGCCGCTGTGCGCTTATAAGTCGAGGTCTACCGATGCTTTGGCGGTGCAGATCCTATATGATCCTTCCTCTGTGAATTGTCGCACCCATAACACAACTGTGTTCCTCTGTAACAATTTTCAGAAATGTATAATCATTATTAAATTAGCATACAAATATAACTAATATAAAAAATCTAGAAAGAAACAATAATACTTACGCTTACACCGGTTTCTGTGGAAATTTCTGTCAAATTTTTGCCATGACTATGCAAAGTTATTATTTTTAACATTGTGGCTAAGTCAATATTGCAACGAGAACCCATAATTACAAAATAAAAAAACTAAATACATACTAAATTTCAATCAAAAATACAATCAAACGGACGGCAGCCGCAAGAGAACGAACGAACAGTTTCTTTGTATAAAAACTATTACGGTATATTCATAATCTTAAGTCTACCCTCTAAGTATGTGCGGTTACTTTTATATAATTGTTGCACTATTCAACATGTGACTTAATTATAAATATTTATTTGTTTAAATAAAAATGTTTTGTTTAAGCAGCTGTTAATAATCTCAGTAAAAAATAAATATAAAAAAACTATTAACACTAAACGCATGCCTTGCAAACGTAGGTGATTAGTGATTACAAATACGGTTATAAATTTCATCCATGTCGAATATGGCTTGATGGCTAAGGGGTTTAATGACTCGATCTATACGACGAATGTTCCGGGTTCAAATACTATCGAACACGGTATAGGAAAAAAGCGTTTTTGAATTTTGTGTTTGAATTAGCAAAACCATCGATGGCTTTGGTTTATATATGACGGTGAATCTAAGTAATATTTATTTGAAGGTGTATTAAAAAAAAACTGGATTCTGAAAATACGTTCCATAATGTAAATTGAATATTTGAGTGACTTGCCGTGTGTTGGCAATCGTAAGTTCAACCGAGATTTTTTTTTTTAATATTTTGATCTTATCAACGCCATCTAGTAAGATCTTATGAAACCAATGTCGTTACCGGATAGATGGCGTCTCGTTTCGCTGCAAAGCAAACTTTCTGAGAAATGTCCATGCAATTATGCTGTCCAGTGTACACTGCTTTTTGTCAGAATACGAGTAGTAATCCAAATTTAGAATATACAACTGGTAAAATAGTTTTGGAGCGGAACGAAAAGTTCCATTACCATAATATTAGGTATGTTTTTGTTGTTTTATTAGATTATTAGCAAGATACGAACACAAAAGGCTCGTATGTCCACTGTGGAGACGCCACTTCTATCAAGGGACTGAAATCATATAATTGGCTCGGGTTAGGGTCGTAAGGACTAGTTTGAAGAATGACTATGTAAAACAAAAAGGGCTAATTTGCATCAGGTCACAGTGGTAAAATGTCCAAGCATGTAAAATGCCATAATATTAAAAGGACTGGGTATACAATTTGGCTTAGTTGTACAACGCCTTGTTTGCAAAACGGCTGTATAATCAAAATATCCTAATAGCAAATCGACTAAGTAGCAGAACATACTGAGAGTAAAATGACATAATAGTTGCAAAATGCCTACATAGTCGAATGACAAGGAAATCACAGAGAGGTTCTAAGTGCCATGAAGATACGCTATTCTGTATTTTTTTCATCTGTTGTGGATTTATTTGCAGTAACAGCTACGGGACCCTACACTGAGCATGCCATATGGTCCTACTGCTATGCTCTTGTACAGACATTCAATTCATCATCCATCAGTTATAACTTGGTTGTTATGAGATCACGACGTTTTGCTACCTAGACATTTTGAATCCACGACGTTGTAATATCTGGACAAAATACATAATGTGTCATTTTTCATTTTACAACCAAGGCATAATAGAATATGGCCCCAAATCTACCTAGTCATTCTGCAACTACGGCGTTCTGCTTTAATTGACGATCGTGCAACCAAGACATACTGCTTACTGGCCATTGTGTTTGCTGAGGAATTATACAATTACGAATTCATTCTTCAAACTAGTCCTTACGACCCTAACCCCTCAAAATCACCCTTATTAATTCAAAAATCAGTCTCACTAGCTACTTATTTCACAGTAATATGAAAATTTAAACATCTGCTTCAATAATATTTAGCCTTAACTTCATAAAATTATTAACCTATTTACAGCCACACACATGGTAACCTTGCCCCCATTTCATAAACATAACAGGTGACAATTGACAATGACAATTCGACGTACATTGCTGGGTCGCCGAGTAAGTGTATGCCTGGCATCATGATGGAGAAGTAATGTATGCCGAATTATCGTTGTCAACGATGATGTCCGGAACCTGTCACGTTTATGAAATAGGGACCTTGTCTCATCTCTACTATTATAAAGTTGTAATAACGAAATGTCTGTACATTGATGATATTTTCAAAAAAATATTGAGACAGACTTTTTGGATGTCACTGAATCGGAATATATATATTTTGGATTTATTGTTTGTTACCTACTGCTAAATGAAACGGATTTCAACTATTTTCGGTACGCGCGTAGCTCGTAGCTGGGTATCTCCAAATTCTCCAAATGGTTATAGGATACTTTCTATCCGATTACGCTGCAGAAAATAGGGGAGTTATGACTTTTTCTCCTCCGTGAAAGTAATTGCGGGCACCTTCTAGTAGTAAATATTACAAAATTACATCTTCTTTAAAAATAAAAATAACACTTTAATGAAAGTAACTTTTTATAGTTTTAATTGCCAAATCGAAAAATTTACGACTAATTTGGTGTATTGAATTATTTATGATCGTTCTTTTAAATTTGACCCCACTTTTCTTCTCTACTATGTTATATTTACTCAACTTTATTTATACTATAAGAGGTAACATCAACAATAATAAATATAAAATATAAAAGACATACCTTAATACCCGTGCTATTAAACATACATATAGAAAGCTAATCAGTAATCATATCACATTGCAATAAATAGGTAAGATACATGTTGTAATTGTAATAACGTTAAGTAATTGAAAAAAATGTTTTTCTAATTTGGCCAAAGAAACATAATTAACCATTAAACAAAATTAACGTCTCAAAGAATGATTAAGAAAGACATCGTTCTTTAAAGCTAACTAGATCTAGATCATATTGACTCTTTTCTTTTTTTTTCCTAACTCTTTCCACCAAACTAGAATCGGCTTTCTTGGGTTGGGTAGTCTGTATGTATGTCTGTTGTGGCGTCTCTGAGGTCTCTTCGGGTCTACCGGATCCGGTAAATATCCGCCATAAAATACCGGATCCGGCCGGACTACCGAATCCGCCGAACCGGATTGCAATCCCTACTTGCATATTATAATTTTGAACGACTATGAATTTAATTTTTAACAAAACAGAATTCCAACAATTTCTGATTGATTTATAAAACTCGCAAAATCTCGGATACTAGAATCTACAATCCGGCCTGTGCTTGAGAACGACACACATAATTGTGCATAATAAAGGAGGATTCAACCCGACCCGACCCCCACTTCTTCTTCTTCATTGTGCCATATCCTCAACGGATGTCGGCGACCATCTTCCGGAACCTGTCCCTGTCTTGTCCGAGTCTGCAAAGACTGGAAGTGTCATTAATGTTGGACCAGCTTTTGATGTTGTCTAACCAGGTTAGCTTTCTCCGTCCTCTGCTCCTCTTACCGTCGATTTTCCCTTCTAAGATTTTCCTGATTATGTCGTATTTGTCGTGTCTATAAATATGACCAAAATATGAGGTTTCCCTTTTCTTTACTGTGCTCAAAAGTTCCAGGTTTTTGTTCATTATATTTAAAACTTCAATGTTCGACACTATCTCCAGGAAATTTTTAGCATTCTCCGGTATAGCCTCATTTCGAATGCATTGATTTTATGCCTCCATGGTCTTATTAATGGTCCATCCTTCGACACCCTAAAGAAATATCGACAATACGTAGCATTTAACCATTCGCCATCTGAGCTTTAAGTTAATATCTTTATTTGTATAAAGTTTCTTCATTTTCATGAACGTACTTCTAGCAATTTCAATTCTGATACGTATTTCTTTTTCCGGATCCCTTTTCTCATTAAGTGAGCCACCCAAATACTTATAAAGTTTTACTTTCTCTACTACGTTGCCGTTTGAAGTCAATGAGTTCAACTCAGACACATTCTTGCCCACAATTATGCACTTGGTTTTTGCTATATTCATTTTTAGGCTGTATTCTTCTACCACAGAGTTGAGGCGATCTAGTAGCTGCTGTAGTTCTTCTATTGAGTGAGCAAGGATAACGGTATCATCAGCATATCTGAGGTTGTTAATTAGTTAATTACCGTTCCATTGACTTTGATACCAATTTCTACGTCTTCAAGAGCTATTTGAAATATGGATTCAGAATAGAGGTTAAACAATAGTGGTGACAAAATACAGCCTTGTCTTACACCTTTTAGGATATTGAGGTCGCTTGTGCTTGGCTGTCTGGTGCCAGTACAGGTTCCTGATGACTCTTTGATCTTTGCTATCTACTTGCGTTTTATGGAGTATTTGCACTAATTTCTCATGATTCACATTTTCGAATGCTTTTCGAAATCAATGAAGCATGCGTTAACATCTTTGTTGAATTCCAAGCTGTTCTGAATCAGGGCCTGGACTGTCACCGGCCAAGCCTCTCTTGTTCCTAATCCACTTCTATTTCTTTTGTCTATTTTATTGTAAATTCTCATGTGTATGATTTTAAAAATACTTTCAGGGCATGACTCATGAGACTTATCAGTCTATGATCTCCACATGTTTTTGCGTTCGCTTTTTGGATAATGGGAGGAATGTAGATTTAAGCCAATCTTCTGGAAGCTGTTCTTTGTCATCAATTTAATTGTTAATTTTAACTAAAAAGGGTTATTCCCACCTGTTGCCACCAACTTGTCGCCAGTGGTAACAGCTGGGATTTTTTTTCCCATCTTTTACCAGTGGGAACTAAAGGGAAAAAAAACCCACCTGTTTCCACTAAACTAATTGGTGGTAACTACTGGGAATTTTTTTCCCAGTTGTTACCACCAATTCCTTTAGTGGTAACAGATGGGCAAAAAGTTCCCAGTAGTTAGTTACCACCACATTCATTTTAATTTTCAATTCTTATAAAAATAATAAATTCAATTCTTATAATATTTGTATGTCATAGAATAGAACTATTTTTTAATATGTCCGACATTCACACTGCTCTCAATTTGAACAAAAATACTTCAATATTTTATTTTGTGACGGTGTGCGCGAGGGCACACTGGTACATAAGTTAATTCGGCTAGCTCAAGGTTCCTATCGTGGGAATTAAGGGAAACGGCAGAGTTATCAATACAAATACATTTATTAAATACTAAAGATAACGATGTTAAGTATAGGAAATCAGGCATGGGCCTGATGCTGTGAAATCGTGTCGATTGGGCGGTTTTAATTCTTAAGGACAGAAGGTCCTGTAAAGCGGTACGGATGCGTGATATAACGGGGATACTGATTTTATCGTCGTGTGGTCTTCTACACATACCCCTTCTGGGCATGTAGGGTGCCATAACAGGGCTTTCCCCTCAGGGGAGACCTCGTCTCTGCGGTATACAAGGTATACGCTGACCTTGAGTGGAACGCTCTTTGTCAGGTATGTTTCGCTGACCAGCATAACGTCGATCTCCTGCTCCCTGATGAAGTTGCGGAGCAGGCCGATTTTGCCGGTCAGCGATTGAGCGTTCCAGTATACCACTCTCAACCCCTTAGGGTGCTGGTTGAATGTTGCGGTGGAGAGTGGTGGCGGCTTGTAGGACGGCGCTTGTGGTGGCGGAGTCCTGAGAGGCGGCGAGGCTGAGCAGCTGGGTGATGAGCGCCAGCATGTCGGCGGCGGCGTTTGGCGCTGCGTTCTGTTTGGCGGGTTTGGGTTGCTGCGCAGCGTTTTTTGATATGTCGGCCGTTTTTGTTTGCGCTGCGGGCTTCTTTTTCTTTTTATTTTGCTTGGTCTGTTCGGCGTCTGGTAGGTCCCCTTGCCTTCGGTGCGAGCCGCGGGCTGACCCCTTGGTTGGGGGCCGTTTCCCGGCGCCATCAGACTGCCACCGTGGGCACCTCTATGGCCGCGCGGGTGTCGGTACCGGGGCGGGAGGGCTTCGTGTGGGCATAGGGGCCGGCCTTTTTGTTTCTGGCCTCCCTCTTGAAAACTGGGCAGCCGATGTGGTTCGCAGGATGCGGCCCCTCGCAGTTTGCGCACGTAGCGGGCGCTTCCCTTGGTCGGTTGCAATAATTTGCCTTGTGCGGGCCTGCGCAGCGCACGCAGCGGCTGGGTCGGTGGCAACCCTCCGATGAGTGTCGGAAGCCCTGACAGTTGTCGCACTGCGCAGGGCCCCTCTTGCTTCTCCAGGCTTCTATTTTTACTCCGGGCATGTTGAGTAGCTCATCCACGCCGTAGATGCCGCTGCCTTGCACTGCCGTGGTATTGAGTTGCGTGAAGTACACACAGCCCGGGCGCCCATTGCGAGCGACGATGGGCCGTATGTATGTTTGTGGAGGGCCTGTTTTATTTCCTCCGGCGGCGTTCGAATGGGTAGCCCTCTGATGGCCACCTTCATTTTTTGGGCTTCTCTGGTGTTATAGATGTGGAATGGGGCCTCCTCCTGCCCCACATCGTTTTGGAGGTCGATGAGAAAGGCTTGAACAGCACGAAATTCGGCATCTGATTTTGGCATGAAGCGCACCCCCTCCCCTGCGGGGGTGGCATTCGGAGGGTGGCCTAATTTTTCAGCCAGGGTGCCGAAATGCTTGGTCCAATTTGGTAGTCTGTCTACATGTATGGGCCGGTACTTCGTTTCGGATTCTGTTTGTGTTGCCTCTGCTAGGGGTTGTTGTTGTTGCTGCGGCGGTGCGGTGGTGGAGCCCAAGGGGGTGGGTCTCTTCTCGCATAGTGTTTTGTCGGCTGCGACATAGCTGCGTGCCGGTGGGGCGCTGGTTGCTGGCATATTTTTTGTTTTTGCGGCGGCGATTTTTTCCGTCGGTAGTCGTGAATCAGTGTTTTCACGACTACCCACCGATTTGTGCGGCACTTGCGGGGGGCGAGGGGGGTTGCTGGAGGATAGCGTAGGAAGACCTACGCCTTGCGGCGCAGGCCTTCCCTCCCTGTTTCCCTACTGGGCGGCAGCCCTGGCATTCTGCGCTGGCGGCGGGATGGCGGCTTGTTTTAATACTTCTTCTTTTTTGCTTGCGCCCGCCGATTTGGAACGGCGGCGCAGGCGGGGGTCTGTTGGTGGCGAAGTTTTGCGGCATGCGCGCTTTCCCTCCTCTTCGTCACCCTCCGAAGCGTCAGGACTGGTGGTAAGCTTCCTTTTGGCGGGAGCAGTTCTGGCCGTCGGGCTCTGTGCAAGTAGTTGCTGGAAGCGGCGGTACTTGGGGTGCAGTTCGTCGTCGTCCTCCCCGAGTTCGTGCTGGGTTATGCGGATGTGTGTGGCCATCCACGCCAGCAGGCCCGGCGATACCATGCCCAGCTCTACCATGCGAGCCACAACAGTGAGGTGGGCGGGTTGGCACCGGAGATTTGCGGCAGTACTATGCCGGGGGCAGCGGCCGCGGAGCGCCAGCGGATGGCGTTTCCAGGCTGTTGCGGCGGTTTGTGGTGCGGGCCGGTGTTGTAAGAGCATCGGCGGTTTCTTCGGCGTCGGCGAACAGGTCGGCGCTGGATTCGGCGGCGGTGATTTTTTCCGTCGGTAGTTGTGAACCGACGTATTCACACCTACCGACGGGAAAGTGCGGCTCCTTTCGGGTGCGGGGGGGGGGGGGGTCGGGGGTCGCCTGAGGTCGGCGTAGGGAGATCCGAACGCGGCTGGGTCCATTTTCGAAAAACGGTCGAAAATACGGGATGTGCGACGCTAATTCTGTTCGACTAATGCCGGACCCCACATGGCTTCCCCCGGGGCATCCGTTTGAGCGGGACCGGGTTCTACCATGCAGCGAGGGCACCGAACAGAAGGCAGCGGAAGAGCAAAACAATCCCCTCCCAACGGCGAGCGGTGGGGCGCTAATCGGTCGGAGTCTTCTCAGAAGTGGGCGAGTCGAGTAGCAGAGAGCAGGTGTGAGCATCCGGGCACTTAGGGATCCGTAGGCAGTGATTTTATCTCGGTCGCGGCCGCTTATATAGCCTCGCCCTACACGTTACGACCCGCGGTTGTGTGAGTGGCGCGGGGTTGTGTACGTAGCCGCGCCGTCGCGTGAGTTCAGCCTGCTGACTGTTGCCGGTAGGGCCATGACGTCATCGTCACAATTTTTTAAATATTCCCAAAAAATATTTTAAAACATTGTAATAAGCAACAATACATATTTCTAATATAATTGCGGCAAGTCCCTTTAAATAAAAATTACTAATCATTTTTAATTCCAGTTCCAAAAAACGAAAATTAACCCAGAAGATGGACATATTTAGAACCCAAAAAAAAATTGACTTGACATAGCTAAAAGGTGATTACGATTCAGTTAAAATACCACGCAATGAACAATATAAGTTACTCCCAGTGTTGGACACCCAAAAATAAAATCATAATTGGAATAAGAGTTCGTGAGAATAAAAACATGTCGATCTTATTTCCGTCGAAATTATTCAAATAATTTCGCAGTGTTTTTTTGACCCTCATTTTGGGACAGCCTGATATTATTGAATTATGGAATGTATCATTAATGCAAGAGTAAAACTCCCACGAGCTTAGCAACATAGTTTTCGAAAAAATGCGATCCGAGTAAAATTACCGGTAAAGTATATATAAAAAAAATTTTTTAGCTAGATAGATAGAAACATATGAATGTAACACTTAATTACCATAGGGCCAAACTGTAAACCATGGCCGGGGAAGCTACGACGTCGCAATTTCGAAATAATCGAAAATATGACTAAATCGTATTATTTTTTGCGACTTAAGTTTTTAGTATTAGCAATTTATTTTTACCTTAAAACATAGCTACGTATATGGACTACTACCACAAAACAAATCGACTTTCTTTCAGATTTTTTTTTTTTTAAAGCGGACCGGTTTGGTACCGGTTTTTGATCTAAGTTCTCAATGTCACTTTTTAACAATATAATGGTACGGTTTATTTTTCAAAAATTAGCTTTTTTTATTTAGTATATGTAAAATAGTAGCGTGTGAGGCTAAGATAAATCTTGTGAGTATTTTGCCAAAAAAATAATGTTGGTGTGCTAATGTGTAATTTTGTGTCTTATTAACATGTACAATGGATGCATTTTTTGCGTATAATCAATTTGCGTCTTTTTTGCTATTATAAAGTTGTAAAAATGAAATGTCTGAATATTGAAAATATTTTCAAAAAAATAAGCGATCGGTCTATTTGACGGTCACTGAATCGATATTTTTTTTTGCTTTTTGGATTTTGTATGTGGCGTCGAGGCTACATCACACCAAATGGGCTTCACAGATTTCAACTATTTTAGTACGCACGTATCTGAGCATCCCAAGATGGTTATAGGATACATTTTATCCGACTACGCTTAAGTAAAAATAAAGGTTTCTTTTGTGATGCGGAAAGTGGTGTTTAATCTACTTGCAAGAATCGATTTGAAAATAATATTTCTTTCCGATTTGGATAGGTCGAACGGTTTTCCGAAGCGACCATTATATGTATTATTTTCTTGATCCAGAAACATACGTATTAAACCGAGTTAGTATATGGCTGTCGGTTCCTACTTCTAGCCTACTTGCGGCCACCTCTGAAGCATAATAGGTGCCGGCTATGGCGTTATCCATAGCTTCATTTACCTGTCGCTGTCCAGCATGAGGGTTGGCGCCCCTAATGTCCCCCTTGAATTAAGTCTACCGATCGGGGTTCGGAGAGACATCGCCCAGCAGGATAGGTCAAACCCAGCCGGTCTAGCACAACTCTCCGTGACAACGCTTGTCGCGAGACATAGCATCACCCTTCTTTCTCACGTTGTATTGAAAGGAAAGAGACAGACAATCTTTGTCGCGCGACAAAGAGTAGCATATCACAGTTATGCTAGAGGTGCTGCTGAGGCAAAGTGGCACTATGAGTCTGGTACGGCTTCAATACATATTACCTGGAGGAATCGGGGATGAGGCACTATTGTGGGGTTTCAGCATGCCTAACCAGGGTGGATTCCTTCCCGCATTACATATTACACATCATCGGAAGATTCAATCGGTAGACCGTGCAGTCCACATGACATGAGAACCGTGCCACGGTGGGGCGTAGGTACCTTAATATTCATATAATATATAAATATATATATATATTTATATATTATATGAATATGTATGTATCTAAGTATTTATCTTCCTAAATTATGTCTGTAAATTAGTTACACCGCCCACAATTTATCTGCTTTGCCTCAAGGTTGACTGGTAGAGAATGCCCTATGGCATTAAGTTCGCCTTTTGTACGATAAGTTTTTCTTTTGTGCAATAAAGATTAAATAAATAAATAAAATCCTTGTTGTACATTTAATCATTTTCTATATTTTTAATTTTCACAAAATACTTGTCATTGTCATTCTTCCGCATCCAACAGGCTGACATAAAAAATCGTATTTGATATAGCTAAAAAGTGACATTGAGAACTTTGACCAAAAACCGGTACTAAACCGTCGTTTTAAAAAAAAAAACCTGAAAGTCTGAGTTTAGCAGTCAATTTTTTTTGAGGTAGTAGTTCATATCCATATATGTAGCTATGTTTTAAAGTAAAAATAAGTTGCTAATAGTAAAAACTTTAGTTACAAAAAAATAAATACGATTTACTCATTTTTCGACTATCTTGAAATTGCGACGTCGTAGCTTCCCCGTGAATGGTTTACAATTTGGCCCTATGGTAGGCCTATTCGGTCACAGTGAAAAATTAAGTATTATATTCATAGAAACATAGGAAAGATTTTTTTTACATATATTACCGGTAATTTTACTCAAATTGCATTTTTTCGAAAACTATGATAGCTAGGCTCGTAGGAGTTTTTACTCTTACATTAGTGATACATTTCTTCATTCGATAATTCAATAAAAACAGGCTGTCCCAGAATGAGGGTCAATAAAACACTGTGTGTGGGCTTTATCCTATTCTACCAGTGGGAACTAATGGGAATAAAAATTACCAACTGCTACCACTAAACTAATTGGTAGTAACTACTGGGATTTTTTCCCCAGTTGTTACCACCAATTTCTTTAGTGGTAACAGATGGGGAAAAAATCCCAGTAGTTACCACCGACTACTGTAGTGGTAAAGATGGGAAAAAAATCCCATTTGTTACCGCTGGTGACAAGTTTGTAGTAACAGGTGGGAATAACCCATTAAAAATTGCATGCTATTCTCATCTAATAACTTTAACATTTCTGAATGTATACTATCGGGGCCAACAGCTTTTCCATCCTTCATAGTGTTGATTGCTTTTTCAACTTCAGTTTTTAAGATTGGGGGGCCTTCCAGGTGTTCTTGTTCATCTGTACCAACCGTAACGAGCTCCGCTCTTTCGTCTCCGAATAGTTGTCCAATGTACAGTTCCAATGTCTTCCACTGTTCTTCCTTATCAATAACCAGTTTGTTTTGGGTATTTGTAAGTTTACCTGTAACTAGTTTTCTATGTGTATTTGTAAATTCTTTGACTTTCTAATGTAAGTTAAAGCTATCTCTCTTTTCTCCAGCATTTCTATTATTTCATGACAGTCTTTGTTTAAACACTCATCGCTGGATTCTCTGATTTTGATTCGGATATGCCTGTCTATTTGAGTGTATTTATCTTTATCTATTTCATTAAATTGTCTTCTTTGTTCCATAAGGTTAAGTATTTCGTCTGATTCTAATTTTGTTTCCCTCTTATAATAACCCAAGCAATTGGTAGCTGTTGTGACAATTGATTATTTTGATTGTTCCTGTCCTTTTCTACTAATGTACAATTTTTTTGGTTCAGAATTTCTTTGGTTCCTAAAGTAAAGTAAATTATTTATTCATTATAAACTGTGCACAAAAGATGGAATTTGTTAGTTTGATGACAGAAAAACCAACAGCCGCTCATTTCGAGCATACAATGTTTATTCTTCCTAAAATTAAAACACATTTTCAATTGACCAGTTCCTTAACTTCGTCTTAAAAGGATGTCCCTCTAACATTTTTATGGAATTAGGTAGCGCGATAAAAACGCGTCTGGACATTTCATTTTACCTACCTTAATTTTCTTTTTATTATTTGTTTTCTTTAAAATCTTTAGTTCGACCCCCACTAACCATGAATTAATTTAACAATTACTTCACACATCCTTTGCTAAAAGTATTAAGCACCCCGTGACTTCCTCAGAAAATAGATTCCGATCGAATATTTATTTTAACCTTACGAGCGAAGCACAAGCGGAGCCGTTCTCGGCTTCGTCATTCGCGGCGTCAAGTGTGGACGTACAACGAATCTACAACAATCACTGTCCTCGAACGCACTGCGAGCGCGAAGCAAATCCCTTTGTGTTCGTCAAAAAACCGACAACAGGCGGAACCAGCCGAGGACGAACGAAATGCTCGCAGCGCGCTCGTTCGAGTTTTGTAAGTCGGTCCACACTAGACGAATTGTGTTCGGTTCGTGCTCGGCTCGTGCTCGGTTCGCCTAGCGTAGACCCACCTTAAGCTAAAATAAAATACAATGATCACCTTGTCCTGTCTTCATATACGCCGACCTGTCATAGTAGTAACGTTAAAGTAGAATATGTATATAGTAAAATAGTAAATACTATTAAGACACATTGTTTAGTCGAGGAATGGTATAGAGAATTGGCTAATCATGCATTCCATTTAAATGTATTTTATTCTTGAATTTCAGATAAAGGAGTCGAGCGCAGCACAGTCCTTACGAATCTATCAGCGGGGGATGTTCTGGCTGCCGTGAAGCAACTAGTGAAATAAAATTCCAAATCTCATGTGACTACAGATAGATGTTTAGAAAAATGAATATTTAATCAAATTAAACCTGAGTTTGTATTAAACCATTTATTAAACTTACTATCAACTACATTACACTAACAGTATGGAAGCTATACCTAGGCGAACAACAATATAGGTAACACATCTATTTCTCATACTAAAGCCAAATGATGTACTCTAATTGAAAAACAAGTACAATTTACAAAGTAACAATGGCACATAACAAACTTGTTCAAATGTTTGAATCCATATCCGTGTAATACTCGCGCGTACATATTCTCGGTTACGACATTGACGGCACAAGTATAAATGAGTACGTTCTCCCTCGTTTGTAGAAAAAAAAAAGTCGGTGTATTTTAACATCAGGCATTAAGTTGAAAGCTAGCCAGTATTCCTTCATATTATTTTAGGTTGGCTGCGTCGCTCGCTAGTATCAACTGCATTGAAGCATTATAAGCGTGATATTAGCGCATGGCGTAGTAAGATCGAAACTAATACGTCTTCTGTCCATCATGATGAAGCCATTTTCACTAGAAACACCTCTCCAGGTCCCAGGCTTCCCTTCTGACCATTATTATTTAATACGTAACTTGTTCCTGTCTAATCTATCTTGTGAAACTTATTTCGTCGTAGAAGGCTAGACTCCATTACAAAGATTTATGGACATTACATTCTTGACTTCATAGCAGGTAAACCAAATAATTCTGGCTGAAACTTTGACAAAGTAGGCAACACTATAGTTGCATGTTTGGTCAATTTCTTATCTAAATGGGGATCTGGTACCATGACTACTTGCATCCCAGCTGAAATGCCTGCTGTCACGCCATGGGGAGAGTCCTCGAAGACCAAACACTAAAACAAAGAAGATATTAAGCCCTGGTGTGTATAAGATTACTCAGGAAATTAACACTTTCGCAACCAAGAACCCGCCTGGTAGGCACTCGTAATGTTTGCTCAGATGCGCCAAAGAACTCGCCTGGCGGGCACACACGGCATCTTCGCCACCACAGGGCTGACACTAACAAAGGTTTTAATACTTCTGATTATTATGTGGTCGAAAAGTAGGTGCAGTTGATTTTAAATATACAGGCAGTGTGTTTTTACTTTACCTAATGCGATAAAAAAATAAAAAATATTTAATTTTATTCACGTATACGACAGTTACTTGGCACCGCCCTGAGCAACCGCCTAATGCCCGCCTAGCGAGCACGCGGCGTGCGGCGATGCGTTGCTCGTCTTAGCCCGCCTGGCGAGTTAAGTCGGTTTCTATTCAAAAGTCGGTATTGTTCAAAATTTTGCCCGGTTGCGAAAGTGTTAAGTATGAAAGCGAAGGCAGTGCAAGTAATGGGCAGCCGCGCGCAGTAGCAAGGGATCGATTTTTGTAGGTACATATACATATAAGCGGAGTTCGTGTGGTGCGTGCCTGTTGTTTAGTTGTGTGCCGACACTTGGAACATCAACAGCATTACAGAACAGCAACGACAGAGCTTCGAATTAAACAAGTGAGAACATGAAAATTTTCTCACTCCATGTGATATTCGTGTGCGTATGTATTTTATTTTATTTATTAGGCACACTAAACAGACAACATTCATTTATGTATGACATTAGGAAGATAGAGAGAGAAGAAGGCATTCTGTCAAAAATGTTATCCAAAACAACTATGCACAGCATGATTAACAAAAATGTCCTAAAACTAAAAGTATCCTAAATTTGTTACTTAAGTACTATATTATATTGGATTGTTGCCCAGTTCATACATCATTTGATTGGTTAAGCTTTACCAATGCAATGTCGAATGAATTGAGCATTATAATGAGCAAGCATGGTTATTGACAGTTAGAGATCTGAATGGGACCGCGAAACTATTTCTACTTACAATCTGCCTTCTGAATACCAGAAATCAGGGGCAAAAAATATCAACATTCTTATGTTTGGATATAAGTTCATTGTACTGACGACACATTCTCACGATGGGATTTTAATAAGAGGCATTGTTTTATAAACCTGAAGAGCAAAAGCCTTTGGAGCTCGCGATCGTGGCGTATTAAATGTGATATGGGACAGGATATAGGGTGAGTCGATTTTAGAATTTTAAGGGGCTATTTCCATCTACCACTTTGTTCCATACCACTATATTCTCAACCACTGGCGATACCAACCACTAAGAAATAATAATAATTACAGAAATACATAATAATGAATAAATATTTAGGTCGCACACATTGAATTAGGTTTATTATCTATATTATATTTTGTGCAATTTATCGGTATTAATTAAGAAATAGTACGAAACTGGTGATAACTGCTCTAATTGGGAATGAGAATTCCCAATTGTAGGTACCACTTATTTTAATTTATGTTTTAGTGTTTACAGTAACTGTAAGAGCTACGAGTAATAAAACGTTCCCTGTGTACATACTAAATACAAACCATCACTGTGTACATACTAAAAATGTGTGTAATTAGGGGTAAAATACGTCTCCGCGACCTTAATTATGAGAAAACTAATAAACATAAATGCAAAGCAAAACCACTATGGCGCTAATCATATTAAATGATGTAAGGATAATTGGCAATTATGTTATTTGTACAGTAATTAAGATGATTAAAGGGGGGACAGAGTTATTGTCGGTAAAAAAGAAAAACCGCCCCAGAGTTAGTGCGGCCATGCTCGTATTTTTTCCACATTTTCTTTATAATAAAACGAAATATATAAGCACAATAAAAAATGATTCAACCATGTACTGATTAAGCCCTTTCATATGATACCCTACTTTGCCTAGTGGCCAGACTTACTTTTCAACGGGACTTACGTCCTTTTGAGAAGCGCAGTTTTTCGGTAATAACTCAAAAACGGTATAAACAAAAATAATTTTTATTGACACCATTTATTAAGCTTTGTCTTTGTATATTTTTATTTGGACGTAATGTTAACAAAATAGAACACTGCTACTTTCGGAGCGATTATTTATGAAAGGGAAATATCGCCTTCATGGGCAGCTGAGCCCACACACGACTCATCCCGCGGGCTTAGTCGACCGCTATTTATGTTGGGGGCGACTCGGACCACTCGGTCAACTCAGCCCGCGGGCTCATTTAACCACTGTCTACCGCTATAGGGTGAACTCAGCCCGCGGGCTCATTTAACCACTGTCTACCGCTATAGGGTGAACTCAGCCCGCGGGCTCATTTAACCACTATTTACCGCTATAGGGTCAACTCAGCCCATTAGAAAAATATTGAAAGATATTGTAAGCTGGTATAGTCAAGTGTATAAATAATACACTGTGTTACCGGTATGAGGGCTTTCCTTGATATAGAGTAATAATGGGCAACTTCTTAATGCCCCTACATGTTTATTTTAATTAAAAAAAGAAAAAATAGTACACACTTGTTTTCTAACAAAAAATAAAATGCAAGCAATGTACACCGCACCGTTAATTGTCATTGTCTTTGACATGACATTGAATTCTTCATGAAATCAAATCGTAAGTGTAATTAATACATTTAGATTTTTGAACACTGAAAATGAACCCGTATCCATACAAACCTAGTGCATCCGCATCTTCCAGTTCCGATGCCGTTGATTTCATAACGTCCCAACGTGGAGGGCGTATAATGCTGAAGTCGGGTTATCGATATCGCGTCAAGAGGAAAAATAAATCAGATGAATCAACCTTATGGAGATGCGTAAAGTGCAAATGTTATGCTGTCATCAAAACAATCGGAGGTAACTCGGACATTGTTCACGAGACAGGACACAACCACGCTCCTGATTTTCCTGATAACGAGATTAAGAAACATATGGACAGCCTAGAAAAACAAGTCGTCGAAGACATAAGTACGCCCATCTCCCACATGTATAATGACATGAATTATAAAATTAAGGACTCGGGCTTGGACAAAGTCAAGAAAATTTCCACTTTCGAAAATATTAAAAAAAATTGTATCGTAAACGCTACAAATCTTTAGGGATAAAAAAATGTACTTTTAAAAACGCAGTTGACGTAGTTATACCACCAAAATTTTCGTATTTATTGTTCGCTGATTACACGTACAACAGCAAAAGAATATTGGTATTTTCATGTAATGAGCTTCGGAGTCTATTACCACAATGCAAAGAATTTTACATTGATGGCACATTTATGTCGTGCCAAAGAAACTTTTACCAACTGGTAACAATCCACGCTGATCTCGGAAGTGATCGAGAAAATATCAAAGTTGTGCCAGTGCTGTACGCCTTATTGCCAAACAAGCGTAAAGAAACTTACGAGATTCTATTTAAGCTAATAAAAAGCCAAGTTCCAGATTGGAACCCAACAAGCGTTAAAGTGGATTTCGAAAAAGCTTTAATAGCGGCTTTAATTAATACTTGCCAGAGTATTCAAATTCAGGGATGTTTTTACCATTACACTAAATGTCTGTGGACCCATGCAAAGGCTTGTGGTATAAACAAAACCAAACTAGGCAAAGCTCATGTAAGGCGTTTGGCAGCCTTAGCATATTTGCCATTTGAGCACTTATTAGACGGTTGGCTGTACGCCTTAGAAGAAAGTCCTAAAACAAAAATGGCAAATAAATTCAATTCATACTTTTACGATAACTGGATGGATCCTAAGTCAATGTACTTTAGTCGTTGGACATGTTACCGACAATTTAATCGCACTAATAATGCGATTGAGGGATGGCATGCTAAAGTTAACAAGCTTTTGAAGCCCAAAACCGATATTTTGAAACTTATCGTAGTCATACAGCGGCTTATGAGAACAGATGTCAATAAATTAAAAGACAATAACTTTAGTAAAAGAAAAAGTGAAATAATCGATGTAAATGACAGGATTCATGACATATTAATGGATCTAGAACATAATAAAAAAAGTTTATCGTTATGTGTTGAACATCTAAGATTGTAGATTTATACAGGATGGACCATACTTATTTAGATCGGTCAGTATGGGAAAGTTAAATTTATTTTTCAAAACGCCCGGGTTCGATTCCTGAGCTGAGTACCTACTGAGGGGTAAGTTTTTTTTAAATGTATGAGTGCATTTTTTCCTTGTTACTAGAATCGATGTCATGGTCCCTAAAAACAGATCTTCCTGTGTCTTACAGTTTTGCCAAGCTTTCCGATACTGACCGATCTAAATGAACTTAGTATGTAGGGGTAACGTGTTGTCCGTTCGCGTACGTGACTAATGCACGAACTCATAAGGAAGGAATTATTATTTTATTTCAATTAAGATGGTTTTGTGGTTAAGTTTGTCAGACATTTAAATTAAACATATTTTAAATATTTAAATTAGTTTTTGTTAAGCGAATCATGAAATTTGACAAAAAGCAAGGACAAGTGCCACAGTCCGACGGTCAGAACGCCGGATGTATTTCAATTTCATATTTTTTTACAGACCGGTACATTTTTTTAAATAAGTGGTCCAAAGTAAAAGATTTTTTCTACATAAATATGTTTTTGGTATCAGTTCTGGCTCACCCGCCATCCTGACCCTCACAAAATAATACTTTTTTGTAGTTTCCATGCAATGAAGTTGAATTCCAAGCCCCTTTTCACTGCCTTCCTGTACTTTCCTAAACATTTTTCGCCTTAATATTTTCTTCTGTTTCCGCGATTATTACTCATTGAAATAAAACAATTTAACGAGTCCTCCCGTGACCATGGAAAGCTGGAAAGCTTCCGAAACGTCGGGAACTAAAATGAGATAATATACGCGATATAATCCGTTAAATTGTTTTATTTTTCGCCTTCTTAATGTGCAAGTCCGCCAAAGCCAATTGGGCCGAGTAGACCATATAGCGGTGAACTGGTGTCTACTAAGCCCGCGGGCTGAGTAGACCATATAGCGGCGAACTGGTGTCGACTAAGCCCGTGGGCTGAGTAGACCCCTTGGCAAATTAATGGGCTGAGTCGCCCCCGACAAAATAAAAGGTGTCAATTGAGCCCGCGGGATGAGTCGTGTGTGGGCTCAGTTGCCCATGAAGGGAAAATATCTACTAAATCAAAAAACATTTTTCAATTTATGTTGCTTTTGGAGCGATCATTTCCGAAAATATTCACTCAATCAAATATTATTCTTAGAAACCTCAAAATTATTTTAAATCTGCCCGCGACTTTGTCCGCCTTAAATTCGTTTATCGCGGATAAGGGTATTTTTCCGGGATAAGAAGTAGCTATGTCCTGCCCCGGGACTCAAACTATCTCCATACCAAATTTCATCCAAATCGGTTCAGCGGTTTAAGCGTGAAGAGGTAACAGAGAGACAGACAGACAGACACACTTTCGCATGTATAGTATTAGTATGGATGTAGGTACTGTCCAGATATGTGCCACACATTGATATTTGGTAAAAAAAATCAGTTCCGTTTCCATGTATTGAGTACCGCCGCTAGATTTTTTTTTGTTATTAACTATTAAACTAAGTAGACGCTTTTTGAATGCAAATGCTTATTATGATTCTTATAATACCAAAATCGCCATATTTGAGGAGTTCCTTCAATTCCTCATGGATCCCATAATCGGATCTTCACTAAAATTAAATGGGACCAATGTGGAGAATCTGGCCACCCGCAAGGTGGTCGACGACCTGGTTAGGGTTGCGGGGACTCTCTGGATGCGGGTCGCCGCTATCCGGCCCATGTGGAAATCTATTGAGGAGGCGTCTGTCGAGCAGTGGACGTCCTATGGCTGAAATGATGATGATGAATCTGGAGGCACCAACATTCAAACAAAAAAAAAAGATTGTGAACACGAGAGGCCTTGGTGGCAGTACAGGCCCTGATTCAGATTTTGATTGACGACCGGTTCAGCTCAGTGGGAGTAACGTTGCCTGCGAAGCTGAGGTCCTGGGTTCAAATCCCGGTAAGGGCAAATATTTGTGTGATGAGCTATTTTATGATATTTGTTCCTGAGTTTGGATGTTTTCTATGTATAAAAGTAATATATCTATTAAATATATCGTCGTCTAGTACCCATAACACAAGCCTTATTGAGATTACCATGGGACTAGTTCGATTTGTGTAAAAAAATGTCCTGTAATATTTATTTATTTATTCAGAATAGCCTGGAATTTAACAAAGATGTTTACGTATGCTTTATTGACTTCGAAAAAGCTTTCGACAATGTAAATCATGAGAAATTAATGCAAATACTCAATAAAACGGAAGTAGGCAGCAAATATCAAAGAGTCATTAGGAATCTGTACTGGCACAAGACAGCCAATATCAAAGTAGGGACATCAAGCACAAGCGACCTCAATATCCTAAAAGGTGTAAGACAAGGCTGTATTTTGTTACCATTGTTGTTTAATCTCTACTCTGAAATCATATTTCAAATAGCTTTTGAAGACGTAGAAATTGGTATCAAAGACAATGGAACGGTAATAAATAACCTCAGATATGCTGATGATACCATTATTCTTGCTCACTCAATGGAAGAACTTCAACACCTACTAGATCGCGTCAACTCTGTGGTAGAACAAACACTACGACCTAAAGTCTTGCCCATAATTGTGGGCAAGAATGTGACTGAACCCTGAAGATATAATAAGAAGATAAGATAAGATACTCACTGACTGCAAAGGGCAACATATAAAGAAAGTAAAACTTTATAAGTATTTGGGTAGGTCACTTAATGAGAAATTGGATCCGGTAAAATAAATACGTATCAGACAAAAAAGAACCGACTTGAAAATAAACTAAAAAGCCATAAATAATCTTTTATGTACGGTACAGATCACATTTTAATCACCTTTTGAATTCGGTGCCAAACCGTTATTTTATTACTAGGCGAGCCTTTAGTTATTATCTATCTACATATATATTTAGTCATAGTAATTCGTATTTTTGTTGAATAAAGAACTTTATTTACTTCAGGTTTGGCACCGACTTCCAAAGGTGATTCAAATGTGATCCGTACCGTCCATAAAAGATTATTTATGGCTTTTTAGTTTATTTCGAAGTCGGTTCTTTTATTATTTAAAAAAAATACTTTTTAGTTTTTAGTGATGGATCTTAGTAGTGATATAAAGTATTTTTTAGGGCTCAGGATGGGAAGATTGAGGAGTCACTTTGCACGCATCTGGAGTCTTTGGAGGTTCCGTTTTTGCCATTTTGGCTACAGAACCCTAAAACTGTA
This sequence comes from Hedya salicella, assembly GCA_905404275.2. Classification (NCBI taxonomy): domain Eukaryota; kingdom Metazoa; phylum Arthropoda; class Insecta; order Lepidoptera; family Tortricidae; genus Hedya; species Hedya salicella. Next base: position 42,072,277 of record FR990096.1, read on the forward strand.
AAAGTTGGTTAGTTCATATTCATTCGTACCTTCCATCATCAGCTCAGTTTCTTTGTCTGATGATGACAACCAGACGAAAACAACTGAATAACTTTAGAAAAATATATACAAAACATTGTTAGTGCATATCATATTTGAGGGTTTCTCTCGATTTCCCTGGTATTCTATCATCAGGTCCTGACTTGGTGGTAAGGAGACTACCTCAGGGACACACTATAAAGAATATGACTAACAGTCTTAACGTACCTATCTATAATAGATGATTTTTTAAAGAATTTTCCTCTAACTCTTAACCATTAAGGAGTTGTACCTTCCGTCATCAACTCAGCATGATGAAATGATGACTACCATATGCAAATACTTAAATAGGTTAAGCAAATATATGAAAAACGTTATAAGTGCCTATAAAATTTGAGGATTACCCTCGATTTCCCTGGGATCCCATCATCAGATCCCAACTTGGTGGCAATGGGACCACCTCAGGAGTATATCCTTTCAAATAAAAAAAGAATTTTTAAAATCGGTCCACAAAATAAAAAAAATACAAACTGTCGAACATGGAACCTCCTCCTTTTTGGAAGTCGGTTAAAAATGAAGAAACTTTATATAAATAAAAACATTAACATAAAGCTCAGATGGCGAATGGTCAAATGCTACCTATTGTCAATATTTCTTTATGGTGTCGAAGGATGGACCATTACTAAGAACACGGATGCTAAAACCGACTCCAAAAAAAACTAAAAAGTAAAAAATAACGCCCTAATTCAGTTTTTTCAAATTACTTACAAGTAACCGTTTGTATACTCAATCTATACAGTATATACAATTAATCTTATTTTGGCGTCGGTGCCATATAAAGAATGTGTAAAATATTGAAAATTGACGATTTTAGTAAGCTGTGACACGATGGCACCGACTCCAAAATAACATTAATTGTATATACTGTATAGATTGAGTATACAAGCGGTTACTTGTAAGTAATTTGAAGAAACTGAATTATGGCGTTGTTTTTTACTTTTTAGTTTTTTTTTTGGAGTCGGTTTTATTTATTTGTTTAAAAGTTTATTTATTTTACACTCTTTAGTTAATCGTTACTTAAAAGTGTATCTCGTGACGATTCGAACAAGCCCAAACACGGCTAGGATACATTATTTTATTACATAGATCTGGTACCTACCTTCCGGCTCCATCATCAAATCAATTCGATGGTACCATTGTCATCAGGAACATTTAAATTTGTGACTATGAAGTTGCTTAGCTAAATTAATCAAGATATTTTGTCGCCACCCGTAAATCATTTATCATTGAGGAGTTCCGATGGCATTCTGTGGTCTTCTGCATCAGTTCCACTTCACCAATTTACACTTTCTGAATGCAAATGCTTATTATGTTTCTTATAATACCAAAATCGCTATATGTATGCCTACAATATTTGAGGAGTTCCTTCAATTCCTCATGGATTCCATCATCAGATCTTCACAAAATTAAATGGGACCAACTAGAAAGTACCTTCTATAAAACCAAAAAAAAATTTTGAAATCGGTCAAATAGTCTTCTTAGTAATCTAAAAAAAAAAAACATTCCGTCGAATTGAGAACCCCCTCCTTTTTTTGGAAGTCGGTTAAAAATCAATGCTTTCGAGATGTCGCTATACCGGCGAATGTTACAAAAATCCTGGAGATAAAGTGTCAAATATTGAAGTTTTAAATGACAACCTGGAACTTTTGAGCACAGTAAAGAAAAGGAAACCCTCATATTTTCGCCATACATATCACTAGACACGACAAATACGACATACTCAGAAAAATCTTATATGGGACAATCGACGGTAAGAGAAGCAGAGGAAGGAGAAATCTAACCTGCCCCCCTTTTGCCTAAAGCGTTTGATGCTGGGAATCAGAATCAAGTGTCCCGATTTTGTATGGGCTATGACAGGTGATTCGGAGACTAATTGTCAAAATTTCTTTAGGCAATAACCCCCCTTGTTCGACAACATCTAAAGCTCGTCCAACATTAACGACACTGCCAGTCTTTGCAGACTCGCACAAGACAGGGACGGTTCGAAAGATGGTCGCCGCCGAGATCCGTTGAGGATATGGCACAACGAAGAAGATCTAGAAAAAACCCGTACTGTGCTTTCCCCTATGTTAATAGTTTTGTTCGTCATGATTGCATTATGGTGAAAAACAAGGAGCAATTCTAAAACAGTCTGTTCGTTATTTTTTATACACATTTTAACTGCCACAAAAGCCGTTATTTTCCCTTTTTGATGCCAATGTTTTTAATGATAAATAATACTTACTATGTATTATTGATTCTTTTTACAAGCTACTTACTTTGGCATAGTTACGTAAGTTCAGTGACAATGCATATTATTATGGATACTCGTAACATTGAGCTGATCTGACGATGTACCGTGTGCCGTCTAGAACAAACTAGCTGCACAAAATAATTTTTTTCACTTCTCCTGCTCAAAGAGTACGTCATATTAGCTTCGCGAAGCGAGACTAAAATAGTACATTTAGCCCCTAGGGTTTAAAAGAAAGCCATATAATCCCATACAAAATTCGATGAAACTGAAAAAAAAAAACTTGCGGACAGCTGCATACTACTTACGAATAATTAAAAACATACAAACCAACCTGATCAGATTGGCCAACATTTCTGATCGAATTGCTCAAACTGTACTTTTAATTTTTCATGAATCATACAATTTTAACCTTAGTCTTTTTTTATTTTCTCGCAGTCGAAGTGAAAAGCAGAGTGTGTAACACGTGGCTAAAGGCCATTATGACACTCAGACATATTTGTCCTCGCTCACTACGTGAGCTCGTCCAAATAATCACTTCGTATCATATTGGTTTATTTTAGCCCCTTGTCAAACAATCTGCTATCTCATTACAAATATAGTGACTTATTTATTGCCACATAAATAATAAGTACATAATATTTTCTTCTGTTTCCGCGATTATTACTCATTTAAATAAAACAATTTAATTAATTCAGCCCTTCCGGCACATTTGTAACTGTCTTTGCAGCTTAGGCCCATCTGGGCTGTATGTACACCTTTATTTGTTTTTTTCAAAAATGGGTAGTTTGCACAAATTAACATTGACAGAAGAATATATCTTTTCTCAGTCCACCCGTGACCATGGAAAGCTGAGAAGCTTCCGAAACGTCGGGAATTCAAATGACATAATTATACGCGATATAATCCGTTAATTTGTTTTATTTTAATAAGTACATTTTATGAAAAAAAAAAAAGTTACAATTCAAGTCAAAATATAAAGTAAAGGTAAGTAATTTAATTACTAATCCTCATCATTATCGAAATTGTCAAATGTATCGGGTCAGTAATAATCTTCCTTCAATTGAGACATGGGCCTAGGTAACAGATTGTCTTGGCTCTATAATCGAAGCAACTAAAAGTTTTATCACCTCTATAGGTAATTGGTCCACCTTTTTTTGGAATCTCTCGGAGGCTATTGATAGGATCAGAAGTCAGAAGTGATAAGTGACATTGATATTAAGTCTCTATTCATGGCTACACGCGAGCACTTTCTGGTGTTGTGTATGAAATCTACGTCAGTCTTTGTTCTAGCTTCCTGTGCTTCTTCCGATAGTTGTGGAGATTATATGACGGCTGCGCTGTGCATTAATATTTTGTGGACAGTAGCAGGCATATAATACCACGAATAGACTTAGATAAAGTCGTCTGGTGTCATGGCAAAGCTTGTTGAATTCAAATGGATTTATCTCAAAGCGAGACGACACAAGCAGAGTAAGCTTGTTAACAAACGACCTTTAGCAAAATGTAATGTTGTTTAATGTAACATCCTGTGATCTGAGCACTCAGGTTTCCTGAAAAACGTCGGGCAGCGTTACCATCATTCGTGGAACCAAAAGCTTTGCCTTATCTACAATTAGACCCAAGTCTTTTTTGAATTTCAGACGAATTGCATCCGATCGCTCTTTTATACTCGCCTTTTTCCTCATTGCCACTTTTTCTTTCCATTTTCTAACTAACGTATTCAGGCATGAAGTGTAGACAAACCAAACCTAAAATTAATTAATTTTTACTCACAGAACTATATCAAGACAGAAGGAAAGAGTGCATGTACCACGCGTGGCGAAAAGTCGCCGCGACGGCTCAATTGCTCACCGCGAACTTCAGTCTGCTCCTGACCGCGGTCTGCGTGCGACGTCATGTTTTACAAAGAAAATGGCTCGTTGTTCAATAATTAATTGTTCAAATACTACCAATAAAGTTGGAGTTGTTGATCGAGGTATTTCCTTTCATCGGTAAGTACTATTTGTCCTGAAATATCTGTTATTAATTTTTAAAAACCGGTCAAGTGCGTGATTGACTCGCGCACCGAAGGTTCCGTACAAACGTTCACTTATTCCGACTTAACTTGCCACTTGAGTTAAGTTTGCCTCTGTTATCTATGGCGTCACATACAAATGAGGGGAAAACTTAACCAAACCGGGTTGTTCAAAAAATACTTTGGTTATTAAAAAAAAGCAATACAGATAGATATATTGTTATAAGATAGGGGTCGGGATGCATAAAGTTTAAAGTCATATTTTTGTTAGGCATACGTGGATTCGTCATACTCATCATTGCGCATAACTGTAAATAGTCATACATGCGCATTGGGTAGGGGTCACAGTTCTAACCTAGCCTACCTTGGAGTAGTTATTAAAAATACTTACTAAATATAATTTTTCGTTTCTTTTTTTAAAGAACCCTCACTATCGCAAGTCCGTTGTCATAGTTTAAGCAACACGATTGCTATGATTAAAAATAATTATAATTATCAATAGTATGACTTGATAAGTGTATGACATATGCAATTTTTACGAAAAATAATTATAATTATCAATATTATGACTAAATTAATGTATGACATACGACATTATGGCTGAAACAATTGTGACGTAGTGAAATTATGACAGCGAAAAAATATGTCATCGTAAAATGTATGCCAAAAAAAAATTATAGGTAGTAAATTTACGCGTGAAGTGTTATGACAATAGTTGTTATGCAACTAGAGGGTCCCTCGTGGCTCCATATCGGGTTGCATAAAATTGAAAGTCATATTTTTGATAGGCATAAATTGTTTGGTCATAAGCATAATTACGCACAACGGTTAATGGTCATAATTTTTTGCGCATAATGTTTTTACCCATAACGATTAAGAGCATACATCGTAATGGTCATAAAATTTTTGCGGATAAAAACTTTAAGCATAAATATGGATGGGCATAATGTTTTTGCGCATAACATTTCAAAGCATGTTATACAATCGCCATAATAGTATTACAAGCCCGTTGTCATAATTTTGAGTGAACGTAAAACGAGGATTTAACTCCGCGGCTCGCTCGCTCGTTAGGGTCACAGTTCAACCTAACACTCCTCCTCTCTTCGCTCGTCGTCGTACCTAACCTAAGCGAAGTCGGACCTGCCTTAGAACTAGATTAATGGGTTAGGTTGGGTAGGGTTCACAGTTCTAACCTAACCTAACCTACTATTCTGGTAGCATTTCGTTTTTTTAGGGGTCACAGTTCTAACCTAACCTACAATTCGGTCGAAGCATGCATTTTTGGCAAGCAAAAAGATACTAAAAATCATATTTCATTTCTTTTTAGGCAACCCACACACCATGGCATAAATATCATTTGTCATAATTTATGCATTACAATTGGTATGGCTAAAAATAATTATGATCAATATAATGACTAAAAATGATATGACATTCAACATTAGGATTTAAAAAATTATGACATGGTGCAATTATGACAGGGAACAATGACATAGGACAATTTATGTCCTCCAGTGGAGCTGCAGTGAAGCTAGGAGTGCCACAGGGCTCTATCTTAGGGCCAGTTTATATAAATGACTTACCATCTATAGTAGAAAATCTTTGTGATATAGTACTATTTGCTGATGATACATCATTAATTTTCAAAGTTGACCGGAAAGCAACAGACTATGCCGAAATTAATAGTGTACTAGTTAAAGTACTTGACTGGTTTAATATTAATAATCTGGTATTGAATGCTAAGAAAACGAAATGTGTTAGATTTGCTTTACCGAATGTTAGGGCAGTGGATTCTACTATATCGCTCAATGGTGAATGTTTAGAAATGGTGGATAGGGCATTATTCTTAGGTATAACACTGGACAAGAACTTGCAATGGAGTCCCCATTTAGCAGTACTTGCAGGTAAATTAAGTTCAGCAGCTTACGCTATTAGAAAAATTAGACAATTGACCAATGTTGATACTGCTCGCTTAGTATATCATAGTTATTTTCATAGTATCATGTCATACGGTATTCTGGTTTGGGGCAAAGCAGCTGACATACAGACTATATTTGTGTTACAAAAAAGAGCGATTCGTTCTATATATAACTTGAACTCCCGTGACTCCTTAAGAGAACTTTTTAAAGACATCAACATATTAACCGTAGCGTCCCAAGATATTTATAAGAATATTATTTATGTTATTAAGAACCTTAAGTCTTTTACTAAGAATTCAGATATCCACAATTTTAATACTAGAAATAAAAACAAAATCGCTATTAGAAAGTTCCGCGTTCGTAAAGTAGCCAAATCATTCATAGGCCAATGTATACATTTTTATAATAAGCTACCAGATGATGCTTTGAAATTATCGTTTCCAGCTCTCAAAAAGTACTTAAAAGAGTCCCTAATGGCAAAGGCTTATTATAGGGTAGAGGACTATTTAACAGACAAAAATGCATGGCCCAAAACAGAAACCAAATAATTTACTTTTACCGGGACACGGTTCTTATAAGGTGGCATATCAAACGTATGTAAGTTGTTTTAAATAAAAATCACTATTTTGCTTATTTATATTCTAGATTTTTTTTACTTTCTAAGTTTTGATATGTTTCCTTGAAGAACTACGCATTGAGTTTATACTCAAAACATATATTTAGGTTAGGCTAAGCACGAATATTGTAATAGATATAAGAGTTATTTCGAAAAAATGACTAACTGTTGAGTTTGTTTCGGCTTTCTTCTCTTCAGTGGTCTCCTCTTGGGAAACGCCGTAGAGTCAGACTTGTAAAAGTGCCCTTGTGGCCTACTTACAGAATAAATCGTTATGACAATAGTCGTTATGCGATTAGAGGGACACCCATTCAATCTCTCAATCAAAACGAGTAAATACCCTTCTCTATGGAAAGCTTTGAAAGTGATCCCAATACATAACTCCGGTTCAAAATCAGACATACCCAAATATAGACCGGTGGCAGTCCTGTGTGTGTTTGGGAAGGTTTTTGAAGCGGTGATACACGCTAGGCTATTTAGTCAACCTAAAGCCGGCTTTCTACCCCAAAAATCAACCACGACGAACTTGATGAATATTACTACGTTTATCGCGAATAATCTGGATAATACCAGGCAGGTAAACATAGCATATTTTGATTTTCAAAAGGCATTCGACCGTGTGGACAACAAAATACTTCTGTACAAACTGGCACTACGCGGTTCTTCGCCAAACCTCGTAGAGTTCATAGCAGACTATTTGTCAAATAGGGCCCAGTTCGTAACATCGGTACTTTACCAGGTCACTTCCGGTATAGGTCAAGGGAGTAACCTCGGTCTGTTATTTTTCCTTATTCTAATTAATGATTTACCGGTACAAATTGCGCATTCCTTCTGTCTTATTTTTGCTGATGACGTAAAACTGGCCCTACCTGTGCATTTCTCTCGGGACACCGCTCTGCTCCAGGCCGAAACGCTTTTTCACAATAAATTGTGACTGTTTGTGGGAAAAGGTCCCACTTTGTCGATATGGAGTTACGAGCAGTTCCTAATACTACAGATCATACGCTATATTTTTGTGAAAGATATATGTCTCTAGGTGCTATAGTTTTTTTTTTAATCTTCAAACTTGCAAAGGTAAACAAAGCGACAATTGAGAAAACGTTGGTTAAAGTTTGGAACCGCAAAACACACACCTGTACTGTGAAGTTATAGAGTTGTTAGTATAAGCAGTATCGCAGTCAAAGTGAAAAGCAGGTTGTTTAACACGTGGCTAAAAGCCATTATATGACACTCAGATATATTTGTCCTAGCTCACTTCGTGAGCTCGTCCAAATAATCACTTCGAGTCATAATGGCTTATTTTAGCCCCTTGTCAAACAGTGTACTATTTTTTATTCGTATTTTTTTATGCTGTACTTTTCAATTCATTTTTTTTTAACTTTTTGACATAATAACTAACTAAAGGGATCCATAGAATTATTTCTGTCTTTTTTATCATGAGAATACGTTTATAAATACAACTTTAAGGATGAATCTGCGGGTCGTGTTATAAATATAGAAAATAAACCCATATTCAGGATTGACATATTTTCGTTCTCTTTTTATGTTCAAGCCTCCGTAACATTCAAACTACTAAGGTCACATACATGATTTTAACTAATTAGAAATCCTTAAGGTATACCAATTCATTTGATACTAACCACTCTATAACTTCAAAGTACAAGTGTGTTTATTGCGGTCCCAAACTTTAACCAACGTTTTCTCAATTGTCGCTTTTTCACCTTTGCAAGTTTGAAGATAAAAAAAAAATAACTAGGACTTAGTGACATAATTTTTTCACCGAAAGGTAGCGTATGCATTGTTATATTACAAACTACTCATAACTCCATATCGACAAAGTAGAAATTTGTCCCTAAAACAGGCACAAATATGATATCGACGATTTTTTTCGGTATTCGACAAAGTGGGACGCTGGGCACTAAACTTTGAGGTCTTAAAAAGATGCTTAAATTAGACACTTATGGGTCGATTTTAAAATCGTAGGTTTATTACAGTATGTTCTATCAGTTTTCATTGAAAGTCGATTTTCGGTGGGTTTTGCCATATTTCACTAAACTGCCCGTAACTCCGAAACTAGAATCAACAAAGTGGGACGCTTTACTAAACTCACTCACAATTGGACCAGGACGAAACTCTTGATCTCTTCTCGACCTCCGAGCTGAGATTTCTAGCCACTGCCAGGAATTATCTCGAGACCATCGTGGCCTCGAGCACAATAAGTGATAATTAATTATTATTAACTGTATTTTATTATAATTCAATTTATTTATGTTCTCAAATGTACCTATGTCATGTTTGGTGTTTTTAACAGACTTCCAAAAAAGGAGGAGGTTATATGTTCGATAGTTTGTATTTTTTTTATGTATATTTACCGATTACTCCGCCAATTGTGGACCGATTTTAAAAATCCTTTTTTTTTATTTAAAGGATATACTCCTGAGGTGGTCCCATTGCCACCAAGTTGGGATCTGATGATGGGATCCCAGGGAAATCGAGGGCAATCCTCAAATTTTATAGGCACTTATAACGTTTTTCATATATTTTCTTAAGCTGTTTAAGTATTTGCATATGGTAGTCATTATTTCATCATGCTGAGCTGATGACGGAAGGTACAACTCCTTAATGGTTAAGAGTTAGAGGATAATTCTTTAAAAAATCATCTACTATAGGTAGATACGACAAGACTGTTAGTCATATTCTTTATAGTGTGTCTCTGAGGTAGTCTCCTTATCACCAAGTGATCTGATGATAAATACCAGAAATCGAGAAAAACCCTTAAATATTATAGGCACTAAAAATGTTTTGTATATATTTTTCTAAAGTTATTCAGTTGTTTTCGTCAGATTGTCATCATCAGACAAACAAACTGAGCTGATGATGGAAGGTACAAATGAATATGAACTAGGTAACCAACTTTTACATTACTTACTTCCAAAGCCTCGGAGAAATCTTCCCATTCTGGGTTCTACAAAATACTTTATATCACTACTAAGATCCATCACTAAAAAGCAAAAAATAAAATTTTTAAAATTAAAAAAAGAACTGACTTCAAAATAAACTAAAAAGCCATAAATAATCTTGTATGTATGGTACGGATCACATTTGAATCACCTTTTGAAGTTGGTGCCAAACCAGAAGTAAATTAAGTTCTTTATTCAACAATAATACTAATTACTATGACTAAATATATATGTAGGTAGATAACAACTAAAGGCTCGCCGCCGCGGTTCTTAATAGTAATACATGAATGGTTTGGCACCGACTTCAAAAGATGATTCAAATGTGATCCGTACCGTACATAAAAGATTATTTATGGCTTTTTAGTTTATTTTGAAGTCGGTTCTTTTTTTATTTTTTTTACTGTAAGTGACATATGAAATAAATAAATAAATAAATATTAAACCTGTGATTGATATTAAAATGATTAAATGGCGAAATTAAAGTTAAGTCGCGATATTTAATTTCGTCGAGGACAAAGTACGTAAATCTGAGAGTTCAGCACCTTATACACTCTGATGGCTCCTGTGTTACCTCCCCCCTCGAAAAACGGCGGAATTTTTCGTTAGGAAATTTGTAGCGATGCGTACTCCATTACTAAATACTCCAAGACTGCATACGACCAAGGACCATTAAAACAAGAGGACTGACAATCTCCATACAAGCTTTTCCCCGATATGTACAACACCTTCTATGTATAAGAATTATTATTTACAATTAATCACATTTTTTAAATTTTATTTATTATTGGCTGTTGACGAACTAATCTATGTATTACTGCACTATGTTTGTTTGTATAATTATAACACCGTGAAATATTTAATTTTAAAGCGCCATCTAGTTCTTTCTAGAATCAAAGTATGGCAAATGACAGTCCTCTTATTTGATTGGTCTCTGATACGAAACACAAAGCAAGCAGTAATAACATTCAATTAGAATTCTCATGGCACTGACACTTATTTCATGTCAAAATGACCACTCCCTTGATTATAGGTGAATCAGATAGAGCTTTTCATCCTTAACGCGAGCGTAAAACTCCCACGAATAGTTTCGAACTCAAATAGTTTCGAAGTAATCCTCGGTTAAAGAAAAATGTACCGTAAAAAAATTTAAAATAATAATTTGGGTCCAAATATTACCGTAGTTAAATTTTGATTATTGCACTTCAAAAGGTCTTACTTTTATTCATATTATAAGGCCTACATGGCTGCGCTAGAGCTCGATGGAACCAAGAAATTAGCCATATAGTGATTTTCGTTTTTATTTTTTTGTGGTCATGTTATGCAATATTAAAGTTTGTAATTTGCCTTAAAATATAGCTAATAATGTAGACTACCAACACAAAAAATTACAAGCCTTAACTCCGTGGAATCTCAGAAATATTGAGATTTTTAATTTGCGGTACAACATATGTACAACGCAAATTTTTGAAGGCTCGTAATTTTGTTATCTTGGTCTAAAAATTAAAATAGATGAATAAACTTATTATAGTAGCTAGATAAATCCATTTGGATTCCCTTGTTGACGCATAATTTTTTTTGACAATAGGCAGGCATAATGATCTATAAGCATCATTTCACTACGCCGAATCTATTTTCGCCTAATGGTCTTTACGCATAACTTTGTAATGCCTACTTTTCTGGCAGCAGTTATCTTCTGTTCGGTATTGCAGTTCTAACCTAACCTACTTCACTGGCAGCAGTTTTTAACTGTTAGAGGTTGAATTTGGAGGTAACTAAAATTAGGCGATACTAAATTATGCGTATTTAGATTCGGACAAATAATAATTCGGCAAGATGAACAGTCGGCGAAATCAAATTATGCGAAACCTGTTCGGCGAAATCAGTTTCGGACATAAAAAAATATGCGAAATAGATAGCACCCAAATCCATTTATTCCGATGATAAGTTTCCATATGATAATAGATTACCACGCACAATAATTTACTATAATGCGTAATAAGCTATTTGTCAACTTCTGTCTGTGGTATGTTATAGATAGAGCAATCTATTAATAATAAAAACAAATTCTTTCTCATAAAAAACGCCCCGAGATACAACAATGTTACAATTACATTTTTGGACTCCCAAAAAACCTTCATACTAAAGCTTATTACGTCACACACGTACGTCACCTTGTATGGCAAAATTTAAAAGGCCGCAAATTTTGCTAATATAGTTTATGAGGGGCTTCGCCCCCTTGCTCTTTCTCCGTCGTCTTCATCTTTCTTTGTGCATGTGCATGCGTTTCGGACAGTCAAAATTATGCCAAATTGAGGGAACTCATTATATCTTGAAATCTTTTATATATAAAAATATATGTATCATGACACGACTATGGCAAGACTAAAGATTTTGCCAACTACCCGACTAATCGGCGCTGAGGTGGCCGAGTAGTCGGCAACGCCGATCATTGATTTCGGCTAAGTTCGGGTGCGATCGGGAACTTTCGATACAGTTCGCTATGTCGCGCCGCTCCTCATGTATTCAATTTTGTTTTATTTACGTTTTAGTGATTTACTTGCTACGTATTTCTTATTGTAGTAAAAAACTAAACATAAACAGTCAAATTTTATCGAATTTTTGTGTTAGACACACAAAAAGTTGAGGCTAATATTGGTAGCTTATATTTCTCCAGTAAGTCATCATGTGCCGAATATTCGGTATCTTTTGCCGAGTATTCGGCGACTATAAATGTGGCCGGATAGTCGGCGACTAGTCGGTACATCTCTAATTATGATCGTTATACGTTATGTATGTTATACGAACTGATTAGTTAATTTGAGTGGTATATAAAAAAAAATATAAATAGTAAATATTATGCAAACTGACCGTTATTCCTTATAAAAGTATTATGTTGGTGTTATAGCTAACGTTCATTATATATTGTGAACGTTATTAATATGAAATGATATATAGTGTTATTATATCTCGTGAGACCAACCCGTTTTTATGCGATAAAATTAGTTTTCTGACCAGTGTTACTATTACTGAGAGGACACAGAAAGAAGTGGTCAAATAGCCTATTACGTATTATAGTAAATTATTGTGCGTTCTATTATCATATGGAAACTTATCATCGGAATAAATGGATTTATCTAGCTATTACAGTAAGTTTATTCAACTATTTTAATTTTCAGACAAAGATAACAAAATTACGAGCCTTCAAAAATTCGCACATTTTTTTTCGAATTACGGTACATTTTTCTTTAACAGATGATTTCTTCGAAACTATTTCAGTTAGATTCGTGGGAGCTTTACCCTCGCGTTTAGGATGAAAAGCTCTATCTGATTCACCTATAATCAAGGAAGTGGTCATTTTGACATGAAATAACACACTGTGTGTCGTAGGGATTTCTCAATTATCGACCTCCAATATTGAACTAAGCATTACGTGACATTGTTTTTTTTAACCCTTCAGAACGGTCGCGTACAGAAACTCCCTCACGCATTTTATAACTTTTTTTTCTTAAAATTTCAAATGGAATTACCATTTTAGGTAAAAATAGTCATTTGGTGGTTACGTATCTTTTTACTAGGGGGGGGGGGCTACGTTACGGCGCTTTACTTGGGGGGAGGGAGGGTCAAAGAGCTCCAAACATTGCCGTAATACTTGAACGCTCCCCAATAAAACGTTACTGCTCTTAAACTACACCTCTATTATTGGAGACTTTTATCCCAAAGTTTCGAAATTTGGTCCATGCGATATAATCTGTTTAAAATTGTTTTATTTAAATGAGTAATGATCACGAAAACCTCAAGATAATACTATAATTCCTAACTTCAAATTTTACCAAAATGTTGGTATCTAAAGGTTATTTTGAAGAGATTGCTCTTTTGCGATAAGACCTCCTGTTGTTTACCTCTACTTTCAATATTCTTTAATAGTTGTGTCCTTGGATCAATATAATATGAATATCGGAAGCCGATAATTGAGAAATCCCTATGACAGCTCAAAAGTCTCACGAGAATTCTGGCCTGTGATTATTACCTTCGATGGATCTGGTTTATCAGGAAATCTAGCAGCAGCTACTAAAAATATATCAGGATTAGGCTTTCCAAATTTGACCTCTGGGTCACTGCTTCCCATCACCATGTGGTTAAACTTCTTAAATAAATCCTTATGTGCAGCCACCTTGGTAACCACTGATCGTTCACTAGAGGAAGTTGCTAGTGCAAATGGGACTTTTCTTTGATGTAAGTGCGTAATAATTTGTTCTGCTCCTGGAATAGCCCAAAGGATTAAAAATAATAAAAAAAAAACCTTCAATATATACATCACAAAGAAAGTTTAATAACTTTACCATCTAATAGAGGAGTGCCAGCCAGCATTGTATCGCCTAGTTCTAGTAACTGATTTCTAAACTCTTTAGGAGATACAGGAAGACTTAATTCCTTGCATAAAATCTCAGACAAACGCTGCTCAGTTCCCCCAAGTACCTTCATCATGAGTTCATCAGTGTATTCATGTCCATAGTTAGCACACAGCTGAGTTATCATCTCCTTATACACAAGCTCAGTGTCTGAAATAAAAATGGCTATTTTTGATAACTAAGTATTTGCTAGTTACTTTCAAAGATAATGTCTAAATGTTAAATGTAAAGCCGTTATGTTATTGGATTCTCTGAATCAGGTGCACTGATTTTATAATATCTTGTATGTAGACAGTAGGGTGGATCGCTTTAGTAGGAAAAAAATTTTTTTCTCGAATTTCAAAATTATAAGTCACTAAAAAGTTTGTGCGATATCAAAATATGTCGTGTTTTGAATATAATCCAAATTAAATTATTTTAAGTACTGTCGTAACCCCAATGAAATTTTATAAAACTTTCAAAAATGATAACTTCTTAAAACCCCCAAGGATACTGTGAGGGTAATAATACACCTTTTTAAAGTTTTATATGAAATTAGGCTTATATCAATGAACTAAAAACTAAATATCACTATATTATTCTAGCAAATTATCAAACTATCCTCACTATCGCTCAGCTTTTTAACAATAATATTATACTATCTGCCTTTCAAACCTTACTGCATGAAGGTCTCACACTGTATTGATATTCATTTTTGTGACTTAATCGAATGATTGATGTAATAATGAGTTTATGTGGTCGTGATAAAGTGTGTCCTGTGTTTTGTTCTGGCAAAGAATTACCAAAAAAATGTATTACCAACGTACCGTGACATGGTGCAACATTTTATTTACGTTTCAAAGTCTTCAATGAAACATTCCCTAGATTTGGTGAAAAAAACAAGTAATGTTGTGGCGATGGATATCGAAAACATATGGAAAAAAGCATCTATACCTATAGAGGAACGACATACTATCTTGGCACGAATAAAATCTTGTCACAACAAATATCGTGCCATACTTAAAACATACCCGTGCAGAAAAAATGCCGTGTCCTTAAAAAAAAACTCAGTAAAAATCGAATGGACAGTAGCATGTTGTTTGATATTGCCATCTTTAGATGTAATTTGTTTGATACGTGTTCCTGTAAGAAAACTCGGAAGATAACAAATAGATTGTCTGACAGAACAACAAAGTAAAAGGAAAATGATGATTGGTTCTTGAGATAGGAAAGCGACTAAAAAAAACTTGGATGATATTGAAAAACAACGAAAATGAGATTTACATCAGCAAAAATATGAAATTTTTAAACTTGGGATTACACAAGAAAAAAAGGTCAGAGTTTTATCTAGACTAATTCAACAAAATACTAACAAAAAACCTTCATCCACTGTCTCTGAATCCATTCACCCAGCAGATAGTGCATTCACTGCTGTGGCCAAAATATTGCATTGAAGCAGAATTTCAGATGGCTACCTCCCAGACAATCTTAAGAAGGTAATTGATCCTGTAATACAACACAATGGCTATTTTGGCCATGGCGAGAATATCCTAATAGCCATGTTGGCTGATAATAGATTTCATGTAAGAGTGTTGACTCTTATCAGACGCGAAGTCTATCAGAGTATTAAGGTTGCAAAAATTTAACTACAGTACTGAGGAATATTATGAATTGATTGGCTGTCAACAAGTCTCTGAACCACCAGTGACAAAACAGTTAGAGACAGATATTATTTCCCAGTACCTTACTGATCTGAAAACAGTGGAAACTCAAATCTAGCCTAAGTTCTGTTTGACACACAAGCTACTAAAAGGAGTAATATGTCGCATAATGACGATATTCAACATGAAAAAAGAATACAAAATTGCATAATTTTTACTTATATTTCAGCTAATATGTGACGTGTCAAAACTTTATTTCTAGACAATGTATTATTTTATAAATTGTTTTTTGCCCTTATAGGTAGAAAAAATATAAATAAAAAGTGTTTATTCATCAAAGGTTAAAGCTAATTTTGTATTTTTTTTTTCAAAGATTTTAAATTGCTTGCAGCACTACTTCTACTATAAATTTTGAAAAGTGTTCATATAAACTTTTGATTGCGTTCCCCTAGACAATCTTTTTACAACCCTACCTTAAGCAAAATAAAAATCGATCCACCCTAGTAGACAGTCATAATGGAATCTGTGTCATAATCTTAATACAACATTGAAGAATTCATATGATAAAATAATGTTCAGCATCTGGGCAATAAAGTTTTGTTAGGTGGATGATAGGCTATTTGTCAATATTTTTATGGTTTGTTATAAGACAACATCTTAATAATAGAAATATTGATGAAAAAACTACTCTAATATCATAAAAACTCCCCAAGATACAACAACGTTAAAAGAACATTTTTGGACTTTCCCATAAAACGCTTTATACTAAAGCCTACAAGCATGTGACGTCACACGCTAATATTTTGTATAGGTAAATAAGAACTTTGTTCTGCAGCTATGTTAAAACTTGCATTTATCGAAACGGTTTTAAAACAAAAATTACAAAACATTTTATGGGTTATTGAATGGTATTATTAGTTGTTAATATTTTCATACTTTAAAAATGGACTTTCTCACCCAACTTTAAAGACTCATAAAACAAGGTATTGAACTCGAAAATTTAACATAGTATTTTATTCTGCTTATTTTATGAGGATCTTATATAATTTTTACATTTTTTTTTACTGTCAAATATCCAATTGAATTGTTTATGTTTGCGGATGAAACTAACTAGATAAAAAGTTATAATAAAACTTTTTCTCCTTACAATGTATTAACAAATTACACATTTATGTGTTGTACATACCTACACAATAATTTCGTAATTACAGTAATCGAATAGAATGAATACTAGATGAATACATTAGTTACTACTGAACAATTCAACAGTTCACTGAACGCCGGTCTACCTAAAACCGCCGATCATAGGTAGTGACCCGAACCCAAGCTCTCTGTACAGAGATAAATTAATTATATACCGCGTAAAAATACAGTACATTGCATAAACACAAACAACTGAAGGAATATAGAATAACAAAGTGTCTCTCCCTCGCAAAGTAGCCTTGATATAAGACGTAACTTACCTAATAATAATCCATCCATATCAAAAATGCAATGTGTAACATTCCGAAACTTGTTAGTCGATAAAAATCGCTTGCCGACTGTTTTAACAGCAATCTTCGCATAAAAAATCATTTTGAAGGGGTAAACTTGCAATGGTTATGTAAACATAAAAGTTAAACTTTCGTTTATACACTCTTTTTTATTAGTAACCAATAAAATGTAATTTATTAAATATTCCACCCTAGTCAACTATTATAATAATTAACATAAAGAAATAACTTCTATTTAATATTACAACAGAAGCATATTTTTGGTAAAAAACGTTAACTAGAGATTTTTAGCGGTTTACGCATTACGCATGACACAAGTTTGAAGACTAATGAAGTTTGAAATGGGTTTGAAGTTTCAATTTTGGTTTCAATATGGTTTTAATCAAAGCTGTTAAGCTGTGCACAGACAGCCCTTAGCTGTGCATAGTGCTTCACACGAGACAACTCAATAGGCCGATTCAATCGTAGTTGAAATAGCCTTAAATTTTACTTTGGAGTTTTTAAGCCTGTTGTACACCTTCCGATCTGATCCTTATTATCAGATAAAATCGATAGTGTATTGTGCTACAGGCCCTAAAAATTGGGATCTGTTGTACAATACATTATCCGATTTAATTAGGATTGGATCGGAAGGTCTAGAACGGGTTTTATACTTGATTGTTCACCGACCCGACATTACCGGAACGATACGGAAGAGAAAGATATCGTGTCATCTCACCCCAGCCCATCTACGCTCCTCATGATATCGTCGGGGGAAAACGGGAGTAATGACAATCTAATGCTATTATCATACAAGACTCACAAAATAAAGCAAATAAATAATTATCTAGCACCGGAATGGTGGTTAACATTACACACACTGATATAATTTCCTTGTACGTACACACTATACTCTCATAATATTCATTACATTTATTTTTGAGTTATAAGAATAATTTTAAATTAAAGTAACATGAAACGTTCGTATTTTAATCCGCCATTCTAGTGATGTCACTTATGTTATTACAACTTCAGTATAGTCGTAAATATAGTATAGAAATGGAAGTCGGGTTCACCAAAGCAAGTTAGTTCGAGAAGCTAAGAAGGTCAATTAGATACATCCTAATGTTCCTTTTACGCACAAGCTTAAATTATGTAATCCAAGCATCCAAGCATAATAAATTTATTTTTGATTTATACACCAAACAGTCTTCACAGTATTGCATGACGGTCTGAGGAGAATAATAGTCTTCTCTCTTCGCAGCTTGAAATCACTTAGTCTCAAATTTGGACAAGAAGCTTCAGTGAACGACAATTAATTTTGAAACTTTAACGTCGTTGAATTAGATGGACACACTGGCACAAAACATTTATTAGGTAACACGAGTTTTTATTTTCACGGCTTTAGTGGCAGTGACACTGTTATGACTATCTCCATCAAGAAGAACAGTGCCACTGCACACTGTTTGGTCATCCGATGTTGATGGATTGTCCATTTTATAGTACAATATGATACAAGTGTGGTACGTTGGTAACCACACCCCAGGCTTTACCTTGCAGCATAGTGTGATTACCCATGCACACATCTTTCATACGGCGTTTTTCGAAACACTTGAAAGGAAAAAAAAAACAAAAAAAAACCGTACCTTACTTGAAATTTCGTCAATGTTATACTTGGGTTAACCAATCCTGTAGTCAGTAAGTTTTACATTAATCCGTCATCAAATTTACATACCTACATAATTATAATATTTTAAATATCGTTGCTTAAAACACAAACATTACATATTGTCATTTTAAGAAAATAATCATACTTCAATATGAAATATTTGTAAAAAGGTATTAAATATGAAATATTATGTCAAATCAAATCAAAATGTTGCGCTGCGGCCGGTGTATTTGTCTATGCGCGTGTGATAGGCAAACAGTCTCATCTACACGTATGTAGATAGATGTGTAAAACAAGATAAAGTGCCTATCTATCCGATAAGGGATTTCCTCTCTTAACACGTAAAGCACGTAGACTAATAATATATATAGTTAAGTATTGTAAGATATAGAGAGAAATACAATAGAGAGATGAGGTTAGACAGGAGTCGATATTATAGAGTTTGTGATATTTACATAAACTATGTAAAGTAGTACCGAGTTTCCGTTCCACCTACCACCCCCACGCTGCGCATACTACATGGCGACCGTGATGTAAGTGACGAAGTGAAGATGAAGATTCTGGGATAAGACGACACGGGCAGCTCGTCCTGTTGCCTTCGGCGAGAAAATGGAGAAAAAGCAAGAATCGGAATCGGTAGAAGAGTCGGCGACGTGCATCCTCGGAAGCAGGGTGTCATGTCATGGAACAACAACACCGCGTCGTTGGCTTCGGCTGGGCGATGGAGCATCTGAAGCAGAGATGCCGCACAACAAGGAGTAACTGGAGCAGGCGATGCCGCGTATGGAGCATCTGAAGCAGGGAGCAGGAGATGCCGAATTTCATGGAGCGTCGGAAGCAGGCGATCCCGCATCTCACGGAGGTGAATCTATTTAAATATGTATAAGGTTTTTTTTTTACAATTGATTGGTACTTTGTCTGTTGTTTTGTGTGTTAAATTATGTAGTGCTATGGCTAGTTAGTTTAATGAATCAACCCGTAGTTGATATTTTCGAACAAGTAGTGGTTTATTACGTAAAGAGTATTTAACAGTAGTTCCATGTAAAAATAGCATTAGTAAATATAATTTTGCGCACTCAAGCTATAATCGCAATGCGAGTCAGCAAGGTCAGGGACAGGTATACGTCGACAGTAAGCAAAAATTGAATAATTGCACTAAATCGAACGGACAGCGTAATGTTGATGGCACCGAGTCAGCAGTTGCAGTGCGTGACTCAGACAGAATTATTTTTCGTGTCCTACGAAGATGCTATACTTAGATACTTTGTTTTATAATAAGTAGTAACCAGTTAATCACGTAGGTGTAGCTTGTTTAGATAAAAAAAAGACCGTTATTGTCTTAAAGGATTTTGTTGTGAATAAGCGAGTTTAATGTTAATTATGAATTATTGTGAGGAAGGTAATAGATAGATTATTGTTAAAATTAGGTTTAGGGGCATTACGTTCGATAGTTATTCATGGCAAATGTGAGGTAGTTAAATATGTTTTGACGGACTAATTAGGATAGGTTACTTTGATTTTCTTTTGATTCACAAGAATGGAAGTCAGTAGATAGTTAAATTTTGAGTTATTGAGATTTAGAATGGCGAAGAGAGTCGTGCTATTAGAAGCAATTATGCGAAATACGAGGGTTTTGTTTTTCACATGTAAGGTAGTAATAAGTTATGGGTTAAAATCTGATAGAGTAGAAAATCAAAATACAGAACGATGTTCTCTCCTGTATGCTAAGTATTACAGAATCCTAGTTTCATGGGAAAGAGTTGAGCAAAACGAGGGAAAATTAATAAATTGTCTGAAACAGTATTTTAACAGTAGACAAACGCGAGGTAAAATGGATATAATGTGTGTCAAAATATCGTATTAGATATGTACGTACCAAAATATTACTACTAAAAGTAGGAAATAATGTATACTCAGAATAATTTAATAAGGACATATTTTAAAAAAAAATGTCAATGTGCAATGGAACAGTTTTTTATAAAGAAGATGTTGAATTTGGAAAATTGAAGTTTTAGCTTTGAGGAATGAGAAAGAGGTTCGCGTTGGAATATACAGTTTGTAATGAAGTAGGAGATAATTCGATTTGGATGGTGCTTTAAGCGTGTTGATTGGGAAAGCAGAAGTAAAAGTAAGTTTTTCGACGAGCAGTTAGTTTGATCACCTAAGTGTTGTTGAAATTCTTATATACTGAAGTTTTTCTAAAATCTTGAGATGTACGGAATTTTGGAAGACGAATGAATGGGTTAAAAAGAGAAGTTTCATGGAAATGACGACATACCTTTCATATTGGTCAGCGGTAACTCAAACGGCGCCGTTGAACAGATAGGTATGGTTTAGCGAGGTACACAAGGGTACAAGACAGGCAGGGATATCCTTGAGGTCTGAGCATGATTAATCGTGACGATCCTTGGACACAGGGTGAGTGTTAATAGAAGGACGTGTTAAAAGAACTGCCTGAATGAAAGTATAATGTTTGTGCGCGTACGCAATGAATAATATCTTGTACTCTGAACTGTTATTAAATATTATAAAAAGGTTGGCTGACCAATTATGAAAAGTGTTGTGTACCTAGCCAGTAAAGTGATGCCAAAGTTGCACACTAAACTCTACGATTTGCATAAATCAAGATTCTTTATGACGAAGGCACGCATAGACGTAGCGTTACGAGACTTGATTGTTTAAGCAAAATTTATAATAAAGTAGAGTAGGACGATTGAAAAAAAAATGAGCTCAATAATCAAATAAACAGTGTAGACTAATAATCAAACAAGGATACGACGATACTTGCAAGTAAAAGACGAATAACTAGGACAAAATATAAAGAGTAACAAGGAGGATAGAGAAAAAAAAGTAGGTATTTACATAGTACCTAGTAGAATCAAATTCAATTGTGACAAACTTATAAAATAACTGCCAGATATTTTTTTAATAATGTGAATATTTTACGGGATATGTAATTAGAAAAATTAACAGTAAGTTTCTAGGTTAGAATGTTTTTTATTATAAGGGGCTCACTTTTTGCACCACTGTACCAATTAAGCTAAGTAGGTACTTATAATAACAAGTTTAATTTAGAGAATTGTTTAATATTAAGTAGAATATCACCAATATTTAGTATCGAATTTTTTCCTGATTAAATTAAAGGACCTAGATTTTTTTATAAATAATATATAGATTTTCTTGCTATAATTATAATTTTGCTAGTTAGGTTTTGTCATGTGATATTAAGATGTTTATGGGTTTTGTTTAACATGTGAATTAAAGATTATCTAGATCATAAGAAAATAAAATGTATTGCGAGGAGTGTTCTTTTCAGGGGAGGGAACCCCCTACCTTTTCAGGGGAGGTGTGATAGGCAAACAGTCTCATCTACACGTATGTAGATAGATGTGTAAAACAAGATAAAGTGCCTATCTATCCGATAAGGGATTTCCTCTCTTAACACGTAAAGCACGTAGACTAATAATATATATAGTTAAGTATTGTAAGATATAGAGAGAAATACAATAGAGAGATGAGGTTAGACAGGAGTCGATATTATAGAGTTTGTGATATTTACATAAACTATGTAAAGTAGTACCGAGTTTCCGTTCCACCTACCACCCCCACGCTGCGCATACTACACGCGCACAAGGGCGGTGAGGCAAAAGCGAATTGCCCAATCAGCCAAACATTAATAAAGTAGTAAACAGAATAATTATATCAATTCAATACAAACAAAATGATATTTTATTTAGAAAACTTTATAATTTATTAAAATTAATTGTTTTCTATAAGTACCACTTGGTCTTTAAAATAGAGGCTAAAATAAAAATATTACTTCTTGTCTATTATATCTAGCGCTAGAATGACAGTTGACAGCACACAACATCTACAATTTAGGTGTTCAAGTACCATTTTGATTACTCGTTGCGCTGTCAACTACTTATTTTTCTTTTCTGTGGGCATTAGTTACAGCAGAGTAGAACGAGTAAGCTCACTGCTCACAAACGTTCATCGCGTGGCTTACATGTGTGCCTGCCGGTACGCATGCCCTCACGCTCATGCGTTTGCGTTAAAATAAGATGGAATTAAGGAGACTTTAGACCGGGCCACGCCAGCCAGTGCCAAATAGTATAATAATAAATATGTCAGGTAAATGGAGCCATCTCGCGTGAAAACTCGGATACACATTAACTCAAGCGCCCCAAGCGGTTTTTGGGTGTACTAATTGCTCTATATGCTTATATACATACCTATAGCGCGTCTATAGCAAAAATATTAGTTTTAATTCTTTTGTACTATTTGGGCCTATTTTCATTTTGCTGTTATTTATTTTTATTTCGTCCGATTTGGGAGAAAATTGGTGCTTAAATAGAGTCCATCATTCTGTATACGAAAAACATAATTACCCGATGTGTCCTACAAAACTTGTATGAAAACCTCCATTGAGTTCAGAATGATGGACTCTATGTAAGTACCAGTTTTCACCAAAATCGGACGAAATAAAAAAAAACTACAAAAAAATAAAAATTGACCCATCTACCGCCCTATTTTAATCTTCCCGTGGTAATTTCTCCGTTAAAGTTGAAAAAATAGTTATAAATCCAATGATGATTTAACAATGGTTTATAACCATTTTTTAATGACGAGGAAATTGATACGGGAAGATAAAAATACCACAGTAGATAGTAAATTTATGATATGAAAGTAATAATATGATGTTTCGTTAATATTTATTTATTTACAAATTAATAAACATATTCCCTCCAAACTTTATTTATAATATTAGTATGGATATGGAAGTATGGATGGATATGGATCGTATGGATATAAGTTTCAGGCATTCTATAATAGTCCGCAGCGTTGACACAGCATTTGCAATATTGAAATAACCTGTCATTTGCAATATTTAGATAACACTAACTTGCCAGCAGGTGGAATGTGTGCTCGTTTGGTTATTCTATTCCATTAAAGAAACCTGCGTTGTGAAGTGAATGGGAGTGTATCATGAATAAAAATAATACTTACCTAATTCGGCGCATCCAAAAACACACTATCGTTTTCTGCCCGGCATTTTCACAAAAGTTAACAAGAAAGCAACAAACAAAAAACTTTATCGAAAACAACAACAACTAATATAACTGTAACAAAATTAACAAGGAATGACAGAAAACAAAATTAACACGATTACTTTAAATACGCAGTGCGGATTGCAAAGAGTATAATAATATGTCAAACAGATAGATCATGCTATGGTATCTCAAAGGTCGGCCTACAAAATTGTTTACAGTGCCCTCTTTTTCATTTATACGAGAATAAAAACATATTATAAAAGGTTTTTGTAACATGAACTAGATAGCGCTGTACAACATTTCGGCCAGTGTGGCTGTATGAAAATATATGGGTATTTTAGTGAAACATATAATAATATTTCTTTATTATTTATTTCCTGATATTTATTATTTAGTTTTCGATATCCTATAGTTTTCGATTTGTTGCTACTCTGTATTAAAAAAACATTACATTCGAACACTTCATTGTAACAAACGCAGAAACTGTAATTGAATATGAGTAGAAATCAGTGGTTCCTTTGGCAACACTTCGAAATGATTCGAATACCCGGCTACTGGCACTCAAATTTGAATCTGTTGTCATCTGTCGGTCCATATGTCAGTCCGTCATATTGTAATTCATTCATTTCAGTTATACACATTCTCATCTATGAGATAGATTTCAAAAATAAATGTCAAGCGACACCATTCCGATTTAACGTTTCTTATCACGGAACGAATTGCGACGATCAATGGATTAACTTGTGTTGGGATAAGGGGAAATGAAACCTGCTGGAAACAGAATACGCAAATAATGATACCGCAATATCGTCAGGGGGCAGCACTTTCTACGTAAAACTTAACTCTATTCTAAGTATCTTGCGCCTGGCCAGTGCCGCCGCCACCGCTGCCGCGGTACGGTAGTGTAACGATCAAATGTGCACATTATTTTTTTTTCGTATAATAATATTTTTCCACCCTTAATCTCATAAAACAGATTTGAACATCAAACTATAGTTACTAGATAAAAATACCTAATTCTTATAGGTATACTACCTAAACTACAAAAGTAAACAAATCGTTAAATCATAAATGCCTACATACCTATTTTTAAATGTCCAATATGTCCACATAGTCTAACATGTGACAGAAGTACCACTTTTACAGGTAGTCTAATTTGTCAAGGATTTTTAGTATAAATAGGGAACATTTGAGGAGTTGGGAATCACTTTTTACTTGATCGTCGAACGAGTAACATAGTCTCTGGCATTTTGAGGTAGTAAACAATTATAAGGGGAATTTCTGTCGGATTTATGTTTCATTATTAAATTAATTTTGTTTGGGGATTTTTGTGTTTTAAGCTAGAAAGCAAATTTTATGCCAGAATGATGTTTTGGTACATGGTTATCAAATAAAATGTTCTTATCTGTAACAGTGATAAACGAGGACATTTTAGACTCGCAGTAATTTATCCAGATTAGGCAGTCTGGACACTAGCCATTTATAAGTGCAGTGATTTGCCTACAAGATTCATTGATCAGGTTGGAGGAAGAGGGGACCTTACGGAGGACATGTGGGATTTCCACACCCTTGGATACCAGCTATGGTTTTTGAATCTTGGTCTCCCGTTAAATTTATGTATATATAACCATAATACTACACGGATAGGGCCAATGTCTTACTTGAACGCACCTTGGAGTTTCATTATCCGCGTCAGGGGGAGACAATTACACGAGTATTAGACACAAATATCGACTTACTCATCGAACGCATTTAGAAGCTTAATTAGGGTCCCATACACCACTTTACACGATTAAATGTAAATGTGAGGAATTTCCTCTAGTATTGCTCACAGTAGAATAGGCTATTTTGGGGTAGAGATAGGCACACACATTACTTATTTTGGGAATAAGGGTTTTCATTAAACTTATTACTTAACCTCCGAATATTCGGTCATTTTCATTAACCAAACCTAATACTTTATTTTAAACATTGATCTAATATCATTTATGTAACTGTATTCTCTCTGTGTTTAATTTAAAACCGTTTAAAATTATTCTTCACAAAAATATTAAAGACATGAATCTACTGTTAAAATATAGTCTGTGACAAGTTACTAAATACAAACTTACACCATCTTTAGGTAGTTTTATCAAATCAAAATCAAGATTAAAAGTAGGAGATTAAATTCATATTATTATCAAAATCTTTAGACTTATATAAATAGAAATGTACCTGATAGACAGAATCTTATAATTCTTTAGTCGAATAATATAAGATTGGAAAATAAGAAATTTGGTAGAAAAATACGCTGTTCAAAGACATCACTCACAGAATTAGTAGATTTTGGGAGTTTTCATTTTTCAACAAAGAAAGTCATGATTACATGCTTTTTTGTAAATTAATGTATTTTTGAGATAATGTGCGATTCGATGAAGGAATCTGTTTTAAAAGTAGTGTGATTATTTGTGTAAGAAAGGGCAAATACTCATTCCATTGATATTGTGGATCAGACCTATGTTTCGCTAAGAATGGCCGGGATATGAATCGTCAAACAAAGAGACTTGACGAATCCTGTATAACATCTTGTTTGATTAACATTCATAAGGAAATAATGTACAAAAGGTTTTGTAGATTCCTTGTCGAAGCGTACTGAGGAAAATAACAAGTAATCAGTGCACATGTGTTCATGAGAAGGAATGACATTTATTTATCGTCTACGAATGGCGTATGATTTTCAAATACGAAAGGATAAGTAGTTTTCAGGGTTTGTTAAGGAATAAAAGTGTTCACTTAATCCATAAATAAGAGAGGAATGTCGTGATTAGAAATACGAAGTTGTGTTGCATTGATTAATGTTTTATTGTGCAATTTGGTAATGGAACCTGTTTTGCAATAGAGATGAGGTTAGTCTAAAGGAATGGACGAAATCTCAAATTATAAATGTATTATTGAACATCCCTAACATTTTGCTAAGAATGGCCTAAGATCTATCTTCTAGAAGAGAACTAGATGGGATCTTTGAACGGTGTCTAGTGTGATCAATAATCATGGTTAATTAAAGTAACTACGAAAGGTCTCCTTGTCAAAGAGTACAGTGAAATAATAAGTACATGTTTTAACATCAATTATATGAGAAACATAATAATTGCAAATAAGAATATATAGTTTATTGAAGTATTTATCAGAACTCAAATCGTTCACTCTATCCTTTATACAAGAAGGATTTATATTGATAATTGAAGGAAATCAATATTAGCATACCCGTGAGAAGTGTGTATGTGTACAGACCAGTAAAAATATAGTTATATGTTTATAGAACATAGCAGTGAACATATAATTCATTTAAGGAAATAATATTTATCGTCTATGTATGGCGCATGATTTCAGATATGAAATAATAAGTTTTCTAGGTATATAAAAGAATAGAAGAGTTCACTTAATCCATAAATGAGAGGATTTGTGTTGATTTTAACGTAGAGAACGTTTTCTTTCAAAATATCAAAGAAATTGAGAAAATGGCAAATTCAAGAAACAATTCTTGAAAACAGGTGCCATAAAACCTGTAAAAAGATCTGACTTGGTGTTCATTCGGTATCCGGGGAATATGACCTTTTTTATGGCTTGTAAAATTAAGAAGTAACATAGAAATTGAATCCAGGAAAGGATTTTAAACAATATTTTGATTCCAAGTATGGAAATCTCTTGTATCCGATAAGCATGAAGGAAGCCTATTCTGTACACGAACGCCCTCAGTCCGGTAGCTGATATTAACTATAACAAAGTTATACTGTTTGGGAAAATAAGGAGATGATTCTAGCGGTTCAATATTATCTCATGAAGTGACATAGTTAGTCAACCATTTTTCATATATTAAAATTTAGTTGACAACTCCCTCTAATAATCATTTGACACAAAAATCTATCTATAATGGCATAGAAGATACTCATAGAAGTTATCCTAGCATAACTAGAGCTTAAGTTCAACTAAGTATGAGTATCATGCCAGCGCAGTTGATATTTTGAATCTGTACCGATCTCCAAAATTGTATTCGAGCTGACTACTTCTAATTATCTCTTGATATTTCATAATGAATTATATATGTTAGTGTTCTAGTTTCCACAATAGTTTGACATTTCAGAATAAAGAGTAATTTTGCTAAATAAATTCTTCCATCATCTCCTTATAAATCTTAAGTGTTACTTTTTTAATCAGATCTTTTTAAGGGTTAATACTCCTTATTGTTGACTTTCTCGTTGATTGAGGGAGCTCTTTACTATTCTACTGATTGAATTCTCTAATCAATGGATAAAAAGACTAGTTATACAAAAATTGCATAAATAATAATAGGATAGAGTAGTTAGATCTCAAAATCATATAAATAATTGTAACTGTCAGGTATATCATAATTTAATGAACAAAGTATGCAATTAGAGTATGTTTTAGGACAGGAAAGTAGGATAAAGATAAGTCAGGATATAAGAGTAGTATTTATTAACATCAGTAAAAGATAGGTTTATTTTAATTAAAAATATACTGAGCGATCATAATGGTTCTTCCATAAAAGAACTTCAGGTTACTATGCAACATAGAGTCCTACTAAACTAGACGAATCACAACGGGTTTTCCGATCACTTTTATGGCCAATATTATTATAATAGCGTAATTCAAATTCAGATGCACATTATTAAGGTAGAAAGCAGTACAAGATAGTTGGTGTAATAATAAGATTTAAACCATGTTCATGTAGGTGTATTCTGTTAGGTGTATTTGAGGTAGTGGAGTGTGGTATTAGGAGTCTCATTAGGCATTACAGTTGATTCCGCACACAGGATTAATAGGGCACATTAGAAGTTACATTTGGTTTCGAGACCAATGAGCTTCTTTAGGATTTTATTAAGTTCATTACATTTGGGTCCGTGACTAAGGATCTTCGTAGAGTTAGTTACATTTGGTCCCGTGACCATGGATAGTTCATTAGGATTTTCGTTAAGTTAGTTACATTTGGAGCCGTGACCGTGGATTCTGCTAAATATAGCTGATAGTTATATTTGGCATGCCGTTATTAAAATTTCTTATCTTGTCTTGGTTTATTATTAGGTGTTATTAAACTCAGGTTTAATGATCATCAATGTCTTGTACTGTAAGGTGAATTTCTTAATTTTATTTGGTTCTTATATTAGTTTAATCTCTTGTTTCTTGTTAGAAAGGTTTCTTGTGACAGTGTTTCATATGCTCAGTTTGGTTTTCTTATGTGCATTTGGACTGTGAATTACGTTGCGAAGCCCTCTTTGGGTTACATTTGTTGCTTGTGAAAATGGAGATGGGGATCCATTGTGTCGCAAAAGTATTTTTAAAAACACTTTAAGCATGTGTTATGTTTTCGCCATATCTCTGCACTATCTTTTCAATTACAGTCACATTTTACAGTAGTACTGCACTTTTAGTAGTTCATTTCGTCCAGACAGTAATAATTACCTGAAACAAAAGAATACAATTAGTTTTTCAATGATTTTTATCTTAAATCAATATTCTGTCTTGTATTGATCGACATGACATGACAGGTATTGACAAAAAGAATTATATAGATATAGTTCATGAATAGAGTAAATACCGTTTAAGCTATAGTTTTTGTTGTCAAATTATCTTGTAGATTTTAAAATTTAATATACTTAAGTAGTCAATAGATAATGAGTCTGTCTTACTTTCATAATATAATTTAATAAATTTTAATAATTAACGATTAGTAATTATTAAACAATGTGGTACTTACCGATTTTATAGATTTTGATAGTCAACGATACGTATAGACGAGTCTTAAAAATAAAATAAAATAAAAGGTTGTTATTGATTTTACAACAAATAAAAGAGAAATATATTTAGACATACATGTAACATTATTTAGAAATAGAAACGATATATTTATTTAGTTTATAAATTTTCAACGAGTTATTAGTAATTCATGTTTGACGTTTGAAGACAGTTAAGCAGTTATGGAACGCAACCTAAGAAGTGGACATTTGTTTTGGGAACTCAAGATTTCTTTGATCGGTCGATATGTGCTTTATTTTTAGGAATAATGATAACGAATGATACAAAATACTAGTTATAATAAGTATATGATTAAAAATCAGAATAATAACGAAATTGTAGGGTACGATAATTCGTAGGTTGTGTTCACAGAGCATTGGTTAGCATAAAGGTTAGAATAATAATCAGTCGTGATAATTAAGATCAGTGTTTGGATATAACAGAACTTGTAGAAGAAATTAAAATGGTATTTAAGAACTCAAAGACTGGGGGGGCGCAGTCATCAACATCATCATCATAGCAACAAAATTTCACTGCACAGTTCGTAGACACGTGTACAGATATTGTGTACATTTCAAAGAATAAATCTAGGTTTCTGTTAGAAATAGTATTTGTGACAAGCTCTTATTACTGGTTGGGCTTTTCGTTGAACATTGCGTTGTTTTGTTACAGAGTTCCTTTAACCATCTTCTAATTCCATCATCAGATCAGCTCAATGGTATCATGAGATTGTATAGTATCTTAAGTCACATGGGTATGCTGAATTTTGGTTTAGTCGAGGCCTGACAGTGGGTCTTGTGAAATTTGCCCGAATAAACATACAAGCATTACAGGATAAATAATGGCTTGTTAAAAAGGATTTTAATCAATATAGTATTATAAGACCAGGATATTTTATTTAATAAAGAAATAACAGAGTGTATTACTAATTCCATATATCGGGGGGCGTTCAATTCAATTATTTTTTATAAAACACAAAGATTATAATCATTAATATATATGACATTAAGTTATGACAAATAGCATTTAATAATATATTTTTCAGTAGCAGATACATTACGCGACAATGATTTTAGTATATAAAAATATTTTTTACCTTAGCGAGGCGCTTCGGATAGACAGAATAATTTTAGTTATGATTAAATAACCTAAGTAGTAGTTCTTTAAAGGTTATAAATATTAAAAACTAGTATCACATGAGATATAGGAAACCAGTTACATAAGTGTAAATTGACAAAGCCTTACATCTATGTTTGTTGTACATTCTGAAAACATAGGAATTCATAGTTTGAGTGCTTATTGTATAGAATTGTTTTGCATAGAGGATTGGAAGAATGTATTGGCTAGTGATGAGAACAGATTATGTGTCAGAATTTAATAGTTTTTAAAGACTTAAACGCTTGGGGGGCGGACATTCTGTCTTGAGCAAAAATATTTCATAAGTGTGCTTGGGTCAATGATGTGTGGTACAAGTATTCAGTAAAGAATTCAAAGAAGACAAAGAATGAAATTGAATAGAATCTAAATCAATATTGCATTTTAACAACAGGACGTTAGTTAAGAAATAGTAGAGAGCATTAGCAGTTTCATTGTTCCGGGGGCGGTCATCTTCAGATCTTATAAAAATAAAACCCAAGAGAATGTAATTTTTATACAGATATATTAATAAATAGTTTTAAGTAGTATATTTTATAGCAGGTAATACAGTATAAGACAGTAATACTCAAAAATAGTTTTTTAAATTTTTAATTCAGCTAGTCGGACCAGTCTGAGGCAGAGACATTCTGTAAGTATGTATGTAAAACCACTTTGTTGTACATATAAACAATAAAACTAAGACTGCAAAGTAATAAATATGTACAAAGGCGAACTTATCATCTTTAGGGATTTCTTCCAGTTAACCTTAGTTTGTAGACATTACATGTATGTTAGGACATTTATTATTATAAGATTATTCATAATAGATTCTTCTTCAATCATTTGTTTAATATTACTTAAGTAATTCAGTAATAGATGGGTCAGTTTCAATGGGCAGTAACTGAGTTTGTGTGCAACGGTGAGGTGGTAATTTTGCCAATCGGAAAAATTAGAATTAAAAAGTGTAGAATATAATAACATCATCATCATATAAGATTGGAAGATCTTGCAGTATATTTGTACAAGTTGTATCAGTGATAACATAATAATGGAGAACTGTATGTATGCCTGTGTATACAACTGCAGCAACAAGGGCTGCGCCACCATTAAAAAGGTTTTGAAATTTGTTTGCTGTTAGAATGCATAGTTGTATGAATAGAATAATATTTATATTGCCATAAGTAATGACACAGTAGTTTGAGAAATATCATAATAAAAAAAGTAACTTTTAATGTAGTGATAGCTAGGTTATGCTGATCAGTAGTTTAGTGCTTATGTCTTGCATGGTTATTGTAAGAAGATTTATAAAATTGAATCTCACCTGATTTATACATTGTGTTATGTATATAACTAGTAGTAGTGTAGTAGATTTAGCGCTTCAGTGATTTGTGGGTTCAGGTGATTTCAAAGTAGTGCTATGATTCAATTGCATCCATTTTCAGTTATATGCCTCATTTTGTTCTTAGAATATATGTAATGTAGTCCTTATAGCATGGAGTTTAGCGGTTTGCGTTGATCTGGAAAGAAAACATAAGTCATAATTTGCAGATTTCACGTACATTGTATAAAATGCATGCAAAGCATAAAAACATAGAAAATATTTACCTTCTATTATTGTAGATTCATAATTATAATAATTGTTTTGATTAATGTACAATTTCTTTGATATTTTGCCATTCATTATAATTTCAAATTCCTATATGGAATATTTTTAGTCACTTTCACTCTATTCACATATAATTTAGACAGGTAGCGAGTTATTGTCAGTTTATAAATAAATTTAAATAAAATAGAATAAATAAAAAAAAAAACATTACGTAATATCATAAAAAAATACTTACACATTCGCTATTGGAAAACAAATTAAATTTTTCAACTGTTAACTTAGTGATGACATCTAGTGACGGGAGGCGGAATTACGTTGATGAAGGGCATATGACACTTTTGAAGCAAAAATTAGCGATAAGAGTTCAGTTATGCTATTTGACGATAGATAACTCTTAATGTATCGATTGAAAGAAGTCTTCGAAACGGAAAATGTGACAAACAGGTTTAAAACGTAGAAATTAAATGAGAATATTTAATAATCAATACCAAATCATAATTTTAAACATAAGTTAATGTAAAATCTTTAGTCTCTAAATTAGTTTTTTTGTAACGCGACATCTACGTTCTGGGAGACTACTTATGTCTATTATGGTACTTAACTATGATGAGACATCTGGTGGGCAATAGTTATACTATTTATAAGTCAAAGGACCATAGAAGATTTCAGAATTTTGCTTTACAAAAACGGAAAAAGGTGGCGATAGTAGTTATGATTAGTTTAAATATTAAAAGTTTGCGTTGTTTCTCTTAGTTAAATGTCACGTGTTGGTGTGGTTGTAGTTAGATTATTTGAAGCGATTTATAATAAAAATTAGGAAACAAAACTTAATAAGATTAACTTGAATAAGTGTTGATTAAAATTAAAAGTTAACATCGATAACTCGATCTTTTTGATAGTGTGATTTATACAGGGTGTCAAATAAATAAGTGTCAATTTGAAGTATATAAGGTGGTCTAAGATGCGATATGTGTGAGGTGGATTGATTTTCTTTATTTTATAAAACTATAAAAAGGGGAAGTTGGGGTAAAATATATAAAAAAATATATATTTTATAATGACGAAATAATAAGGATATTGATTGCAAATTGGATAGTGACCATCTTACAGGGCCGTTGCGAAATAATGAATGCTGAAGCATGGAACATGTATGAAACAGGAATGAAATTATTATAAGGGATGTATGATTGTGTGAATAGTAAGAAAGGGACGTATGAGATGATTTGAGTAAAAGAGTAAATTAGGGTTCTTTGAGTTGGGCATTGTCTGAATGTAGTCAAACTAAGTTCGAAGGTATTCGGATCCGCCAAGGGGGGGTTTATTAATCTTTGAAGATACGTTGGGGGTAATCTTTAAAGGTTTCAATTATTTCTTACATTCTTAGAAGTTAGGATTAGTAAATCGATGTTTCGATTTTGACCCATGTCATAGGGTAGTTTGTGAGAAATAATACTCTACAGGTATTCAAGACTAACGACAAAAAAGTATACACACCCATGTTAACGAATGGTTTAGGCCAAATATCATGATTTAATTAAGATAAAATTTATGTATTGATTTGTCCAAGAAGGAAAACCAAATAATTAATACATTATAAAGTAATTAAAATATTACATCCTAAATTTATTTGCGTATGAGCAAAGTTAATATGATCGTTTTAATATAAAATCTTACAAGTAAGTCTATAGTCATACAAAAAAAGAAGCATTGGCAGAATGTAAGGAAACAACAATCTAACTCTACAATTATTGATATGCATGATATATGATATGGTTCATGTCAATAACTATTAAGAACAGGTATAATATAAGGTCTTAAATTCGATATGTTACATTGTGTCAATTATTCTTCATTACACACACAGTTGTATGTTTGTAGATCTGAAATTGGCCAATCTATTCTTGACGTGAGACATGCACCAGATGACGAAAGTTTCAAGTGAGATGGAGAAGGATTTGGAGTCGGAATTAGTTATTGAGGAGTGAACGCTTAGTATTTATGCCAAAGGATTTTGCTATGTTGTTTGGGGAGAGTTTTGTCAATTCGTCGAAAAGTTCGAACAACGTGAGCTTGCATTCGCCGACTGTACAATGTAGTCAATGAATGAGGTGTCTAGGCAAAAGTCGAATCATTAGGATTTGTTTAATTCACAACTAAGCACTTCTTACAACTTAGTAAGTCTTGAAAAACGGTAGTCATGACTCAATGATGATATTTTATGGTCTGATTCCTGATTTTATACACGGGTGACTTTCTGAGTTCTGGTTTAAAAACACACACATATAGGATTCGAATATTGACGAATTTAGGAAATCTTAAAATTATTGGGTATGTAAAAATATTTAATAATAAAAAAAAAAATCTTTTCTTTCATTTATTGGGAATGCAAAGTTTTACGCTATGTTGACGATGTCAATCCACTTCAAACTTTTGCATTGGGGCGAATTGTAACGATCAAATGTGCACATTATTTTTTTTTCGTATAATAATATTTTTCCACCCTTAATCTCATAAAACAGATTTGAACATCAAACTATAGTTACTAGATAAAAATACCTAATTCTTATAGGTATACTACCTAAACTACAAAAGTAAACAAATCGTTAAATCATAAATGCCTACATACCTATTTTTAAATGTCCAATATGTCCACATAGTCTAACATGTGACAGAAGTACCACTTTTACAGGTAGTCTAATTTGTCAAGGATTTTTAGTATAAATAGGGAACATTTGAGGAGTTGGGAATCACTTTTTACTTGATCGTCGAACGAGTAACATAGTCTCTGGCATTTTGAGGTAGTAAACAATTATAAGGGGAATTTCTGTCGGATTTATGTTTCATTATTAAATTAATTTTGTTTGGGGATTTTTGTGTTTTAAGCTAGAAAGCAAATTTTATGCCAGAATGATGTTTTGGTACATGGTTATCAAATAAAATGTTCTTATCTGTAACAGTGATAAACGAGGACATTTTAGACTCGCAGTAATTTATCCAGATTAGGCAGTCTGGACACTAGCCATTTATAAGTGCAGTGATTTGCCTACAAGATTCATTGATCAGGTTGGAGGAAGAGGGGACCTTACGGAGGACATGTGGGATTTCCACACCCTTGGATACCAGCTATGGTTTTTGAATCTTGGTCTCCCGTTAAATTTATGTATATATAACCATAATACTACACGGATAGGGCCAATGTCTTACTTGAACGCACCTTGGAGTTTCATTATCCGCGTCAGGGGGAGACAATTACACGAGTATTAGACACAAATATCGACTTACTCATCGAACGCATTTAGAAGCTTAATTAGGGTCCCATACACCACTTTACACGATTAAATGTAAATGTGAGGAATTTCCTCTAGTATTGCTCACAGTAGAATAGGCTATTTTGGGGTAGAGATAGGCACACACATTACTTATTTTGGGAATAAGGGTTTTCATTAAACTTATTACTTAACCTCCGAATATTCGGTCATTTTCATTAACCAAACCTAATACTTTATTTTAAACATTGATCTAATATCATTTATGTAACTGTATTCTCTCTGTGTTTAATTTAAAACCGTTTAAAATTATTCTTCACAAAAATATTAAAGACATGAATCTACTGTTAAAATATAGTCTGTGACAAGTTACTAAATACAAACTTACACCATCTTTAGGTAGTTTTATCAAATCAAAATCAAGATTAAAAGTAGGAGATTAAATTCATATTATTATCAAAATCTTTAGACTTATATAAATAGAAATGTACCTGATAGACAGAATCTTATAATTCTTTAGTCGAATAATATAAGATTGGAAAATAAGAAATTTGGTAGAAAAATACGCTGTTCAAAGACATCACTCACAGAATTAGTAGATTTTGGGAGTTTTCATTTTTCAACAAAGAAAGTCATGATTACATGCTTTTTTGTAAATTAATGTATTTTTGAGATAATGTGCGATTCGATGAAGGAATCTGTTTTAAAAGTAGTGTGATTATTTGTGTAAGAAAGGGCAAATACTCATTCCATTGATATTGTGGATCAGACCTATGTTTCGCTAAGAATGGCCGGGATATGAATCGTCAAACAAAGAGACTTGACGAATCCTGTATAACATCTTGTTTGATTAACATTCATAAGGAAATAATGTACAAAAGGTTTTGTAGATTCCTTGTCGAAGCGTACTGAGGAAAATAACAAGTAATCAGTGCACATGTGTTCATGAGAAGGAATGACATTTATTTATCGTCTACGAATGGCGTATGATTTTCAAATACGAAAGGATAAGTAGTTTTCAGGGTTTGTTAAGGAATAAAAGTGTTCACTTAATCCATAAATAAGAGAGGAATGTCGTGATTAGAAATACGAAGTTGTGTTGCATTGATTAATGTTTTATTGTGCAATTTGGTAATGGAACCTGTTTTGCAATAGAGATGAGGTTAGTCTAAAGGAATGGACGAAATCTCAAATTATAAATGTATTATTGAACATCCCTAACATTTTGCTAAGAATGGCCTAAGATCTATCTTCTAGAAGAGAACTAGATGGGATCTTTGAACGGTGTCTAGTGTGATCAATAATCATGGTTAATTAAAGTAACTACGAAAGGTCTCCTTGTCAAAGAGTACAGTGAAATAATAAGTACATGTTTTAACATCAATTATATGAGAAACATAATAATTGCAAATAAGAATATATAGTTTATTGAAGTATTTATCAGAACTCAAATCGTTCACTCTATCCTTTATACAAGAAGGATTTATATTGATAATTGAAGGAAATCAATATTAGCATACCCGTGAGAAGTGTGTATGTGTACAGACCAGTAAAAATATAGTTATATGTTTATAGAACATAGCAGTGAACATATAATTCATTTAAGGAAATAATATTTATCGTCTATGTATGGCGCATGATTTCAGATATGAAATAATAAGTTTTCTAGGTATATAAAAGAATAGAAGAGTTCACTTAATCCATAAATGAGAGGATTTGTGTTGATTTTAACGTAGAGAACGTTTTCTTTCAAAATATCAAAGAAATTGAGAAAATGGCAAATTCAAGAAACAATTCTTGAAAACAGGTGCCATAAAACCTGTAAAAAGATCTGACTTGGTGTTCATTCGGTATCCGGGGAATATGACTTTTTTTATGGCTTGTAAAATTAAGAAGTAACATAGAAATTGAATCCAGGAAAGGATTTTAAACAATATTTTGATTCCAAGTATGGAAATCTCTTGTATCCGATAAGCATGAAGGAAGCCTATTCTGTACACGAACGCCCTCAGTCCGGTAGCTGATATTAACTATAACAAAGTTATACTGTTTGGGAAAATAAGGAGATGATTCTAGCGGTTCAATATTATCTCATGAAGTGACATAGTTAGTCAACCATTTTTCATATATTAAAATTTAGTTGACAACTCCCTCTAATAATCATTTGACACAAAAATCTATCTATAATGGCATAGAAGATACTCATAGAAGTTATCCTAGCATAACTAGAGCTTAAGTTCAACTAAGTATGAGTATCATGCCAGCGCAGTTGATATTTTGAATCTGTACCGATCTCCAAAATTGTATTCGAGCTGACTACTTCTAATTATCTCTTGATATTTCATAATGAATTATATATGTTAGTGTTCTAGTTTCCACAATAGTTTGACATTTCAGAATAAAGAGTAATTTTGCTAAATAAATTCTTCCATCATCTCCTTATAAATCTTAAGTGTTACTTTTTTAATCAGATCTTTTTAAGGGTTAATACTCCTTATTGTTGACTTTCTCGTTGATTGAGGGAGCTCTTTACTATTCTACTGATTGAATTCTCTAATCAATGGATAAAAAGACTAGTTATACAAAAATTGCATAAATAATAATAGGATAGAGTAGTTAGATCTCAAAATCATATAAATAATTGTAACTGTCAGGTATATCATAATTTAATGAACAAAGTATGCAATTAGAGTATGTTTTAGGACAGGAAAGTAGGATAAAGATAAGTCAGGATATAAGAGTAGTATTTATTAACATCAGTAAAAGATAGGTTTATTTTAATTAAAAATATACTGAGCGATCATAATGGTTCTTCCATAAAAGAACTTCAGGTTACTATGCAACATAGAGTCCTACTAAACTAGACGAATCACAACGGGTTTTCCGATCACTTTTATGGCCAATATTATTATAATAGCGTAATTCAAATTCAGATGCACATTATTAAGGTAGAAAGCAGTACAAGATAGTTGGTGTAATAATAAGATTTAAACCATGTTCATGTAGGTGTATTCTGTTAGGTGTATTTGAGGTAGTGGAGTGTGGTATTAGGAGTCTCATTAGGCATTACAGTTGATTCCGCACACAGGATTAATAGGGCACATTAGAAGTTACATTTGGTTTCGAGACCAATGAGCTTCTTTAGGATTTTATTAAGTTCATTACATTTGGGTCCGTGACTAAGGATCTTCGTAGAGTTAGTTACATTTGGTCCCGTGACCATGGATAGTTCATTAGGATTTTCGTTAAGTTAGTTACAGTAGGTACGTTTTTTTCGTTCGCTCGCTAAAACCCGTAAAATCACAAAAACAGATCGCAATTTCCAAGGCCTGTAGCACAATACATTATCCGATTTTATAAAATATTAGGATCGGATCGGAAGGTATAGAACGGGTTGATGCCACCTTATTTTAACGCACACGCGTGAGCGTGAGGGCGTGCGTACCGGCACGCACGCATATAACCCGCGCGATGTACCTTTATGTGCAGTGAGCTTAGGGGCTATTCCGAAACCCGAAAAACAAAGTTCGTATGGCGGGATCTCGCTCACACAAACAAAGCTTAACATGAGAGCGAGAGGGATGGCATGTTACGAGCTTCGTATTTCGAGTCTCGGATTAATCCCTCTTACTCGTTCTACTCTGAGCAGGGTGTGTTCCAAAACGGATCGCATCTACGTCTCACATTATAATAAACCATCTTCGTTTTTTTTTCAGATCATGCCAAGCATGGGGCGTTCAGTATAAAGTGAGAATGAGATGCAAACTCTTTCAATATTAGGAAATTAAATACTGGCCGGTAATATAATCTATCTAGCTGATTGATATGAAAAATAGCTGACCGTCTTTTGTTTAAACAAAAAATAAGGTTATTTCTGTGCAATGCTAATGAGTACGTTAGCGAAAATGGAGAAAATTGAACTGTGCGCCGGATCAAATACATGTGTTTTGATTTTTTTATTACGGATAAAGACAATTTAGATTTGCGGGATACTCTAGGGTCCAATGCTCTTCTATATTCGACAGTCGCACGTTGGTGCGCCGAATTTACGCGTGCAAGAACATCAACCATGGACGACCCCCGCTCCGGAAGTTCGGACGCCCTATTACTGCATTATAACTGAAGAAATTGTGAAAATAGTCGTAAACTTAGTTTTGGTGGATCGTCGTGTAACATACGTTTCATTGCTGAAAATGTAAAGATTTCAAAGGGGAAGCGTGCATAATATTTTACATGAATGCTTGGGTATGAAAAAGGTGAAGAAAGAATGCTTACTGAGACGCAAAAACAAACTGTAGACGAGATTTGTCAAGAAGCTTTGGACCTGACACAGCAAGACTGAGAACTTTTTTGGCGCGAATTATAACAATGGACGAAACATGGCTCCATTATTACAACCCTGAAAGGAAACTGCAGTCTATGACATGGAAAAGGTCATCATGTCCATGTCCAACTCCGAAGTAGTTCAAGGTGGTCCCCTCTGCCGGTAAGGTCATGGGCTCTGTCTTTTGGGATGGTAAAGGGGTAGTAATGATTGAGTATCTCGAGCATAGAGCCACTATTACGGGCTCTTTAAATGCCAAACGAATAGCAACTTTGCGCAATAAGATCCGCGAAAACGGCGAGGTAAACTCTCGAAAGTTGGGCTGTTCCACCAGGACAATGCCCCGGCACACAAGTCCGCCGTTGCAATGATGCAATTCGTGATGCTGGGTTCGATATATAGATCTCGCCCCCAGTGATTTCTACCTATATCCGAGATTGAAATAATACCTGAGATGCCAGAAATTAGAAGACGACGTCGCGGCAGTCACTGCAGTGCAAGATTTTTGAAGTACTCAAGATGAGACCTTTTTAAAATGGAATTTTAAGCTTAGAAAAAAATAAACGGAGTGTATTATTCTAAGAGGTGACTATGAAGATAAAAGGAGACTATAATTGTAGCATTGGACGCCAACTTTCAACCAAGTTGGTGGAAATGGAAGATGGTGAATATGTTAATGGTTCAGCTGTTTGAAGAAGAAGATATATCACTCACCATGAAAGCGAAAATAAGGTTCACCATCCCAACCACCGTCCTCGCTCAAGTATTTAATCCCAAAGCAACTTCTTTATCAGAAAGATGTTATAGGAGCATCAGGAGCTGGATCATGAAATGGCTCCTAGGGAGGGCCCTCCTACACGCACCTTAAGCAATAATGGAGTGATTCATGTTCCAGATTATAATATATTTATGGACGTGGTTAAATGGTTGAAGCCAAAATTAACCAATCGAATCAGAGAAACCTCAGGGCTCAGTGGGAGTTCTGTGCCATCCATTCCTACTGCCACGCTTTTTAGTGTAATAATTTGCGAGTCGGCCAGCCCACAACGAACCTGTTAGTGTTGCTAATTAAACGCAAATAAGCACTTAAAATGGGTCGGTTCGCAGACGGTGTTACTGTTAGGATTTATCATAAAACAGGTTGACATTTATAACAA
This sequence comes from Hedya salicella, assembly GCA_905404275.2. Classification (NCBI taxonomy): domain Eukaryota; kingdom Metazoa; phylum Arthropoda; class Insecta; order Lepidoptera; family Tortricidae; genus Hedya; species Hedya salicella. The sequence goes on from FR990096.1 coordinate 42,113,621, forward strand.
TATGACGACTAAAATTATAGTTACTCGGAATTACTTGTATACAATCAGTACACTAGATGAGTCCATCAGCTAAATACGGTAGGAAACCCTCGCGAGTGCTGTTCCAGCTGTCCCAAACAAATGCGGCGGACGGAATTGTACAGGCTATTGAATTGGCTGTGGGCTCTCGTATTATGCTTCGGAGAAATATATCACTAACAGATGGCTTAGTGAAGGGGGCAATAGGTATTCTTAAAGGATTTAAATTAAATGGCCGGCACTAAGAAGAGACCAACTTGAGCCAGGTGAACTGCCTGTTGCCTGCTATGAATAGGAGTGCATCTCCAAGATGATGATGGATACATTTCCATAGCTCCAGTGATAGCGAGCAGCTACTCCTATCAAGGCAATCGCAGTTACGGTGACATCGAGAGGAGGATGTTGCCAGTCATATTGAGTTGGGCTATGACGGTACGCAAGTTGCAAGGATTTACACTCAGTTTCGCGGTAATCAACCTTCGGGCTAATTTTTTTGCAAAATTCCAATGTTATGTTGCCTAGAATCGAGTGAAATCCGTAGAAGGCATGGGGTATCATTAATAATCGCGGACAAATATTATACACATGGGTCAAACTGAGAACCTCCTTTTTTAAGTCGGTTAAAATACCAAAAACCTTCTAAGTGTAAAAAATACTTTTCAGACAAACGCGGGATAATCGTGGACAAACATACATACATACATACTACATTGTACATATAGACATACATACAGTTAAACTGAGAACCTCCTACTTTGAAGTCGGTTCAAAATGTGCTTATGGACTAATTCGACACTTTCTACTACACTACGTAATTCGCAAAAGTCATCATCATCATTTCAGCCACAGGACGTCCACTGCTGGATATAGGCCTCCTCAATAGATTTCCACATGGGCCGGATAGAAGCGACACGCATCCAGTGAATCCCCGCATCCCTAACCAGGTCGTCCGACCACCTTGCACCCGAGGTATGGAACTCTTAATTAAAAAAAAAGTAAAAACGCACTGGTTGAACCATGACTAAGGTTGTTAATAATTACGTCCTGCCATCTTGAATTTAAAATGTTTTGGTGTTCAAGTTCAAACAGGTAGCTAGCAAGTAGATTTTGGAATGTACAAGTTCCCAGTCACAGAATTAAGTTTTAATTTTGATATTTGTTAATATTTACTTCCAATCTGGTCAGATTGGAAAAATAATCGATTCGTCTGAAAGCTAAACCTTTTGACGTATTGACCAATTAAATCGTTTGTTATACCTGTGGTCGGCCAATAGAAACGCATACCGCTTTTACATCTGTGGAAACTTCATACGCCACTTTACTTTCTACAGTTGCCAGCCTTGCTCGCTCTATCATGGTCGGTATTGGTAGAAGTTGGTTGTGGTTGAACTAATACCAATTTACATTGCAGTCGAACTGCGGCCATCATGGATCGTAGTTGATTCAAAAGCTGTTATTGGCGGTCGCGTTTTTATTTTATAACAAAAATACTTTTCATCAGAAAAAATAAGTCAGGGACTGTGAATACCATATGACTTTATCATTTACATCAATTGCTATTGATGTAAACAAAGTAAATTTTATAAACTATGGCTGTGAGAAAGTGTTATTGTGTTGAACTGTCGCCCAGCAAAAAATCGATTTACGGATTAAGAATGAGCCAAATATTGTTAGTACTGGTACTCTCGAGTCTGATGGCGAGTTTTTGTGCTGCCGATACGGAGATATCATGCACAAATGTGCGTAGTATCTTTGAAAAGAAAGGAATGTTGTCAGGTGTGGACCTACAGGAGCAGCCTAACTCAGGTATGTGCACTGCACGTTGCATACGGGCCACACGCGTACGGCTAACTGAGATCTTAGTGATTGAAAAGATAACTGTAAACCAGATCATAATATAATTTAACTATTTTAATATGGAATAAGTTGATGTAAGTTTTTGTTGTTAGCAGCTTGATTTTTAATTACCTTTCATATAACATTAATTTAATTTCTAGAAGAGTATTCCAAACCTTTAGATATGTGGTTAAAATAGAACTGCATTTAACTAAATCTACTAAGTTGAATATACATTTTTAGTTAATGACAATGAACAGTTGTTGTTCTATATAAATATTTTTTAACAAGAATGTATGACTTTGCAAGATAGTAACGATACTACATATTGACATTGGTGTCATATAAACCTTTATCTCTGCATAACCTCTATAATCAGATTTTGTATAATTAATTCATTGTACATGAATAAGGGAATTGGACTATTTGGCCTGTCACAATAATCCCATCACATGAAGAAACTTTAATATATACTTGAATATGCACAGCTACTTCAGACACAGTCGAGAAAAAAGGCATGGGCTATACTCTAGCTTATTTTAAGGTATCATATAAATATCCTGGGATGCCCAGCTATCATTGTATAAAAAAGGGTTGTAATTTGTCCAACTGATTGACACGATGAGCCACAAAAGCACACAAACGTACAAAAAGGGTTGTATTTGTCCAGCTGATGGACACAATAAGCCACAAAAGCGTTGTATTTGTCCAGCTGATGAACACGATGAGCCACAAAAGGGTTGTATTTGTCCAGCTGATGAACACGATTAGCCGCAAAAGCACACAAACATGCAAGAAGGGTTGTATTTAGTCCACATGATTGACACAATTAGCCACAAAAGCACACAAACATGCAAAAAGGGTTGTAATTTGTCCACCTGATTGACACAATTAGCCACAAATGCACACAAACATGCAAAAAGGGTTGTAATTTGTCCACCTGATTGACACAATTAGCCACAAATGCACACAAATATGCAAAAAGGGTTGTAATTAGTCCACCTGATTGACACGGTCAGCCACAAAAGCACACAAACATGCAAAAAGGGTTGTAATTTGTCCACCTGATTGACACGGTGAGCCACAAAAGGGTTGTATTTGTCCAGCTGATGGACACAATAAGCCACAAAAGCGTTGTATTTGTCCAGCTGATGGACACAATGAGCCACAAAAGGGTTGTATTTGTCCAGCTGATGGACATGATGAGTCACAAAAAGGTTGTATTTGTCCAGCTGATGGACACAATGAGCCACAAAAGGGTTGTACTTGTCCAGCTGATGGACACAATGAGCCACAAAAGGGTTGTATTTGTCCAGCTGATGAACATGATGAGCCACAAAAGGGTTGTATTTGTCCAGCTGATGGACACAATGAGTCACAAAAGGGTTGTATTTGTCCAGCTGATGGACACAATGAGCCACAAAAGGGTTGTATTTGTCCAGCTGATGGACACAATGAGTCACAAAAGGGTTGTATTTGTCCAGCTGATGGACACAATGAGCCACAAAAGGGTTGTATTTGTCCAGCTGATGGACACAATGAGCCACAAAAGCACACAAACATGCAAAACTTAATATTTCTGATTCAGTGACCTTCAAATAGATTTTTTCACTTATATTTTTAATTACTGCAATGTACAGAAATTTCATATGTACAACTTGACAATAGTATAAATTACCAGTCTTAAGTATATATTGTCTATACTATTTGTCAGAGTCCACACACATCTATGTTATATATGTACTATACTAGCTTCGGTGCATATATTTTCGTCTAGTCAAGAGCACTTGTTTAGGTTTTCTCATTTGTAACGAAACAATGTTTTATATAAAAATTCATTACCATTGTTATAATAGTTCCATTTTGCATGAAAATATTTCACACTAACAAAATCAAAATATAAGGATACCACTTTTATGAGCAGAAGAAAATATTTGTTTCTAATTTCGTTTTTTCTTTCGAGTTTCAAATTATCTACTTAGTTTACAAAAACAACAGGCATTAAAAGGGCCTTTACTGAGGAAAGCGAAATGGAATAGCTGTATGCGGACTTGCTGACAGTTCTGCTTCAAGCCCAGGAATCAAGAAGTGCAGTTTGAGAGCACAATTTGACTTGGTCAATAGTTATAGACCCCTTTTTTCTACTATAAAAACAATGAAAATAAACTACATGAAACATTATTATTATTCATCCTATTACTTAGTGGGTTGATCTAAGCATGTAATATATATGAAAATAAATGTGATAGTTGTTTAGTACTGGACAAATTCTTCTGCATTGAGGCCAGTAATGGTAGGCTACACCTAAAATATTTACAAATTAATAGATTAGATTAGATTTATTTATTTCATTAATAATTATTAATTTGCTTAATGTCAAAGTTACATGTATTTAAATCATGATTGTCAACTTAAGTAAACTAATAACTAAATGAGAATATTAAGAATGTTAAATATTCCAAATGTTATAATGGTTATACAGTCGATCCTGAGTAAGTGAGAACTGGGTCAGAGAGAAAACTCTATTAATGAGAGGATTTCCTAGGTCCCATCATTTTGCCCTTCTAAAACCTCTATTAGTGAGAAATATAAAACCTGTATAACTGACAGTCATGTTTCATGTGTGAACCTCTTTAAGTGAGATTGCTACTTGCCTATACCTCTCATTCTTAAATTTCAAGGGACTCTTATTTCATTTGAATGATCAAATCTGTGTCTGTTGTTGTTTTCTATAGTTGTAGGAACTCAAATGACTGAGTATGTCTTTATTGTTCGTGGAATTCATATTATTCATAAAGCCAAATGTGCTTACCAACTTTTTTGACAAGCTTACTACAGTCAGTTCATAAAAGCAGTTGCGAAGAAAGGTCCTGTACTTCCTCATAATGTCTAAACGAAAACTTGATGTGGTCTTTAAGTGATAAAATAAAAATTGTGATTGCATTTGAATCTGGGAAATTACGAAATCAAATACAGAGTGAGTTTGGAGCAACAGAATCCACCTATTATAAAATTATAAAATCAAAAGAATTAATTAAGTCTCAAGGCCCTGAGGGACACGGAAATATTAAGAGAAGCCGGCTTTCTTAGTTTCCTGACGTTGAAAAGTGTCTGTTAGCATGGATAAAAACCTTTGATAAGAGCATTCCCATCTTGGAGTATTTAGTAAATGGAGACATTGGAGCCGCCTTCATGTCATGTCCCCTCTGCCAAAGACGTTAGTACAATGTTCCAACCGTTTTATAAAAACTACTTCATTCATCTATTATTGGCAGTCTTGTAATCCTTATTTACGCGTGACAAGCTCCTTCAAAATGCTTGCATGTGCTGTAATTATGGGTGCAAAAAGCGTTCAAATACATCAAGCATAAAAGGAAGGAATATCATTTCACATTATTGCTTTTATTATATCATATTACAACATATTAATACATAAAACGTTTTCAAGAAAATGAAGCATCTTGGTATCGATTATAAAATCTGTTTGAAAAATATCGCATACAATTCGTATTTCATTTTGACAGATTCGAGCAACCTCCGAGCCCGTATTTAAGATTAATAAGGTCTACTAGCCTTCAAATTTTGTATGAAATTACAAGCAAATATCAGTTTTAGCGAATTAAGTATGGGAGATAACATTTTCCAGTGTTTATGGTCAACGAGTAACGGAGGAAAAAAAATTACCTGTTTCAAAATTTTATTCTTATTCGTTTTATTTCATGAGTGTGAACTTTCGCGATAACCAAAGACAATATTACATGTACATGTGAATAGGTAAAATGTTTTGTCTCCTCTTTTCCAAGAACCATCCTCATATAAAGTTAGAGATATTCTATGTAAAATGTATATACTCGTAGTAGCACCTTATTTATATTGCAATAATTTACTTAACTTTGTAATCCAGTAGGATATTTTGATATATTTGTGAAAGTATTCCACGAGTATCAAGTTGCGCTATCTATGACGTCTAGAAAATTATATCGATACGATATTCTCCAGACACTTGAAAGCCCAATGAATCGGTTCGATTACGCCTACACCGATAGTTTGAAATTGTGTCCGCATATAGTTTTGACTGCATTAGTGTGATAATTTAACTTAGTTAATGTAACTTAACCACAAGAGGAAAAAATGCATTTGTAGTTAGATTGTTTATATGTGTGCTACCTCGCCCCCCTCGAAAAACGGCAGATTTTTTTGTTAGGAAATTTGTAGCGTTGCGTACTCAGTTACTAAATACTCCAAGATTCCCATAGATGGACTGCTGCTGCAATCCAGAACTTTCAGCTAGTAACGACTTTGTTGGAAGGTTTTAAAAAACGCAATGATAATAATTTTAAAAAAGCAAACATATACATGTTTTGATTGTAAAGACGTACATACATATTTACCATATTTTTATAGACCTCTATAAGTGAGGCAGATTCCTCCTGTAACTCTGTAAGCTAGAAACTCAGATTAGTGAGAAAAGGTAATATGAGAAAAACAGATTGCGGTCCCTTGACTGAGAGATCAAGGTTATCCAGGTTGTAATAAATTAAATGACGTTCTTTTTTCCAGTGGCAGTCTTAACTGTACAACTACAGGTTTTCTTATAATATGGCGACAAGTCTGAATTAGACAATAGGGATGGTGACTATACTCAAATAATAATAAAGTTTTGATGCGGAGTGGTAATTTTTATGTCGAAACTCCTGAAAAAAAGCTTTGAGTTTGATACCTTACTTACGTGTATCTTGATTTATGAGCCCCTAAAAATAGTTTTAAAGTATGAAAATATTAATAAATAATAATACCATTGAATAACCCATGAAATGTATGGTTACTTTTGTTATGAAACCGTTTCAATAAACGCCACTTTTAACATAGCTGCAGAACAAAGTTCTGAATTTCCCCATATAAGGTAGAAAGGTGTGACGTCACGCCGTACTACGGTTTAGTATGGAGCGTTTTTGGGAAAGACCACAAAAGGTGCGTCCACACTTGCATCATTTGCTCGTATCCGATCACCGTGCCGTGGCATGACTGCGTATCGCGCTGCTTGGACGCTCACTGTCGGTGCGGCGATCATGCCTTGCTTGTCCGATCTAAGTGTGTGATACGCGTAGCAGCATGTATTTCGAGCGATCGGATCGGCGCAACGTCCAAACGCGATCATGCCACTGAACGAAGATCTGATCGGGCAAATGCGGCGTGGCATGACGATGTGGCGGTATGATGGCAAAATCAAACAGAAAGAAGCTATGTGCGCAGGAAAGCCTCGCCCTGCGCATAATACTGCACACACCCTTTGTGTGGAAAAGCACAATACATTGAGACCAGTACTACTTAAGAGGTTGAAAATGAATGCCACCATCATGCCATTCATCAGCCACCTTGCGCCAGGAATGTTCGACTACAAATCGAGTTATTTTTGGGATTGTCTTCGATAAGCCTCAGAGAGAATCTTTTGCCTAATTTCTTCCTCGTAAGTAGTTTCTTTGACAGCGTTAGTTCAGTATATGCGGAGGATCGATGGATATTCGTATAAGATTTAGTTTGATGCAAATGTTTATGCGTTAAGTAATATCGTTCGACTCCCTGGTCTAAGTTGGGTGACTTGGGCGAAAGAGTGCACCCCAACTCCGCGTCACACGTCGAAGATTAAACCATCCTGTCAAGAAGTCAAGACGCGCTGTATTGTGCTGTACAGTCTCAACATAAAATATACCTATTGCATACCTGGCTATAAATTGACGCTGATGATGAAATATGTATGAGTGCGTTTCCAAATTATATGTTAAGTCAACATAATTATAATAGTGTGAGTAGGTAAGTCATTACTTCTATCTAGGTAGAGATAAAGATAACCTACTAGTATAAAGTTGTAAAAATAACGTGTTAGTAGGTACTTTGAAGATATTTTTAGACAAACCAACAAAAACACTTTCGCATTTATAATATTAGTAAGGAAAGGATACAGTAGCAGGTAAAAAAGAATAGGCATGTAATTGTCACATGTTACAATGTATTGTGTTGTTAATATCGAATTAATGATACCCTGCGAGTATTTATCATAAAGTTATGAGACTGAGGTTCAGTTTTTCACTATCAACTCACTCGCCATTAGACCAATATTTGGTATTGGGTACATAGAAGATCAACCAGTGGGTGGACTGGTTGACAGTCGACTAAGCAAATAAGCAAAGGTCGACAACCCTTGCTGCACCGACACCGAGGCACACACTACATTCCACGTCACTTATTAACGTTTATACGAGGGCAGCCTTTTTTAAATCATGTCGTTAAAATAAGTACCTACAGCTGTGTGCAATACAGGGTTTATGGCAGATCGTCTGCCAAATGACTAGGGTGGGAAGGTAGGGTCACTTGTAACATATTTTGGACCAATTAACACTCGTCCTGCCCACGGTGTTTTTTTAACAATTTTTTTAAATTTTATTGCGCCATTTGCCAAAAATTCTCATTTTTGCTTACTTATGTTTTTTTTAAACGTGACAGCTCAAAAGTGTTTATATTTTTCAAATTTCTAATGTATGCGTATCCTATTGAAAATTTATTTTCATTTAGAAAGGAAATTAAAAAAAAGTTATGAGCTGACAAAGTGTGAAGGACAGAAAATAAAAATCATCGAGCTCAACTTTATGGCTCAATTTTAAAAAAAGTTGAAACTCCTCAGATCTTCTAATATCACTAAAACTTCTTCCGTTCATGAATATTCTAACTGTATACCACATGACTAGAATCACTTTCAATATTCCGGCGAAAAAAGGTTTTTGTCTAAAATGGTGACGTAAATCACCTGGTACTTCTCTGAAACTACTTAAAAATAAGATTTGATAAAATAAATAAAAAACACTAAATGCACTAAATAAATCAAATCTATTCGACTAATCATAAAGAAATCATAAAAAGTCATCAATAATAATAAATAAACCTAAAATTAGTAATATTTTTATTTTATAATCCCTTATCCATATCCAATATGCAAGTTACGACCAAAAATAACCTAATTTATTTTTTCCTGATATTTTTGCATAATAATTTACCCAATTCAAAGTATTCTTACAGGCAATAAAATAAAACAAAAAGTTAACTGCGCAGGAAAACATTCCTTTCTCCAACTTGCTCGGAAATGTGCCCATTAATGTAGTAAAAACACACCGCGTTTAATTTAAAAAAAAAGCGGCATTACTTCCCGGACAGGCCCGGGAAATGTACATTATTGTGCAGGTTTTTACTTTTAATTTCATCCAAGACTTTGAAAATTCACCATACAGCCAATAGTAACGTACAAAAACCGAGATTTAAAAAAACTTGAATTGTTTTCTGCGTTTAGTTACTGCATGGTTAATGCCAATAATATTAGAAAAAAAAACAATAATTATTGTGTCCAAATCATAATACAGTTTATTTAGTCTTAATGATCTTCTGGAACTGATAAATATTTTGTACCAAAGGTATTTTTTAATGTTGTGCGTTTAGGAATTGCCGATTCAACTAAAAGTAATAATGTATATATTTATTTTAGCTATTCGTATGGGTTTTCTTTTTATTTATTTTCATTACTATATTTCATGTGGAACCAAATATACAATTCGGACCCAAAACTTTTAACTTCAATATACTTAAAAAAAATTAAGGCGGGAACGTGAATTTCATTTTGTCAAAGATTGTTTGTCGTGTGATTTTTACGAAAAAAAGTTACATAAACATGTGTCAACTTTCCTCGCATATTTGGAGAAAAGCAGTATACATGCCTCGGCAGGAATGTAATTTCGTGGATTCGTATCTATTGAAGGACTCGGCTACGCCTCGTCCTTCAAACTCGTACTCATCCTCGAAATTACTTTTCCCGGCCTCTGCAGTAATATACTATTTTAGTAAATTATCATGCAAAAATATAAGGAAAAAATAAATTAGGTTATTTTTGGTCGTAACTTGCATATTGGATATGGATAAGGGATTATAAAATAAAAATATTACTAATTTTAGGTTTATTTATTATTTTAGATGACTTTTTTTACGATTTCCTTATGATTAGTCGAATAGATTCGATTTATTTTGTGCATTTAGTGTTTATTTATATATTTTATCAAATCTTATTTATAAGTAGTTTCGAAGAGGTAGTACTAGGTGATTTTAGGCAAAAACCTTTTTTCGCCGGAAAATTGAAAGTGATTCTAGTCATGTCGTATACTGATAGAATAGTCATGAACTGAAGAAGTTTTAATGATATTGGAAGATCTGAGGAGATTCAACTTTTTTTTAAATTGTGCCACAAAGTTGAGCTCGATGATTTTTATTTTCTGTCCTGAATCACACTTTGTCAGCTCATAACTTTTTTTTTATTTGCTTTTTAAATAAAAATAAATTTTAAATAGGATACGCATACATTAGAGATTTGAAAAATACAAACATTTTTGTGCTGTCACGTTTAAAAAAAGATAATTAAGCAAAAATTAGAATTTTTGGCAAATGCCGTAAAAAAATTAACTAAAATAGTTTAAAAAACACCGTGGGCAAGACGAGTGTTAGTTGGTCCAAAATATGTTGCAAGTGACCCTACCTACCCCCCCCTAGTCTTTTGGTAGACGCTCTGCCATACACCCTATATAACAGCAGTATGTATGTACCAAGGTAAGTAGTTTTTATAATAAGGCAGATGCAATAAACTGCTCCTAAAGAGAATCTATGTACCCAAGGACTGTTTGTACTGGCTACTGAATCAATTAAAGGTGAGTCCACATTTGTATCATTTGCCCGATCAGATCTTCGTTCCGTGGCATGATCGCGTGTCACGATCACGCGTTTGGACGTTGCGCCGATCCGATCGCTCGAAATCCATGTTGCTAAGCGAAATAACATCGGACAAGTGGGGCATGATCGCCGCGCTGACAGTGAGCGTCCAAGCAGCGCGATACGCAGTCATACCACGCCACGGTGATACGGATACGAGCAAATGATACAAGTGTGGACGCACCATATAAAGAAATTTGGCAGTGGAATTTGACTCAAACATGTAGGAAATTCGGTTATATTGCCTTTGTGTTAAATTCGAACGAATAAAAGCTAATGCAACTCTATTCTGATAGAAAAAGACTCAAAGTTCATTTAATGGAGAAGGCCGTTTATTAGCCCATTGGGCGGATAAAGGTTAACCTTTTGTTTACTGTTATATTCATGAACATTTTAATAAAGATATAACGTCGTTGTTAGAGGACCATAAGATTTTTTTACTCTTTCGTGTTAATATTACTGTAGGATATGAAATGTTACTTATTTATTAACAGTTAAAAATCAATTACCTGTATCAGCTTTTCATGATAACAGTATCACATTATCCCATGCAGTAATTACATATCGAAAAAACTATTTAACTCATTAAAATTAAAAATAAATCATTTTTGGCGCCATATCCGTAGCGGTATCCATTAAATCTCTTTCTTATACTCCATTTCCCCCGTTCCTGCGCTTCGGTTCATAGCGCATGGTATTGTTTTTCCCTGTCGTTGCCATCTGCTTGACTAGTGTCATATTCTTTATAGTGTGTCCCTGAGGTAGTCTCCTTATCACCAAGTCAGGATCTGATGATGGAATACCAGAGAAATCGAGAGAAACCCTCAAATATTATAGGCACTAACAATGTTTTGTATATAATTTTTCTAAAGTTATTCAGTTGTTTTCGTCTGGTTGTCATCATCAGACAAACAAACTGAGCTGATGATGGAAGGTACAAATGAATGTGAACTAACCAACTTTTACATTTTTAGGGTTCCGTAGCCAAAATGGCAAAAACGGAACCCTTATAGATTCGTCATGTCTGTCTGTCCGTCCGTATGTCACAGGCATTTTACTCAAAAACAACTATAAGATGTACATTGATGAAATTTGGAGCAAAGGTGTCGTGTGTAAACCGCTACTTTGTTTGATAGTTAAATAAAAAATATATGTATTTCTAGGGGGGGGGGGGGGGGGGGGGGGCACTCCATACATGTAACCGAACCTGAAAAAAATTTTTTTAGCAAATATCGATGTGTGGCACGTATATCGACAGTCCTTTTAAAAACACTTTGAGGTTTCTAAAAAAAAATTTGATTTAGTGAATATTTTCCGAAATATTCGCTCCGAAAGTAGTGAAAATTGTGCCTTCCCCCCTCTATTTTCTAAACGGTATGTTCAAAAGATATGAAAAAATAAACAAATATAAAACATAATAAATACTTCTAACGAAAATTGTTTTCAACATGATCGAACATTTCGTTTTTAAGTTATGGCCAAAAAACTGCACTTCACAGCAAAAGGACGTAAGTGCTGGGAGATACGCTCTTTTTTTTTGTGTTTTTTTTCCATATTGTATTTTTTTCGTCTGTAGTGCATTTTTTTGTATAAACGGCTTCGGAACCCTTCATGGGCGAGTCCGACTCGCACTTGGCCGCTTTTTCTTTCTGCAAGCATGTTTTAAGTTTCCAAAGGCAACATGCGATATTGTGTTTATAAATGTACAAATACACAAATAATCGTAAATAACGATACTTGGGTAATCATCATGATCAATCATCATCATTATTTCAGCCGTAGGACGTCCACTGCTGGACACAGGCCTCCTAAATAGATTTCCACACGGCCCGGACAGAGGCGACCCGCATCCAGCGAGCCTCCTCAACCCTAATCAGGTCGTCGGACCACCTTGCGGGTGGCCTCCCACGCTGCACTTGCCGATACGCGGTCTCCACTCTAGAACCTTTCTGCCCCAACGGCCGTCGGTTCTTCGAACTGTGTGCCCTGCCCATTACCACTTCAGTTTGCTTACCCTGTATGCTATGTCGGTGGCCTTGGTTCGTCTACGGATCTCCTGATCCCTGATTCGATCTCGTAGAGAAATACCGAGCATAGCCCTTTCCATAGCTCGCTGAGTAACTCTGAGCTTCCTTAAGAGGCCTATGGTCAGAGACCACGTCTCGGCTCCGTAGGTCATCACCGGTAATACGCACTGTTTGAAGACTTTCGTCTTCAAGCACTGAGGTATGCTGGACGAGAAGAAACTTCGCAGTTTCCCAAACGCTGCCCATCCGAGTTGGATCCGTCAATTGATCTCTTTCTCGAAGTTGGACTTGCCTAATTGGATTGTTTGTCCTAGATAGACGTATTCGTCAACAACTTCGAGGACCGAGTTACCAACCAATACTGGGGAGAGCGCAACATGGACATTCGACATGATCTTCGTCTTGCCCATGTTCATCCATCTTCCCCACTTCTATCCCACCTGTTGGGATACTCTGTTGACATCTTCGAGCATCATACCGAGATCCTTCAGCGTCTCTGCCATGACCACGATATCGTCGGCGCACCGAAGATGCGTGATGTACTCGCTACGCGAGTAGTGGCGAGTTGAACATTTGGACGTACAGGTTAAAGTTTTATGACATAAATGAAACAATTACAGGTAAAGTTCATTTTTGTCGATTAGGCATCAGCATAAAAAATGTTATTAAAAAAATGAAAACGAAACTTTTATTATAAATCAACGTTTTTTTATTAATTAACAATATTTCATATTTTTGAATGATAGTTTTTATTGTCCAACTCGAAAGATCGCAAAATTTAAAGATCACGTAGTTTTTATATTTGCAGAAATCTTATTTTTTAATGCATAAATCCATGAATATTATGAGTTTGATGAAAAAGGGCGTCTGTAACAAACGTCTAACTATCAGCTAAATTACGTCACAGCTCTGTTTTACACACTTAAAAAAACGTTGGAAATAACAACAGAATGTAATGCAAACTTTGTCATTTTAGTGCACTCAAACAGTTTTACAATGACGGCAGTTGTCACGGCGGCGTCAAGGTAAACGTCAAAACTTGAAAACGATACGCAGTGGTGTGATTAATTCAATAATTATGTAGAAAATACCACGCGTGAAATATTGTTTTAAGAAAACTTGTATGAACATCACTCGTATAGCGCCTATTCTCTTATATCTATTTGTGCAGATAGGTACTTGGTACATTTTGATGGGCACCCTGTGCTCCGGCTTTATGCGGCACTTAACAAAAGATTTATAATTTTGACGCGTCATTTCTACATAGCCCAATAGCATTTGCAACATAAGACGTCCGCGAAGACAGTGAATAATAAATAATAATAAATAATAATGTTGTCAGCTTGCACAAATCCCTCTGCGTTTCGCATGTCCAGTCTTAATAACGGAGGTTAAATATCCCCTTTAAGCTTACATTAAGGCATCCACGAACCATGATAATTTAAAGGATGAGTCATGAAGTGCGAGGTTCGAATCGGCACGCCTTTTTATCAAACAATGCAAGGTTTTTATCAAACAAAGTAGGTTACAAGATGTACGACATCGATATAATCTTGTAATGTTTACTTTAGTGCAACGTTAGGAAAGCAATGCTAAAGCCAGCAAAACCCAATAAACGAGTGGTTAGCGAATAACTCACTGCTTCCGGGATTTATTTATAACAAACTTACAGAAAGTTGAACATAATAAAGTAGTTTAAATACGTTAAGTACAAACTACGTTCATACATAGATTATTAAAATTATAGCCCTTACTTTGCCATAGTCAGGTAAAGACAAATATGACTGTTGCGGCGGAGCCAACGGATATAGCTTTAAGGGGTGGATGGCAGCACTTTTTCCATTTAAGCATCGACTGTTTTCTCCTCAGCTTTTAAAGCTAGACAAATGGTTTTTTTTTTGTCTCCGTTTTCCTTTTTTATTCGTTGTTTTTCGTTTTAATTAGAGCCCGCGACAGTAACAATATTTTCAAATATTTATTATACCTTTTCTCCAATGTCTCGTTGCCTGCGCGTCCTCCTAATTCGCGGCCGGACATTCCAGCGAGCGGCGCTGCAGGTGCCGATGCCGGGATCGCGGACCGCGGACCGGTCCCGCAGTCGAGCCAGTTTCCGCAAAAAAAAATCTACTTATTTATCGTTACTTGCGATAGAAAATCTTTTTTCTAGAAATTAGTGCAAAAAGGCGGAGTTTTTTTTTTGTAAGATACTGTGCAATATTTATTATACGTTGGTAAAGTTAGTTTTCTCTGCGGCTGACTGTACAGTATTGTTTTTGTTACGACTGGTATGGCTTTGTTATGTATTTATATGATTTATCAAGGTCCGTTGTTGACCACTTGTGCATAAATTTCGTACATAAGCTGTCTTAGAAATAGTGGGTGTTGGGCTGCTTCTCGGTAATCCGTAGTCAAGGAAATTGTTTATAAATATCTCAATTACAAGCCCGGATGTTAATTCGACGGAGCTGCGGTAGAAACAAACCTACACTACACGAGAGCTTATAAGGCTTGGGTTGGAGCGAGTTGTGACGTGGCGAAAACAAAACGAGTTTGAATTGATTCCGTGCATTCCGACGCTTCATGGATTCTTCGGGGCTAAGAATGCGAGCCGCGACTCGTATAATGATTATAATCTCAATTTAGTGCTCGATTCGTCATCGTCTGATTTAGTTAATGGAATAGCATTAACCGTGTGAATTCGTTTGGAGGGCTTTTTAATTGCATCTATAGAATATGGGTCTTACCTTTTAATTTCTATGTACGTTATCAATATAAACTATTGCACCGACTTTTAAGGACTTTAGACAAGGGAATGTCACATCACTCATTTGTGTCGGCACAGCAGATTGAAAAGATGGATATCAGAATTTGACTATTTACCAAGCAAGTAACTTCAAGGGACATAAATTATTTTTCGATATTATTAAAATAAGATTGTTATTAAAATTACGGCAGCATTAATATAATAATAATATTGTGCATCTGAATATTCCGGAGTGAATCTGTAATCAACCTTTGTAGAAACGATTTCACGTCACATTCCTGATACAAGCGATATCCTTGCAAAATATAAATCATATCTCGACTCGAGAAAGAATAGAAGCATATAAGTCAGTGTACTCAAAATCCAAAATTGAAATATTTATATGTATGAGCAAAAATATAAACGTCATTTTGGAAATGTCCTGAAGTGGAAAGGGTGCAGGACGCAGTCGCATGGGAGCGGAATGCGGTCCGACGACCAAGCCGCCCGTCGAGGGATCGCCGGCGGGCGGGGGGGGCACGCGCGGCGCTGGCGACCGACGAGGGCGCGAGGCGCGCGGCGCGCGGTGCAGGCGCAGCCCGAAGTCGGCCTATAAACTGCCACGGAGTGGTTCGCGCCCCGTAATTACGCCGTGAGAGTGCACGGACGATCACCCCGAGACCATATCGCCACTGCGCATTGTTTTAATGACTTGCGAACCACATTATCATGCTATACTTGTAACAGGTGTTGTCTGCGGATAAACTTTTCTGCAAATCGATTTTAAACTAATAAGTCCTTGGAATTTCTTAATAATAAATAGGACCGTCGACCTGGGAGAGACTGACAGAAAATGACGATGGTTTTGAATAACACTCATTTAACATTCAATGCTAACACCGTTGTGCATAGAGTAATTTAGTCAGTGTAGGCACTTATACTATTTATTATAAAGTTGTAAAAATGATACAGACCTTTATTTTTCACAACTTTATGATAGTATAGATTAGTTTTATCTAATTGAAGATATTAAGAAAAAAAAGTGAAACAAGCTATTTAAAGGTCACTGAGTCGAAATATACGTATTTCATTATATTTTTTCGATTTATTTGTTTATATTTAAGTACATATGCGTCTGCGGCCTCATCATGTCAAAACGAATGGATAGATATTAATCATTTTTGGTAACCCGACTACGCCGAATCAAAAAAGTGGGTTATGACTCTTTTCTCCTGCGCGAACGAAGTCACGAGCACCTTCTAGTTATGAATAGAGTTGTATATATTGGGCGGCGCAACATACCGTCAAATGGGGTTACTTTGAACAATGGGGTAACATTGATCACTTATTTTTAATCCATAAGAAATTTGTTTCTGAACGCGTTTATGAGATTTTATTGTTAAGGTTGGCAAACTCGTTAAAAAAACGTCTTTGACGCGTTCAGAAATACACTCCTTATAGTTTAAAAATGAATGATCAATGTTACCTCGTTGTTGAAAGTAACCCCAGTTTACCGGTACTTTCTTCTTCCATCCCTCTGTCACCCGTCATCTCGACTTTTAGATTCTTCTTTTCCATGTCATCTTTTACAAAATGCATATTTTATTAACCGACTTCAAAAAAGGAGGATATTATATATGTTCCACTGTATGCATTTTTAGGTTGTCGTACCTCAAAAGGAAAAAAAGGAACTCTTATAGGATCACTTTGTTGTCCGTCCGTCTGTCTGTTTGTCAAGACCCTTTATCTCGGGAACGCGTGGAGGTATCGAGTTGAAATAAAAATTATATACTCAGGTCTATGTTCCCTTGAAGCTAAAAAATATATACGGCCGTTTATGCCGCAAAAAACGTATATTAGACACTTTTTGAAATTGAAAGGGTACTTCCAGTTGTTCTAGAAACTTGGAATTTGGTATGAAGGAAACTCTTATAGCACAATCAACTAAATAAGCCTCAAAAACTGTTTTTTATTATATTTTTTTGTCTATATAAGTAACCATTATAAAATGATCGAGCACCGCGTACATTTTGCTTGGGAGTATAGGGCTCTGCTAACACTGGTTTTTCATACCATCCATCCATTTGTAGCGTATATTTTGTACGGAACCCTCGGTGCGCGAGTCCGACTTGCACTTGGCCGGTTTCAGCGATTTCTCTGTCAACCGTCAACTCACTGTGACCGATTGACACCAATCCAGGATCCGATAATGGGTTCCCAGGGAAATCGTAGGTAGCCCTTAAATTGTATAAGCATCAATAGCGATTTCAGTATTTTAAGAAACAAATCAAGCATTTGCGTTCAAAAACTATAAATTTGTGAAGTAGAACACATGTAGAATTTCACAGAAGCCCGTACTCATCAATGGCAATGTGGCGATAAGATATCTAGATTAAGTTAGCTAATCTGTGATGATGGAGCCGGAAGTTAGGCACCGGATCCCCGTATTAAAATAATATATCCTAGCCGTGTCTGTGCTCCTTGACGCACATGAAGTTTTACGGAACGATTCACTAAAAAGAAGGTACCTAATATATATTGATTGAAAGTAAATTTAAGGAACAAGATTACTTTATTTTTTACTTAATAGGGTTTTTTTGACATCTGTTTTTATAATTTTGTAAACAAAATAATTTCTTGTTTATAGAAGTAATAAAAAAAAATACTTGACCAACAGAAATGGAGTATTTAAACATTTAAATACCCAAATCCTGTTAGTGTGATTTAATGATAATTCTTGAAGTATTAAGTATAAATGTGAAAGGTTACTTTTTACATTTACACTTATCATATTTCTGTATTTAAATGCTTAAATACTCCATTTCTGTTGGTAAGTTAATACAATATAATTCTTATAAAAAGACCGAAGACCACCTACACTCTCCGCCGAGTTAAAATCGTGTCTTGATTGTGTCAATTTTGTGCTTTGTTTTCGGGCATACGAGTATATCCGATTGACGGCGGAGACATATGATTACAATCAGCTTAACGACTAGAGAAGCTAAATGGAGGTGGGATCGGCATCACACTGGCATCACGCAGCGTTATGAATGAACATGAATCCCCGCGCCCGGCGGCGACCCACAGATACCGTGCCTGGCGCGCGGGGGGCATACTGTTTTTGGAATTCGAAAAACTCAAGTGGGCGATGCCGACGTACTATCACAGAAAAAAGCGTCGAACCGACGAACACAATAGCGACGGCGGTGAACGGCGCTCCCAGGTGCTAGGTGGACAGAGATAACAAATAATCGACTAAAACTTGTGTTATTCATGTAAGGATAACTAGTTACGCCATGCCTTGTTAAAATAACAGAATAATGAGACTGGTGTTGGGTTAACATGACAAAGGCAAGCGGTCGTGGAATGTCGTTCATCTCACCGGCGGCGCCTCCGCCGCGGTTTGATTGTAGATTGGAAACCCTGGTTTTCCCATTCGATCTGGTACTTACCAGGTCACGTAAAATGTTCATGCGTTAAACTTCCACTTTCTACTAGTATTGCTGAGTGGTTTGTAATGTACCTAGTTTATTTTACAAGATTTTATTTAACTTGCAATTTGTGGCTATATATGTTAGGGTGGAATCTAGCAAGTCAAATTTGACTTACTTCCCGGTTTCCAATTAAGTTAAAATTTGGCATGCTAATGTAAGTTCGGTAACAATGCAATATTATGATTATGATACCATGGATAATGCAATCCTACCGAGTTTCGGCTCTTTAGAATCGTCACGGTGAGCAGTTGATGGATGTCAAAAAAAAGTACAGTCGGCAATAAACGCTTGTCCGAAAAAGACATTTTTGACAGAAACTTATTTCTGTTTCACCAACGTATTCGCAACTTTGTAGAATTTATTTATTATATACTACAAATATAATAACAGTATATTGCTAAAAGCATATTTGTGCATTCTAGAAACAAAAGTTATTAAATGGATGATTTTACTAATGTACTCGTAGTAACGATTGTTTCATGCTAAAATAAACACAATACAGACAAACAAAAATGTGTGAGGTGTGGAAATGTCTCAGGACACGTTGGTATAGAGACGCGTTGCATCGCACCGCACCGGCACACGGCAATAAAAGCCTACCTGCCCGATGTAGATGTTATCTTGTTCGGTCAAAGACGCCGGCCGCCTCCGTGCTGGGCCTGCGCTGACGCCAAAATAGACCCCACAGTCACGGATACAAGGATCATCTCTCTCACAAGTGTCTCGTGTGTTAACAAACACGTAGCGGCGAGGAATTACAACACTTTTGTTAGATCGTAAGCTTTTGTCATCGTTACAAGTGTACATTAGTCATAAGCACCGAACATTACGGGACCGAGAGAGGGATACAGACTTACTTCTGAGGATTTATATAATTATTAGTACGATCGGCTCGTATGTAGGGCAGTAACCTAAGTTATAGTACCTATGGCTGTGCTATGGCTAGTTAGCTTCGCGCAATTCCAATTTTAGAATGATCTAAAAATCGGTCGTTCTCCTTCATCGACATGTGACATGACAGAATGGAACGTCTATGCAAAATGTTCACTTTCAGTTGAAGGGTTTGGGCCGTCCGTCGATGAGTCAGTCAGTGTCTGAGTCATGAATTCAATTTTAGGATTTTGTTTGTTTTCGTCCATTTAATGTTTTTTATTACTTACCACTAAAATTAGTGTTTGGAGTGCGTAGGTAAGGTGTAGACACAGTAAATAGACAGTGAAGAGTGGCGTGCAAGTAGTAAGCTATTGTCGGTTTTCATCTCCGGTCGGTCTGTGACGATCGAAGCACGCGGGTTGCGGGTTGGGTTGGAGATCAATTAAACAACGTAAACAGAGGCAGATAAATGTCAATTTGGATTGTTGAACCGCAAAAACCATAATGTTTTGCAATCATATTCCAAATTTTTATTTTATTATGTAAGTAAATATCCGCTACTTGAATTTATTACATTGCTGTTTCACATCCTAATTTATACTTATGTACACAGTTTGCAATAAATCATCAATTAATTCAAGATATAATATATTTTTCCACGTTTAATAACTGTACATAAGTCTGTCATTTGGTTTATTACTTTGTCCTTCTAGCATGAATGAACAGGATAACGGGTCGGATGATTTTGGTGAATGCAAAGGCATATAATTTGGACCAAGAGACTTTGCAGCTTTCAAAAACGTTTGCCACGCGCGTGAGTCCTAGTAACTAGAATTCCTCGGGCTGAACTCAAATAAACGGACGATGTCAGTGTATAGGTAAGGTACATCGTGCAATGTACGTACATGCATTACCAGTTTACGTGATGTTTCATATCGCTTGGTAGCCTTGCCGACCTATATAGACAGACTATTTCGGGACGACTTGCGGAGCTGTACTCGGCTTGCATTGAAAAGATAGGTTCCCTGCATTATTTCTTTGACTGATTTCTTCGTGGGCTCATGTTGTCTATATTTTGGGGAATTGGGACACCTCGATACGCTTTTTTATAATGCGTATAATAGACATACGCTGTTATACAAGGGCAACTATGAAAACTTCATCTTATCAAATTATTATCCGGCTTCATTTTTACATGTAAATTTGCTTACAAATATGAGTATAACAGTTTTTATGGTAAAGTTTCCGAAAATTAGTATTCGTTTCAAACCACCCCATATACCGGGCACATTGAAACAATGCATACTCATGTTGTGCATACAAAATACAAATAAGTAAAAAAAATACTTAAACGTTTTGGTTTGAACCCACATTTTACATAATAGTCTGAGTTTCATATGTTATTTTCTACACATCAGCTATTTTTTTTTACCATTTTGTTTACTGAATATCGTTTTGGCTTCAAAACTAACACTGCATTTTTTAAATAATTCAGTTAATCATAAGTCAATCTACATATTGTAGTTTTCAGTATAATCCAAATCTAGCCATAAATAACCGGGCTTTATTGTCACAAATCAATTTCATACATTGACATAATTTCGACCCTTTTGATTTGATATTCGTATCAACATGACCATGATTAAAACAAATATAAAAATTAAATAGACGTCGAAAGCATCTCTGTTGTATATACTGGCTTAAGTATATATATATATATATATATATATATATACAATAATGCGCACAAAAAGTAGTAAGTGAACTATTCAACGTCTCAAGCCCACCATAATTTGGTTTATGAATACTTCACTTCATTATGTTAGAACAAGTGCTTTATTAAGACAAATTTACACAGTTGGGCGACCTACCAGCATTGGGGCTCACGGCCAAAAACCGAATGCAATAAACTTAACTTTAAGATTATACCATGCATTTATTTATTTATTAATTTTACAGATATTTGTAATGATTATAAAACTATTCCATTTTTATCTATAATCATTTGAATGTGCAGTATGGTATACGAGGGCTGCTATTTATATATCCGGAAACCGGGATTACAATCTTCTTAAATAGCATATTTGACCGCCATGGTAAAATTTGAACTTTTTTAAGTATATAAGGTATATTTTTTCTTCCTTATTAACGCTCGTGTTTTGTTTTTGACGGGTTTTAAATGTCATCTCGCAGCAAGAATGGAACTCACTCGTGAAAATATTCGTGCTATGATTTATTATGATTTTCGGCGTGGTTTAACGCAACAACAGTGCATAGATCAACTAACTTCAACTTTTGGTGATGAAGCCCCATCTAAAACTACTGTGTATCACTGGTTTAGTGAGTTCAATCGTGGACGTAGTATGCTTACGGACGAAGTTAAGGCAGGTCGCCCGAATCGGTCGTTGTACAACAAAATATCGAGGCTGTGCGAAAACTTATAATGGACGACCGACATGTTACGTACCGCGAGATAGAGGCGACTCTGGGTATTTCTATGACCAGCATTAATAGCATATTACATAATTATTTGGCTGTAAAAAAAATTTGTTCGCGTTGGATACCCCACAACTTAACAAATGAGCAAAAACATGCTCGCGTCGAATGGTGCAATAAAATGTTAAAAAAATATAACCGTGGTGACTCAAAAGCCGTTTATAACATCTATACAGGTGACGAATCCTGGATCTATGCATACGATCCCGAATCGAAGCAACAATCAACGGTATGGGTGTTTCAAAATGAGCCGAACCCTACGAAAGTTACTCGTGCAAAAAGTACATTGAAACAAATGGTGGCCTGCTTCTTCGGTATTAATGGCCATGTAGCTACAGTGCCACTAGAAAACCGTAGAACGGTTAATTCAGAGTGGTACACGACCATTTGCTTACCGGAAGTATTTGAACAAATTCGTAAAACTAACCAGCGACGAAGAATCATTCTTCATCATGACAATGCCAGCTGTCATACGTCACGCGAAACAACTCTATTTTTGGAGGGTCAAAATGTGGAATTAACGGGTCATCCGCCGTACAGCCCTGACTTGGCACCCAACGATTTTTATTTATTTCCAAATATAAAGAATAAATTACGCGGTCAACGATTTTCGACCGCTGAAGATGCTGTCGACGCATTCAAACAACACGTTATGGAGGTACCTCAGGCGGAGTGGCAGAAGTGCTTTAAAAATTGGTTCACGCGAATGCAAAAGTGCATAGATCATCAAGGGGAATACTTTGAAAAACAATAAAACTATTTTCAGCCGTGTACGTTTGTTTGTTTTTTTGTTTCCGGATATATAAGTAGCAACCCTCGTACGTGGTGAGCGTGTTCCCGAATTTCATCAAACTGAAAGCATTTCACTTCTATTTGCGGTGGGATATTGACCGCGGCGGTGTGCACCTTTATTTACTTTTACACTGTTAGATCATGTGTTCTCCAGCTAAAGATAGCATATTGTTATTACTACGAGCACCTATACCCCTATGCGAGTGTGAAATTAACGTGTGCGGGTAAGAGTAAAACTGAGCTCGCATTCGGCACGTAACGATGGAGGTATTCTGAGTGTACGTACTGTGGGGGAAGTACTCAGATGGTGGTATAAAATAAAACCGGCCAAGAGCATGTCGGACCATGCTCAATGTAGTGTTACGCAGCCGTTTATACAAAAAAATGCACTACAGAGGAAAATAATATGATTTGAAAAAAAAAAAAAACACTAATAAAAGAGCGTATCTCCCCGGCACTTACGTCCTTTTGCTGAGAAGCGCAGTTTTTGGCAATAACTTAAAAACTGTAGGTACGTCCGATCATGTTGAAAACAATTTTCGTTGAAAGTATTTATTAAACCTTATATTTGTAAATATTTTCATATTTTTTGAACATAACGTTTAGAAAATAGAGGGGGTGGGGGGGGGGGGGCACAATTTTTGATACTTTTGGAGCGAATATTTCCGAAAATATGCACTAAATCAAAAAAAATCTTAGACACATCAAAAGTGTTTTCAGAAGATTTGTCAAATGATGTGCCAGACATTGATATTTGCTGATATTTTTTTTTTCATTTCGTTGACATATATGGAGTGCCCCCTAGAAATATTTTTTAATTTATTTAACTATCTAACTAAGTAGCGGTTTACACAAGACATCTACTCGTATGTTCCATATTTCATCAGTATACGTCTTATAGTTTTTGAGTAAAATGCCTGTGACATACGGACGGACGGACGGGCATGACGAAACTATAAGGGTTCCGTTTTTGCTATTTTGGCTACGGAACCCTAAAAAGTAGCTGGTACGGGTTTGATGCTTTCTATTCAACGTCTGTCTTAAGACTAAGGCCTAATGACATAAAGCTGGTACGAGACAGCTGACATTCCTAATTCAAATATATACTCTTTTACGTACGGCCTGTCTGTCTCGTATTCATGGTGAAGGATTAACACAATCACAGTACAATGCCTTAGCTGCACCTTGTTTGCACAGGACTCGGTTATGCTGAAGTTTAGGCCCTCTACTTGTTCCAAGGTTAAATATTCCTTTTCTCAAACATGCAATGAAATCTCGTCATTACGTGCGTTAAAACAGGCTTCAAAGTATCCCGTTTCGGGCGGAACAACCTGAGAGAACTGTAAAGGAATGTCATACCAAATTGAAGGCCTAGGCCGGGAATATTTTTTTTTTTAATTTTAATGTAAACATGGCGTCTGTCATGAACAGGCTAAACAACTGAATTATATTTTTTTATTTTTTTCTAGAGGCTGAATGGTTATCGGACCAAAAATATCCGCGTTAATGCCTATTACACACGAACTGCTATTAAGAACACAGATCTGTATGGTTCATATGTTGATGAATAAATTTAAAATATTATATATACTTAAGTCACCAGAGACCATAGACAATATTTAAAATCCTCTGCATTTATTTTATTTATTATAGAAATTAAGATTCTTATATCAGGTTGTGTATGACGGCCCTTATAGGGTCTACTCGAACACTACACACGAGAAATACGGACGACTTCCTTAAAAAAAAAAACATTAGAGGGATTGGAGGGAAAGTTTTAAGAACTTTTGTCGTGTAGTTTTTTGAATGGTGTATTTTTTTATTTCATTGCATATGTTTGAGAAAAGCACTATACATACCTCTGGCCGTGAAAAGTGCTTGCCGGCTTTGTATCACTTTCCGGCGTCTCTACGGTCGGCCGTCTATACCTACTCACCCGGGAAGCCCTTCTTTCCCGGCGTCTGCAGTAATGTACTATTATGTTAATACCTTTATCTAAAATGAAACGTCTTTTCTGTAATGATATTACCAATATTGCGTATGGAATTCGCGACATTTTCTAAAGTTACGCTCACACCTTACTTGGACGATTGCTCCACATTCATCACCCTGCAACCGTCCGTGATGTATGCTGAACATTCCAAAAGAAACTAAGTACAGTCGAGGTCAAAGATAAATTTACAATTCAGAGTTCCAAAAATATCTTTACATTTAAATAAGTTTGTACACAGTATGACATATACTTGATTGCAAAGCATCTGACAGTTTCATCTTTTCACTCCATAGTTATGTTTACAACCTTTCTCTCATAGAGTAAATGTCACTGTAACATATAATAATATTTCTAACTTGACGTTAAAGCGTTACATCTGTTTACCTACACCTCTGCTACATAAATATCTTTACAGTCTGATTCATACCACCGCGCAGCCGGTCTTATTTAAAAAAAAATGTCAATCACCGAAAACTGTGCCTCTTTCATTTTGGGCGTGACGACAACAGTGATGTGTCACATGTATGACATTTTTTGATTTCACAAGGTCTCGCGGATTCTTTTGAATCAAAAAATTGTTTTTTTTCTTTATTACAATAAAACAAAGTTGTGAAATTATGTTAGTAACTCAAGGAGGGCTGCACAGATCTTTATAATTAATTGTCTTGGCCAGAAGTAGCAGAATAACGAAAAAAAAAATTAACTCAATTTGTTTTATTAATTCAAGGGCAGAACGAAGTTTGCCTTATTCTATTTAGGGCTTGTAACCCGGTTTATTTTCGATACCGGTTAGAGCCACACTCTGAGAGCCTAACCCATAATAAAGGTTACGCTCGCAAGAACATCGCTCTAACCGGTTAATATGTCGGAGCGCAAAACAGGGAGCGAAATCCATTTACCGGTTAGAGAGCGGTTCCTCCGTGAGAGCGGAGCTGCGGAGTCTAGGGTGAATAACCGCTCGCTTAGACAGGATTGGTTTAATCGGTGTTAGATTCAAATTTTCATGTAGTTGACTGTCCTTGCGCCACTATCGGGGTGACAGCGGTCATTGATCCCGTATCCGAACACGGAGTAACCGGTTAGTGAGCGCTTCAAAATAAAGTTCCCAAATCAAGTCGTCCGAACGTTAACCTAATTAATTAACCGGTATAACTTAAATAAATACCGGGTTATTTGTAGCCGGTTACAAGCCCTGGCCGTATCAGTATATAGCATAAATAATTGCGCGTTACTCGCCAAAATTGCCAAATATCCTTTCAAGATATTCCTATTAAAAATATTTTAGTATCTTTTCCAGAATCCCCTGTATTTAAAGCAAGATACAACTATTTAAAGAAGATGTCGATCCACCCACTTGAGAGTTATGAGGCCGTATAAGACGCAAATGATGAAAATAAAAGAAGAACCTTAACATATGACATGACAATTCAATATTGACAAATATTCAATTTTAAAACGGTTAAATCAACCTCTACAAATATTTATGTGGCAATAGGTGTAAGTATGTATAAAATGTATGTTTGAGCTTAAAGTCTAGTACTACTTCTAATGTAAACATATTTATGGCACATCGACGGGAAATGTTATTCTGTTACGTGCAATGTAAACTTATATTTGTCACAATGTGTGATAATTTGTCTATAGAAGAAAGATTGCAAGCATAACTTTGGTGTATTGGGTGACAAGATAAAACTGTCATGGACGTTGTAAGCATGTCTTTGTCATAATGTCATATAATATTACATTACTGCAGACGCCGGGAAAAAAGGGCTTGCCGGGTGAGTAGGTATAGACGGCCGACCGTAGGGAGGCCGGATAGTAATACGAAGCCGGCAAGCACTTTTCACGGCCAGAGGCATGTATAGTGCTTTTCTCAAACATATGCAATGAATTAAAAAAATACACCACTCAAAAAACTACACTATAAAAGTTTTTGAAATTTTCCCTTCAATCCCTCCATAATGTTTTTTTTTTATGGAAGTCGTCCGTATTTCGTGTGGGTAGTGTTCGAGTAGTCCCTATTAGGGCCGCTATACACAATCTTTGTTAAAAAGAAAATTAACTTCTAAAATAAATAAAATAAATGCAGAGGATTTTAAAAATTGTCTATGGTCTCTGGTGACTTACGTATAGACAATATTTTAAATCTATTCATCAATATATGAACCATACAGATTTGTGTTCTTAATAGCAGTTCGTGTCTAATAGGCATTAACGCGGATAATTTTGGTCCGATAACCATTCAGCCACCAGAAAAAAATAAAAAAATATAATTCAGCTGTTTAGCCTGTTCATGACACAGACGCCATGTTAACATTAAAATTAAAAAAAAAAATGCTTCCCGGCCTAGGCCTTCAATTTTGTATGAATTTCTTATACAGTTCTCTCATGTTGTTCCGCCCGAAACGGGATACTTTGAAGCCCGTTTTAACGCACGTAATGACAACATTTCATCGCATATTTGAGAAAACTTATTTATATATAAATATATTTTTGGAACTCTCAATTCTAAACATATGTTTTCTTTCGACTGTACATAATATCATACGTTAGATAAGAGCGACTTACATATCTTTGATATATTGTGTGCTCCCGATATTTTACACGTATACTTCTACTCCTTGTTATACTTGTACCCTCGGTTTTTAAGATCGATGCGCTTTTTTAACCGACTTCCAAAACAGGAGGAGGTTACATGTTCGACATTTTGTATTTTTTTTTGTTTATGTATGTTCTTTGAAATAATTATCTAATAATAAATCTGTTTTTTACAGAACATTCTAAATATTACGGGCGCAGATAGATAAGACACAACTATCAATATTTCGTACAGGAAACGCCGTATAGAAATAGTATTGGGGCCCTCTAATATAAACAAAATGTTACAAACCGATGACGGATGCTTGCCAACAGCTTATGCCGGCGATCGTTCCCGTGGCTTGACATTAATAGCTTCTGCTGTGGTGTATATACATATACATGCCATCAAAAACATAACTTGTAAAAAAGCAAAGTCTCGCAACTCGGTTCTTCTACCGTAAAAAGTTGTCAGATCCATGTAATACCAAGTCGGTTAATTTATTCAGTCCCTACTTAAGGGTCCTTCTGTCTTAAGTTATTGCGTAATTAGGTAACCATATCATATAGTATAGTTGAATTATCGAGAAGATGGAATTGCATTTGTAGTGGTTGTACCGTTTGCAACAAAAGGAGAATAATTTTCTCTTAACTTAATAAAATGACATACCCAAGAAGTGGAATAAGTAGTAGTCCTCTGTTTTTTTCTTTTATTCGCTATCATGTTCTTCATCTGAGCTGTCACAAGTATTGATAATAAAATTGTCTGTTATTTGATCCATTTCTCCTTCCTGACATCGATATTTATTTTCTTCACTTTTGACGTGGTGACAAATATTTTCCCAGTCCTCAGCAGTGATGGTATTCATTCGTTCAGTTGCTAAACTCATAATGCCTTGCATGTTTAATGAAACGTTTCTTTTTGCTACATATCCTTTTACCATGGACCAAATCGGATTGAATGTCGGGTGATACAGTGGCAATCGTAATACGGAGTGGCCATGTTCTTTTAAAATTGCATCTATGTGGTACTCGCGAAACCGCTCTTTATTTTATTTAATTAATTCATACAAACTGGTTTTGTACATCAACCGGTTATACGAAATGTTGTGTTCTGTCAACCAATCCATCATTTCTTGTTTATTAGAATTTGACGTTGGAGTACGATTCAAAAGTTTGTTGTGATAGGACGCATTATCCACGATAAGTACGCTATTCGGTTTGAGGTTCGGTATTAATTTTTCTTTTAACCATTTTTCGTAGTTGACAAAGTTCATCTGGTCATGGTAATCTCCCGTTTTTTGGTTTGCCTTAAACATTAACAAAGCGTTGGGAATAAAACCATCTTTTCCTCCTGCGTGCACTATTATTAACCGCTGGCCTGTACTGATTTGTTTTTTTACACCAAATTCTGTTCCATCGGTCCAAGCTTCTCCGGACACATGTGAAGTGTGGATGTAGGTTTCATCAGTATAAACTAGTGGTCTATCTTGAGATCGATATTCCGCAATTTTGATAAGGTAATTTATTCTTAGCAGTCGTATGTTGTGTTTTTCCATTAATATTTTTCGGTTGTCCTCGGTCTTTTTCCGTTTAAATCCTAATTTTTGTATTTGTTTTCGTAAGGTGGAAATGCCAAATTTGTAATCTATATCGGATTTTAACACAGAGTGGAGTCCCTTTAAGGTTGGAAATTGCTTATGGGACAGATGAAAATTGTATATAGTTCTCCGGATGACTTCCTGATCAAAATCGTCTACTGCTGATGACGGACAAGGACGCAACTTTTTATTCTTCGGGGAGGTGAATTTCTTTGTTGTTGCGAATTTCTCGCTGTTGCTCTCAGTCACAATGTTATAAACAGTAGAGAGACAAACACCTGTAGCTTTTTCAAGTAACTGGGCAGCGGTGTAAGGCAAGTTTAAATTTTTCGTCAGTTCATTTTCAAAATATTTATAACAGTTGAAAATTATTTGCTTACTTTGAGTCTCAATAGGACCAAAATTACTTACAGCCATATTTTTTTAAAATATAGAAATTATTCGTAGTCGTACGGGCGGACACAATAATTAATTGAGAATACAATCAAATCAGATGTAAAAATATACGCACAACGTAAATAATATTGACAATTTCACACTGACATTATTTTTGTTTTTAGTTCTTCGATATATATATATATAACAACCTCTTTGTATGCTGATAGTACAAGAAAATAGAAAATTCAAATATAGAATGCCTGTAAACAAACAATACTACTACATATGCAATTCCACGCTCTCGATGATTCAACTATATCATATTGTGACCATTGATTTGGACATCGAATGAAAACGCAATGTATCTCACAAGTAAAACATATGTGTCTCCTTCAGAATCCCTAATGTCGTTTGTCCTAATGTTTCGTTTATCCTAATGTATCGTTTGTCCTAACGCATTTTTTTCAGAGAATTTCTTCAGGATTTTTTAAAGATCATCGTATACATTAGGTTAGGTTTGTTTTATAATAATCCTGAAAGATCACTCGACATACATGTAATCGACACTGAAAAAAATCTTTTTCGACAAATATCAACGTGTGGCACATATTGCGACATATCTTTTAAAAAGACTTTATGGTTTAAAAAAAGTAATTTAGTGTATAGTATCGAAAATAATCGCTACGAAAGTAGTACGGTATGTCTAAAAATATGGAATAAATTACAAAGATAAAGCTTAATAAACACTTTCAACGAAAATTGTTGTACACATGATCGGACATAACATTGTCAATCTGCGCTTCTCAGAAAAAGGACGTAAGTGCCGTGGAGATACGCTCTTTTGTTAGTGGACTTTTTCACATGTTTTTTTTAATCTGTAGTACATGTTTTTGTAAGAACGGCTGCGGAACCCTACACTGAGCATGGTCTGACAGGCTCCTGGCCGGTTATTTTTTATTGGCAGTAATTATGCCATAGATAGTGAATGAAAGAAATAAAACCTACTGAAATCAACGCCAATCTCTTTGTTGGCCATCAATGTTGTGTGGAATTCCTTTATTGTCCTCTAATTTGAAATTAGAACGAATCGTCAACATGTGCAAAGACGTTCTAACATCACGAAGATAAGCACGACATTTCCTTGGATGTTTGCGAAAAAAATCTTATCGTGTTCTTAATTTCTTATTAATACAGTTGTTGTGTGAAGTTTTTCATTTTGCTGTTCGGTCGCGTAGATGTATATTTCGATTGAGTTAGAAATCACTTTTATGGAAGCACAGTTTGTGACAGGAATGCGATCAAAATGTTAAAAAGGAACTCGTGCATGATAAATGTACACTTCCTCTTTTATTCAGACAGTTTTTACACGAACGCCGACGAGTCGCTTTTTGTTTGACGCTGGTGTGATTTCTGGTGTTGTTGACGTGCATGTTGAGTTCGTAATTTCGTCGATAACTCATATTCCTTACTCCTACTTTTTGACGTGATAACGTCTTGTAAATCGATGAACGCTGGCTGTGTAAATCCATCTAACTCTTGAATTAAATTAGTTAACTCTGGACTGATTACGGTGAAGTGTCACCTGTCGTTAATCTGCCATTAACAACTAACGGAGCATGGTGAAATTGGGCCTCACTGTTTCTACGCAAGCTGTTGTCGTAGTACCAGGAGAACATAAATGTGAGAAGCTAGTCGAAGCCGCCTAGAGCGAGAACGACTCTTCTTCGTTATCACGTAAAATTATCGTTCGTAAACCGACTTTACAGACAACCAATTTTTTTAAATATAGTTTTGATGTTGGTGATTAAGGGCGGCTTGCGCCATGGCGCTAAATAGTATTTAAGTACTATTTAAATACAAAATTACGTTTAACGCCTTGCACCACGTTAAATAGATCGCTAAACATGTTTAGGGAGCTGTCAAAATTAAACGCCCATCAAAGGCTATTTAACACGGCTAAAAACGTTTAGCGCCATATTTAAAATTAATTTGACGTTTACTTTGACAGGTTATGTTTGTAACATTTGGCGCCAATTGTTTAAAATTTGGTGCAACTATTAATTAATAATGGATATTTCGAGTTTTTATTCTGACGATGATGAGGAAATAATAGAGTTCATAAATAGACCAGTAATACTACGGGAAATTAATACAAGCACCAATTTATTGGAGACGCTCAATTACAAAAAAGAACATAAGATGGTTCCGACTACGAAAACATACCTGACAAATACTCTCATAATAACTAAAGAACACGAACACACATAACACCGCACTCGGCAGTACGAATAGTGATGGCAGCAGGAGTCGGTTTATTTACTTTAGTTGGTTGGTTAATTTAGCGGCAATACTTTGCTAGATTTGTTTTTAATTTGATTTTGGAATGGCAACCAACAAATAAAATGTTAAAATGCGCGCGCGCGCGTCACTTTGTGTCAAAATTAAACGGCCCGTTCCTATTTACGCATATTTGTCGCGTGGAAATGATTAATTTTGGTTAAAAAGATGGCTTATTTCGCCATTTACCTACAACGAAACGTAGGATAACTGTTTTACCGACACATTAAACGCGTTTAGTTAAATAATCTTCAAAACAGCTTGGTGCAAGATGTTACTAAACGCAATTATGTTAATCGCATTTAACGATATAAACGTGTTTAGTTAAATTTGTTTAGCATATATTTAAACGAAATTTGGTGCAAGCCGCCCTAAGTGTTTAAATTATGAGTCATTCGATACTCGAAATAAAATAATTGAAATTGATATCCATTTCATAAGAGAATAAATAAATAATAAAATAATAAAGAAAAATTACGGGACAATTTTACACAAATCGAACTAGTCCCATGGTAAGCTCAATAAGGCTTGTGTTATGGGTACTAGACGACGATATATTTAATAGATATATTACTTATATACATAGAAAACATCCAAGACTCAGGAACAAATATTTATGCTAATCACACAAATATTTTCCCTTACCGGGATTTGAACCCAGGACCTCAGCTTCGCAGGCAACGTTACTCCCACTGAGCCAAACCGGTCGTCGAACGAAGAATATTTTACTTACAGCTTTGCTTAGTTGGAACTGGGTCCATTTGTGTAAGATTGTTCCTGTGTTATTTATTTATTAATGTAATTTTATGTAATGATATATATTTTTTAATTACCCTAATCATCAGGTCAAATTATTTTGAACCTATTCAACATAATTGAATTTATAGTTGTGCTCTTCCCTCTAGTGCAAACAAATTTTCAATTGATTGCCAGACAAAGGCTTGCTATGTTATGTATGTTTCCTTAGAAACTTAGATACAACGAACCGGAGTAAGCGGAACTATCTGGCGACTCTTGATGTTACGCATTTTTTTAATAAATATTGGCAAAACAAATAGCCTAAACAAAGAAACTTTTATATAAATAAAGATAGATCGTTTCTGATCTCAAAATATGACTTGCAAAATTATCTTGAATTATTAACTAGATCCGCCTTGTGTATATTTCATAGTGCCTGGTATCTCTCAGGAGTCAGGTATGTGTACAAAGCTTTGTCTAGTGGCCACTTCACCTAGATGCCGCGTTGCTGCTGTAGCTGGTGAAGGCTCTATTATACTTGATTTATAAAACGGGCATAGGTTGGCATTCGTGTTCACCGATACGAAAGTAATGATAGCCGTGACGCTTTTGCTTTCAATTGCAAACTGAGATTAGTTTCTTATTTTGCCAGTTTTTTCCCGTAGCTTATCCTGGGTGTTCTGCCTTTTCGCAGAACTATTTTTGGCCGAATTTCATTTGCCAACTAACGTTTCGCCGACTTTTCACTTTGCCAACTAACGATTACCAAATTTTTGTATGACAACTTTTCACTAGGCAGAATTATTGTAAAGCAGATTATTATTATGCGTCTAAACTTTTGGCAGACTAATCATTAGTCAAATCTTTCACTTGGTCGAACAACTTTTGGACGATTAACGTTTCGTTGATGGAACAGTTCCCTTTTCATACATTAGGCAAGTTACAAATAAGAAAAAGATACATACCAATGCTTACATATTTTATGGTTGGCCGAAACTCTGGCAAGGAAGAGTAACTGCGACAAAATGGAATATGGGTCAAAACCCAAAAACTGTAGGTTAGGTTAGGTTTGTTTTATGACCATGGATAGCGGAGCGAGCGAAGCGAGCGGAGCGTCAGATTGCTTGCTTGCATGAAGGTAATATTAAAATGCTTGCAAGTATTACAAAAAAAAAAAACATATTGTACATATATTTATAATTTACTTTTAGAATAGTTTTTAATTTTTAGTTTTAAATATTAGTTTGTAATTGGTAAATTTACCAGCACCAATAATACACATCTTTCGATACTTTGCTCTTTTCATACGTAAATCCATTCAAAAATAACTTCACTCCGCCTCTTGTAGTAGTAAAAACTGAGCACTCTTCATTAATCTCACCCATTTTAATTATTATACCAATAAAACATACCACAAGGCAATTGGCAAGTATAAACACTTATCGCTAATGAGTCAATGTATTCATACTTACCTACATTATTGTCATAAAAATAAGTGAGCGGTAGCGCTTACCCACGATGTATTAATAAAACGGAGTTGCTAAAAGAAACGCTACTCAATAAAACATTTGGTAAACAATAAACAACTAAGTGTATATTATGCCAACTAAAACATTCTGCTACATGAAAGGTGGCATTTTAAAAAATTACGTAATAAAACAACCAAAAGTTAATTTGGTAACGGTGAGGTTTGCAAATAATAAGTTGGCAATTGATAAGTTGGGAAATGAAAGGTCGGCGAAATAAAATTCCGCGAAACGGGAGTTGGGAAGTGATAATCTGCGTAACAATTTTCTGCGAAAAATAAGAGAACCCTTATCCTGCGTAAAGTAACTAATTTGTTTACCGATCTGAAATACTATTTTCCTGTGGGATAAAAAGTTTTATGTTACTTAATAAACCTTAAAAAATAACAATATTCTCTATGCTAAATTTAGAGCATTTAAACACTCGAGATGATTTAGGTCCGCTACCTACGTCTGATTCCCTGAATACCATACGAATAAATTCCCCTCTGCCTAACTAATCGCGAAATCTCCGGTTAATTTGTACGTTAAATTGCCAGTGTGTGGGTGTTTTTTGTTTATAGGTGATTTCTATTAATTTTACCTGCTTACCTCACCCCCCGCTAAAAATGCATGAAAAATTAGTTCGGTAATGAAATGACACGGCTTGACATCTGCATTCGTTAAATGCTCTAAGATGCTAAAAGAAAACGGCGGTCCGTTATGTTTGAAATATAAATAAGGAAGGTTTAGTTAAGAGAAAAACATTATGCCATTAAAATGATTAAACCAAAATAAATAAATTAAACCATACATAAAATCACAACAAAAAACCGGCCGCAGCCGTTCATACAAAATAATGCACTACTGACGTAAAAATACGATATGAAAAAGTGCACTGTAGCAAAAGAGCGTATCTCCACGGCACTTACGTCCTTTTGCTTAGAAGCACAGTTCTTCGGCAATAACTCAAAAACGGTATATCCGATCATCCGAAATCGGGTTTAGAAAATAGAGGGGGGGAGGGGGGTACAATTTATGCTATTTTCGGAGCGATTATTTTGGAAAATATTCACTAAATCAATTTTTTTTTAACATCCGAATGTTTATAAAAGAACTCGAAATCTGTACCACGCTTTGATATTTACTAAAAAAAAAATATTTTTCAGTTTCTGTTACCTACATGTATGGACTTGCCCCCCTTAGAAATATATTTTATTTTAATATTTAACTATCAAACTGAGTAGCGGCTTATACAAGACACTTATCGTCCAAATTTCATCAATATAGGTACATGCAGTCGTTTTTGAGTAAAATACCTGTGACATACGGACGGACAGACAGACAGAAGGACAGACATGCCGAATCTATAAGGGTTCCGTTTTTTGCCATTTGGCTACGGAACCCTAAAAATTACAATAAAATTAAGTTGACGACACGTTTGGCTCAGTGGGTTGTACAACGGCCTACGAAGCTAGCGGTCCCGGGTTCGAATCCCGGCCAGGGCAAGTGTTAGTGTAATGAGCAGGAATGTTTGTTCCTGGGTCTTGGATGTTTTCTATATATTTAAGTATTATAATGTATCTATATATTATGTATATCGTCGCCTAGTACCCATACGAGGGCTGCTATTTATATATCCGGAAACCGGGATTACAATCTTCTTAAATAGCATATTTGACCGCCATGGTAAAATTTGAACTTTTTTAAGTATATAAGGTATATTTTTTCTTCCTTATTAACGCTCGTGTTTTGTTTTTGACGGGTTTTAAATGTCATCTCGCAGCAAGAATGGAACTCACTCGTGAAAATATTCGTGCTATGATTTATTATGATTTTCGGCGTGGTTTAACGCAACAACAGTGCATAGATCAACTAACTTCAACTTTTGGTGATGAAGCCCCATCTAAAACTACTGTGTATCACTGGTTTAGTGAGTTCAATCGTGGACGTAGTATGCTTACGGACGAAGTTAAGGCAGGTCGCCCGAAATCGGTCGTTGTACAACAAAATATCGAGGCTGTGCGAAAACTTATAATGGACGACCGACATGTTACGTACCGCGAGATAGAGGCGACTCTGGGTATTTCTATGACCAGCATTAATAGCATATTACATAATTATTTGGCTGTAAAAAAAATTTGTTCGCGTTGGATACCCCACAACTTAACAAATGAGCAAAAACATGCTCGCGTCGAATGGTGCAATAAAATGTTAAAAAAATATAACCGTGGTGACTCAAAAGCCGTTTATAACATCTATACAGGTGACGAATCCTGGATCTATGCATACGATCCCGAAACGAAGCAACAATCAACGGTATGGGTGTTTCAAAATGAGCCGAACCCTACGAAAGTTACTCGTGCAAAAAGTACATTGAAACAAATGGTGGCCTGCTTCTTCGGTATTAATGGCCATGTAGCTACAGTGCCACTAGAAAACCGTAGAACGGTTAATTCAGAGTGGTACACGACCATTTGCTTACCGGAAGTATTTGAACAAATTCGTAAAACTAACCAGCGACGAAGAATCATTCTTCATCATGACAATGCCAGCTGTCATACGTCACGCGAAACAACTCTATTTTTGGAGGGTCAAAATGTGGAATTAACGGGTCATCCGCCGTACAGCCCTGACTTGGCACCCAACGATTTTTATTTATTTCCAAATATAAAGAATAAATTACGCGGTCAACGATTTTCGACCGCTGAAGATGCTGTCGACGCATTCAAACAACACGTTATGGAGGTACCTCAGGCGGAGTGGCAGAAGTGCTTTAAAAATTGGTTCACGCGAATGCAAAAGTGCATAGATCATCAAGGGGAATACTTTGAAAAACAATAAAACTATTTTCAGCCGTGTACGTTTGTTTGTTTTTTTGTTTCCGGATATATAAGTAGCAACCCTCGTAGTACAAGCTTTGCTTAGTTTGGGACTAGATCGATTTGTGTAAGATGGTCCATGATATTTATTTATTATTATTATTATTATATCTCTCATAACTTCAACAGTCAAAGTCATAAGGTTTATACATTGTATTTGTAGCCGGCGGTACCAGATGATCTGACGAGAAGAGGTAATCGACGACTATTTGGATGAAATACTGTATTATATATATACTATAGGTAGACTTGTTTACAAATAGTAGTGCCGCGGTCGCAAACAGAGGTGCTTAGGTTAAGATGGTACGAAAAAGTAAAGTGTCATGATTTGACTAAACGGCTAGATGGATGGTTAGTAGTAGGGATGAAAGTCGTATGTGGCCCAATGTTATTGGCCCATTTTAAGAAGCCCCCCGCATACTAACTGCGCCTCGTATGTACGTTTCGACACTGCTTCGCAACGGATAAAATATAGAAAATAAGGGTTGCGTTCGCAACAGTATCCTTAAAAATAAAATAAAAGTAAATTAATAGTTTAAAAAACACTAGAAAAACACGCTTTACAAGACTTTTGTAACAAATCCAAACACAGCTATGATACGATGTTCCATCATGAAGTTCCAGTTCATATCTTCCGGCTCCATCATCAGATCAGTTCGACAGTACCATATTATTGTATTGTCATCAGAACTACGAGGGTTGCTACTTATATATCCGGAAACAAAAAAACAAACAAACGTACACGGCTGAAAATAGTTTTATTGTTTTTCAAAGTATTCCCCTTGATGATCTATGCACTTTTGCATTCGCGTGAACCAATTTTTAAAGCACTTCTGCCACTCCGCCTGAGGTACCTCCATAACGTGTTGTTTGAATGCGTCGACAGCATCTTCAGCGGTCGAAAATCGTTGACCGCGTAATTTATTCTTTATATTTGGAAATAAATAAAAATCGTTGGGTGCCAAGTCAGGGCTGTACGGCGGATGACCCGTTAATTCCACATTTTGACCCTCCAAAAATAGAGTTGTTTCGCGTGACGTATGACAGCTGGCATTGTCATGATGAAGAATGATTCTTCGTCGCTGGTTAGTTTTACGAATTTGTTCAAATACTTCCGGTAAGCAAATGGTCGTGTACCACTCTGAATTAACCGTTCTACGGTTTTCTAGTGGCACTGTAGCTACATGGCCATTAATACCGAAGAAGCAGGCCACCATTTGTTTCAATGTACTTTTTGCACGAGTAACTTTCGTAGGGTTCGGCTCATTTTGAAACACCCATACCGTTGATTGTTGCTTCGTTTCGGGATCGTATGCATAGATCCAGGATTCGTCACCTGTATAGATGTTATAAACGGCTTTTGAGTCACCACGGTTATATTTTTTTAACATTTTATTGCACCATTCGACGCGAGCATGTTTTTGCTCATTTGTTAAGTTGTGGGGTATCCAACGCGAACAAATTTTTTTTACAGCCAAATAATTATGTAATATGCTATTAATGCTGGTCATAGAAATACCCAGAGTCGCCTCTATCTCGCGGTACGTAACATGTCGGTCGTCCATTATAAGTTTTCGCACAGCCTCGATATTTTGTTGTACAACGACCGATTTCGGGCGACCTGCCTTAACTTCGTCCGTAAGCATACTACGTCCACGATTGAACTCACTAAACCAGTGATACACAGTAGTTTTAGATGGGGCTTCATCACCAAAAGTTGAAGTTAGTTGATCTATGCACTGTTGTTGCGTTAAACCACGCCGAAAATCATAATAAATCATAGCACGAATATTTTCACGAGTGAGTTCCATTCTTGCTGCGAGATGACATTTAAAACCCGTCAAAAACAAAACACGAGCGTTAATAAGGAAGAAAAAATATACCTTATATACTTAAAAAAGTTCAAATTTTACCATGGCGGTCAAATATGCTATTTAAGAAGATTGTAATCCCGGTTTCCGGATATATAAATAGCAGCCCTCGTACATACAGCATGGATTATCTCTTGGGCTTCTGGTTTAAGTGACCAGCGTGAAGACAGCCGCCTCCATAATACTAAAAAAAAGAAAAAATGACGAAAGTCACCATTTGCTATCGAGCGCCCGCAAGTTACATACCTACATCGATTAAGTATCGTCTGCAGATGTTTGTTCAGACACTTGAATCGTAAGGACCCCATAAGACAACATTTTACAGGAATTTTTCCAACTGCCTTATATGGAATTTTCGAATTTACTTTTTTGTGGCCGAAGCAATGAGATTCTAACGTTGCTTAAGCCTGAACAAACGTGAACTAACAACCCCACGGCCGTATAGAACCACAGACATGGATTATCTCTTGGGCTTCTGGTTTCAGTGACTAGCGTGAAGACAGCCGCCTCCATAGTACTAAAAAAAAGAAAAAATGACGAAAGTCGCCATTTGCTATCGAGTGCCCGCAAGTTACATATCTACATCGAATACTTATCGTCTGATGATGTTTGTTCTGCCACTTGAATCGTAAGGACCCGATAACACAACATTTTACAGCACTTTGTCTGACTGCCTTATACGGAATATTCGAATTTTAGATTTTCTTTTTTTGTGGTCAATCCAATGAGATCTTAACGTTTTTATTACCTGAACAAACGTGAACTAACGTCTCTTGACCCCTAGACATCGTTAGTTTTGGCGATTTAGGGGTGGGGTCGTTAGCGTGAAGACAGCCATCCCACTTTAAAAAATAAAAAAAAATTGTCAGAGTACGATATTATATAGTGAACAAACGTGAACTAACGAATATCTTGCTATATAGACAACAATATATGGAAAAAGTGGTTTGGGGTGGTAGACGTGAAGTTAGCCGCCCCATTTGATTTTTTTAAAAAATGTGTTAAAAAATCGGGTCCTAACGATTTTACCTACTGAACAAACGTGAACTAACGATGAACTAACGATATTGATATGCCATTTGCGGGCAAACGATTTGGGGCGGTCAACTTCACGACCATACAACCATACAGTAGCGATCATAAGTATTTTGACAAATAAAAATCATTTAGTATTTTTATGAATTGAGTTAATATTTCATAATGATTTTGTAATAACATTTTCTGAGCGTATCCTTCTTACGTTTCCACTAAGATTACTGAAAATAAACTTCAAACTTAAAAGAAAATTAAAAAAAACACACTTCAGATCGCTCAGAAGTATTTTGACATTCAAATAAATCATTTTACCGGACTTGTGAGAAGGTCAAATTGAATATTTGGTTAATATTTGGTTGCATATCCTCTGGACTTTTCAACAGCAGCACATCGAGCAGGCATAGAGTCCACTAACTTCTGTAAACGTTCATATTGTATATTCGCCCACTCTGACTTCAGTGCTTGAAAAAAATTTTCTTTGTTGGAATAATTTCTGCGTCTCACTCTGCGATCCAGCTCTTCCCATAGGTGCTCGATTGGATTAAGATCAGCACTTTGACTCAGCCACACGAAAACCTTGACTTTTTTACGTTTTAAGAATGCCTTGATATGGTTGGATTTATGCTTAGGGTCGTTATCGTGCTGAAAACCCAGCGAGGTGGCATATTTTCTTTAGCATAAGGTATCATGTGTGTATTAAGTATATTTTCATACACAAATCGATCCATAATCCCATCTATTCGAACGAAAGGTCCGACTCCGTGGCGAGAAAAACATCCCCAAACCTTACGTTACCACCACCATGCTTGACTGTGGGTACTTGGTATCGCACATCGTGTCTTTTATTATGTGGACGCCGTACATACTTTATTCCATCCGAAGACATTAAATTAAACTTACTTTCGTCACTCCATAAAATTTTGGACCACTCAGCACTTGTCCACGACTTGTGACTAAATGCAAACGCTAATCGCTCCTTCCTATTTTTTGCCGATATATGTGGCTTTTTAGATGGGCATCGACCATGAAGTCCTTGCTCTATTAGGCGTCGTTTGACGGTAGAAACATGGATATTTACGTTGTAGTTTTCTTTCAGTTCGTCCTTAATTGACACTCTAGTTTTCCGCGGATCTTCTACAGACAGTTTTTTGATTACGCGATCAGTTTTTAACGTGGTTTTTCGAGGACGGCCGCCTCTACGCTTATTGTTGACGCCGTTTCGAGCCTTGAATTGTTTATTCCAGACACTAACCAGTTGCCGTGATATATGAAAAGTTCGCGAAACGTCAGTCTGCGACTTGCCTTTTTTGAGTGCGGCTGCAACGGCTTGTTTAAAATCGTTTGAATATTGTTTATATTATGGCATATTGTATAAAGTCTAGGCCTACTTTTGCTTATAAAATATACGGTGTCAAAATATTTTTGAACCAGTAAAATGTACGTTTTTGTGGCCAGGTTCATAATATATTTCAAGAATTCGAACCTTTTTGTGTGTTTCAAGGAGGTCATAAGCCATTAATAACCATAGCAAAAACTAAGTTGGAAAAACAAATCGACCTTGTACAATATTCAAACTTTTGTTGTTGTCAAAATACTTTTGATCGCTACTGTACATACAGCTGCCAATTTTCATGACGCTACGATCCTTGGAAGATGGCCTTTATTTCGCAAAACGAAAAAGAAAACCACAATTGAAGCCTCGGTGCCGTTCAATAGACGTAAAAAATTTGATTAACTAAAAAATACATAAAATGGTCAAAAACTATGTATATTCGGATATACAGTATGAAATAAAGGGTTAAATTAGTTACCTTAGATTCCATTACATAGTTAGTTACATACATATTCGGATATACAGTATGAAATAAAGGGTTAAATTAGTTACCTTAGAGTTAGTTACATACAGGTCGACCTAATAAAAGCGTGTTAATAATCAAAGTTGGTTATAACGTTCAACTATATTTGCAATATGTCCATAAACAATTGTTAATAACCATTAAGAGATTAATTTACATACATAAAATTCCTTCCTAAAAAATACTCCTCAACACTGTAAATAGACGTTCAGATCAATAAATGTCTAACTTTTCTCTTAAAAATATTAGATTAATTATAATTTAAGTTCCATAGGTAGCCTATTAAAACGTAATGGCTTGAAAAGGAGCACAGGCTACTAACTAGTTGTAGAATTAATATTTATATTTGACTAAATCTGTCATGCTAGGGGAGTCCAAGCGGGGATTAGGGGAAAACATGACGCACGGTTAGCGTTGTGCCGTGGGAACATTCCCGGGAACGGGAAAATTACCAAAACAAGGGAATATTGCATTACACATTGGGCAAATTCATATTTTAATTAACGTTAGTAATACTCCGTAAAATAAAATGACTTTTGCTTAAGAACTATGTCTTTACGCTGGTTATATATATTTTAAAAATATGTATATAGTTTTATACTCTAAGAAATAAGGTTGTCTTTCGATTACAAAATCGTTTCTCCTTTACGCGATGCATTTTATTTGCAATATTTTACACTTACGTTATTATAGCGTTTATGTTTATATCTCTTTCTTTATATATCGGTCGTCTCTCTTCTTCTCCTCCAAACAGATAAATCGTGTACCTGTTATAAATTAATTCAGTTTTCTAATGTATCTGGTGCTTGCTACCAACACGTCACAGACATGCTTTAATCATGAGGCCAAAAAGTAAAGTGTTTGAATATTTCACTACGCATACTGTGAATAATAAAGTCACGTATTGTTGCAAATATGTATTTATTTAAAAATGTGACCCAATTCGCTCTCCATTTAAGTAAATGCCCAAAAACACATTTTAAATTGACATTATTTTGTTTTAACGGCTTTAGTACATACGATTTTAATTGTATTTTTTTTCTTTGGAATTTGAAATTTAACTGTGATGATGATGATTATACTTATAAATGATAAATGTATGATTTTTATAATTAAAGAAGATTCCCTCAAACGATGGAATATTCCCGGGAACATAGGGAATTTACTTTCGCAGATGAATTACATTGTTTACTGTCACGGTATAAATATTAAGAGCTTATGTAGTAATAAAAACCACGATAGCACAAAACGTAGTTCTATGCATTTTAAAATTCCCCTAGGTTCCCTTCGTGTGGGAATATTCCCGGGAATTTTCCCACCAAGGGAATATTCCCACTAAGGGGATATTCCCGGGAACGGCACGTCATTACGCACGGTAGATTAATACAAGAGGTAAAAAAGTTGATCTTTAGAGATAATCGAGCGTGACCTATTAATGTGAGTTCATTACATGCTTACATTATAAGTGTGCATTGAACTAATCTGACGATTTTAGTTTGACGTAACGTAAGGGAGTGGGAGGGTAAGAAACTTGTAAAAAAAAACGATATCTCGACATTCGCTAGAGAATGTAAAATATTAGGAATATTAGGAACAATATTTTACATCTGACGATTTTCTTAAGGCGAAGTAAGAAGTAAACGTCAATAAAATGTAGTATTTACATGCAGTTCTCACTCTCACTCTCTCACTCACTCCGCATCTCAATTATATTTTTTTCTCAAATATGCATAAAAATATTGACTTTGTGTTCCTTGTAATAGACCCCGAAGTCTCACGTTTCGGGTGCGGCGCTACGAGGGGCACATAATGATAATTTCATACCAAATTGCGGGCCAAGGCCGGCAAAGCGACCGTCTTTTGTTTCAATTCGGCCGAGTAGTTACTCGGCCGGCTATCCCCTACTTCACAGCCTCTGCAGTAATGTTCTATTTTACTTTATTGGAGAAACAACAGATTTTCATAGTCTCAAATTAACGTTGATTTTTACTTGTGTCATTTCAGTAGTACCTACTTGATGCATTTATGCATCATTATGCATTTAAGGGTTTTATGTAGGCATACACTTACTTCCTAAAACGCTCTCACTAAGTACAATATACACTCGAGTGCAAAAATTTTGTGTCTGTAAAATACCGTAATATTGAAAAATGTGTTTATTGCAGATCCATGGCGAGTTGGTATTTTATATTAAAAACCAACTTATCATATGCATTCAGTTCCTTCGGAAAGTATTTTTAGTTTTTTAGTTTTTATTTTTATGTTTACTTTTGATGTGCCAAATGCGATAATCATACTGAATTACTAGAAGGCGCCCGCAACTTCGTTCGCGGAGGAGAAAAAGTCATAACCCTTCGTTTTTCTTCAGCGTAGTCAGGTACAAAGTATCGTATAACCATCCCACCCAGTCATACCCAGCTACCCGTGTACCAGACATAGTTGAAATCCGTTTAGCCGATCTTGCATGATGAAGCCACAAAGACACATACAAATACTGAAAAAATAGTTTTCGTTTTAGTGATCTCCAAATAAGTAGTCCATAACAATCATTTTATTTTAATATCTTCAATGTACAGACATTTCATTTTAACAACTTTATAATAGTATAGACTACCGGCTGCCCGCGACTTCGTCCGCCGCTAAAAAGAAGCTTTTGTCTTTCCCCACAACTCGATATTTTACTAATTTAAATGTGAAGCATATAACCAAGATTTCAAGTTCCTAGCGTAAAAAAATATTTACTGTCCATACCAATTTTCATCCCCTTTTTCGTCCCTAAAAGGGATGAAATTTGACATACTTTATAGCCTACGTCCTATTCTGATATATAAGGTACATAACTGGAAAGTTTCATAAAAATTCGTCCAGTAGTGTTTGAGATTAAGTGGAACGTACATACATACTTTCACGTTTATAATATTAGTAAGGATAGATGACCTTCTGTGAGACAGACGGATTGAAGAAATAATTTCGTCATTGCCGCGTAGCACTTTCAATTTTTTTTACATATGTTGTATGACTAGGTTATGTAAAATATATATTATATTAAAGCTAATTAAATATTCATTCAAGCAGTATTTTTTTTTAATTCACAATTTTTTGTATTTTGAAAAATATAAACCTATTTTATATAT
Organism: Hedya salicella; assembly: GCA_905404275.2. Classification (NCBI taxonomy): domain Eukaryota; kingdom Metazoa; phylum Arthropoda; class Insecta; order Lepidoptera; family Tortricidae; genus Hedya; species Hedya salicella. The sequence continues at coordinate 42,158,606 of FR990096.1, forward strand.
AACAATTTAACGGATTATATCGCGTATATTATCTCTAGAGTCCGACTGAAACTGGTTTTTACGACCGAAACCGAAACTTCCTTACAAGGGTCATGTTTTGTGGGAAATATAAATAAAACGTTGTTATAATCGGTCAGTTCTACTTTTTATCTTTAAATCACTTAGCTATGCAGTTTCCACATTGTTACTTATTGATAATCAACATAACTACCCCTCACTTAAAAATAAAATACTAATTGCGCCTTAAAATATATAAATAACTTTATTTGAATATTATTCATGGTTATTAAAAAAAAAAAAAAAACACTAGAATGCGCCCGCTACTTCATTCGCGGATAAGAAGAAGTCATAACCCATCTTTTTTCTTTAGCATAGTTGAGAAAAAAGTATCCTATAACCACCTGGAGATACCCAGCTACCCGTGTACCAAAAATAGTTGAAATCCGTTTAGCCGATTTAGCGTGATGATGATGAAGCCACAACGACATTTTTTTAATTTTTTAGCTTTAAGTTGCTCTAAACTGATATTTTCCCTTAAGATTCGTAATGCATATGTTGCTGAGCTCATGGAACTTTGAATTTGAACATGGAATTTGCTACGAGCGTCCTAAACGCTCGGTTCAATTGTCATTATTGTCTCATCATTATCACCGCGACGGAAAGATATGTCGTGACAACTTCGACCAAAGTAAACGCAGCCTCGGGATTACTCTTCGGTTTGATGAGAAGTTAATTCAGAATATCCTTTCTTGTAATGATATTTGCTGAGACGACAATGACGAAAGATAAACGCCGTAAAAACGCTGAAGATCCGCCCATTTACTCCCAAAAAATTACTTATTGTAAAGCATACCCCATTTCCCTAAATCGAAAACCATTTGGAGGAAAACGCATCTAGAACACAAAAAACATTTTTGTACATTTTTTTACAATGTTTTTGACAGAAAATACCAAAATAGCTAAAACGGAAAGTGACGTCACACAGCTGATCCAATATTGCCACTATAGAAAAAGTTTTCTTCCGGTTATGCGTTTGACATTTTTTGAGGCTTGACACTATTGACAGTTCATTTCACTCGAAAATAATATCGTCTTGTACTTTTCGTATATGTTTATCCTGCCTTTGGTTTTGATATTTTCAACGAGTCGGCATCCCCACGGGACCGACAAACACCGCTCTGCTCTCTCCAATGACGACCATCCCATTGTACAATTTCTTTAACAACGACTCCATTTCTCAACTTTGATTTGACTCATATACTGCTCGTTTGCTTTAATTTTCTGCGACTCGGCTATTAAAACCGGACGGACATGCGAAATGCGGTGGGATTTGTACAAGTTGACAGCACTAATTTGCCTCGAGTGGAGACTATAATGATGATGGACTTTATGCAAAGCTCGGATAAGTATAATTTGGCCAGTATCAGAGCTGCCGAACTGCCGAAGCCTCACTGTCTTCGCGGACGGCTTATGTTGGAAATGCTATGCAGAAATAAAGCGTCAAAATTATATAATATATGTTTTGTTAAATGCCGTACAGCGCCGGAGCACAGGGTGCGCATCAGTGTTCCTGCACAAATAGATAAAAGAGAATAGGCGGTATATGAGTGTTGTTCATACAAGCTTCCTTAAAACAATATTTTATGCGTGATATATTTTCTACAAAATTATTGAATTAATTGTACTACCTTTGAAAGCGTATCGTTTTGTAGTTTTGACGTTTATCGTGACTTCGTGAGAACTGCAGTTACTGTAAAACTGTTTGAGGCTTGTTGGGCACTCAAATGTTAAAGTTTGCAATACATTTTGTTGTTATTGCCAACGTTTTTTTAAGTGCATGAAACACACCTGTGACGTCAGTTAGCGGATAGTTAGACGTTTGTTACATACGCCGTTTTTCATGAAACTGATAATATTCATGGATTTTTGCATTAAATATAAAATTTTCGCAAATATAAAAAAGCGGCCAAGGGCGAGTCGGACTCGCCCATGAAGGGTTCCGCAGCCGTTTATACAAAAAAATTGCACTACTGATGAAAAAAATACGATATGAATAAAAAAACAGTAACAAAAGAGCGTATCTCCCCAGCTCTTACGTCCTTTTGCTGAGAAGCGCAGTTTTTTGGCAATAACTTAAAAACGGTATGTCCCATCATGTTGAAAACAATTTTCGTTGGAAGTATTTATTAAGCTTTATATTTGTATATTTTTTCATATTTTTTGAACATACCGTTCAGAAATTAGAAGGGGGGGGGGGGGGGGGGGGGGGGCACAATTTTTACTACTTTCGGCTACAGCGAATATTTCTGAAAATATTCACTAAATCAAAATTTTTTTTAGAAACCACAAAGTGTCTTTAGCAGAACTGTCGAAATATATGCCACACATTGATATTTGCTGAATTATTTGTTTTTCAGCTTCGGTTACATGTATGGAGCGCTCCCCCTAGAAATATATATATATATTTTTTTATTTAACTATCAAACTAAGTAGCGGTTTGCACACGACACCTATGCTCCAAATTTCATTAATGTACATCTTATACTTTTTGAGTAAAATGCCTGTGACATACGGACGGACAGACAGACAGGCAGACATGTCGAATCTATACGGTTTTCGCTTTTGACATTTTGGCTACGGAACCCTAAAAAAATGTCTTTAATTTTTGCGTTCTTTAAAGCGGGGCGTTAAAAAGTATCACTCGACAATATGAAATATTGTCAATTGTTTATTTGTTCTTACTAGAGTCTGACTACTGAAATATTATCCAAATTTATCGCGCGAAATTCAAAAAATCTTGGGCTGGTCACACTTTGTGAAGTAGGAATTTTAGTTTTGATATTAGAAAATATTTTTAATTTTCTGTGCACACGTAAGGTACCTAAACCTAAGGAAATAAAGTATACGTTGACGTTCACTCAAAGTCAATGTACAGTACAGTGAACGACAAACACGTATGTTTACACTTTCTCACCATATACTATTGTAATATGGCAAAAAATAAATAAGATCTAGCTCGATAATACCATAATATTAATCCATCAACAATGTCTGTGGTTAGGTTAAGTAGGTATAGACATGGGTTAGGTTAGAGTAATGTTGCACTGGCACGGTGGGCCAAGTGCGGGATTCCAACGACACGCTCGTCGCTCATATACAGGGTGTCCCAAGAAGTAGTGATATACTGAAGCTGGGAGGTAGAGGACCTAGAGGGCTATCTAAATCACCCCCATGTATGTTCCGCGATTTTTCGTATTTTCGGAGTTATGACTTTTTTTTTAATTTTTCACCTATCGCCGAGTACGATGAGATTTTTATTTATGGTGACGTGAATTATTACGGTACATGCTTGATTTGTTTTGTGTGCTAAGCTGATAGATAGGCCAATTCAGTTTGGTAACATTTACTATCGTTAGATCTTTGAATGGAATAAAAAAAAATGCCAAGAATGATAAAATTACCCAGTATGTTCATAACTTCAAGGGGCTTTAAAGAGATAAAATCACATAAAAAAAATTACCGTTTGGCTTTTAAAAACTTGCTCTATCTATCAGGTAGGTGCCATGAAAATTTCATTTTATTATTCATAAGGCTTCAATCAAAAAATTGAAATCTAGATGTGATAAGTGCAAAATTTTAATTTACATGATGATTAATACAAACAAAGTAATACCAATTACAAGGTGTTTATTTACAAGAAATTTTCAAAATGGCCCCCCTGTTGCTCAATGCAAGTGCGACATCGCCGAAAAAAGTTGTCTTTTAAACGTCTGAATGCACTTCTATTATTTTTAATAGTTTCTTCTGCTACTCTCAATTTCCGGGTTAACTCGTCCAAATTGCGGCATTCTCTTGAGTAGACGAGGTCTTTGCAGTATCCCCATACAAAAAAATCAATGGGGTTTAGGTCGGGGGACTGTGGAGGCCAGGCTATAAGGCAGGCGTCACCCCGGCCGCAACGACCAATCCATCTTTCAGGGTATCTTTGATTGAAATAGTTTCTTACGTCCAAGGCAAAATGGCATGGTGCACCATCACACTGCAGTACTATGCTTCTGCGTGTCTCCAAGTCCACATCTTCTAACAGCAGAGGCAGATCGACGCGTAGAAAATTTAAAAAGTGATTGCCGCCCAAGCGCTCTGGCAGCTGAAAGGGCCCGATTAGCTGACCGTTAAGTATGCCAGACCAAAGGTTAACACTAGTGTTCTTGGAATGTCCCCCTTTTTAAATTTGGATTTTCAATTGCCCATGAGTGAGAATTGTGCATATTAAAAATCCCATTGCGTCTAAAGTGGGATTCATCCGTCCACAAGATTTGGTTAAAAAAGTTTTCGTTTTCAGCTCGTCTCCTCAGCATTTCCTGACAGAATTCAATTCGCCGATTGTAATCTTCCGGTTTCAACTGTTGCACTTTTCTAATGTGAAACGGATGATATCCTACGCTCTGTAGTGTACGGTGTACCTGAGATTTAGAAAGTCCGGTACGACGTTCCATAACTCTCACACTGGTCGACGGGTCTCTTTCTACTTCTTCAACCACTGCATCTACTACATCAGGATCCGGCATAGCGGCCATACGGCCTGATCTGGTACCCGGTATGTAACCTTCCAAATACGCATTATGTACTCTTAAGATCATGCGATAGTCAGGAAACGTTTCAGGTTGAGGCCCGCCTCTTCGTTCCACATGTTCCCGGTACAGCCTTGAAGCTTCCGCCGCATTCCCCCTAGCATAACCGTAATAGTAATGCATTTCTGCGTAGTCACGTGAAGTAAACATGATCACTTACACGCAAACTCAAGTGCAGTTAAATAATGCCAAGTCGTCGATTCCAGGTAATAACACTAATCCAAATCGTAATGCAAGTCAAAGTCCATATGAATAGCCAAAATGATTAGAGAAACGAACAATTAGCAGTATTAAAACACAATTTTCAAATTATTGAAAAGTACCAACGATGACCAAACAACGTGAAATTTTTCTCATGCGTCAACCGTCTTGTTTTTTGTTCTTTTTCTATTGATATGCTTGATTTAGAACGAAATTTATTTAGAAAGTTAATTAATTTTGAACTTGCCACATTTAGATTTCAATTTTTTGATTGAAGCTTTATGAATAATAAACTGAAATTTTCAGGGTAGCTACCTGATAGATAGACAAGTTTTTAAAAGCCAAACGGTAATTTTTTTATGTGATTTTATCTTTTTAAAGCCCCTTGAAATTGTGAACATTTTGGGTAATTTTATCATTCTTGGCATTTAATTTTTTTTTATTCCATTCAAAGATCTAACGATAGTAAATGTTACCATACTGAATTGGCCTATCTATCAGCTTAGCACACAAAAAAAAATCAAGCATCTACCGCAATAATTCACGTAACCATAAATAAAAATCTCATCGTACTCGGCGATAGGTGAAGAATTTAAAAAAAAGTCATAACTCCGAAAATACGAAAAATCGCGGAACATACATGGGGGTGATTTAGATAGGTCCTCTACGTCCTAGCTTCAGTATATCACTACTTCTTGGGACAACCTGTATAGATATTTTTGGCCAAGATATTTTTAAATCAAATTACTACTGACCAGTCCGCAGATTTCTTCTGTATATTGGTTTTCAGTAACTCCTTACGTTACGATGTTTTGATTTTATTGATATTTTCTAGAACTTTTAGTTTATCCGTTTCCTTACACATTTTGTCCTGTGTATGAGATGAGATACAGGTATTAATAAATTCACGTACCTACCTAATCATAGTTATAGGCAAATTTTAGAACTAGTACACAAAGTATCAAAATATTTATAAAGCACCAACCTACTAAATTGACAACAGACTGTTAGCCGCTATTTAAATCATAGACAATTAATTGGTGATACCACAAGGAAATATCTGTCAACAATATTTGGCTAGCCAGACTCTAGCATGACTAGCATCTTACTATCTTACTAGTACAACAAATAATGAGATCCGTTTTTCAAAACGTTTGTATTGTAAGTTTTGTAACTGACTATTTCGAGGTCACTAAATCGATAAATGTTATTTTGTTTTTTTTTTTTTGTATGTTTACGTATATTATGTGTCGTTGTGGCGTCATCACGCCAAATCCGCTAAACGGATTTCAACAATTGTGACAGTTTTTGGGAAAAGGTCCCACTTTGTCGATATGGAGTTACGAGTAGTTCCCAATACTACAGATCATACGCTATCTTTTTGTGAAAGATATATGTCTCAAGGTGCTATAGTTATTTTTTTTTATTCTTCAAATTTGCAAAAGTGAAAAAGCGACAATTGAGAAACGTTAGTTAAAATTTAGGACGGCAAAAAACACACCTGTGCTTTGAAGTTATAAAGTGGTTAGTATCAAATGAATTGGCATACTTTATGGATTACAAATTAGTCAAAATCATGTATGTGACCTTAGTAGTTTGAATTTTACGGAGGCTTGAACATAAAAAGAGAACGAAAATATGTCAATCCTGAATATGGGTTTATTTTCTATATTTATGACATGACACGCAGATTTATCATTAAAGTTGTATTTATAAATGTATTCTCATGCTAAAAAAGACAGAAATAATTCTATGAATCCCTTTAGTTAGTTATTATTTCACAAAGTTAAGAAAAACTGAATTGAAAAGTACAGCATAAAAAAATACAAATGACAAGTGTATTTTAATAAGATTAAGAGTTTAGTGATTTTCTATGGGTAGCGTCCCACTTTGTCGATTTACTAAACTTTAGTGCTTCAGTGAAAAATATGTGTTTGGTATATTTATTCCATTTTATGTATAAGATAAAGGTTTGTTATTGTTAATCTAATAGTCATTGATACTAATGTAGTTTGTTTGATCTTTTTTTTACGGAATATCAACGGAATTTATTTCCGACTAAAGTTTAGTGTCCCACTTTGACGGTTTGGTTTCGTTCGTATGGACATACGCTAAAAAAGTACTACAAGTATAAAATCAGCTTTTAAAACATAGGTGTAATGTTTTTCGAGTTAGTATTTGTATAAATGTTATTTTATATCTATCGGTTAATTATATTTTTTAAATAATACTGTTTTTTATTTAGCGGAATCATCGATAAAAAAGTCCATTATCGATGGTTACCCAACCCTACTATTCATATTTCGTATTTTTCTTTTCTCCTGCTCAAAAAGTACGTCATATTAGCTTCGTGAAGCGAGACTGAAAGAGTACATTTAGTCCCTAGGGTTTAAAAGAAAGCCATATAATCCCATACAAATTTCAATGACACTGAAAAAAAAAAATGGAAGAATTGCTCAAACTGTACTTTTAGTTTTTCATGAAATATACAATTTTAATGTTAAGTCTTTTTTATTTTCTCGCAATCGAAGTGAAAATCAGCGTGTTTAACACGTGACTAAAAGCCATTATATGACACTCAGACATATTTGTCCTCGCTCATTTCGTGAGCTCATCCAAATAATCACTTTGTGTCATAATGGCTTATTTTAGCCCCTTGTCAAACAATCTTCTATTTTTTATTCGTATTTTTTATGCTGTACATTTAAATTCATTTTTAGTAACTTTTTGACATAATAACTAACTAACGGAATCCATAGAATTATTTCTGTCTTTTTTACATGAGCATACATATATAAATACAACTTTAATGATGAATCTGCGGGTCGTGTTATAAATATAGAAAATAAACCCATATTCAGGATTGACATATTTTCGTTCTGTTTTTATGTTCAAGCCTCCGTAACATTCAAACTACTAAGGTTACATACATGATTTTGATTAATTTGAAATCCTTAAAGTATGCCAATTCATTTATTACTAACCACTCCATAACTTCAAAGTACAAGTGTGTTTTTTGCGGTTCCAAACTTTAACCAACGTTTTCTCAATTGTCGCTTTTTCACCTTTGGAAGTTTGAAGAATTACAAAAAAATAACTATAGCACTAAAGAGACATAATTTTTTCATCGAAAGATAGCTTATGCTTTCTTATATTACAAACTACTCATAACTCGAAATGTTTCCCTATAACAGGCACAAATATGATATCGACGATTTTTTCGGTATTCGACAAAGTGGGACGCTGGGACTAAACTTTGAGGCCTTAAAAAGGTGCTTAAATTGGTCATTTATGAGTCGACATCAAAATCATAGGTTTATTACAGTATGTTCTATCAGTTTTCATTGAAAGTCGATTTTCAGTAGGTTTTACCATATTTCACTAAACTGCCCGTAACTCCGAAACTAGAATCGACAAAGTGGGACGTTTTACTAAACTCCCTCACAATTTTTGGTACACGGGTATCCACATATGCTTACAGGATACTTTTTACCGGACTACTCATAAGAAAAAAAAAGGGTAATGACGCTTTCTCCTCCGCGAACGAAGTTGAGGGGGCAACTTCTAGTACCTAATAAAATCAGGCCAAATGATGTACCCTAATATACATATACATATATACAAATTCAATCAGTTGTATGTTTTGTGGAATCACCTTGACCTAAATACCTAAAATACCAAACGAGCGAAGGCGCGAGAAAAAGCCAGCGCTTACATAACGGAGGGCAACCCTATCGCACATTCTAATGACGTTGCGTCACCCGCGTCCAGTAGGAGCGGTAGGTATCGATAGCGGTCAGATCGCTCTCCGTCCATACAACTGGTGTATCTGTTACGTAGTAACTTGTATATAATCTGTGATAGAAGTAAAAGCTTCTTGGAAGATTGTAGGAGGTAGTTAATCCCACCAAAACAAAACCAGGTACATATTTGAATTCTGACAGGTACATAATGAGGAAATCAATGGTGATTGAGAACAGAGCCACCTCGGTTTTACTTCTGTCTGGGTTCAGGGATTTTTTATTATAGATGTTGTAAATTGTCTTGGTTTACAGTGTTTCTTTCAATAGATGCAGTGTCGGGTACAGCGTGCCGGAAAACGGAATCGTCCGTAACGGAAAGTAATGGTTACGTGGTTACAGATCGACGGCTCTTCCGTTCGCGGAAACGGCGCGTTGCACTTCGAACAGTGCGCGTTATGCCACCAATCTACGTTCATGTTAGTTTCCTTCCAATCAGAACTGGGCTGTACTATCCGTATGTTATTCTACACTGTTGCGTTTTTGAGCGAGACTGGTTAACTATATTAGTACAGTCACCCACATTAATATCTGCCAAAAAAAGCTCGCATAAATATCTTGCATGACTCTTCTCAATTTTTTTTGCCCGTATTGGTATATAGGTATGGTAGATATTAGTGCTGGGGACTGAACTAACCCGCATTACACAATTGCTCCTTGTTGGCGATAAATATAAGTGTTAATGTTGCGTACAAGTATAAGTTGTTGATGACCAGGGAGAAATTATGTATGTCATTAATTGCTTACTAGATGTTGTAACATAAACTGAACGTAGACTTAACCATCTGAAATTAATTCAATCGATTAGAGCCGTGGCCGCACGCAGAGAGCCCGTTGATGACTTCATTGTGTTTATTATTATTTTCCCCACAAAAAGTATAATAATGGTTGATGCGAGTGGTATCTCGCGGGTGGTCTATGTAATTACGGTCAGCCATTACAACATCTTTATCTCCTTCTCTTTCACACGTACCTTATTCAGCACTTGATGGTCTTAATTCCCACTAGACGTCCAATCCTATCCTATCCCTAATCTTAAGTTAGAAGAGGAATATAGATATGTCATTTTCTTGTATTTATATTGATTTTTTAAATTTTATCAGACTAGGTATCTACTGTGCTTTCATTTTGGAGCGCAGACAGATCAGGCAAAACTAACTCGTTGCTAATATACCGCATTCCCAAAACACCAGATTTTGCAAAATATCTTATTATCAATATATCACACTCTTGGGCTGCCACATTCCCGTTACACCAGGTTGACCAGGTTATAAAATTGAAAGGTACTCACGGAACTTAATCGTTTTAAGAATGGCCTATATTGTAAATTTGGTATATTGGTAATGTGATAAATCAAGAATGTGGTATTTTGCAAAATCTGGTATTACTTTGAAGTTTTTGAGGACAATTGGTGTTGAAAAATAATTTAGACAGTTATGTTATGTTTTTGTCAACAACTGGTTTATATTATCACAACAAAACAAAACTGGTGCTTAATCGCGTATTGATATGATTTATTTAATTATACCTTGCACTGTGTTGTGTTGTTACGTTGTTTATTATTTTATTATAGCGATTTTGAGTATGAATTGATTTGTTAAATATGCTAGACGAAGACGTCTTCATTCAAGAAACTTCTTTGTTTAGGCGTTTTCTTTTGGTCTAGTTCAAAAACAAGCTTACTCAGAAACTTTGTTACATCTATTAAAGTTAAAGCGTTTGTCAAGTTTCTAGTATAACCTTTTAATTTTGCTTCACTTACGATCTGCAAGGCAAATGAAAAATATTGAAATAATTTCAACATTAAGCCATCTATTCGTTAGGCACATTACAAAGTCATTGTTTCTTTGTAAAGCCCGACCAGGTAAATAAAATACCTGCCTCGAGGGCTTTAAATTAGCAATTATTATAGCAACACAAGTATACAGGATGAAACATAAGTCGTGCGCTGCAAATTGGCAAGTGTAGAAATATTATTATATGTTCAAATAAAGTTTAATTTACAATATTTATATATATATATATATATAATTATCCACATTTTTTATGTATTGTGAAATGAAACGTGGATAATTATATATAGGTATAAATATTGTAAATTTCCATTAAAGTTAAACTATAGTCAGTTTAAAATAGCGACAATAAGACCACAAATTACGATTTTAATTTATTCATTTATTATTAACAGTAATAATCGCGTTATATTTCAACTCCAACAGTTTTACGCACTTGGTACTTCTTTTCGGACGGCATAAAATTCTTGTATTTTGTGCACATAAAATCGTCAAATACATCCAGATTTTTTTTTTGTTTTAGCTTTATTTTTTTAGGCGAAGAAAATACAGCGGACGTCTGACCTTCTCTTCGTATTTTCATTACGGAATATCGGTATATATCTAAAATAAAACAAACTTTTACTTGTAATTTCGTCACCAATTAGCCAATTTTCATGTCACCAGTCATGTTAACAACAAGGTCGGAGATATTATTTAGAGGAATAGTCTCTTTCTATGCGACAAATACTTCGTCATACTGTAAATCATTTTTCTGAAGTGACTTTTAATAGTTTTCGTCATTTTAATGCACAAATCCAAGAAATAGACCACGCATAATCAACACCTCACTGACAGCAATTGACATATGGCTTATGACTTCTGTAAAGTTACTATTGCCAGTTGAAGAAATTAGTTCGAAGTTTTTTATTTTCCTGGTCGGGCTTTAACTACACAATGGTATTAATGTATGTATTAATAGTGGATAAGTAGGTATACCGCGGAACTGAGATAGCTAAGCGGGCCAGCGAGACGAGGCCGATGACATGTCAAGTACCAATGGATCTGACAGCAGTGATAGCCCGTCACCATGCTCCTTCCGCTCCTCTCAGGTACGAGGGTCGGAGCTAAGTGGAAAAACTTTAGTTGTATTTCTTCTTGAGCCCTGTGCTCCAGCTGTCAGGAGACTGGTCAATGAAGGCGTCGACAGATTTTCTTGTGAAGTCGGCTTGTGCTGAACGATACAAATCAAAATAAATATAAACATAACACCTACCTCTGTAACTTATTTATAATAGGTAGGTACATATGTTTAGAGTAGGTACGTACGACGTCATAATAATCATAAATATCATAATCATAACTTTATTGTTAATTGCTAATTACAAGTCAATTTGATTTTAACAATAATTTCTTAATTCATAATATTAGTTATTAGTCATGATTGATTTTCGAGTCTATAAAGTACTGTTCTATTTATAATGCTTATAATTGGTTTGGCGTTGTACAGCCAAGGAATTTAATTTCTAACCCATCTAAGTTTCAATATCGTACAGCAAACTGTCACCTTAAGAGCTAGCTAAAGCACGACTCCAGACCTACGAGTTGCTTTGACATGTCGCATGAGTCGCATGCATTGTTTTATGTTAGTAACTAGGCAACAAATTAACTCATCCTCATCCTAGTGTTTTCCCAGTTGCGTCCTCAGCTGCTGCTTCGGAGCCCGGGGTCCGCTTTCCGGCATTTTCTTCTCCACTTCGCACGGTCTTCTGCTTCCTTAGCTGTAAGGCCGTTGGCCCGCATGTCATCCTTGGCGACGTCAAGCCAGCATTTCTTGGGTCTTCCCCTTTTACCCGGACCCAGCCGAGGCGGCATGGATAGATATTTGTTTCCGATGTAACTTGCCGGTACCAACGTAGGCGACTCTCTTGCAGTTTGTCTGCTATGTCACGGACGTGAAGGCTACCCCGGATGCGGGAGTTCCTGACGCGATCTTTTCGCGATACTCCGCACATCCAACGTAGCATCTTCATTTCCGTGACACGTAGTTTCTGCTTGTGCCGGTCAAGTACAGGCCACGTTTCACTCCCATATAAAAGGACAGGCCTAATGATGGTCTTATAGACCTGCCTTTTCAACCTTACCGGAATTTTAGGGTCACAAAGGACACCAGTCACCTCACGCCACTTTGCCCAAGCTGCCGCAATACGGGCCTTGACGTCGCAGTCGATATCCCCAGACGCGTGGAGTACAGATCCCAAATATTTAAACTGGTCCGTACAACCAAGTCACCGCCTATGCGTACGGGTAAGGGATCCGTAGAGTTGCAGGCCATATACTCAGTCTTCGCCACATTGAGTTTCAGACCACCGTTCTCAATCGACCCCTTCCACGCATTCATACGTCGCACCAGTCTCCCTCTGTCCGCATCCGTCAGTGCAATAGCCACGGAGGTCGCTCATGTGCATCTCTGATGTTGTCTGATAATTCGTCTAATATCACGCTGAACAGATAGGGACTGAGAACCGAGCCTTGGTGCACTCCAACTGTTACGGGGGAAGGGTTTTGTGTCAGCAACAGCAGTCCTAACTATCGAATCGGAATCGCGATACATATTACGGATAATGTCAATATACATTTCAGGTACCTTTTTGGACCGCAGTGCCCACCAGATCATCACACCAGGGATACAGTCGATGGCCTTCTGGCTGTCCAAGAAAAGAAAATACAGAAGCGTATTCTTCGACCTGTATTTCTCCATGATAACCCTTGGGGCAAAAACACGGTCCATGGTCCCTTGACCGGGGCGAAATCCATATTGACACTCCGAGACAGTGCTCTCCTGTGTGTGGGATATAAACTTTATACCGCGGTAGTTACTACACTCCTGCACTGATCCCTTGCCTTTGAATACTGTAGTTATAATATTCAGCCTCCTTTGGGCAGGGATTTTACCGGTGAGGAGTATGCGGTTAAAAAGGTTGGTTAGGATACCCACACCACTAGGACCCATCGCTTTCCAGGCTTCTATGGGGATTCCATCGGCACCGACAGCTTTCCGATTCCTCATGCGACGCAGAGCTAAGTCGACTTCCTCAGGCCTTATCGGTGGCACTAGTCCTTGATTCGGAGGGAGGTCCACTACACACACAGAACAGATTAACTACGTTGACATATTCCAAAAAGATTCATTCAATTTCTGTGTCAACCAGTGCTATTGTAAACAGCAGATGCTCGTTCCCCTTTTCTTAATTTAATATTCAATATAAGTTAAATGAAAGGAACAGAGCCGCAAGTAGCTTGGGATGCCTATGCATAGTATTAAAAATAATGAGTTGATCCAAACCGATTCATGTTGCCCGTCCATGATGAACGACAAGAATCCAAAAAGGCCTGTGAAATTTTTTTCTACTATTTTCTCGATTGATACTGACACATGTTCGTAATTACAAAAGCAAATGATTACTGTATGTAATGTAAAGTGACAAGTAATACGTATTGACATGTCAATACAATTACTAAAATAGAATTGTCGACGTTAATGTATTGCGAATGTCTAACAACATTTCAACTACTTTATGGTATATTTTTGAAAGTAAAACTGAAAACCAATTCCAAAAACCACTAAAAAGTAAAAAAATAAGTAAATTCGTTGCTTCAATTTAACCTTTTCGGAATTAATTAATATTTGAATTTTGCCATCGATTTGCCTAAGATTCCGTCGGTAGATCCCGACTTGATGACAATGGGACCACCTCAGCAGTAAACTCTATCGTATAAAAAGAAATTTTGAGAATCGGTGTACGATTCAGGGAGTAGTCGCGTAACAAACATAAAAAAAACAAGATACAATCGAATTGAGAATCCCCTTCGTCTTTTGAAGTCGGTTAAAAAATACTATATCGTGTAGGTCAGTCAAGTCAACACGAGGCAGACATCAATGTAGATAGGTATTTTGTTACCTGTTATTTATGCGTCCTACTGACAAACTAGCGGTTATATTCTGAATTTAATGAAATATGACAGTTACACTTATCATAAAAAACATATTATGGAACTTCGTTCGCGGAGGAGAAAAAAGTCATAACCCTTCATTTTTTCTTCAGCGTAGTCGGGTAAAAAGTATCCTATAACTATCTGGAGATACCCAGCTACCCGTGTACCAAAAAAGGTTGAAATCCGTTTAGCCGATTTTGCGCGATGAAACCACAACGACACACACAAACATACATAAAATCCAAAAAATATATTTTTATTTTTTTGAAAATATCTTCTATGTACTTACAGACATTTCATTTTTACAACTTTATAATAGTATAGATAAATTATTATCCCTCGTCGCATTTGAAAACGCAAACTTATCTATACTGTTACACAATTGCCTTGACATGGTGACGATTTCAAGAGAAAGAGCGAGAGAGAGACCGACAAAGACATTGATAACAACAGCGCCAGCTTTTGGACAATGTTCGAGAGAGTCATCGGAATGCCTTTATGTCCTCAACCTGCCAAAACGGTTGTAATTAGTATATAGATTATAAACCCTATTTAATTAAATACACGAAAAATATTTTGGTCACTTCAGATGCGGACGGTTTATGCGGGGAGCGCGGGTGTTGCGGCGCAGGGGCGCGCGTGCGGCTCACGACGCAGGCGCGCAAGCACGTCGAGGACGGCCTGCGCGGCGAGCTGGGGAAGCTGGCCGACGTGCTCAACAACAGGGCGAAGCGGTTTGATGGTCAGTACTTATGGCAATATGGCCGACTATATAACCTATCGATTGCTAAACCTCTCCAAAGAGTTGTACTTTTCCTATAAATAGTCTCCCTTCACCTTTGTTTTTAATCGCCGACGCAAAAAGAGGGGTCATAGAAGGGTCTTAATGTGTAATGTTTTGTGTGTCCGCTGTTAAGTCTTCAGTTTGACGACCGGTTTGGCTCAGCGGGAGTAACTTTGCCTGCGAAGGTGGAGTTCTGGGTTCAAATCCCGGTAAGGGCAAATATTTGTGAGATGAGCATAAATATTTGTTCCTGAGTCTCGGATGTTTTCAATGTATATAAGTAAATAATATCTATTAAATATATCGTAGTCTATAGCTTGACCACAACCGCTGTGCCGCTCCTGAGGTATGCGCGGCGAGGCGGGGTGCGGGCAGAAAAGATCACGGACACACAAGAGTCTGTCGTCGTGTCGGATAGATCTGAAGATACCGAAGTACAATATTTTGACTCTGTATAGGTACATACTTATTATATCCAATTTTTATTATGGTACAATACGATTTTTAGGTAAGCACAAATAAAAAACCAATATAAGTCAAATTACTGTGTAATTATCGGAAAAATAAATAGTTCCGAGAGTTAAAACAGAATCAGTTCGAAAAACAAAAGATCATAAGCTTCTAGGTAATGAATACAGTTACTATTCTGACATAGATTCACTTTTATCTTCATCTTCCATTTCGCTACCAGAACTTGAATCATTGTCATCCTGCGAATTTATTATTATGGGGTCAATAATATTGTGGAAACGGTTGTCGCGATCCCAGTAATCGTTTTCATTTTTTTGGACATGGTCTGACACCTCTGCCATTTTTCTGCCGTGAACTCCGAAAATAATGAATTCAGTGCGTTTATCTTTTCATCTAGAGAAGAATGAATATGGTTTTGCGCTATATTGTTTTTAACATCAGCCCATACCAACTCGATGGGGTTCAGATCTGGATGGTATGGCGGTAAACGCAGGACTGTGTACCCATGAGCTTTTAAGAGGTCATCGATTCTGTAAACGGGCTCTTTTTGAGTGGCATTTATAAGAATTTGCAGTTGATTTTTTTTCATATTTTCCGGAAATTCAACATTGTGACGCCGCAGCCAGTTCTGCATTTCACTTTTGAGGTTTGTCACAATTACAGAATTCGGCAGCAGTTTATCTTTCGACTTTTCATCCACCCCTTATAAAAAGTAGGCCCCCGTTCATGTCTCCATGGTAGTCGCCAGTCTTAGCATCGGATTTAAATAAAGTCAATGCACCTTCGACCAAGCCATTTCGACTTCCAGCGTGAACGATTACCAAGCGTCGTCCTTTCCCGATGTCAGTGTGAATTCCAAGTTCCGACGATGATTGCCAACATTTGCTAACATTGTGACTGGCGTTAATATATGTCTCATCTAGGAAATATATGTTGCGGTTTTCACTTCTATATTTTTTTATGTCTGTCAAATATTTCCTCCGCCATTTACATTTTTTGAACCGGTTACCCATTGTGCGTAAAAGTTTTCTCAAATATTCTCGTCCACAATTCAAAACACCATCTTGTCTCAAACTTGACAGTAACTTACGAATACTTTGCACTGTTTTTTCGATCTCATAAAATTGATGAATCTTTCTCCTGATTACTCCCAAGTCAAAATCATCAAATACATATTTTTTCTTTATAACTTTTGGTTTTTTGGGCGAATTAAATTTCGGTTGGCCCTCATTTTCAATTGATGAATTTCCTGATATTACATTTATTACGGTGTTTTGGCAGTACCCAGTAGCTTCGGCCACAAGTTTGGCGATATTTGCGTCACTTTTATGTTCGAAACTATTTTTGTCTGCTTTTCTTTTCCTAAAATATTCGGCCACTTTGAAAATGACAGCTTTAACATCTCGAGATAAAGCACGACCCATCTTTGGATATTCTATCTCATGTGCGTCTGACATAGACAGCCCGCAACAGATAACACTACACGCCGCCACGAGCGACGACGGCGGAATGACAGAGCGCAGTGGCTGCTCTGCCCCCCCGTCTCGCCGCTCGCATACCTCAGGGAGCGGCACAGCGGTTGTGGTCAAGCTATATTACCCATAACACAAGCCTTATTGAGCTTACCATGGGACTAGTTCTATTTGTGTAAAATTGTCCTGTATTTTTTTTTAAATATGATTCGAGATATCTGTTTACTCGTTTGAAGATCCCCTAAGCTATTTTCATGGAACGCGTGGTGTCTCGGGGGATAACCTCAAGTTTACGCGTTCGAGATGTTTTTGTCATGATAACATCAAATTGCATCCAACTCAATGAAACTAAGTCGCAGCGAACTTAAGAGGATATACTAGCACACAGGCGTTTGAAAACTATGTATTTTTTATAACTATTGCTGTCGCTTTGCGCGCTCGAGGGAAGGATAGGATACGGCCGCTCTGTAAATATGTGTGTAAGCCAGCGATGTGTGCGTGCCGCGACGGTACTCATTCGTTATTGGTATTTTTGGGTGTTTCGAGCCGTTTGTTACATGAGCTTGAATGGATATTGTGATTTTGGATTGTTTATTGGACTGTTGTGCTACTACTTCTGTGACTCGGCTTATTATTTTTGATCTGGCTAAGTTTACTGGACCGGATAAATATTTTTGGCTTTTGGTAAGTAGAAGAAGAAGAAGATACATTTATTTTGTAAACAACAATAATGGCACATTGGAAAAGTGACATGTATAGACTTAAAGCTAAACCTAGGAGCTAAGTATAACTTTATAAAGTACCGGTTTAATTCTGTGCATGGCGTGATGAACTTGATAAGTCGTCAGTAAAGTCTCAACAAAATTAAACCATAAGACTCATGTCCTAAGTTCAAATTTCTTTAAATGTATATTTCGACTTATCAAGTTCTTACACGGAATTATTACTTAGGTTTTCTGTAAATTTTTGTGTCAACTCAACATGACACAAAAACAAAAATGTTTTTTGAATGGTCAAGATTCCACGGGGAGGTCCCAAAAATATGCTTAGACTAACTTCTAAACAATCGGATGAAAGAATTTTTTTGTCGTTTAAATAAATTAATTTTAGGTTAATTAGTTTATAAAATAATATTATATTAGGGTGAGTAATCATCGGATGAACAAGTACAATATATTCAGTTACTTACTAATTAGGTGCATATTTGCCGTGATACCTATATATAAAACACATGGTATAAGAAAATACTTCGCCAGGTATGTTCTTCCGAAATGAAGGCGGTCACGTGGGCGACACTTTAGGACTTCATCACGGCTAACGCTGGTTCTCAAACTTTATGTTTTGGAGTAATTTTAATACACAAAAACAAACTTCATAATTAGCATGGAATAAGAATATGTTTTCTTGGGTCATGATAATTAGCTAGTGGACTTTGCATGCATCCCCAAACGTCAAAAAATTACGCCAACACATTATCCGTGTATATTCTCATAACGTAGAGGAACCAGTAATGTACATGGATCCAGTAATGTACAAAATTGTATTTAAAAGCGAAAATTAAGAAAAAGGAGACAAATTCAGCAGTAACTACAATTGGTTTCTTAACGTAGAGACTTTCCATAGACTACAGAAAAATATGACATGCGAGTCGACCATTTTGTTCATCCTTACTATATTATAAACGGGAAAGTATGTATGTACGTTCCACTTAAAAAACTACTGGACGCATTTTTATGAAACTTTCCAGTTATGTACCTTATATATCAGAATAGGACATGGGCTATAATGTATGGCAATTTTCATCCCTTTTAGGGACGAAAATGGGGATGAAAATTTGTATGGCCACTAAATATTTTTTTACGCTAGGAACTTGAAATCTTGGTAATATGCTTCTCATTTAAATAAGTAAAATATCGAGGTTTGGGGAAAGACATAAGCTACTTTTTATCCCGGAAAAATACCTTTTATCCGCGATAAACTAAATATATAATAAAAAAAAAACAAAATTCTTGTAATTATGAAATTTTCTTAACAAAATCGTTAAGAAGGTTGGGTTAAGTTTTTGTGTATATTTTCTAATTTCTTTAGATCAAATTATTATTACATTATTTCGTAAGAATATTAAAAAAATATTATTCGAAGGTTATGGCGCGCTAGTACATAAATAGAATTATTTAGAGGCATTGTTTAGTACTGAATCATATTTTATGTAGATATCTAATCTTGGAACATTGTACTTGATTGGTTCTTGGCAATTTTTTATGGCTATCTAGTGATGTACAATTTATTAAAATCAACTACAAAACTCACAAAATTAGGAACAAAAAAACGAGGCCTCCGAGAAAAAGAGGGTCCGAAAAAACTTGTTATTAAGTTTTTGAGAGCTCAAATTTCGAAAATGGAGTCCATTTTGGTATTCAAGATGGTGGACATAACTTTTAATAAAAAAATAACCATGGGAGTCGTTTTCAATGTTTTTGGGGGAGCAGATTTCAAAAATGGCATACACTTTAGAATTCAAGTTGGCGGACATTACTTTTTGTGAAAAAGTCGTCATGGGAGTCGTTTTTTAGGTTTATGAGGGTTCAGATTTGCCAATCTATAATGGCGTCTATTTTAAAATTATGTACACCCCATCTTGATTTTTTGAATTCCGGACACTATACAAGGATGAAATAATCATTAAAAGTGATTTCGGCAATATTGAATTCCAAAATGAAGGCCCTCTTCGAAATCTGCACCCCCAAAAACCTAGAAAACAACACCTATAATGACTATTTCACTAAAAGTAATGGCCGCCATTTTGACTTCTAAAATGGCCGCCATTTTCGAAATTTACACTCTCGAAAACCTTGAAAACGTCTCCTGTGATGACGTTTTCGTTAAAAGTGATGTCCGCTATCTTGAATTCCAAATAGACGCCATTTTCGAAATAAGTAAATGCTTTCCTAGTACAGGTGTCCATTATTTTGGTGTCCATTCCAGGATCTCCAAATATTTAATTTTGTTATACTTTATTTCTCTTGTCTTAAAGAATGTTAATTAAGGGATATTATAAGGAACCTATATCTTCACGAGCCTCAAACCATACTTAACATACGTTAGTTATTTGTTTACATGTCAACATAGGTAATCTAAATAGCTATGTAATGATACTGGCACTAATCTGTAAATTTTAAGGTGCGCCCAAAAATTGGGTTAGGGTCGTAAGGACTAGTTTGAAGAATGACCATGTCCGCGAAACGTCGTAATTGTCTAATTTCTCAGTAAACAAAATGACTTTTTTGAACAATGACCAGTAAGCAGTATGTCTTGGTTGCACGATCGTCAATTAAAACAGAACGCCGTGTAGTTGCAGAATGACTAGGTAGATTTAGGGCCATATTCTATTATGCCTAGTTTGTAAAATAACACATTATGTATTTTGTCCAGATATTACAACGTCGTGGATTCATAATGTCTAGGTAGCAAAACGTCGTGATCTCATAACAACCAAGTTATGACTGATGGATGATGAATTGAATGTCTGTACAAGAGCATAGCAGTCGGACCATATCACATGCTCAGTGTAGGGCCCCGTAGCCGTTACTGCAAAGAAATTTACAACAGATGAAAAAAATACGATGTGAAAAAGTGCACCAGCAGAATAGCGTATCTTCATGGCACTTACGTCTTTTTGATGAGAAGCGCAACTCACGTTTGAAGTTTCTTATCTAATAAAAAACCTCTGTGATTTCCTTACCATTCGACTATGTAGGCGTTTTGCAACTGAGACTATAAATATCTGGCTATATGCCTATTCTGTCATTTTACCCGCAGTATGTTCTGCTACTTAGTCGATTTGCTATTAGCATATTTTGATTATTCAGCCATTTGCAAACAATACTTTGTACAACTATGTCAAATTGTATACCCAGTCCTTTTAATATTATGGCATTTTACATGCTTGGACATTTTACCACCGTGACCTGATGCAAATTAGACCTTTTTCTTACATATTCACTCTTCAAACTAGTCCTTACGACTCTAACCCCAAAAATCGACAAAACACAATAAAAGTTTCAACGGCCTTTTCTCAAAATTACGTTTCTGGAGACACAGTGTATTGAGTTTACGCAACAGAGCAAGTATAATACCAAGACTGAAAACATTACCTACAAAATTTAACTAGTGTGTGTACGATTTAAATTTTGAGCCCACTGGATTATATTATGACGGCACCTTACCAACGAGTTAAAATGTCGATAACGATAAACAACCCTAGGGTATCGATAAACTGAATTGTCGACTACGATACATCACTTTTGTGACCGTGTACATATAAGTCTAACCCTCCCCTCCCTCAAATCCCTCGTATTACAGTGCAAAAGGGACAACTGCAGCTGGGAACGATCTGACTTACAAAAAATTGGCGAAAACAGGGTTTCATAGTCCCCGATTTCCTCTTCCAAAACCGGACAAATTTTAGTTTTTCTTTCACATATGTTATAATGAGGGCTTTGACTATGCCTCTATGTTTTCTATCGTTCTTTTATATTCGTTAAATTTGTTTACCGAACGTTTGCTTATGGCGCAGGATGGTGGCATTTTTTGCAGTTTTAGAGGGTCTCTAATTCTTAAAGTAAACAAATTATTAAGAAAAATAAAGCAGGGACATGGCAGAGGTTAGTATAGATCCAGGGAGGAAACGGGGGATTGCGTTTATATGGAGTAACGGCCACAGTATATCCTAACTCACATCTTTGTTTAATTTATTTCACAAATATGCTTTGGTCGCGGTTACCTCCATAAACAAAGCCAATATTCATTTTATCCACAGCCATAAACGCTTTCATAATAATTTCGTTGAAGTGTTTCATAAGAGTTTTTCTGTACCTTGAGAGAGCTTTAACAGTTATCGAGGTAGCTACTGCGATAATTATAGAGCAATGCGGCGGCGACTTATCACGAGGAGTCGATACATGCTATGTATCTAATTCGTTAAAGCGAAACCATTACTCGTGTTAATGGCAACTCAACTTGAATCTCGCATTACAATCAGTATGATATAAGAACACATTTATTAAAGTACTTGGTTAGTATAAGAATTTTTGTTTGATGTAGCCATACCCATCGTACTGTGGTCACCTGAAATAATAATATGATACCACCAAGTGCTCAAAAATATCCATGATATACATACATATATATTTTGATCATAGAGACCGATGGTCATACGAGTAATAGATAAGATAGATGAAATGTAAACTTCCATTGAGGAGTACCGGGGAGTGAGAATAAGTGCGATTAGTAAGATTGAATAGTACATGTAAGATTGAAACAAAACACTTTGAAGTGCATTGGAAAGTTTAGAATCAATATTGATCACGGCTGGTCATCAACCGGCCAGTATTTAAGTGTTAGCTTAACCCAGAAGTCTACTTCGAGCGAGCTAAGTTGGCCGAATAACAAATAGTATTTAATGTATAGAATAGGCCTGTGTCCTAAACATATATAATTAGTCCGTCTGTTAGATAATGGGATAATATTCGACTCGTATTTCTATGCATACTAACACTCGTTTAAATCCTACCAATTTTTTTATACACCGTGACCGTTAATAACCCGAAAGATTTAAGCTACCGATACTAGAGCCTAATTAGAGTATATAAAGTTATGTAACATATAGTCCAAAAACTCATAATTAAGGAGATTTTAATAATTTATAACAAATCAAAAGTTAAAAAATCTCCAGTGTAACACACCTTAAGGGCGTGAGCATGACGTCGCCACCTACTTCTTTTACACGTAGATGCACTAACTGTATGGTTGTTAGCCAGTTTCATAAAGAAGTTTGGTATCTATCTACAAAAAGTTTTTACTACCGAAAATATTTTCATCACGAGATAAAAGGATATAACATGCAACTAACTTTGCGCTGTGTTTTGCTCATCATGAGTGATAAAAGACCCGTCAAAAGTATATTCAACAGTGCGTCGAATCCAGACCTAACAAAGTTAACCCAAGCAGATACGGTAGACAAGCAAATTGCAATGCGAAAACGCAAAAATCCCCCGGGCCGGACTGTGAGTGCAAAAGTGAACTATCATTATTTCGGGAAAATATAAGTGCAATGTTCAAAGAAGCCAAAACGAGTTCTTGAGCTCAATACGTGAAGATATGTCCCAAATAAAATTAAAAATGGAAAGTATACAATTATCTACTGAGCAACTTACTTCAGACAATAGCGCGATACGAGCCGAAATTTCTCAACTAACAGCAACACAACTCTACTACTCAAGAAAAGATACAACACCTGGAGAAGGATATTAACTATCTCATGAGCGAACCATCACGTGCTATATCAGATCCTCAACCACATAAAGAACATTTTATACGCGAGATAAGAGATCGTACAGATCGAGAGAAAAACCTCATTATATACGGTATTGCAGAATCCACCGACGAAAATCGAGATGCCAGACAGAAGCATGATAAAGCTGCTGTATTAAAAATTTTACGAACATCCATCAGCGAAGTACCATATCCTGTCTTTACTACACGACTTGGAAAGCAAAAAGGAAAATCACCCAGACCTATTAAAATGTGCTTTGACTCCCCACATTTTCCTAAACTAATACTACGTAATAAATCCAAAATCGATCGAGATGATTTCAAAGTATATTCTGATCTTACCCCGGCTCAGCAGTCTTACCTAAAGGAATTGCGCCAAGAGCTCCAAGATCGACAGCGAAATGGGGAAACGGATTTAACAATTAAGTACATAAAGGGTGTTCCAGCTATAATACAAACAACTACACCAGCAAAAAACGACAAAAACTAGCTACGAATACCCAATACCACAGTAACGAAGACATTGTACAGTACCAGCTATTTAAATTCTACAATGATCCAAAACTAAACAATAATTCTTTAAACTTCTTCTACAGCATTATACGCAGCATTGTGAAATCTGGCAAACATGACGAATTAAAATGCATTTTAAAATTAACAGGTAATAAAATTCATCTCATGCTCCTTACTGAAACATGGATTAAAAATGAGAAAGAAGCTGAGTCACTACAAATACCAAACTATAACCACCACTTTAACTACAGACACGATGACAGAGGTGGCGGCGTGTCCATTTTTGTTCGAAATGATATAAAACACCACATTATAGAAGAAAAATATTTAAATGACAATAATTACCTTTGGGTTCATCTCCAAAAACTTTCATTGGATATAGGTACCGTGTATAAACCTGGCGATACAAGCTTAAGAGATTTCTTGGGTGACCTTGAACCACAATTATGTCAAAGGAAACGAACGATCATCTTTGGCGACTTTAATCTAAACCTATTGGAACCTGATGGAAAAACTGAGAAATATACAAATTTGCTACGAGAAGCTGGATATACAACCCTTAATAAAATTGGTGACAAATTTTCGACTCGTACAACATCAACCACGAAAGCCATTCTCGATCATATTCACGCGAACGTAAAAAATGTTAAATTCCACCTTGCCTTGCTTGATTCCTCACTCTCCGATCACACACAGATGTTCTTAGGAATCAAAAAACTGAAACTTATTAAGACTCTTCAGCGAACTCAATATGAAGCTCTTGATTATGATAGCCTGTACAAGTCAGCCGAAACATTGAACTTTGACTCTGAATCACATGACTATATGGACCTGAAGAGAATGATTAAAACTATTATAACTAACAATACTATTGTAAAGACAAACATTCTAAATGCTCCTAAAAACGATTGGATAAACCGAAACATTATTACGGAAATTAATAACAGAAACAAGATGTGGCAACTAGCAAAGAAAAATCCGAAAAATGATCAGTAACAAGAGAAGTTCAAATCAAAACGGAATGAAGTCACTCAGCTGATTAGGAGAACTAAGGACAAATACTATTACGAACTTTTTACCAAGTGTAAGAACAATCCTAAGAAAACCTGGACTCTAATAAATGAACTGTCTCAAAACAAAAGTAAATGTAACCGTGCTCCTCCAAAACTTATTACAGAATCTGTTTCAATCACTGATGGTTATGAGGTATGCAAAGTTTTTAACACTTTTTTCTCTAACATAGGATTAAACTTAGCTAATCAAATACCACCTCAGTTTCATAACAATAAAACATTCACCACTAGCTACGCATCTAATGTCACTCGAGTATTATCAAGTTTTGAGCTATGTACTGAGAATGAAATTTCCAGAATTATTGATGAATTGGATCCAAATTCTAGTGTTGGTGCTGACTGCATTAGTACAAAAGCTATTAAATGTATAAAGATTCACATCGTTGGAGGTCTTACTAGCTGCATTAATAAGCACTTAGAGCATGGTACCTTTCCTGATGAGCTAAAAGTTGCGAAGGTTAGCCCGATTTATAAAACAGGCACCAAAACGGACCCTAGTAATTACCGGCCAATTTCTGTACTGCCGATTATGTCAAAATTTTTTGAGAAAGTTCTATATACAAGACTCAATAAATTTCTTACAGAGATTGATTTCTTGTTTCCAAGGCAGTATGGATTTCGTAAACAGTCAAATACGCTCTCAGCTACAATTGACTTGGTCACTAAAATAAAATCGAACATACATGCTAAAAATGTTGGCCTTGGAATCTTTATAGACCTAAAAAAGGCATTTGACACCATTAGCTACTCCATTTTACTGAATAAGTTAGCTGATATCGGCATCACTGGTATAGTCAATAAAATGTTTTGTTCATATCTAACAAATCGGCTACAAATTGTTAAGATTGGAAGTTACCAGAGCACATCACAGCCTTTAACCGGTGGGATTCCTCAAGGTTCCATACTGGGACCGCTATTGTTTCTTATCTACGTTAATTCCATTAGTGAGCTTACATTGCACGGTGAACTATCGCCATATGCTGATGACACCTGCATTTTTTACTTTGGCCATTCTATTGATACCATCCTAGTACAAGCTCAGAAAGACTTAGACTGCAAGCATAGATGGTTTCAGGGTAATCTTCTCACGGTGAACACGTCTAAAACTTCGTATATAATTTTTAAAGCAAAAAACAAAAAAAATTATACAAATATTACTCTAACCATTAATAACTAGAACTTAAAACAATCATCTGAAGAATAGTATCTTGGCTTAATACTAGACAGCGGCCTCACGTGGAAACCTCATATCAATAAGATTCAGTCCAAATTATCATCTGTCTTGGGATCGTTACGCGGCATGGTAAGATGTTTTCCACGTCAGGTTCGCTATAGCATTTATAACTCTCTTGTGAAGTCACACTTAGACCATCTGATCGAAATATGGGGACATGCTGCAAAAACTCATATTAAAGATCTTCAAGTTATGCAAAATAAAATCATAAAAATACTTTTTCTTATGATTTCCTTACACATCCTTACACAAAATATACAGATACCAAGATCATGAGCCTGAATCAGTTATACAGGGTGTCCCAAGAAGTAGTGATAAACTGAAGCTGGGAGGTAGAGGACCTAGAGGGCTATCTAAATCACCCCCATGTATGTTCCGCGATTTTTCGTATTTTCGGAGTTATGACCTTTTTTTAATTTTTCACCTATCGCCGACTACGATGAGATTTTTATTTATGGTGACGTGAATTATTGCGGTAGATGCTTGATTTTTTTTGTGTGCTAAACCGATAGATAGGCCAATTCAGTATGGTAACATTTACTATCGTTAGATCTTTGAATGGAATAAAAAAAAATGCCAAGAATGATAAAATTACCCAATATGTTCATAACTTCAAGGGGCTTTAAATAGATAAAATCACATAAAAAAAATTACTTTTTGGCTTTTAAAAACTTGCTCTATCTATCAGGTAGGTACCCTGAAAATTTCATTTTATTATTCATAAAACTTCAATCAAAAAATTGAAATCTTGATTTGGCAAGTGCAAAATTAATCAACTTTCTAAATAAATTTCGTTCTAAATCACGCACTGGCCATCAATAGAAAAAAAACAAAAAACAAAAGACGGTTGACGCATGAGAAAATTTTCACGTTGTTTGGTCATCGTTGGTACTTTTCAATAATTTAAAAATTGTGTTTTAATACTGCTTATTGTTCGTTTCTCTAATCATTTTGGCTTTTCATATGGACTTGCATTACGATTTGGATTAGTGTTATTACCTGGAATCGACGACTTGACATTATTTAACTCAGGGTAGCTACCTGATAGATAGAGCAAGTTTTTAAAAGCCAAACGGTAATTTATTTTATGTGATTTTATCTTTTTAAAGCCCCTTGAAGTTGTGAATCAAGCATCTACCGCAATAATTCACGTCACCATAAATAAAAATCTCATCGTACTCGGCGATAGGTGAAGAATTAAAAAAAAAGTCATAACTCCGAAAATACGAAAAATCGCGGAACATACATGGGGGTGATTTAGATAGCCGTCTAGGTCCTCTACGTCCCAGCTTCAGTATATCACTACTTCTTGGGACACCCTGTAGAATTTCAATACATGTCTATTAATTAGAAAAATTCTAACTAAACAGATACATTGTGAAACCACAATGCTTACCAATAGGCAAAAAGGAAAACAAAGACTTCGCAATGCTGACAATATTTTTGTGCCTTTCTCCCGCACGAAGAACTATGGCACACAAAACCATAAGGATTGAAGGAGCTCGGATCTATAATAATCTACCTAGAAAAATTACGCAAACAGATTGTTACAATATTTTTAAACATAAACTTAAAATGCATATTCGTGATAACACCCCAATAACTTTAACTTGTATCGGCTCTGGCGTTCACTGTTTATCTGTTATGAGCGGTGCATCATAGTGTGCGTTCTATATTATCCATAGATTCTACCCCACGCCACAAAATGTATTATTGTAATAACACAAATTACGCAATGTTATAACTTAAACTTGTTTGAACTTCTTTGTATCTAATATAATTTAATTATTCTAGCACTTAAGTAGTACCTACATTAAATACGAAAACAGACACTAGATTTAATTAACAGACGCTCACGGGCCAAGATAGATAATTATAACATTTAATTAAGCCGTGTAATTGTCATTTAAGTGAAATGTACATTTCTTTATTAGATAATAAAATTTCTTTAACCATAACTAAAATACAGTGTAGTGTATTAATCCGAATAATTATAATGTCTTATCTTACACACTTCAACCTCAAGTAGCTTTTTTGTTATCACTGAGAATAGAGATAATTAGGTTTCTTCTGTTATGAGTCGCGAGAGTGGTTCTTCTTATAACTGGCTAGTTTGAAATTGAATGTCACTAAAATGACACATTACAAATGATAACTAATTGTCACGCAAGATAAAATAACATTGAACATTTTATTGACTGTAATAAATAATATTCGCTATGCCGCATTATCCTTCGGCTCATTTAGCAGATATCCACTTTGTGTACGGATTTTGTGATGAGAACTCGCTCCAGGCAGTCGCCGAATACCGAAGACGATACCCAAATCGTCGTATACCTCACCATTCGACTTTTGCGGATGTCCATCGACAGTTTCGCGAAAAAGGGCTTGGAAAAGTTCACAGAGAAAGGGCTATAAATCTTGATGAACAAGCAGAGAACAGAATAATGAACATCATAACAGAAGACCCAACTTTGTCATCAAGAGCTGTAGCAAGAATGGTCAATGTTAACTATAAGCTCGTATTAAGGCTATGGAAAAGGTACGGCCTGCATCTTTTTCACTACAGGAAAGTACACGGATTAATTAACAATGACGGGCTAGCTAGAGTTGCCTTTTGCCAAAGGATGAATCAGAAATTAGTGGAAGATCCTGGATTTCTAAATAAGATATTATGGACAGATGAATCGTTGTTCACGAGAGAGGGAGTTTTTAATTCCCATAATCAGCATATGTGGTTAGAAGAAAATCCCCATGCGAAAAGGGAAAATTCATACCAGCACAAATTTTCCGTAAACTTGTGGGCTGGCATTATTGGGAATAAAATAATAGGTCCCGTCATATTTCCAAATAGACTGAATTCTCACAACTATTTATTATTTCTAAATAATGAATTAAACGACCTGCTAGAAGATGTCGATTTGGAAACCCGACGAACTATGTGGTTCCAGCACGACGGATGCCCGGCCCACTTCGGCTTGGATGTTCGTAATTGGCTGAACCAACAATACCCCGAGAGATGGATCGGCCGTGGGAGCGAAGTTTTAGCATGGCCTGCCCGGTCACCGGATTTAACTCCGCTAGATTTATTTCTATGGGGAACTCTGAAAGATAAGGTTTACTCAACACCTGTTAACTCCAGAGAAGAGTTGTTAATAAGAATTCAAACGGTTTCAGAAGAAATCAAGAACACTTATGTTAACTTGAATCATGAAATCCGTTCAAGATTGAATATTTGTGCTGAAAACGGTGGTACACATTTTGAAAATCTAATTCATTAAATTACTCGTAATAAAAATGCGTAACTGTTTCATGTTGTTGTTTATTTAATGTAGGTACAGGTTAGCATGATCGCTGTTACAACAAAGTCCCTTTCCTGTATGAGGTAAGAGTTAAGTATGATGTAAAAAAAGAAGTAGTATGATTTCCTTCGAATATTATCATGCCTAACAATTTATGGTTGTGATTGTTAGTCAAAAAAAAGATACCTAAGACACAAAGTTTCAATAATAATGTAAGAGCACTTTAATGTCGTAGCACCTAATAAAGTTTGGATACATAAGTATTTGTGGTATTTTGTGGTGCCAATAAATAAAAATAATTTCAACATAAACATCGTGCTAGACATAACTCGACACTTCTTGTCATTCATGGAATACAAGTCACGCCATTCGCCTTTCATCGTATGATTTCGGAGCGATTCGTGAAGTGTCATGCTCGCTCTCTGTTCTTCAACTTGAGATTCCCACCTAAAGGCTTGTTCACAAAGAAGCGGGCAATTAATAAGATTTAATTCGTACTGAAATAGTAATTTAATTAAGACACATAATTAGACCCATGTTGATATAACATTATTTACTCGTACAGTCGTCAAAAATATGTGGTTTAAATCTTTCGGGTCATTAACGGTCACGGTGTATGTCCAATATTTTTCTGCAACACATTAGCAAACCGACTCGGATAGGTTAGGTTAAATTAACTAGTTCATTTGTATTGTAGTTACAGACATAAAGGGAGGGGAATGGCATTTTTTTCCACGTTTTCCTTAATAAAAGAAAATTTAAGCACTAAAAAAAATCACAAAAATGTTCCAAAATGTGCAAATCAAGCTCCATTATACCCTACTTGAACTAGTGGCTAGATTATTAATTTTTGACCCCCCTTCCCTCATATTGGTCGTTTGTTTAGAAATTAAAAATATTTTTTTATAATGTTTCCTTTGGCTGACCATGTTTATTAATATTCGAATTTTCAAATAGATAGCACGATTAGATTTTGAAATATGGCGCTCTAATAGTCGGACAGGCAGACAGACACACAGAGTCGCACCTAAAGGGTTCCTTTCTTACCTTTTTGGTAGGGCATGGCCAAGAGCATGTCGGACCATGCTCAGTGTAAGGTTCCGCAGCCGTTGATACAAAAAAATGTACACATTTAAAAATACGATACGAAAAAGGGCACTAGCAAAAGTGCTTATCTCCACGGCACTTAGGTACGTCCTTTTGCTGAGAAGCGCAGTTTTTCGGCAATAACTCAAAAACGGTATTTCCGATCATGTTGAAAATAATTTTCGTTGAAAGTATTTATTACGTTTTGTTTTATACTATTTTTTATATTTTTTGGACATAAGACTTAGAAAATGGAGGGAGGGGCAGCTACCATTACTTCCGACCATTATTTCCGAAATTATTCACTAAATAAAAAAAAATAGCAACCTCGGAGTGTTTTTAAAATAATTGTTGAAATGTGTACCACTAATTGATATCTATAAAAAATCAGTTTCGGTTACATGTAGGTATGGAGCGCCCGCCTCCCCCCAACAAGTGTATTTTTTTCTTATTCAACTATCAAATTACGTAGCGGCTTATACAAGACACCTATACTCCTAATTTCATCAATAAACATCTTGTACTTTTTGGGTAAAAGGCCTGTTTGTGGCATACGGACGCACGGACGAACATAACGAAATTATAAGGATTACATTTTTGCCATTTTGGCTACGCAACCCTAAACAAAACATGAAAACATTATAGGCACCTACGTTAATAGTATAGACAAAATAATCAACATTAAAATATTAAAGTATAAGTTTCTTTTTTCCACAAGTAGCTTCGCAGTGTGGGATTTATATATTTATGAAAATTAATGTTAAGACTAATTAAAATTATGATAAGTAATCGTTATAAGCATGTATTCGTATTTAAATGTACTTATGCCTAAAATCGTTACACGATATTCAAATAGGGCAATTTATTGTATGCGTCTTAATATAGTCGCATACAGACGAGGTGCAAAAAATTTCTGCGTATTGCTTACACTATTTATATAGGTCGTATTTTTGGTAAAGTACAAACGGTTCTTAAAATCTTGTGATGTCATATCAATCATAATCATATATTCTCTCTAAACTAAACTTAAAATGGTCTCCACGTTTCCGCCGCTTTTGGCGCTGACATATCGATGACGAAGACATCTCATTTCAATCGATTGATTTTTTGACGCGTACTGCATTGTAAGCTAATGCCGGTGGTAAAAAAATATACCTATGAGAAATAGTTACAGAGCCAGCCATATTTCAAGAAAAAAATGTTCTGGCGCTGATATAATAATGACCCTATTTGGCATACATACACACAAGTAAATAGGGTATTTAATACGACAAGAACTCCTCAATGACTGTTAATCTGTCGATATTCATCAAACTGCTTTATGATCCCATTTTAGGGGTTTCCATTTTTTAAGTCTTAATGAGATCTGTTCAATATTCGCACCAATATAAATTGGGTTAGGTACATCGTACTCAATGTCAAGATTAATTTATCGATTAATCAGTTTAATAAATATATTGGCATTTTTTATCGATAAAGTTTGTAATTGATCATAATAGTCATGACAGGTGGAGGCGGTAGAGCTGTGATTGTGATATAGGAATGTCGCAAAGTGTAAGTCGGTAGCCCAGAGAAGTGTTGACATCGCCGAGCCATGTTTGGAGGGCGTTCACTGCTGCAATTAGCTGCAAACTGAACAGGAAACTGCGCACTGTCCCACTTATAATAGGAATATATCACAAAAACGAGACAGACAAGAGCGAGTCAGTCGGATTCGCACGAGAAGAAATATATTCGTACGCAAAAAATGCAAGATTAAACTGTAGTTCAATACAATACAATCCAAATACTCGTTATTGCACACCTCACAAATATAGAGGGATTTACTAATAATGCATTTACAAAACACAATTAGAAGTAGACAACGGGCGGTCGTATCGCTACTGAGAGATCTCTTCCAGACAACCTTTTGGTAGAGAAGAATTTGATTAAAGACAAATCTTATTAGGCGGTGCAGGATGGTTTTAGTGTTAAATTTGTATCTGCTATTGTAAATTTTAATCCCACCAAAAACATTTCATGTAAAATTGGTAGCCAAGACTCACAAGCTCATGACGCTTTCGCTGTAAAAAGTTATCAGATCCCATACTCTGCATTGTATAATGGGGTCAAAAACCCACAACATTTGTGCGCCTATCGGCAAAACATAGAGGATATTTACCATATTGTAACATCAACATTGTACCTATGTTTGACAAATAAATATACTCTTATTCTCATTCAGGAAAAGCCAAGCTCTCAAGCTCTGACTTGACTGACCCTAAACCTTATCTTAAAAAGTATGGCTTCAACTGGCTTGAAGCCCCTAAGCCCTGATTTTACTAACCCTACACGTTTTTTCAAAAGTATAGCCTGTCCGTTTCATAGAGAGGAATTTAAAATAATAATATTATCACAATATTGAAGACACATACGAACTAATTTTTAACCGACTTCCAAAAAAGGAGGAGGTTATATGTTAGATAGATTGTATTTTTTTTCTTATGTATGTTCATTGATTACTCCGCCAATTGTGGACCGATTTTAAAAATTATTTATAATTAATATATACTCCCGAGGTGGTCCCATTGCCACCAAGTTGGGATCTGATGATGGGATCCCAGGGAAATCGAGGGCAATCCTCAAATTTTATAGGCACTTATAACGTTCTTCATATACTTTCTTAAGCTATTATTATTATTATTATTATATTTTGTTTACATTTTTGCTCTCCATGTAGAGGTAACTTTTCTACCATATTCGCGGGCATTTGGCCAAACGAATATAGCATTTCATTTGAAGATGTGAATCTGAAGATGTGATTTGATTTCATTGCGAACTTATTGGTCTATGGCTAAAAATTTACGAACTATTCTGCAAGTGTTTAAAATGACAGCTTTTTGTAGTGTAATGAAAGTGAGCGGGTGGACATTAATGACTTTAAGGCTATCGTGTAAGGTGCGAGGAATAACTCCTGTAGTCGAAACAATAATTGGCACCATTTTCACGGTATTTATTATTAGTATTTGCATGTGGTAGTCATCATCTCATCATGCTGAGCTGATGACGAAAGGTACAACTCCTTAATAGTTAAGAGTTAGAGGATAATTCTTAAAAAATCATCTATTATAGGTAGATACGTTAAGACTGTTAGTCATATTCTTTATAGTGTGTCCCTGAAGTAGTCTCCTTTTCACGAAGTCAGGATCAGATGATGGAATACCAGGGAAATCGAGAGAAACCCTCGAATGTTATAGGCACTAACAATTTTCAGTATATATTTTTCTAAAGTTATCAGTTGTTTTCCTCCATTAAATTACATACACAGGCATGCATCAATAGGAGTTAGTTTTCGTAAATCGTAAAACCTAATTTGTGTTTACGAATATTTAGTAAGTATAGTTATACACCTATTTCAGGAGGATTCATAAGAGGATTTGGAATTTTTTACCAAGGAACTCAACTAACAAGATTCTATTCTAACTTCTAAGCGGCAGTTCTCAGTAAAAGACAATAGGACTGCAGTCATAAAGCAGCACTGCACCTTCATGGAAGCAAAGCGTAACAAGTAGCTTTGAACAGTTACTGTAATTAGTACGACAGTTACTTGGCACAGCCCTGAGCGTCCGCCTAGTGCCCGCCTAGCGGGCACGTGGCGTACGGCATTGCGTTGCACGTCGTAGCCCGCCTGGCGAGTTCTGTCGGTTTCTGGGTTATTCTAAAAAAAATTGCCCGGTTGCAAAAGTGTTAATGTACTCAAATATACATAAATACACCGATAGATTTGGGCTCTCTGAACACATTAACATTATTTTTGTAATTTTTAGATCACTCATATTTAAAGAAACTGATATCGTAAGCAAATGGTGATTTGTAGGAGGTAGGTACACAAGTTAATTCCTTTGCTTTATTTATTTTTGGCAAATACAAAAAAGCGTTAACGTGTCATATTGGAAGTTTACATTTGTGTCATAACTAGTGGCGGGTAATAATAACGATAACATAAAAAAATGACAGTGATCGGCCGGTCTAGAGAAGTATAAGTGACTGGTCACGACGGAACGTTACAAAATCACGTAGGTTATGTGAGCAACAAGTGTGATAAAATCACGGTAAAATTGTTATAGTGATCTGAATACATTACAGGAAGGAAATTTAACGTGGTAAGTCAGGGTTAGTCGTGGGTAACAAAAACAGTGATTTTTGTACTTCTTCTACGAAAGTCACGTTGATTGAAATTGAATTGTAACTCTTCACCATCTCTAGTTATGACGCTTGTCACAAGAAGCCTACAGATGCAGAATCTTTTTTACTTTTTAAATGTATTCCTCCTCGAATTGCGCTTAGGCCCTTATAGAATGAGATGGTTTTGTTGTATTAAAATCAGTGGCTAAAATGAAACATAAATTAAATACAAAATACGTTCCTCGTATCGTCGCAAATATTAGTAGATAGTTCAATAAAAAAAAAACATTCCGTCGAATTGAGAACCTCCTCCTTTTTTTGGAAGTCGGTTAAAAATGGGGGGGGTAAAAAATGTAATGTTGTCCATTCGGGCAGGGGTCACAGGTACTGCGTTATCAAAGTCCGGTAGGCAAAAGGTCGCCAATGAAATTTGTTTCGATCGTTTAGTGATATTTAGTTATTTATGCCGTACCAAACAACGGCGAACGCTTCTTTGTTGGAAACTGTCAGTCTATATTTACTGGGTCCATGCTGTTACGTAGTAACTTGTATATTATCTGTGACATGATATTGAAACAATTGCTGTATTAGCCGAAGGCTAGAGACATATGTAGTTAAATGCAACTATGAAAAGTTCCAGTTTTTTTAGTCTGCTACATTTGTTGTTGATTGTGACAAAATCACCGGCTACTATTTATGTCTTACTGTTTTAGTTTAGGATTTAATTTTTGTTTACCGATTGGTCACCGTTTGTCTGAATGGTCATTATAAGTGACAAATGTTGCAGATTTCTTCCGCAAGCTGCTGCAGAGCTCGCGCGAGGGTTTCCACGCGATGTTCAAGCGCACGTACGGCATGATCTACGAGCAGCACTCCTACGTGTTCGAGCAGTTGTTCGAGCAGCTCGAACGGTAACTATCTCACATACCGTAAATTGGCCCACTTTTCAAAAGATATTAGTGTCCTGGTAATATAAAAAATAGACTATACAAATAAAAAAACATAAACTAAACGAGATTTAGTTAGTATGTTTCCCTTCCAATTTTTTAATCCAGCTTTCAAAGGCATTACATGCGACGGTCGGCCGGGGTGCGACTGAAGTCTGGAGATAGGTTTCTAGGGGGAAACTTCAGTGGAGAAGAAAGGGCTGCCCTTATTGATATTTAGTCCAACACAGTATTGCAATACTATACAGTTTTTACAGTTTTAGATTTTTTCAACTGCACATTAATGAGTATTACTTAAATAAATTTTAAATCTCAGATCTTTCATCATTTGCGCAGCACAAGTTCAATTCAAACGAGTCGGGTCAATTCGGTCGACTCAATTTTTTCCGATGCAGTTTATTACTGGTCAGTATTGCGCCAAGGAGGTTTGCCGCGTTACAATATTTTGGGAATGGCGTATCCAAATTAAATATATTGTAATGGGTATGGACAGGCAATTGAAACGTAGTGACAGATGTTTAGTTTAAAAACAAAGGAAAACCGAAAAAAAAAATCTATAGTACCTATTACATGAAATCGGGCAATGAGTGAACAAGCTATTCAAATAAACTTGATTACGTACGAAACAGTTACAAATATGCTACTGTTTAGGTTTCCGTAGCCAA
Organism: Hedya salicella; assembly: GCA_905404275.2. Lineage (NCBI taxonomy): Eukaryota > Metazoa > Arthropoda > Insecta > Lepidoptera > Tortricidae > Hedya > Hedya salicella. The sequence continues at coordinate 42,195,050 of FR990096.1, forward strand.
AATGGCAAAAACATCCCTTATAATGGCTTATACTTTCGTCACGACCGTCCGCCGTATGTCACAGGCATTTTACTAAAAAAGTACAAGATGTATATTGATGAAATAAAAATATATTTCGGAAGGGGGAGGGGCACTCCATACATGTAACCGAAACTGATAAAGAAAACAAATACATAGCCTTAGTCCAACACCTAAAAAAAATACAAAGATAAAACTAAATAATTATTTTCAAAATGATCGGATATACAGTGTTTGAGTTATTACCGAAATACTGCGCTTAGGACGTAAGTGCTGTGGAGATACGCTCTTGCTATTGCACTTTTTCATATCGTCTTTTTTTTTCATTTGTAGTGCATTTTTTTTGTATAAACTGCTGCGCAACCATACACTGAGAATAACCCGAAATGCTCTTGGCCGGTTTTAAATAATAAACATTTGTGACTGTTTTTGGGAAAACGTCCCACTTTGTCGATATGGAGTTATGAGTAGTAAGTAGTTCCTAATCCTACAGATCATACGCTATCTTTTGGTGAAAGATATATGTATCTAGGTGCTATAGTTATTTTTTTTTTTAATTTGCAATAGTGAAAAAGCGACAATTGAGAAAACGTTGGTTAAAGTTTGGGACGGCCTTCAACACACTTGTACTTTGAAGCTATGGAGTGGTTAGTATCAAATGAATTGGCATACTTTAAGGATTTCAAATTAGTCAAAATCATGTATGTAACCTTAGTAGTTTGAATGTTACGGAGGCTTGAACATAAAAACAGAACGAAAATATGTGAATCCTGAATAAGGGTTTATTTTCCATATTTATAACACGACACGCAGATTTATCATTAAAGTTGTATTTATAAATGTATTTACACTTAGAGACATGATTTTTTCACCGAAAGATAGCTTATGCTTTGTTATATTACAAACTGCTTATAACTCCATATCGACAAAGTAGATTTTTTTTCCTAAAACGGGCATTAATATGGTATCGACGATGTTTTTAGGTATTTGGCAAAGTGGGACGCTGGGCACTAAACTTTGAGGTCTTAAAAAGGTGCTTGAATTGGACATTTATGGGTCGACATCAAAATCATAGGTTTATTAGAGTATGTTCTATGAGTTTTAATTGAAAGTCGATTTTCGGTAGGTTTTGCCATATTTCACTAAACTGCCCCGCTATTTCAATAAATCCGTAATTAAAATCGACAAAGTGGGACGATTTACTAAACTCACTCACATTTTATTAAACATTAAAAGGAATTGAGTAACTGATAAAAAATATCGGTAATTTCATACTTAAGTATCTATTATTTATTAAGAGCACAAAACTGGCTGTTATTGGTCTTTTTATACTTTCTGAATAGTCATCTTTAGTGCGTCTGTTTTACTAATTAAGAATTTTAGCTATATCATGCCTTGCACTAGCACCAACCAAGTATTTGAAAACACTCGTATCTTATCTTGCTATTAACTGGAGGTACATTATTGTATGATCCGTAGCAGAAATTAAAATTAAAATCAAACGTACGCAGCGGTCATTAGTTCGTATATTTTAACTCCTTCAAAATTAAATCAAAATAAGTCATGACTCACGACAATTATAAATAATAATTACGGTAGAACGTCGGTATTTTGTGTATATTATTCGTTTTTTTTGAGCTGTCATAGTCAGATTCAGGTTTCTGTATTGATAATTGTACATATCAATTACACGTCAACCTATTATTATAAATTGTGTACAATAAATAACATAATTTTACTATTCATTTTCATAAAGTAATGATAAGTTTTTATACTATTCATATCAGATGATGTCACAATATTTCCATAGCTCCACAATTATTGGGTCAACGATTCATCCTTAAACTCGTTTAAGTCATATCACGCGACATCTAGAAGCAGTGCTTTAAGTTTTTTTTTGAAAATATGGCATTGCTGGCATAATTTTTCATGTCCGCAGGGACACAATTATAAATGTTAGAGTCGACAACGCTGAGTGTCGTGTGCTAGGCAAAGGCTTCCCCGCTAGATATCCACTCATCCAAATGTAAAGCGACACGAAGGGAGATGACTTGGACGCTTATCATACATTAAATTTGTTTATTATTGCACTGAAATAAGATATGTAACGAGTGTTATTTTTCAGGTATTACACACTGGGCGACACTAACTTCGAGGCGATGATGGATCATTTCTTTGGCATACTCTATCAGAAGATGTTCAGTGTGCTGAACTCACAGTACAGTTTCGACGACAAGTAAGTGCATTTTGTATAAGGCCCTATTCAGGTGCACTACAACCACACGATAACGACAACCACGTGGTCGGGTAATAATTTATCTATACTATTATAAAGTTGTAAAAAATTAAATGTTTGTATGTGTCGTTGTGGCTTCATCACGCTAAATCGGCTAAACGGATTTCAACCATTTTTGGTACACGAGTAACTGGGTGCCTCCAGATGGTTACACGATACTTTTTACCCGACAATACTAAAGAAAAAAAAGAGCGGTTATGACTTTTTCTCCTCCGCGAAGGAAGTTGCGGGCGCCTTCTAGTTGTAAATAATATCACGAATAAGAATGTAGTCTGGGTACCCGAGGCAAATGTGACTAATTAAGTATAGGTAGAGGTACTAGTAGTATCTTGTCAAATTTATACCTATTCTATGTACTTAATAAAATCTTCTAAGTTGTACTACTTAATATTCTGTGATCTAAGTTTTACATACCTTGTTGATTAATACTTCGTTTATTTTATTCTCTTTATATTTATGTGATTTACTCGTGATAAAAAATGTTTTGGTTAATAGGTACTGATATTTGAAATAATGAACTTGATATTCTGTGACCGAAGATTTATAAACCTTGTTGATTAATATTTAGTTTATTATATTCGCTGCACGTGTGTGTGAATTTGATTTATTCCATAATTTAAAGTACAATTTTAATAAGTTATTTTTTTATGTTTGTTTGATTCTGATATTTTTGATAGTTCTTACTTAATATATACTGTGAACGAAGTTATATATATATTGTTGATTAATGCTTAGTTTAATTAAATTATGTGTGTCTTAATTTCGTTTGGGTTTGGTGGTAACAGGTGGGAATAACCAGAAATTAGTAGGAAAATACAGACGTACGTCACTGTCAAACTGCTTCCCCTTTTCAGTTATTGTGAAATTAATAATACTTTACCACCTTCGCCTAGGGGGTTCCTGGTCGTGAAAGTGTTAAAGCGCCATAATTAGTATTTCTTTAACTACCCGTATTTTGAAATGTTCCATTTAGTGTTAAGTAAAAAAAATACTACTGTCATGTACCCTATAGCGAGTATAAAGCTTGCCCCAGAAAAAAAGGCATATGTTTAACGGATCACCAAATATAGTAAAATGTAACGCCAAAAAAACGATTTTTACTGCCGAATATAGTAAACGATCACCAAAATTAAATCACTATTTTCATGTGAAATTATAGCCAAAAATATAACATATTACTATCTAATTAATGACGATGTCTCCAAACATATCATTGGTGACCCAAAAATAGGTAATGAGCGCCAAAATGTAAACTCCTTTTTTTTCCAAAATTACAACCCAAATTATGACATTTTGCTATCATATTAAAACACATGACTCCAAACTAATCATTGTAAACCCAAAAATGGTAATATGACCACCAGTATTTTAACCGAATTTTAATCTAAAATGTCAAGCAAATATTTAACATCTCATTATCCTAATAAAGAGAATTATGCTATGTAAATCATTATTTCTCCCAAACACAGTAAATAATCTCTTAAAATTTGATCCTTTACAAATATATTGAAAGATGTTTACTAAACTGATATTTATACTCCCTAAATTAAATTACCACTGCCAAAAAACAGAAGCGTTTATTCAATCAAATGCCTATCAGGTTAAAAACTGAAACTCCTGGAATACCAATAATCCTTTTATTAAAAAAAAAAAAACAAAAGATGGTTACTTATAGATAGTAATTTCAAATTCTTAAGAACAATCAGTCTACTGCAATCATACACTGCGCATTAATGCTTTCTTAACTTATACATACAAAAATAACAATTCTCTCCACTCGGTAACTAAAACTATACATATCTATATAGATCTATTTTGGAAGAATCAAGAATTCCAATAATCCTTTTATTATAATTTATAAATGAATTGGAGATCGATCGGGTACGACGAGCGCGGCGCGTGCGGCGCGGAGTCCGGGGCCGGGGGGGTTGAGCGGTAGGTGCTCCTAAATTTGAGATTATTTGTACATTACTTGGTAATATGAATGCATTTTATGGCAATCATAGTGGTTTATTTATGTAGAAATAGTGTATTAATTTGCTCGCTAAATTTTGTGATCATTTACTAAATTTGGACTTAGAATAACAATTGAATGTGTAGTCGTTACTAAAATTGCTAGTACTATTGTAATGGTAGATTTTCATTTTTGTTGTTAAGTATCCTTTTTTGATAAGAGAGCTTAGGGTATCGAAGTATTTTTTGGTGGACATTATATTTGTACCCGAAAAAAAATGTCGCTCATTATTAGATGGAGATGTATATAAGAATGAAACCAAGAGGTTTGAAAAGTATGTCCCTGGTTAGTATGTTGTCTATTGTATACATAAAATAAAATAATAACGCTGTCGGTACTAAATGTTCAAAGATGTACGAAAAATATTGTTCAAATATGTTCAGTTTGGAGGCATTTCTACGAAAATAATGGCATCGGAGCTGAAATGTCTACAAGAACAGTTCAGTGAGACTAGTGGTATATGACGACGGCCTGGACATGGACGTAAATCAGGGTTTGTAAACAAGAATACAGCGTAGAAGATGCTATAATCTTAGCTCCATAGAAAAAAAACCTACCCTTTCTGTACGAGGCTTCGCAAAGAAAGTTCTCGTGTGGCAGGCGTACTGTTCATCTGGCAAACGTCGTACACCATATGTTGCTAACAGGGCCACAATGGAGATATATACCTAAGTGCTTTAAAAAACTATTGCCATTCATTGAGAGGCACTTCGCTTGTCCTCTTTCGACCTAAATTGGAACGAAGAAAGCAGTAAAGTGGTACAAAGCGAATAATGTCAATTTTGTTGGATAACATAACACCTCCATCCTCCCAACTTAGGGCAGTTGAGAAGATTGAGGTGTTATGTTATCCAACAATTACGACCCATCAGAAAATATTTGGCTCGTGTGAAACAGATGGTTTTAAAACATAAAAGTATACGTTGCCACTTCTGTTGAAAACTTCTACCTAGTAGTGGAATGATACTTCCAAACTAATCACCGATGAAACCTGAATACCATTAAGGTGTATACATTTATCTTTAATGGCAGGGGTCAAGGAAAAATTAAAAAAGTTTCTGGTTAATATCAAATAAAACTGAGGTGCTACTCCGAAACCCGAAAAAACGAAGTTCGTATGGCGCCATCCCGCTCACTCAAATACAGTTTAACAATGGAGCGTGAGGGACGGCACGTAACGAACTTCGAATTTCGAGTTTGAGAGTAACGCCTCTGTTTTGGACAAATTGTGAGTTTACAAGCGACATTTTTTTCTAGGGCAAGATTTACAAGCTCTTTTCTCAGTCTCCGCTGTCGTACTACAGCGATGTATTCACAGAATGTGTATTACTGACCGAATAATATATATTAAAAGAAAACATATTTCACATAATCAACGTTGATTTTGGTTCAAAATTGTCTTGCAAGATTTGATTAACAGACACCGCGACTGACAAAATGAGATACATATCGCAACCGCAGAAAATAAACAATATGGGGTCGATACAGATTGTAGCTTTGTTATGTTTATATGCTTTACTTCTCCTTCGGGCCTATGATGGTTGCATTTATGGCGCGCTAGATAAAATGATAACGACACATATGTGAGTGCGGGAGTGACGGGTGCTTCACGATTAGTTTATCGTGCGGTAAACGCAACGTCATACACCTGCTGCATATTCATAATTCATTATACATACTTTATTATTATTCATTGTTTACTACTTCTTTATCCATTATTCATCATAAATACCGACATGTATAAGGTGCTGGCGAAATAGGTACGGATATTTTTAGAGCTGATTAAGTTTTTAGCGTTCCGTACCAAAAAGGAACCCTTATAGTGTGATTGATAAAATCTGGTAGTGTAATAATGCTGGGATAATAAACCGACTATTTTTTATTTTAATGAATTCATAATTAAATAAGATTTTAAACCATATACACCTGCAATTCATAAACAGTTTATTATTCTATCATTCAAAATACTTATGACAGAACTAAGACCCGACTACGTACATACACTTAAATAGTTGCATTTTTTGGGTTCCGTAGCCAAATTGGCAAAAACGGAACCCTTATAGATTCGGCATGTCTGTCTGTCTGTCCGTCCGTATGTCTCAGGCATTTAAAAAACATTTTGAGGTTTCTAAAAAAAAATATTTTGTGAATATTTTCCGAAATATTTCCCCCCCCTATTTTCTAAACGGTATGTTCAAAAAATATGAAAAAATTTACAAATATAAAGCTTAATAAATACTTCCAATGAAAATTGTTTTCAACATGATCGGGCATTAAAAATTACGCTTCTCAGCAAAGGAAGTGCCGGGGAGGTACCTCCCCGCTCTTTTGTTTTTTTTTCATATGGTTTTTTTTTCGTCTGTAGTGCATTTTTTGTATAAATGGCCGTGGAACCCTTCATGGGCGAGTCCGACTCGCACGTAGCCGCTTCTTTTACTTAGTCGAAATTACTACATATTCCAGACAACTTATTTCATAATGGCGCTGATATTTTGACGTAATGATAATCTGTTGTCATTTGATTATTTTAAAAATAGTTCTTTCCTACAACTTTACTGACATATCCATAATTTGTTAGAATCTTATAGACACAAACAAGATGACATCGCGACCATAGAGGCAGACAGCACCGTGTTTCAATAAAGCCCGCGTAGACGCATGAAGTCGATGATCTGATCCATCAACGTCGATTACAAACAATTATTTTCTGCTTTTATTGACATGTTTGCTGATTTATCATATTTATTGGCAATTAAAAATATTGATTAACAAGATAGTAAAAAAAATGTACCTAACAATAAAATAAAATATAATTTTTACTCTTAATTCAAAGATAAGTAAACGTCTTATGGAACTTGTTGTATTATGCTCATTAAAATCATAATGTTTTACTTTTATTTCAATAATAATATTTTGAGGTGTATTCTTTTATTTTAAATGCATTGTTGCCTTAAAACTAATGATGACTCTGCTATTATTCTAGACCGAACCGCTACTTGATAAGGCCTATTTTACTAGCTCTTTGTTCTAAATGAGTAATCAACCGCAATTACGCACTATTTTTGCTGAACACTGTCCATGTATAGCTCATTGAATTGTTTAAGGCATCTCTCCCACTAGCGGCAGACGATTCTGGAAATTATGCTTAATACACGAGCTCACGTGCGAGGTTCATTTGCGAGGTTGAGACTGCCATTTTCCCCCTTGTTCGCTTCAGTATAGAACATACTTGTATAGAAAACCCATTAAATTTAAGTAAATACCTAATATTAGATGCTGCTGAAAAAGGGCAAAGCTTTCAGGGCATAATGATGCAGATGTAAATCCCTGCGATATAAATGTCCATACAAAAAGAATAGCCGGCTAGCGGGGTATTAGTACGGGCACGTGACAGTGCGCTTTATTACAATAGCATTAATGATTCCTACCTAGTTAATATGGACATGTTATGTATAATCTTTGGCCGACCGCTATTCGCCGCCACGCGCCATCGTCACCCAAATTGGATACATTCCTGTAGTTATTATATGTTATTTTTCAAAATAAGCAGATAACATCTACGTCGTCTTATTTTTATGCTTCTCTGGTGATATTTTTTATTGATTATGTTCAAAAAGGCAAAACCATCAACGACGTGTACTACGCAAAACGATTGCAGCGTTTGTGTGACGAAATTAAGAAAAACCGGCCGCATTTTGCGAAAAAGAAAGTGTTTTTTGATCAGGACAATGCACTAGTTCACACGTCCACTATCGCAATGGCTAAAATTAATGAGTAGAAGTTCGAATTGCTTCCTCATAAACCTTATTCGTCAGATCTAACTCCCTTGGGTTATTTTCTGTTTCATAACTAGAAAAAGTGGGATAATGAGGTAGAGTCTGTTGTTGATGGCTTTTTTGACGAACTTGACACTGATCACTATAAAAAGGGTATCGAATCTATTAAACATCGCTGGGAAAAGTGTATTGCGTTAAAAGGAGACTATATTGATATATTTTTTTTCTATTGTTTTGTATATTATCTTTGTTAGGCCGGCAACTTCTGGGACCACCCTCGTAAATTTGTTATTCGTAGTTACTAGCCGTCTTAAGTCCCGTACAAATCTCAGGCACTTCGATTTTCTTTACTGCTTTTCAATCCTTTTAGATATACCTGTTAAGTCTGGCAATCGGAAAAATGATCTCTGGGTACAACATAGAGAAAGCGAGATCGGCTTCTGCATTGTTAGTTTCTTGAAAATAAGGATTGCCACAGACCTCTATAAAATGATGGTTATTGAATTGCAGGTACTTAAAATGCGTGAACGAGCACATGCGCGACATCCAGCCTTTCGAGGACGTGCCGCACAAGCTGTCGGTGCAGCTGCGGCGCGCCTTCGTCGCCACGCGCACCTTCCACAAGGCGCTGCGCGCCGGCGCTGAGGTTGTGCGCAGCATGATGCAGGTACCCGCCCCGCCCTGAGTACCTGCTAACTACTGGCTGCCACTAGTGTTAGCCCGTCGCACACACACTGCTACACACCGTGGCTCCATACAGGCACAGAGAAATAGCTTTACTGTCCTAATTTCTACGTCTGGGGCAGGCCTCTATGAAACGTCTGCACTGCTGTCGAATGTAATTCATTGGCAAGGCTTTGGTCTTTATAAAATTATCTGTACTTCTTAAAATTACTTCATATCGCTGAATGCCTTAGAGTATGTAATTAAGAGTCCCCAGTAGGCTCGGCCGAATTTCACCTTCCCATACAAACGGAGTTTCGTTCTCATTTTAAAACTACGTGTTGGATTGTAACAAAACTTTGCATATACAATGACATGAGGTATATCTAGGTTTGTAATTAGTTTATATGGCTCCAGTTTATAAAACAAACGAAATACAGCAAAAACAAGTTTTGTATGAAAAACTTAAATTCGCCGTATTTTTTTTACTATGGTATCTGAAGCTACATAAACTAATTTAAGGCCTGCATATACCTTAACTTATTCTAATTACAAAGTTTCAGAGCAAACTATCAAGTCTTTTTAAAATGAGAGCGTAACTACGTTTGTATGGAGAATCGAGCTTACTGGGGACTCTTAATAGACATGCAATATGGATACATTCCTCTCTGCCAAAGCACCGGAACAATCGGTGTCGGTTTATACAATAAATTGTGTGTGTGTCTTTTGTTTGGTTTTTTCTTTGTACGTGATTTTCTTTTATTGTGTGCGTTTGTAAATATACGAATATTTCCGTAGTGCGATGTTTCGCCCCTCTCAAAAAATGCATGAAAAGTTTGTTCGGTAATGACAAGGCTTGTCATCTCCATTAGTTTAATGCTCTAAATTGAATTATGTTACAATACATTTACATAGTAACAATACAATTGTATTAACAATAAAGAAGTAGGTACTGGTACGGAAGAGTTCATTTCTTGAAATGACGAGTGGTTTTCCGACCTTTGACAATATTCACACTGTTTTAGATTTGCCTTCATTGAAGTAGAAATGCAAAAAGCGAATGTTATACTTTATGTGTAAGTGCGCATGCCACGCGATGTTTACACGCGCGTTATAATACAAAATCCCTTAAATAATGTCCGCCGCCGACGCGAAAAGTGGTTGGCGTTATTAATAGAACAAGCGCCGGCGCCTCGGTAACATTGCCACTCTAAGTGTTGATCGCTAATTTCAATTCTGGTATCTACCCACGTTGGCATTTTCCAGAGTATTTCTGCGTAATAAGAAACACTTTTTATGTGTGTAGATTCGGACCCTACTTATTATGATAATATTTGGTTAAAATAAAAGAGACTTGGCTCAACCGGTAGCAGACGTACTGCGTGTGCGCGCACTGCTGCCGAAATATTACACGGGTGTCCATTAGGTATGCCGCGCACCTATCCTAACGAAGAATACTAATGTGGAACATTTAGACATTGTGTACCTTTAGCGACATATTTTATAGCCGGTGCCAAACTTCATCATTCATTGAAACTTAAATATAGTATAATTTATAACAAACGGGCTTGACATTTAAATCTGTAATTTAAGCAAATCGATATCGAAGACGCTTAGGCTGACCTCCGGCGAGCTGACATCAGCCCGCGTGAGTCACAGTTTCAGCCGCTAACTCATTTGGCGAGCGTTGCTCCCGCCGGATGTGTCACGCCACATCCTCGCGCCCAAACTATGTTGTATTGTTTCGCCACTCGCTTCCCATCCCATCGCATCTCGTACAGATTTGAACGTGCTACCGTAAACGTAGGTATGATGACGCCCGTTTCCATCTTGTTCATTTTGTACGCAAAGCTGCTACTAATCTTGAAGGCCAGCCATACCGCTCTGTGCTGAGAATCGTAATATTGCTTCAACACATGTTTCTAAAATATTCTTCGCCGTGTTATTTATATATTACAAATTTAGTGTCATATTGGCTGAGCCATACACTACATGATGATGAGCCATACATAATACTGAGTCTACAAATATAGTCGAATTAAAATGGCAATGAAATTGCGTTTGGGTATATATATAGGCAGTCGGGCGTCAAGGCGATGACAAATTATTCTACATCAATTGTTTAAATAAGCTTCAAGAGTGATCCACATTGCCTTCATAGAATTGGTTGGGTCACTTCGAAACAAAACTGATTGCGGTATTGCCTTGCGGTTGAAGTAATTGATGAGAGCTGAGCTATTTACAGAGAACAGCGAGGAACCTGTGCCAGTCGCGCTTAGCAAATAAATGTTAGTTACTCTTGGATTTATTGCCATTTCATTTATAATTATTGTATTGTTATATTTTGATTAAGTGCTACTTATGTTGAGGCTATTTTTAGGTCATTATCTCGAATTATTTTGCAAAGTAAAGATATTGAAAACCATTTTGCCGAGCGTTTAGATTTATATTATTAAGCTGTTAAGTACAGGGCTGGTAACCCCTTTTATTTTCGGTACCGGTTAGAACCACACTCTGAGAGCCTAACCCATAATAAAGGTTATGCTCGCAAGAACATCGCTCTAACCGGTTAATATCTATTAACCGGTTAGAGCGACGTCTGCGCTCGGTACAAACTTTTAAACGTGTATGGAATAGGTTACTTGCCTGACAGATCAAATCAGGTTTTTATACACTGTTAAAACGCCCATGTGAAGTTATAAACAATACACATGTGATGACATTTCTGCAGTAAAGCATCAAATTGTGTCCCAAGTCCCATTTATAGTTTTGGTAAAAGTATAAGAATAAGCGTTTTTTTTTGTTTTTACTATGTCTAGCATTTATCTATTATATATAACGTAACAATTCGTTATTTATATTGCCTACTAGAAAGTACCCTCATAAAAAAACAGGATTTCAAATTGCTATACTTCGAACGTCCAGTAATAAAACTAGATGGCGCTTAAAACTACGAGTATGTACATAAAGGATGTGAAAATCGAACAATGAAACATGGTAGGTACAGTATCAAACACCAATAATAGTTTAACACTGCATCATGCTAGCAAAGAAAATAAAACTTCTTATTATATCATAGGGGCCATCCACATATTACGTTCTACTAAATTTAGATTTTTCTTATCTCTATGGCCCCATAGCGTTATAAATATCGGGGTATGCTTTTTGGTTCGGCGATTGACAGTTCTACTATTTTTGTCGTCCATCCTATAAATTAGTAAAACGTTTCAAGTTTGTGCGATCAGTAATATCGTTGCTTTCTACCGGTATTTGTTTAATATCTTGGAAGAATGTGAAGTCATGGTCCGCTTGAAAGGAAAGTAGCGATAAATCGCTTTACTTGTATTAACGTGGGCTGTAGGAAAGTGTTATGAAGAAGTGCTGCGTGTGTCAGGTGGGCGTGGGCGAGGAATGCGCGGGCGCGTGGGCGCGGCTGCGCTGGTGCGGTGCGTGCAGCGCGCTGCAGCCACCCGCCTGCAGCCGCTACTGCCACAACGTGCTGCGCGGCTGCCTGCCCGCGCACGCTGACCTCGCCGATAACTGGGACGCCTACGTCGGTCAGTACATTCATACACATACATACATGCTTGATTTGTATTTTTCACTTCTCCTGCTCAAAAAGTACGTCATATTAGCTTCGCAAAGCGATACTTAAATAGTACATTTACCCCCTAGGGTTTCAAAGAAAGCCATATAACCCCATACTAATTTCTATGACACTGAAAAAAAAACTTGCGGCCGGCTACATACTCCTTACGAATAATTAAAAACAAACAAACCAACCTGATCAGATTGGCCAAACTTTCTGATAGAATTGCTCAAACTGTACGTTTAGTTTTTTATGAAATATACAATTTCAATGTTAAGTCTTTTTTATTTTCTCGCAGTCGAAGTGAAAAGCAAAGTGTTTAATACGTGGCTAAAATCCATTATGACACTCAGACATATTTGTCCTCGCTCACTTCGTGAGCTCATCCAATAATCACTTCGTGTCATAGTGGCTTATTTTAGCCCCTTGTCTTTAATGTATCTACTATTTTCTCAAACATCCAATTAAATATTGACGTTATGTTCCTTATAATAGACCCCGAAGTCTCACATTTCGGGTGCGCCGCGACGAGGGGCACATAATGATAATTTCATACGAAATTGCCGGCCAAGGCCAGCAAAGCGACCTTCTTTTGTTTCAATTCGCTCCGGGCGTCGCCGCGATCTGGGGTGCGCCGCGCCGCCGCGATCTGGGGTGCGCCGCGCCGCCCATGCGGCGGCGAAAAGAACGAATAGCTATATATTAACATAACGTTAAGTGGGAAAAAATACTTATTATGTAAATAAAATATTGCTTTTTATTTCATTGCACGTTCGACGTGAACAGGGATTGTCGGCCTCGCATCTCTAGATGGCCCCGTTGACACTCTGCCATCTATAACTACTCGGCCGGCAATCCCCTATTTCGCAGCCTCTGCAGTCTGACTTACTTGACTTAGTGTCCTATGTCCCCTGGATGGGGCAGAGGACGTCCACAGTACGTCGCCATCCCGAACGGTCTTGAGTTACGCGTTTTACTTCGCTCCAGGTCATTCCAATCGCCTTCGCTTCTGCAGTGATCGTCCGCCGCCAGGATTGCTTAGGGCGACCACGTTTCCGCTTTCCTTGGGGATTCCAGTCTAGGGCTTGCCTCGGTATGTGATCGGGGTCCCTTCGGAGCGTGTGGCCGATCCAGTTCCATTTGCGGCGTTTGATCTGCTGGTCGATCGGGGTCTCAACACAGCGTTCCCATAGATCTACGTTGGAGATTTTCTCGGGCCTGTATACACCGAGAATGCGGCGAAGACAGCGGTTGACGAAGACTTGTAGCCGGCGCGAGATGTCCTTAGTGACCTTCCACGTCTCACATCCGTACAGCAACACGGTTTTTACGTTGGACCGGATTATTTCGAGCTTAACTCTCCTAGTCAGTTTCCGCGATTGCCATACAGGACGGAGCTGTGCGAAGGTTGCCTTCCCTTTGGCCATTTTTGAAGCGATGTCCTCTTCAGTCCCACCTGTTTCCGACACTACACTACCGATGTAAGTAAATTTGTGGACTCTCTCCACCCCCTCTGTGCCGATGAGCAACGGCAAAGAGCTTTTCGCTCTGCACCTCATCTCCTGGGTCTTCCGGGTGTTAATTTTAAGTCCCGTCTCCAAAGCCTCTCGCCGTAAGTCGTCCAGTTTAGTGTGCATGTCGGCGCGTGTGTGGCTCAGTAGGCATAGGTCATCGGCATAATCCAAATCTTCCAACACGTTGGACAGTCCCCACTCTATGCCACGGCGCTTGCTGTTTTTGGTGTTATGCATGATGCCATCCAGGACGACAAGGAAGAGAAGAGGTGAAAGAAGACACCCCTGGCGTACACCCGCATGGACCGGTATGTCCTCCGAGACGAGGCCGTCGTCAGTCACTCTACAAGAATACTTCCCGTAGATGGCCTTAATTATATTAGAGATCTTCACGGGGACTCCAATTTCACGTAGCCGATCCCAGACACAGCTCCATCTTAGCATGTCGAAGGCTTTTTCGAAGTCCACAAAGGTGAAGGACATCTCCCTCTGCCATTCTGATGCCTGTTCGAGGATTATGCGCAAGGTGTTTATCTGGTCCGTGCACGAACGTGGAAGCCTGCCTGCTCTTTGCGGAGAAGAGGTTCAACGGCCCCGACAGTCTGTCCAGGATGATCCTGCAGAGCACCTTAGACGGAATCGAAAGCAAGGTGATGCCTCTCCAATTGCCACATTCACTGAGGTCTCGTTTCTTGGCTACGGTAATGAGAAGGCCCTTGTTCCAATCGTCGGGCAACTCTTCGGCTGACCAGATGTTCCTCAAAAGGGGCGTCAGCGCGTTCGCAGCGGTGGGGATATCAGCTTTCAGCATTTCCGCTGTGATGAGGTCCACTCTTGGGGCTTTACCATTCTTCAGTGATTGGATGGCTTTCACTACTTCCTCTTCTGAAGGGGGAGACACATCAATGTCCAGGCTTTGTGCGGGCAGGTTGGCAGCAGTTGTGGCCGTAGTAACGGGGTCGTTCGGGACCTGGAAGATCCCCTTAAAATGCTCCCGCCAGCGTTGAAGCTGTCCCTCCGATGTCACAATCAACTGGCCTCTCTTGTCTTTCAAGGGCTTCTTCTTCCTCTGGTTCCGATTCCCGGCCAAGGTCTTCGTCGCCTTGTACATCTCCCTGAGATTGCCGGAGTTGGCAGCGCGTTTGGCGCAATCCGCAACACCATCAGCCCATACTCAACGGTCATGTCGGGTACTGAGATAGATTTTTCTGCGAATCTGTCTGTATTGCAGCTTTAGGTCTTCGCGCACTGCCACATCGCCGGTTGCAAGCAGTTGAAGATCGAGTTGGCGCCTTTCTTCTATGAGGTTCCAGGTTCTCTGTGACATCCCGTCTTCGCGTGCGAATGATTTGTGTCAAAGGACGACGGAGCTGGTCTCTGTATAGGCCATTTTGATGTGGTTCCAGTCCGCGTCGACAGTAGTGGTGGAGTCCGTTTCAAGGACGGAGAAGCGATTTCGCAGCTCAAGTCGAAAGGCATCGCTTACATCTGATTCCCGCAGTTTGTTGACCTCAAATCGTTTGCCTATCTTGGTGGTCGCGCTTGCAGCTTGAGCTACAGCTACTTTGAGCCGCACCTCGGCAACGACTAGGTGGTGATCGCCGTCGATATCCGCGCCACGACGGTTGCGAACGTCAAGCTGTGATCAGCGCCATTTGGAGCTGATGGCAATGTGGTCGATTTGGTTTTTGTTGACTCCATCGGGTGAGTTCCATGTGTACTTATGGTGGTCTCCGTGAATGAATAAAGTGCCTCCGATGGTGAGGTCGTTGTCCTGGCAGAACTCCAAGAATCTCTCCCCGTTCTCGTTCCGGACTCCTAGCCCGTGTGTGCCCATGTGTCTTTGACAGCCGTCATTGTCTGTGCCAACCTTGGCATTCAGGTCCCCCATGACGATAACTATGTCCTGTTTGCGGATGTTCTTTAGAGTCAGGTTGAGTGCACTATAGAAATCGTCCTTGTCTTCCTCTGATGCTATATTTGTGGGTGCGTAGCACTGAACGACGGTTATCTTGCTGTTATACCGGGCTGTAACGATTCTTTCTGAGATGGGCTTCCAGTCCAGCAGGCTCTTCTACGCAGCGTCAAAAAGGAGGAATCCCACGCCGTTTTCACGCACGTCCTCTTCATCTTCCTTTCCGAAGTAAAGAAAAGTAAGGCCCTTGGATGGTCTCAGTTCTCCGAATCCATATCTGCGCACTTCACTGAGACCGAGTATATGCAGCTTGTATCTAAGCATTTCAACTTCTGCTTGGGCCAGTCGGCTATCCTCACTCAGTGTTCGCACGTTCCAACAAGCAATTCTTGTCCGTGTTTTCATGCCAAAGGTCGTCGTAGTATGATCGGTCCGGTTTTGTACTATATCAGTTTCATTAATCTGTTTGGGTTTCAGGTAAGCGAGTGATTAGCCCACTATACCCTAGCCCACTGGTGGGGCTGCCTCCTTGAAACCTGTGGGCATGCTGGGTTTGGTTTCGGGTTTTCTCCCTAGTGAGGTTGGTTCTGTTTTGAGGCGCAGAAGATACGCCTTTCGCCCTGCACCCTTAGCTCAGCTGCACCTCGAGGTGGCGGCCGCGCGGTTGCAGTAGTTCCTAGGAGGGACGGCGGGGACGTGGGGTGACTCGGACTGGCCAGGGCTCCGCTCAATGTCGGTGTTCCGCCACTAACACAGCAGATGGTTTCTTGGCAAGTTGTAGGCAATGCTGTTCTCACTTATAGCGATTCCCACCAAGACCCCATACCCTGACTTCCCCTTCTCTTCCCCTCTAGCAGCCTCTGCAGAAATGTACTATTTTCTCAAACATCCAAGGAAATATTCTTATCTTCGTGATAATAGAACGCGAAGTACGTCTTTGTACAGCCCTTGTTGAATATTAGTTCTAATTTCAAATTAGAGGACAATAAAGGAATTACATACAACATTGATGGCCATGGCCAACAAAGAGATTGTCTTTTGTTTCAGTGGGTTTTATTTGTTTTATTGACTATCTATGGCATACTGCCAATCCGTAAGAATATAGAGATTCAGGAGCTGGTGGCCGAAACCAACATCATAGGCGTAGCAAAATCACACAGACTTCGCTGGTTCGGTCACCTACTCCGAATGGGAGAGGATAGTGCTGCCAAGAGAGCGTACGTGGGACGACCAACTGGTCGCCGCCCGGTTGGGCGTCCCAGGTACCGCCGGGAGGACAGTGTGCAGGTGAACCTGCGACATCTTCAAGTCAGTAACTGGCAAAAAGTTGCGCACGATCGGGACGGATGGTGTGCTCTCGTTTCAGAAGCCAAGACCCTTTTTGGGTCCCTGAGCCAAATTACCCAACAAGCAAAGTATTCCTATAAATAAAGACTATAAGTACTTATTTACTAATAACGTTCCTATAAAGACATTGTCGTAGAGCCATTTATTTATAATAGCATACGAGAAGCGGTAACATACTCAAGAACATTAATGTTTATATTTCAGCCTTATAGTTTGCTACAAGATTGTAGCACAGAACAGTTACAGAATACTTTTTCTTATAGTAACATTTCACAAGCGTAGATAGTCTTAAGATCATTTGGTTTTATCTTACAGACTTCTAGTAAGCTTCAAGATCGTCTTTTAAGACAGTTATAGGTTTAAGTCTCCTATAATAGTTTGCGGTAAGATCAAATAGTCCTGAATAGTATTTGATCTTATAGTAGCATTTTATAAGAGAACAAGATATTATAATATACTAAGCTGAGGTGATTACAAGTCTACATCGCTATTAGTCTTGTCCAATGTTCTTATAACTGAAATTGTACTTGGTAAGAGCCTTATTAGATGAAACAATCATATAAGTTATTTGATCAAACACCTTACTAGTAATCGTTTGGTATTGTCACATTGACGATGTAATTTTTAATCTAGTATATTTGGAACGTCGGGATGAATTTAAAGAATTGTACGCGACATGATCCGTTTAAGTAGTTTTATTGAAATGTGTAACCATGGCGGAGACCAAAACATTATTTTTAACTTAAATTAACTTTCTTCTGATTTATAGATAGTGAGAAGATTTCGTGAGGAACCCTAATACGTTACGCCATATTAATATGGCGGCAAGTTCTCTGGACTAAAACTGCTATAAGTGCAAATTTACCTATAATTGTCCCATAACATACTCAATGCAGAGAATTTTTAGAAAATGGAGAATGTTCATAATAAATGTGGGAATATTATTTTAACAACATATATGATATGTCCGCTTTTTCAAGGGGCATTGTAAAATTTAACAATTTATGTTGGAAATTTACAATAAAAATGACTTCCCGGTATGTTCACACACTATACATACAGTATCTTACAATATTTAGATATGCTCTAAACTACTTACAAATTATATTAGTTAGCTAAGAAAAATACTTACATTTGTTTTAAAGTACCACGCAAAGTAATATAAAATAAAATTATCATAAAATGTATTAATAACTAAGTATATTAGTAATGCGTTATAAATAAGATTGCTTTAGTATGATGCTTATGTGGGATACTTATAAGAGTAAAATAACAATGGGCAGTCTCAGAACATTATAGGAGCATTTGTATTCTGGTAGAACTTCTGTAAGTGTATTATAGGGCCTACTGACAATCTGCTAGTTGATTATAAGATCGTTATAAGAAAGCAATGCTCCTATAACTGCGCCCAAATCCGTGTGTGTAATAAACTACAAGTATCTTATAATTACAATAAAAATAGGCTTAAAAACACTATAAGTACTGACTTTGCTTGTTAGGTAGTTAGTTAGTTATGGCATACTGCCTGTTTAAAAACAAACATGGTTTTTGAATCTGCATTTACTTTTTAATTTCTTATTCACATACATACATGCATACAATCACGCCTTTTTCCCATTACGGGGTTGGCAGAGACTACCACCTTCCACCTGCTACGGTCCTGGCATACAACTGCCGCTTCATCAACATTCATTAATCTCTTCATTTTGTGCTGTCACAGCCCTTTTGCTTTGTCTCATTCACACACAGAATATCAATATTTCTCGCATCCATCATCTGACATACTTCATCTATTTTATCATTCATTCCTACCCTTACATTTAACGTAGCAAAGCGGCTCTCCATAGCCCACTGTTCGCTCTCGCTGGGACCGAGACGTGATGGGTTGCAAACCACATCGCCGCCATTTGCGTTCCCACGAGCAGCTAGGGTTAGAATATTCGAACCCAGCAGAGCCCCGCATACCAGATAAGGGTTTAGTCTTATTCTGGGGTCACCAGTCCCAGGGCAATTCGGCAAGCTAACGACTAGACTCGCCTCTAGCCACGTATCCATCGGCACGTCATACGTTGGATTAGCGGAATAGGAGGAAGGATAACACTGTAAAGAAAGGAATATTAAATATAGAGGAAGACAGGAGAAAGGATTAAAGGATACTACTGTCCCGGAAGACTATGTATGAGCCAGTAGCAGCTCGGGGAGCCGGGGTCGCATACCCGTATACCATAACAAAAAAGCTGGAAAGGCAACTTCGAATGAGTAATCCCTGACTAAATTTTCTTATTTAACTAGATTATTTAATGGAGTAAATCAGGTGTTCAATAAAATAATTGTTAATAATTTATTAAAATAACCAATTAAGAAGGTATTTAATTTATTTAATAAATAAAATCGTTTTTAGATATCGTGGCAAAAACATTAACACGAACAGCTTACAAAAAATAGTTTAGAAAAGTATTTTGGCGGGAATATAAAAAACAATATTTGAATATACGAGGGGTGTTCAATATATTTTTGGTATGGGTATGATCCAGTATTATCATTATCATGTTCGATGATGGGTCATATGATGTCCCTATTCATTAATAACATAAGCAAATAAAAAAAGGATATCATTAATTTGTCTTTATGTAATAGCTAAACAAAGACAACAGTATGAAATGTGTAACGACGTCAGTAAAACGGGAGCCTGTTTTGATTATTATTTAGGATGAAGTGAGCAAAATTATGGTACAGTAATTGAGAATTTTGATTCTGAAAATGCAAGATTGACGTATTAAGGTGCCTCAAAAAATAATCAAGACTTATGGAATTACATTTTCAAAGAACTGGTATCTTGTAAAAATTCTAAGTAGTTTTTCTGGCCGTCAAAAGAAAATTATATAAAAAAAAATGCGAGCATGAACTAAAAATATACGCATATATAAATATTAAGGAAGAGTGATACGACATTATTCTAGTGCAACTAAAAAATGTGGTCAAAGAAAATACGAAGAAAACAAATACATCAATTCTATGACGTTTTCTTTAGACAACACTTCAGATTACCATGTCTGCTGCTCAGGGCCGCAACTTCTAATCAATAAGTCAACTTATGTGCAACATAGCCCAAATGCTTGACTAATATTTCCTTTTTTCTAAAACTGTCCCTAATAAAATCGGTGCACCGCCGATAAAGCAAAAGATAAAGCAAATTTCGCCCATAAAAACTTTTTTTTATGTTGAGAATATAAATAAAAATATTTTCATATATCATGTACGCATACAAAATACGAAAGAGCCAAATTATTACAATAAAAATATATCATACGAATAACTTCACATTTTTACACTGATACCGAAAATATATTGAACGACCCTCGTATAAGTTGAACATTTGTGAGTGAGCTTAGTAAAATGTCCCACTTTGTCGATTCTAAAATATGGCAAATCCTACCGAAAATCGACTTTCAATGAAAACTGAGAGAACATACTGTAATAAACCTATGATTTTGATGTCAACCCATAAATGTCCAATTTTTAAGGCCTCAGTGCCCAGCGTCCCACTTTGACGAATACCTAAAAAATCGTCTATATCATATTTGTGCCTGTTTTAGGGAAAAATTCTACTTTTTCGATATGTAGTTATGAGTACTTTGTAATATAACAAAGCATAAGCTATCTTTCGGTGACAAAATTATGTCTCTAAGTGCTATAGTTATATTTACTAATATCTTCAAACTTGCAAAAGTGAAAAAGCAACAATTGAGAAAACGTTGGTTAAAGTTTGGGACCGCAAAAACATACTTGTACTTTGAAGTTATGGAAGGGTTGGTATAAAATTATTAGCCATACTTTATGGATTTTAAATTAGGTACCTAGTCAATAATCATATTATGTATACTTGTGTAACCTTAGTAGTTTGAATATAAATGTATTCTCAAGCTAAAGAAGACATAAATAGTTCTATGGATCCCTGTAGTAAAAAATATAATTAATTAAATATGAACAGTAGGGTTGGGTAACCATCGAAAATTTACTTTTTTTATCGATGATTCCGCTAAATAAAAAACAGTATTATTTAAAAAAATACATATAATTTTAAAACGACATTAGATTTATAATATTGTTTAAAACATCAGACTCTTAAACTCTTTAAAATTAAAGTGCGTTCGATTCGTTTGCTACGTCTTACAGGTTCAATACGTATACTATTTTTGGATTTTAATTATATGTACTGTTTTTGGTTCAGCGGAATTATCGATAACAAAGCCTATTGCCGATAGATATTAAATAACATTTATATAAATACTAACTCGAAAAACATTACACCTATGTTTTAAAAGCTGTAGTATTTTTTTAGCGTATGGATCACCAAACCGTCAAAGTGGGACACTAAACTTGAGTCGGAAATAAATTCGTTCAAATTCCGTAAAAAAAGATCAAACAACGACATTAGTATCAATGACTATTAGATTAACAATAACAAACCTTTACCTCATACATAAAATGGGATAAAATTATCAAACACATACATTTCACTGAACAAGCACTAAAGTTTAGTAAATCGACAAAGTGGGACGCTACCTATAGAAAATCACTAAACTTTATAACGCATAAAAAAGTACTTACAATTTGATATTAATACTTTTTATGCTTAATAAGTGCGTTTTTTAAGTAATCTTATGTTATATATTAAAATACACATGTATACATTTGTATTTTTTTATGCTGTAGTTTTCAATATTTTTTTTTGACATAATAACTAACTAAATGGATCCATACAATTATTTCTGTCTTTTTTAGCATAAGAATACATTTACAACTTTAATGATAAATCTGTGTGTCGTGTTATACATAAATATAGAAAATATACCCATATTCATGATTGACATATTTTCGTACTGTTTTTATGTTCAAGCATCCGTAACATTCAAACTTCCAAGGTTACATGATTTTGACTAATTTGAAATCCTATGCCCATTCATTTGATACTAACCACTCCATAACTTCATAGTACAAGTGTGTTATGTCGACCCAAACTTTAACCAACGTTTTCTCAATTGTCGCTTTTTCACTTTTTCAAATTTGAAGAATTAAAAAAAATTAACTATGACACCTAGAGACATATATTTCACAAAAAGCGTATGATCTGTACTATTAGGAACTACTCATAACTCCATATCGACAAAGTAGGACGTTTTCCCAAAAATATCACATTTGTATTAATCCTTGGATTTATTAGAGAAAAGCACTATAGAAGCCTCTGCTCGAACACGGATTGTCGGCCTCGTATCTGGCCTCTGTAACACTCTGCCATCTATAACTACTCGGCTAGCAATCCCCTATTTCGCAGCCTCTGCAGTAATGTACTATTCTCCAATATGCATAGAAATGTTCCCCTTAATTTTGTTAAAACAGCCCGCGAAGTTCTTCGTTATAGACGTTTACAAAAATAAAAATATTCTTTTCTAATCCCAGCGAACGGTACTAAGATTGAGAAAAGAAACCCTTCCGTCTATCATAAAGAAGATCATATCTTAATATAGCCGGCTGTACATTATTATATCGGTTTCTTACTTTTAATTCATAGTGCAGCAGTTTTATTCCGAATTTAATTGAGCTTTTAACAGGCTGTTTAGAGATACACTAGGAAGACGGTCCTGTTTATTCTTCACGGCTAAGTTATTGAACCGGTTAAGAGAAAATTTGGGATACAGAAAGCTAGGGACGCACATAGGCTACTTCTTATCCTGGAGACATACCCTGATCCCATAACATATACATTACACGAATCTAAGGCGACCAGTCGCGGGCAGAAACTAGTCTCGCACTATACAAACCTCGGTGGAAATGGCAAGTCGTGTATTCGAAGTTAGGCGGCTTAAGATTTCGAAGCTATGGCTTTCGGTGGCACGCGCTCGCTGTCGCTCGACTCGCTGGTGTCGGGTGCGGTATGGTACTGTTCACCCGGCGACGTCGCCGAGGAGCTGGGCGGCGCAGGTGGAGGTGGAAGGCGTGCGTATCTGTGAGCCGCTTGGCAACGTGTTTTAAGCATTTCGCTTCTTGTTAGCATGTGAATCGTTTCGTGTATATAAAGCGTCAGTGGCAGCTATGGTTTGCTGAATGTATTTTCATTATTTTGTGGAGTAAAACTCGACACGCTAAAAATAACTCCGCAGGATGCACAGTGGATAAAATACACACGAAAAACATATTTAAAAAGGAAATCAAAAAACATTTTCTTTAAAACGCATCTAACGTTGACAGCGGTTACCATGGTTATTATTATTTATTATTATGTTGTCTCACTTCCGTGAGGTACAGGCCATGGGCCCCGGTCATTTGGAAGGCATGACTGGGGCCGAAGCCAACAGTACAGAGGCCCTTTCGAGACATTTAATTTAATTTGCGATGGGACACCAGTCGGGACTTATCCCTCTCTGCATTATGTAAATGCAGACACGGACAATTCCCGCACGGTGTAGGACTATGGAAAATAAAAGAAATAAACTATAACCTGATTCTATATGGAAAATGTTAAGTGGACCGGTTGTATGGGCTATAGAGCGAGATTACCGAACACCTGCCAAAACAATATCTCACAACAAATTGATACTGGCAGGCGGTGACTAGCTGTGTACTGGTGGGCCCACTATAACGGCCGCCGTCCCTGGCGCCAAGAGGGCAACACGGACGTACACAGCTCTGAGTCTGGAGAGGTGTGCACCGCTTTCTACCCAGTGACTAAAACAGTCACCGTGCCATCCGCGACTTACACATATTTCACTACAACCCAGCGACCATATAGGTCTTGCGGCTTCACTCTGACCGGCCAGTGAAGGCAAGAGGTGGGGTCCATTAAGATACCCAAGCCTAAAGGCCCATTTACATTATACAACTATCTTGTACAAGAAACGCCAAGTATTGGCATTATTGCATACAATCCTTGCCTTTCAAAAATTGTATTCAATAATTGAACGACAGTGACATAAAATACTTGCATACTCGTACAATTATTGAATGCAATAATTACCGGGAAATAATTGCTACCCTACCTTGTTTACATTCATGACATTATTGCACGGAAATAATTGCATACAACTCTTGACAAGTCTAAACCTTTTCATTGTACAATAAATTATGTATTGCTGCAATTATTGCATGTATTTGCCACCGCAAATTTTCATTCAATACGTATTGAACGTTGGTTGTGTTTGTGATTTTTTATATTTTTTTGTAGTGAGTTGTGAATATGAGCGAAAAAGAGGAAAGCTTACCATTAATTATAATAAAATATATGTATTAATCGGTAAAATGTTCACATTTGATTTTATACAAGGTGTTACAAAAATTATGGACATCCTTTCTTCACTCAAAAGCAGTTTTTTTTAACATTTCCAATTAAAATACTGATTGATCATAAATGTATTAACGCCCTTAAAAGGATCACCGGCATTTTTCACATCCTGTACGATTAATCAGAATAAGCAATAGAGAGTTTAATTTCGGAAATTATATCGCATCTACATAAAGATAAAATATTATGAGTACCGACTGTTTTCGAATATCATGTACTTCATATTCATCACTATACTTATCATGTACTTAATTTTGTTTTAATCTTACCTGTATAAAATCTCTTAATGCCGAAAAAATCGCATTTAGTACTTCGACTAAAAAGTACTTATCGTACACATAGGTACTCTAAATAATTGAGACAGGGTGCCATATGAATCTCCGATAGCCAAATATTTTAATGATATTTCTAGCTTAACGCGAGCTGAAATAGCATTACGCAGCACTATATTTTGTTTGGGATTGAATTACTTATTTTTTCCAGCAAATAAGAGAACTGATCTCTGCTCACACGAAATATGTTTTAAATTCCGCTCCATCCTCGAGTCGTAGCTCCCGACATAAAGTGTTCGAAGCACCAAGTATGTTGCTACGTTCAATCTATTTCTTAACCCAGCATCTTTTCGTATTAATTCCTATTGTAATACAGCCGTTAATACCGCAGCAACAATGAACACACCTTCACGCACGGAATCTATCTTTGAAATGATAAATTGAACGGCAATTCTGGCATGCAATTAACTTTTGGTCTCCGTTTACACCTGTGCCATTATTGTATTTAAGTTGCGTTCATTATTCAAGAATATCACGTTAGGTTTAGACTGAGCAATGTTTTATTGCCTCAATTTTATTGTATGGAAAGTGCAAGAAAGTTGCATAATGTAAATGGGCCTTCAGGGTCGTCACCCACCAACAGCTCGCCCCAAGCTGCCCTGCGGTTGGCTAGGGTGTTGATTATTATTATTATTATACAATTTGATATTGATATCAGCCCCTCTTTAAAATAGAATGCAAATATATTTTTATTTCACTTGTATATAACGATACGTAGTAATTAACTGACTTCTATATAACTAGTCGTGTAATTTTGGCCGAATTCGCGTTTTTAAACGTTTATTATACGTTTTCGCGACTAACTTTATGAGACCAAGATAAAATTCTAAACGTTTACGTTGTTTCATACAACATTAAATTGTTACTTGAGTTACGTCCCAGTTTGGACGCCCGGCCTTTTTTGACTCAGTTTTCGTTGGGTCATTTAGCGATGCTAGATGTGCTTCGTTCTTTTTGTTCCCTGTATAACATAACATATATGGTTGCCCGGGCAGCAAACATTGTTGAAATCTGTTTAGCCGTAATTGGCGACAAAATGGCACAGAAGCCAAAAAATTGTTTAAAAATGAGCAGGTCAAGCCCTTTCATATGATACCCTACTTGACTCAGTAGCTAGACTTTTAATATTTGCGTCCCCTCATATACGTTTTTTTTTTTAGAAAACAAAAATACATTTTTAAGTATTTCCTTTGCAATACATGTCGTCTGACCATGTTTATAAATATTACAAATAGATAGCGTAAACAGTTTTTGAGATATGGCGCTCTAATAGTCGGACAGACAGACAGAGTCGCACTGTAAAGGTTCCTTTTATACCTTTTTAGTACGGAACCCTAAAAACACAAAATATTTTTCGATCAGTGACGTTCAAATAGCCTTTTTCAGTTAAAATATTTCTTTACAATTTTATAAGAGTATAGGTGTAGATATTGTGTAAGCTCCCTTCTATTTCCAGATGCCGTAGAAAAGGTAGCTGACCGTCTCCTGGGCCCATTCAACATCGCCATGGTGGTGGAACCGATCGACATCAAGATATCCGAGGCGATTATGAGCTTCCAGGAGCACAACCAAGAGATATCGCAGAAGATTTTCGCCGGGTGCGGCAAGCCCGTGCTGGGTGGCGGCGGCAGCGGTGGAGGCGGCGCCAGCAGCGGCGCACTCTTCGCCCCCGAGCGCACCCGCCGCTCCATCCGCTCTCCTCCGGACTTTCATCTCAACCCCAACCTTAACGATGTTGACGATTTCGAAATTGAAGCATCTTTCGAAAGTCTAGTTAACGACGATCCTTCCCTCCTCAGCTTGAGGACACCGGAAGGTATCAAAATGATAACGGACGAGATGGCTGAACAAGCAAAATCTAGAGAAAGATTCTTGCAATACATGAGAGGAAATATCGACTTGGAAGCGTTCGAAGATCACGAAAGACAAAAACGAGACGCCGAACCCGAACCCGCCGGAGGATCAGAAATTGACTTCCGTTCCTATGAATTTACGGGCAAACGAGGTTCTAAGAAGAAAAAACCCACTGCTAAGACGGAAGACGGTCACGGTAAGTGCGGAGATTTCCATAAAGCTTTATAAGCCAAGCCGGTCGAACAGTTGAGTCGGTCAGTTCCTATTAGTTTCATTGATAGCACAGATAGGATTAAAAGAAACTGATGGCAATGTATCGAACAATTCTGGGTTATCACATAAACTGGTCTTTCAGCTTTTAAATATTTTACGATCTTTATGTGATAGTAGTGTGCCGTACAAATATGTGTAATTTACAGGTTCAGAGTGGGCGGGCCCGGCGCTGGAGAAACTGGTGCGCGAGACGCGGCTGCGCGTGCGCGCCACGCACCACTACTGGAGCCACCTGCCCGCGCTTCTGTGCACGCCCGTCAGCGTCACCACCATGCCCTGCTTTAACGGGACCCACGCCGGCAGGTCAGTAGAGTGGCGGCCCGGTGCTAGGAAATGAAAGCGCAAGTTTGTGCGTGCCGAGGAAAAAGAAGTCATAATCGATTTTATAATTAGACCCCGAAAAAACATATAGACCCAGAAAGTGTCAGTCAAAAGGCGATAAATTGGTACGGCGCTACTGTAGCGTAACATAAATCAGCATAATAATGCCAAAAAAATCCACAACGATGCAAGGAAAATAATTTTAAACACGATTGAATATTTACATCAGAACTCAAGAGGTAGAACGAAGTAGCTTTTCGATAAAAATGTTAATAAAAGTCTTATTATCTTAAAGCAAAAGATTTGAGCAGTCCATAATATAACCTAATAAAAGTCGTTGGTTGGCAGTTAGGAATAGACTAATTTATTTTTCTTAATACGTTTTAGTGACCGACCGAAACATGTTTTTTTGCCGAAACCGTAACCGAAAAACGTGATTAAAAGTATTAAAACGTTGAATAAAATGTCAGTGGGCCGATCTTTCCAGATATTTGACTAATAAAATATCTGGCCGGCCTAATATTACAGGTTTCCACGTTCAACTTTTATCAAATTGAAATTTCAACATTGACGTGACGTGACGTGTGACGTTGGGTCAAAATTTAACTACCCCTAAAAAGTGTTTTTTTTTAAATGTTACATTAACTGTAATACTGAGGCAGCGACTCTTTAATAGGCTATTTCAATTTTTTTTATGATATTTTATGAAACGACGTCTTAATAATATAAATATTCGTGAAAAAACTACTCCAATAACATAAAAACTCCCCGAAATACAACGACGTTATAAGCACATTTAGACTTTCCCAAAAAATGCTTCATACTAAAGTCTTCAAGTATGTGACGTCACACGCTAGTAAATTAGGGAGCGTTCAAGTATTACGTAACGTAATTTTTGGAGATTATTGAACCTCCCTCCCCCCATGTAACGCGCCGTAACGTTTTTCTGCACCCCCCGTCACCCCCTAGTAAAACGTTACGTAATCACCAAGTGACCTTTTTTACCCAAAAATGGTCATCCCATATGAAATTTTGAAAATAAGATGAAAAATGCTTGAGAGAATCTCTGTACGCGACCGTTCTGGAGGGTTAAAAAAAAACAATGTTATGTAACGCGTAGTTCAAAAATGTAACGCATCGTAACGTTTAACAATAGTCCCCCCTCCCCCCAAATTCGTTACGTAATACTTCAGTGCTCCTTTATTGAGCTTTATAGTAATATACATAAACTCTTCAAATAAGCTTCCAATGTGGTTTTCTCGTCATCACTAAATATTTGCCTATTTCTTATATATCACACTGTATTTTATCTTACTCATAAGTCAGCTTTTGTTAATGTGGCGTAGCAAGCTCTTTCTAAGTTGTCTTGAGATACATCAACCCATTCCGTCTTTTTTATGTATTTCTGCACGTGTTTGTATTAAAATAACTGTAATTTAGTATGTTACATAAAAGTCTAGTTAGGATGACCTAGATCTGATGCAATAACCATTGATAACATCATATTCCTAAAGTGTATGATAACTTTTAAATCAAATTGCACTTTTTTCGAACAGTTCGAACACTGTATATAAAATAGTTATTAGCACGAAAACATGTATCTCAACAAATAATATATCAAATGTTCAATAGGTATCTTAATACCTTTTCATTCACATACTATAACATTTTGATGATATAAGGTAGCATAACACCATCCCTATACAAAATCTCTTCCGACAAAAATAAATAATTAATTATGTTTACGGTATTTTTTACATGTGAAAAGTAATTCCATCTTTTTTGTTGTGTTTTCTAGAATGATTAATACACTATTTTACAAAACAATAAGGCATATTTTTTCACTTTGAGAAGTGAAATAATACGATAGTCATGCATTGTATTCTATCGATATATTGTGTATATCGGAAGACGATAAGTGATAACTCGTCAATGACAGGTGAAAGGGCTACGAGGATTTCGGACTCTGGTTGTGACTTTGATTCTTCTGCGAACGCCATAAGCAACTGACAGCCAGTATGACCCAGTTTAGACGCCCCGCCTTTTTCGACACAGTTCTCGTGGGGTCATTTTGCGACGCTAGTTGTGCTTCTATATTTTTTTCGTTCGCTGTTCAAACGACACGCGTCTGCGACAGCGCGCTTCACACGAGTAAGCGGAGCGCGGAGAGCAATCTGCAGTCATGATTGGTTGAAGAAAAACTTATGAAAATGATGAGTTATTTCTGATCAGTCTACCAACCAGTATAGTCTACAATCCCGGTATCCCCTATCGACTTCCAATGTACGTATCGTTACATTAAATTTCAAAAAAGATTATTAGTAACTGTAAACATATCTTCCCTGCCATTCTTATTGCAATTTCCTTCGACTAAATACTGGAAGTAAGAAAAGTATTTACTATTTGGCAATAAGACTGCCAGATGTTTACTTTTAATAATTTAAAATATGCGTTCTGTGTTGTATTCCATCGATATATTGTGTATATCGGAAGACGATAGGTAATAACTCGTCAATGACAGGTGAAAGGGCTACGAGGATTTCGGACTCTGGTTATGACTTTGATTGTTCTGCGACCGAAGTTGCGGGCACCTTCTAGTATGTAATAGGTATGTACATACTAACACCTAGGAGGAGAGGTCTCTCCCCAGGCGAGCGTTGTGTCTGGCGACCGAGGTCCAATAGGGAATATGCATAATGTAACAAACAGTGGAGAAAAATATTTTTTTAAATAACTATAAAAATAACCAAGATATAAGCTATCAAACATTTCATTCTATCTCTTTCTAGCAAAACAGACTTTAATATGGAGTTTTTATGACCGTAGTAGACTGTGACGTAACAGTACATGTCAGACCCCTCTGTCAAATCGCTGTCTAATTTGTAGTTTAAAATGCCTATATCATGCGTATTTCTTGGCCGATTTTAATATTAATTTCACTTTTTGGAATAGTTTTTACGGTATTTTGATATTTTTTTTAAGAAAAGTGGTTTACAGTATGTCAAATCGATTGCAAGCTGTACGCAAAGCACAAGGAGGAAATGCGAAGTACTAAATG
The DNA here is from genome assembly GCA_905404275.2 of Hedya salicella. Taxonomy (NCBI): domain Eukaryota; kingdom Metazoa; phylum Arthropoda; class Insecta; order Lepidoptera; family Tortricidae; genus Hedya; species Hedya salicella. Next base: position 42,225,359 of record FR990096.1, read on the forward strand.
CAAGATCTATATGTTGTATATTTGTAAATATTCATTTTTCCGTTTTTATGCCAAAGGGACCTTTAAAGGGAGCAACCCTTTATTTTTGTTATTTTCCTAAATTAAAAATAAACTTAAATACATTTGTTTTTTTGATTTGTGTATTTGTTGTTAAATTAGCGTCAATGTACTTTTTAAATCAAGAAAATATCTTTGATATTTTATGACCGATTGCGATTTTAGTAATCGACCCTTTATTTTTGCTGGTCAGTGTATTTTCGTGTAATATAGTAATCTTTATCCAGTTACACGCTGAGCTCTGCGGGCGAGGGCAGCGAGGCGCTTGCGGCTAACCCGGAGGTGCGCGGCGCGGCGCGTGCGGGAGGCGCGGGGGCGGCGCGCGCGCAGATCGACGCGCTCGCCGCACTCACCGCGCGCCTCAAGGATGCCTACAACGGCGTCGAAGTGCAGTGGAGGGACTCCAGTATGTAGCCACCTTCATACCATATACAACGGCTTGTATACATTATTATACATTTAAGTCTGACGATTGTTTCTACATCGTATTTCTATTTTCTTTTATTTTAACAGGTTTTAGTACCCTGTCAATACGAACTACTTTTCCCATGGAGCTCGGGAGTCATTTAAGAAATGAAAAAATAAACTGTCATTCCCTGCATTTTACTTGAGTTACTACTAAGTAAAACATACGAGCGGGAATTGAAAAGTATTGAGCCTAACCTTTAAAATCAAGACTTGAGTTTATATATTATAACATTTTTTTAATACAGTTGCTTAAAGAATGTTACTTTACGTAGCTATTTAGCGTGCAGAAAGTTGGTTTTCGCGAACTAGTGCTTTTCACTTTTGCAATTTTTTTTAAATTTATATTTGTTCCAATTCATTATTGATGAGTGTTAATATTAGTTTCCTTTAAACGTCGTAATCAACATAAAAACCTACTGTTAATGTAAGAATACGAAAAATGTACATATTTTATTCATTTCTATAACACGTTTTTCATTATTATAACATGTTTATTTTTTAATATTGAAAAACCGTTTTTAATAAAATAAGTTGTCTGAATGGAACGGAATAACTGCCGAAACGCCTGTCAAAGAAGAGGCGTTTTTTCTATACACGTGCGGAAATGTCATTCTTCACTCGTCCCGAGTCTTGCCACTAGCCGCAAGCGAGATATCTCGGTACTCGTGAAGTAATGACATACTTTCAGCACTAGCATCGAAATGTACTATTATTTTTCTACATAGTCTCCAAAACGATCTACATACACACTTTCAATATCCGTCCTGCCGAGTGTTTTTTTAGGTTTGGGAAAAGATAATAATCAGAAGGGGCTCAGTTCGGCGTGGATGCGGAAATAATTTTAACCCACAGTTATGTATTTGAGCGACAGATTACGCTGCAGTATGGACAGAGCATTGTCTTGGTGGAACAACACTTTTTCATACCAAGTCTATTTGTTTTAACCTTTTCGACCAAAACAAACGTGAAAGCACTGCACAATTTTCTGCAAAACACCGAATGACAGGTCTAGGGATGTTATTTGTAACTATCGATACTAAGCATTATAAAGAACTTAGTGTAAAATGGATTTACGCATGCCGTGTTCATATTATAGTTAGTCGAAGGACTGTCTTCTTTTTTTTTTCAAACATAGACAGAGAGCATCATAATATATTTGTCTTATATAGTCCTCCTCGTCGTATCCGACGACGGCGACTCTTACAACCTCCGTCCATGTGCACGGATGTGGCTTGCAAAGCCAAACTTGGTCCAGAAAATCCGGTCACACGGTGCGCAGTAGAGCTGTCCCTGGGTATTGAATGTGTAATTGTAGGCCTTTTTGGGTCGAGTTTTCCGTAAATGGCGGTTTTGGTCCAGGTGTTCGAGTCTGGCTTCTTCAAATAAAGCAACACCTTTATTTACTCTATTGCGCCACTCCGGTCTCCTCGACGCAAGCTCTGGTGGGATGTCGCAAGATTTTAAATGACGTTTTAAGACATCCTTGTAGCGCAGGAACTGCCCCCCTTGCGTACGTTTTCCGCTAGCAAGCTCCGAATAGAAAACGGTTTTTGGGAGTCTACAGTCTTCCATGCGGCTAACGTGGCCACACCATCTCAGTTGGTGTCGCATAAGTAAAGCCTCCATGCCGGACATGCTCGTTTGTCGCAGTACTTCCGTATTGGTCACAAGATCCTGCCACCGAATGCGTAGTATGCGACGCAAACATCGCATATGGAAAAATTTAAGTTACTTTAATACTTATGTTTTTTTTAATATAAATAAGTACTAGTGCATATACGTTACCAATATTTTATTATTTGGTGTAACAATACACTAACACAAAGATCAGTTCATCAGTCATAACAAAAACAGACAGCTAAAAATAGTGCCTAATTCATTAATTATAACAGAGATTTTGGTTGACTTAACCCGGTTTTACTTATAATTATAACTTATAACGCACAAAACCTCAAATGAAGACCGTCTTTACATCCATGTAAAAAAATCACCTGCACCGCATTTCGCAATATATTTGATCCAACAAGACTGCGCCCAAAAGTTACAGTGTGATCGGCTATCGATGACATGTAGCGGTTGGGCTAAATCCTTCCTCATGCACGTCGATAGAAAATCTGAAAATAAGTCGAGTAAGAGTATTTGAAGGTCACTAATTCAATTTTATTTTTTGTATGTTTGTATGTATTGTGTCGATGTAGCTTCATCGTGCCAAAACCGCCAGTGACAGAAAGAAGCAAGAAAAATAATGCAACATATAGTAACTGCGGCAGCTGCATTTCCAAAAGATTTTATTTCAAAAGGTTTATACTATCCAGTAACATCATGTCAGCATGTGCCATGGAATAATATTCAAAGTTCACGTTCACCAAAACTAGTTTGTACAACGTTGTTGACTTTTTACTAAATATTCTCCTAATGGCGTCTTATTTACTAGGTATGTACAAATACAGAGATGGTGAAATATTTGAAATATCCGCGATTTTTTAAGAAGGTACTGGCTTCTGGAACTTTGAGTTCTGATTTATACTATAATGAGTATAAATATGTTTATCAACAATGTTTGGCAATAGGTAACAAGCGAATTAAGTATTAATACGGCATTTATGTATTTAATCATTTTTAAACTAAATAAATCGAAAACGCGTGCCGTTGCCGGTTACTAAAAAAATTGTTGAATCAATAAAAATATATGAAAAAACAAAGTACCCATTTCAATTTCAACATTTATGTGGGTTTTCTTTGTATGAGTAATAAATAAATATATAATCTTTAATATAGGTACCCACTATTGTTGTACCTGTATTAAAAAATTTATTGCAAAATGCAATATTAGCTCAGTCAGCAGGTATTGCTTAAGTATAGGCTATTCATGAAAAATGTAAGTTTTCGACCTCAGGGGGTCACAGCGTTAGCCGCCATCTTCAAGAGGCCAAAATCGATTCTTTTGTATATAATGGTTCAACGGTTGTCTTTATGTCAAAAATGCCTATGAGAATTATAAAGACAATAAAATTTCAATTATTTTTTGTACTTGCATTTATGCTGTACGTCTTATAGAGACCCATTTTCATGACTAGCCTATACTATATTCCAGCATTACTTTGTACAATGAAGTACTTGTATACCAGTTATCAGTGTATAGTTTTCGATATGTGCCAATACAGACCTACACTCCTAATTCTGTGTCATTTATTTCAGAAGCGAACCGCAATAAACTGTAGAATCTATGTGTAATTACTTTTGACACCACATGAAATAAATAATTTCACTCCCAATCGGTTCCTCTTTATTGATAAATATTGTTTGAACATTAATCGACCTTTGAATGTTACTATGCTCTCATCAATGCATATATCAGGTCATCTAGTTTGGATCCTATGAGTTTCCGTATGGCTCATTGAATCGGAGTCACTGACATCCTAAAGAAAATTTGTGAACGCAGTTTTGTGTGCTTAATTTTAAATAAAAAAAATACCGTAATGTAACTGAATAACCCTTCAAATAATCAATTAGACTGAGGGGCAATTTTAACTATCCGCGATAACTTCTGTATTGTAGATTATTGTTTTATACCATCTAAGCATTTCTAGAAGATGTGAAAACGTTTTAATATGTACAAGACAAGTACCACTTACATAGACCACAGGAGTTATTGCGATGAGTTTAAATTACCGCCTAGTCGGAATTGTCCCGCTGCACCTAGTTAAAAAACCATGTACAGTCCAAGGCAGGCCAAGTCCGGCCCGCGAGCCCTTCATATCCAGCCCGGGGAAAGAAAGCGCGGGAGCCCACAAACTGACGGTTGGTCATAATCATAGCCACTTTTGTTATTTTCTCCATTCTGGAGTTAGGCGTTAATTCTTCTTCGTTGGATGAAGAAGACATTTTTGGTCTGTAATTTAGGTACAAAGTTGCACAATGCGCAATTAATTGCTGCAATATTACTTTTTTTACAATGTACGCTAAATACGAGTAATAAACATTTATTCAAATAGCAAAGAAGAATTGTTCCGCGGTTATTTCTTTTCTTTATTTTTTTTTAGTTAAGACACGTTCTAAAAACTTGTACATTTAGCCAACAGATTCAAACTTGAAAACTATTTTAAAATTATTTGGACCATGCGTAATAAAATCAATTCATCCTTAATATAATTAATAGATTTTTATTTTTAAACATTAATCGTGTTTTATGAAATTAAATCGTTATTTTTTTGCACAGTTGTCTTTTTTCGGTTATTTTCATACCATAAAAATTGTCTATACACAATCACTGAAAATGGCAATAATCCTTCAGTCACATACACCCTGAATGGCTGTTTTGGAGTTTCCAAAGTAAATAAAAAAAACTTTAATTCCAAGAGTTTAATAAGGCTTTAGTCCCGACATGCAGTGACTAAAGTAACATTTTAAGAACATGAGCAGTGAAAAAATACTCAATTATTATTTTTAATTATTTTTTCAAGAATAATTTCTTATCTTTATGGGTAAATATTACTTTAGGTTAGGTAAAGTGTTCACTTTCAACACTATGACAACAATTAAAAAATATATATATCACGTTTAATGATAAGCATTTTTTAAATGGTGTAGGCGTGCTTTATAAACTTAGTCCTCTACGCACTTGACTCTTGTGAATGCATAATATTGTCATACATATATATGTATATGTATCTAGGTGCCCGCAAACTTCGTCCGCGGAGGAGAAAAAAAATCATAAACTCTTGTTTTCCTTCAGTGTAATCGAAATGTAGCCATGAATAACGAGGATATTTAGGCACATATTAATTTTATACATTCACAGAGTATTAATATGCCCCTTTGACCTTCGTATCAAAGTGCCCCGAGGTAACATGATACAAATAAAATAGACTAGAGGACAGTGGCGTGCACAGGATCTGTGGCCAAGGTAGGCAGTTTTTCTGTGCCTGTATGGAGCCATTGTTGTTAAGGGCTTCAGGGTAGGCAGTTTCTCTGTACGTCTATGGAGCAATGGACGTTCAGGGTAGGCAGTGCCTTTATGCCTATATGAACCGCACGCCATTGCTAGAGGATGCCCGCCACCCCGTCCTTTTTTTTTCAGTGTAGTCGGGTAAATATTATCCTATAACCATCTACAGATACCCAGCTACCCGTGTACCAAAAATAGTTGAAATCCGTTTGGCCGATTTTGTGTGATGAAGCCACAACGACACATACGAACATACAAACATACATAAAGTCCAAGAAATATATTTTTCTATTTAGTGACCTCCAAATAGTCCGAAACAATTTTTTTTTTCGAAATATCCTTAATGTGCAGACATTTCATTTTACAACTTTATAATAGTATACATTTAGAAAACATCTATGTAAAAGTGACATTTTACTCGCTTTATTGTATATATAAACTGACTGCATAGTATGGATTCACCCGTTCACGATTTATAAACATTATATCTGTACATAAATTCGACCAAACTTTTCGCCGTACCTCAAAAAACACATTTATACGCGGGGCCCGTTTCTCTAAAGCTTGTAACTTGTATTACAAGCGGAAGTCTCTTTCTAACAATATGAATTAAAAAGATACTTTCGCTTGTAGTACAAGTTACAAGCGTTTATGAACCGGGTCTCTGGTGCGTGTGGAGTCAGAGAGGTTATTAGGCGATGATGAGTTTGGGGCAGCTTATTGTTTCCGTTGGTGGCTTCTTTGTGTAATTGGATAAGCTGTCAACTACCTTTCGATTAATTGCTATCAAGGCTCGTAACCCGGTTTATTTTCTGTACCGGTTAGAGCTACACTCTGAGAGCGTAACCCATAATAAAGGTTACGCTCGCATGAACATCGCTCTAACCGGCTAATATCTCGGAGCGCAAAACAGGGAGCCAATTCCATTTACCGGTTAGAGAGCGGTTCCTCCGTGTTAGCGGAGTCTAGGGTGAATAACCGCTAGCTAAGACAGGATTGGCTTGCTTGCTATAGTATTAAATTCAATTATTCATGTAGTTGACTATCGTTGCGCCCCTATCGACGCGATAACGGTCATTGATCCCGTATCCAAACACGAAGTAACCGGTTAGAGAGCGCTTGGTAATAAAGTTACCAAATCAATTCGTCCGAACGTAACCTAAATAATTAACCGGTTACAAGCCCTGATTGCTATGACCGCTGTATCCACGTGTCCCTTGTATCAAAGTTCCCTCATTCCTTACACATAAATAATGTATGGTGGCATTCTTACTATTAAATACGGCAAAAAAAGTCCGCGATACCATTAAGGCTAAAGCCACTAATGGCCAAAGTGGGAAATTAAGACGATGCTCTTTTTACAATGCACATTTTTTTTGTTTTTAAATTGAATATTATGCAAATAAATACTTTAACCATGTTTGGTATTTAAAGTAGATAAACGTTGTCCTTTGCATTAAGTAATTTTGACAAATAGTAAAAAAGTTACGACTGAGAATGTTCAAGCGCACTCGACGATACTCGACGCATATAACGCTCTTCTACCAGTGCAAAGCCATATATCTACCCACCCCGGTAGCCATTAAACGATATGCCTATAATTTTTTTTTTTCTAAATAAATTAATGTCCACCTTTACCACTCTTGTCAAGAATGTCAGGTCATTTAATCAATCAGTATCGCGACGTTCATTAAGATAATCTTTTATCGCGGCCTGTCTAGACAGTGTGTTAGTGTTGTTTATTTAGCAAGTTGCTTGACTTGTGTGATATTGCCGGTTGACATTTGTTTATGTGTAATCCTCAGGCGATTCCTTGGCAGCAGCGGAGTCGATAACGCATGAATTCACAGAGCCGGGCTCGGGCTCGGGCTCGGGCGATGACGCCGACGACGGCCGCGAGGACCTACCCGACGACGACGAGGACCGCGACCCGCCCACTGACTACCCCGAAGGTGAGATCGGTTAAAACCTGCGTCGGGCAATTCTCAGACGCGGAGTCCACGGCGCATGAATTCACGGAGCCGGGCTCGCGTGACGACCCGTCCACCGACTACCCTGAAGTTTAATTTATTTACTGCGACAAGCAGGTGTACTTACAGTATCTCGTGCGTGGGGGTTTTTAGTTAAACTTTGAATTAGGTTTACAAAATTTCCTTTCCCATGGGTGTGGTGGGGGTATCTAAATATGGGTTCTCTATCGTTTGCCCGAATTTCATATGAAATAATCTCTTATGCCCGAATTTCACTTGCCATAATTTCATACCCCATAACGATTCATATGCCATTATAATCATTTGACATATTTTCATTTGCCATAATTTTAATATTCCATAACTATTCATACGCCATAGTAATCATTTGCCATATTTTCATATGCCATAATTTTATATTCCATAACTATTCATATGCCATAATAATCATTTACCATATTTTCATTTGCCATAACATAATATTCCATAACGATTCATATGCCATTATAATCATTTGCCATAATTTTATATTCCATAACGATGCATCTGCCATAATAATCATTTTCATATTGTTAGGTGCCATAAATTTAATGTTTCCTATTATCAAGTGTTCCAAAATCGTTTGCCAGAAAATTCAAACGAAGACGATGGACGATATACATGGTAACAATACAAACATAACCTAACCTACAGTTTTCGGTTTTTGATCCATTTTGACGCTCCGCTCGTTTCGCTCGCACCGCTATACATGGTCACAGTACAAACCTAACCTAACCTACAGTTTTCGATTTATGATCCATTTTGACGCTCCGCTATACATGGTCACAGTACAAACCTAACCTAACCTACAGTTTTCGATTTATGATCCATTTTGACGCTCCGCTATACATGGTCACAGTACAAACCTAACCTAACCTAACCTACAGTTTTCGATTTATGATCCATTTTGACGCTCCGCTATACATGGTCACAGTACAAACCTAACCTAACCTACAGTTTTCGATTTATGATCCATTTTGACACTCCGCTATACATGGTCACAGTACAAACCTAACCTAACCTACAGTTTTCGATTTATGATCCATTTTGACGCTCCGCTATACATGGTCACAGTACAAACTTAACCTAACCTACAGTTTTCGGTTTTTGACCCATTTTGACGCTCCGCTCGCTTCGCTCGCTCCGCTATGTCACAATACAAACCTAACCTAACCTACAGTTTCAGGTTTTTTTGTGATTTCGGGAAGCAGGTCATTTTTGTATGCTTTTTTCGTAATTAGGACAAACGATTATTGTGGACTAAATGATTAGGGATTATGAACATTATAGAAAGTATATATTATGAAAAGTGTTATTATGGTATCTAATATTAGAGATCTTGAGTATTATGGCACTCAAAAATTATGGCAAGTAATATTTTAGCCAGTGACCACTATGGCAAATAAATATTATGGCACTCGAAAATTATGGTATGTGATATTATAGCCAAAAACCATTATAATATTTTCTTCTGTTTCCGCGATTATTACTCATTGAAATAAAACAATTTAACGGATTATATCGCGTATATTATCTCATCAATGAGATAATATACGCGATATAATCCGTTAAATTGTTTTATTTCAACAAAAACCATTATGTCGAATGAAAACTTATGGCAATCAAAAATTATGATATGTGATATTATAGCGTATGACCATTATGGCAAATGAAATTAGTACAAATGAAATTATGGGACATGTATGAATCCCCTAAATGTGTACATCCTGAGCGGCTAATTTAAACTGTAGCGTTAATAAATCATAATAATAATAACGCAAGGCAGCTTGTGGCGAGTTGTTGGGGAGTAGCGACCCCGACGGGTCAGGACCTCCACTTTTGGCTTGCCTTAACCGGCCGCTCAGAGTGGAGTCTCTAGAGCTGCGGCTCGAGGGTGGATGTGGAACGTAAGTGGCGAGTTGGCTTCGGTAGAAGGTCCAGTGACACCTCTTCACACTGTACAAGCTCCTTACATCTATTTTGAGACCAATTAAACGAATTACAGCTTTCCGAGACACTGCCTTTCAGATATCTCTCCGAATTGAAACCTACAAGTACCTTAGTCTGTCACAGGCACTGAGTATTGCGGACGGGGATATTAGGCAGGCAGTTACACGCTAGACAGTCATGAGACTGTATAATATAAAATATTTTTAACTGATTATATCGCGTATATATGCGTGATTTTTTTTCCTTTAAATGAGTAATAATCGCGGAAACAGAAGAAAATATCAAAATGACATATTCCAATAAGGATCGTCATTAATTGACATTATAATAAAACTATGTATTTGAATGTGCTTCAGAGGGTCGTATATCGAAATCTCGCTCGTACACAACTTACAAGTTTTCATTTGATATATTATGTTACTAAGAAAAATATTGCGAGTAATAATATTAAAAAGTAGTAAACTCACGCTTGACTCTAAGTCTATCGATAATATTTTTCGATAACTGGCTACACAAGAAACGTGTGTCAGGATTAACTTCTTATCATGAGTTCAGTCTATGTACGCTCTACTGTTTATTTCGCTCGTGCCATGACGAGCAGGAACAGATGGTCGATATGTATTAACGTTGAACCGATTGTTAGGTTCGGGCGAGAGCCGGCCGGACGACGAAGAGTCGCTGGAGGCGGAACAGCCGCCGACGCGCACGGAGGGCCCCGCGCTGCCGGGCGTCGTCGACAGCCCCGACTCCAACAACGTGCAGATCCGCGGGCGCGTGGGCGCCGCGGCCCCCCCGCCCGCGCCGCCAGCGCCGCCGCGCCCCGTTGCCGACTCCGCCGACCGCCCCTCGCTGCAGAAGGCGCTTCTCACCTACGCGCTGCCCGTTGTATGCGCCTGGTTCGGCACCATCGTCACCGACCTCATATAGACCGACCCGCCACCGAGCCCTCCGGTGCTCCACTCGTTATCCTCGACTTGCGATGTCTGGCGTCGAAAGTGTCATTGACAATGTTTATGGGTGCGATGTTTCAAAAAACGGATAGAACGAATCGGTTAGTAGCCTAGTCAAGTATGAGCGGAAGTAGAACGGCGTGTGAGCGCTACTGTGATAAAAGAGAAGTGGACAGGTTATATGCCTACTGAATAAATAAGGAAGAATGTCGGAAAATATACATCATAAGAAATTTGTAAATCGATGTACACCCACTTTGTGAATTGTGTAGGTAGTGGATTTTATTTATTGTTTTTTTTTACATATATATATATGATTAGTCTTGGTTAGTATTATTAACAATGTTTGGTGAACGCATTTGAATGAACAGCGTCGACAATACGGAAGCGCTCTTACTGTACGTAAGGTGCGGCGTCTGTACAATGTCGCAAGTACCGGGACGGGACTGTACGATCAGCGCGGGGCGTGTCGCCTGCGCGTTGCCACTGCCGGACCGCCACTGCTGAGCCGATATTTTATTTTGTGTATGAAGTGTAAATTTGAACTTAGCTAGTGAAAATCATCTATGATATAATATTCGTCAGAATAATGTATGTATACCATTTTGTCAGAGAGTGTGTGGAAATGTAAACGATTAGACGTAAATGTTTCTTTGGAAACCCTTCCCGTTTTATATATTTATAAATATTTTATATATAAAGACCTGTAATTAGGTGTTACTTTTCTAATTCATTTTACGAGCAAATCCACATAATGACTCTTTTACGTTAACAATGACTTGACTATAATGTACATATAACTTAGAATTAATATTAAAATTAATTTAAGAGACTGATTTGCTTTCGATTATTTTATATAAATAAAAATAATATAGCTAATTTTATTACATACACCGTTGGTAAGTAAGAATTGTACAATGAGGCGATATAACGATATCGCACGTGACAGAAGCATCAGTAGCTTCGACTACGGAACTCCCGGGCCCGCGCACGCGCAGCGGTGCGGGGAGCGGCTCGCGCGCCGATGTCGTCACTGGTACATCCTATGTCTAGGCTCGTCAACGTTTTATATCATTTTACATTTATATTTATTCCGGTCTATATTATAAGTTAATTTTATTTATAACTTCAGAGATACTTTGTAACTGTAGTCTATTTTTCAAATTGTATGAAAAGTAAATATATATGATGTAATAGTTAGCTCTTGCCGTACTAACATCAGAAAGAGACGCACAAACATAACGTAAGATTAATTTCATTTTTATATTGCATTATTTAGCATAAGTTGAACATAAATGTAAGATTGAATATGAATACTTACTCCGTACAAGGCAGTTGATTGTCTGCGCCAAGTCGGGCCTCGAGCCATCTGTAAGCACGTTTGAAGGTTGTCGGCGGGTGGCTTCAGGCAGGTGGGCTCTCTGGGCTCCACTCCTGACCCGGTTACAATTCAATAAGATGGCAAACATTAAACTGTACTTGCGGTTTTATTATGGTTCATTTGTTACTGATTACTATATTGATATACTTGCACTAATATTGTGCAAGTATGATTTCACCAGAGCCCTTAGGTTTAGCCTTCGTTCAGCGACTCTGCCCGACGCGGTCGCCGCGCTCTGTTACACATATACGAGTTGTACACCTATTTGACTTGAAATAGGTCTACAGAACTCGTCTTTATCTGTCACTCGTTTGACAAGGAGACAAATATAAGTGGATATTTTATCGAAGTGTGTGGCGGGATATGTGCGAGCTACGGGACCAAATTTACAATGTATCTGCCTGCTTTGTGTGCCATTGTGGTTATTGTATATTCTATACGTGTTATATGTTTTGTTAATCCAAAGGAAATGTTGCACAGAAAACTTTGCATATATTTATAATTATAAGATTAGATAATTTTCTGATCCATTGATTTAAAGGAGTCGCAACGGCATTCGAGATAAATAACGAATTCCAGTCGAAAGTAGACCATTGCCTTCCACATATAGACAGCGGGCATTAGTCTGTCTAATGAACAAACAGAGTTGCTTCGTAACAGTCGTATAGAGATGGAGCGCCTTGTCCACGGCTGGCGATACCTACCACCGCGAGCACATGCGTGCGCTGCTTGCAGCAAACATGGCAAGTGAACACCTAGCACCTGGCGCGTCGTGGTGTACTCGCCGCGGGTAGCAGCATTGGAGTTCTTCCTTCCATGTAGAAGATAGTCTGATTCGATATTCGGTTGGAATAAGTAATTTACCTATACTGTATACAAATCTGTTCTGCTAAATTATCAAATATTTTGTCTGCTAGTCATACTCATGGTACATGGTATAATAAACATAAATACTTTTGTTCTTAACTATCAAGCCAAATAGCAAGGGCCTATTTTTGTATAATCATTACTATACCATTGCCCCGCTTTTAATTGACCTTAAAATTTATTCATTTGCGTGCGTACTACGCCAGCTGCGACTTGTAAAGATGATCTCAATCATTCAAGCGAATATGGCAAGTCCGAGATTGCAATATAATATCAATACAATTGTCCAATACGCCAGGTTCAAGTATGTATATAGTTTCACAGCTGACACCAGCCCAGTGCTTTACTCGGTAATTACTTAATAGTATGCAACGTCTGTGTATAGACATATTGTAAATATCGTATTTAATGTTAAACAGTACGTTATTATGTAATATACTTTCATGAAAACTGAATGTGGCTTGTAAAAGTAGTTTTTATACAGTTTAACGAAACAGGGTACCGACTTGATTTTTGATAGCTACAGCGATTGTGCAGAAATTTCGTAATGTAATGACACACTGTATAGTCGACAGCCCATGATAAAACAGGATGTGACCTGTAACAAGAGCGAATATTAAAAATATAGGTTGTTTAATTATTCAGTAATCGCACCCTTTAAGATTTAAAAAATAAGATATCAATTTGGAAACTACGTCTAAACATTGGTCGTGGAGATTTAAATATTCTACTTAAGAATAAATTCTTTGTCAAAAGACACATTTCAATAATCAGAAATAAAACATTTAGTATCGCATATCTTGCGAATCACAAGTATATTGCGAAAGTATAAGAACTAGATTTGAATGTTTTAAAAAACATAGTTAAGTACTCAATAAGACAGAACGACTGGTAGTGTGATATCTCAGGGCCGAATTGCGACGTGATGGTAATTGTAGATTGTTTTACAAGGGGCCATACGCCATTTTGACATCAAGTTTACAAATGCAACGTGAGAGTAAAAATAGCTTTTAGCCTTGATTTAAACACTGCGTTTCACTGCGAATTTTAGAAAAGAGAGAAAACCTATTGTTATCAACGACGTGTACTTACGGCCCTTTAGTCCTGGAGCCCTGCCCGACGGCCGGCCCTGGTGCCCTAAACCCTACTAGGGGCTATAGTCGCTCCCCGCTTTGCAAAGCTATTACGAGGCACTTTTTGGACATGAGATCCATTTATTACACATTGTAACTCTTTGAAACATTAGAATAACTAAACTCTGATTTTTAATTCAAGACCAAAATCTGTCAGTTCTCATCTTGATTATTTAAACAAATAAACGTTATTTCATTAAAACATGAATGAGAAATCGTGCAATCAGTAATATTAGGTTAAGTTTTATTAATAAAATACTGACACTTAAACCAGTATGCAGTAATCACAGTGAAGTGCGCCCATTGACGTAAAATTTTGGTCTTGAATTAAAAATCAGAGTATAAAAGAAGGAATTATCGTTTTCATTTGTTGCCCTTGTACAGGCCACACCCTGTATTCATACGGACGAAGACCTTGAAAAGATTAACAAGTAAGTTTTTGCTTGATAACACTAATTGTGTGTAAGTCTTGTTGAGCGCTCCATTCGTACAGACGATGACTCGCGCCGTTGGCGGTCTCCAATCATAGCTGATGAACTGGATCTTAGTTGTTGTCGGTCTGTATTTTCACCTTAGCTGTCGTTTTTCTGTTAGGGTATAAAAGGAAAGTAATCTTTGTATATATTACACAAAGATTGCATGCCTAAACTGAAACAAGAAGCACATAACTTTATGCTCGACAGCGAGTTATGTGCTCAATTAGGACACACACATGCATTTCATGTATTTGTTTGGCCATCGATTCTGTGAGGCCTAAATAAGATGCATATCGCAGGTTTGTCAACCGCATCGGCTGGGCCAACACCTTTTATCTACTTTTAAGTACGAAGTGTCTACAAAATATACTGAACTAGCAAATAGTAGTAGACTTTAAAATGCTTGCTATTCTATACCTTCACATGTACGGAATCCGGCACTGCACGAGTCATTCGTCTTCCTATACGTTAGGCTATGATTGTATTCATTTGTCTTATTAATATTGAACTACAGAAAACTGCCGATATTTGAAACATGCATTGTATGAATCGTGTGGAATAGTTTTCAAAATGTCTTGTCGCCAGTAAACACCGGCCGGTTTGAGTTCCAATGGGGAGTCTAGTCAAACAGTGTAATGGCATTGGAACCTTAGCGCATGATATGTGGCAGTTTTCCACCAGTGCACGGCGGCGGCTGGAGCATTCATTGCAAGGACCATTAAAACCAGAGGACGGACAATCTCCATACAAAAAAACGTTCCCCGATATGTAATACGCCATCTATGTATAAGAATTATTATTTATAATTATTCAACTTTGCGAGCGTGACACATTATTTCAATATTACGATTTATTTATTATTGTCTGTTCACGAACTAATTGTTCCTGCACCAAGTTTCTGTGTACAATTATAACACCGTTAAATATTTAATTTTGAAGCGCCATCTAGTTTTTGCTAGAATATCTCCTTGCGATCGGCGCACGAACCAAAGTATGTCCTCTTGTTTTAATAGTCCCTTGGTTCATTGTAAATGGTAGTAAAATTTTTGTCACAATCGGTATTACAATGTTTTTTGAAAATATATATAGTAGATATTCAATTTGAGATCATAAATAAATGATAACATGTGCATTTCATTAGTTTTATTATATTACTTGATTTTTCCTTCCTTTTGAATGTGGCAATGGGCGATTAAGAAAATAGCGGATAATTCGCATGCCAAGCGTGACGATTATGGTAAAAGGGTGATTCTTGAAAGGCTAATTTTTGACCGTCCAGACGTAAAAAGTACCCGTAGAAGTAACATATTTGACCATACTATTTTTTTTACATTAAATTACGAGCTCATTAACTGGGACACGGTGTTTTTTTTTGTTTGAAGTAAGTTGAATTAACCGCAATAAAATATTAAACACCTAAAATCTCATTAGCGTGCAGTGTCCCTTCACCATTTTATCAACAAACGTCCCCAAAACGATCAACTTATGGAATCAAATCGCGTATAGTTTTGAGTTAAATCGTTAGTATATAAGTTATTGATTTGAAAGAAAAATATGGTTATAATATTTTCTTCTGTTTCCGCGATTATTACTCATTGAAATAAAACAATTTAACGGATTATATCGCGTATATTATCTCATTTTAGTTCCCGACGTTTCGAACTAAAATGAGATAATATACGCGATATAATCCGTTAAATTGTTTTATTTCAAAAATATGGTTGTTATGTATATCGTAGTTTAGTTTTAAATGTATGTGAGAGGTTTGTCCCGAGCTAAGTTATCATTCACGTGGAGCATCCCTAACCCTTTCAGTGCGCAATGACGCCACACAGGTGTCATGACGTTACGAACCTGCAGTGCGCATGGCGCTATAGTGGCGTCATGACATTATTGCGTTTTTCTTCAAAACTTTTCACATTTTTATAATTATTTTTGGGTTTTTAAATTGCTGAAGAGTTGCTATACTTGATGATATTCAAGTAAAAAATATATTGTTTTTATTTTAACTGTATTACATTTGTCTAAACTTTAACTTTGTAATATCTGGAAAGACCTAAGACATATATTTTTTTAAATGCTTACGGAATAATAATAACAAAGTCCTGTTTGCGAAAATATAACTTTTACAAAAATGCATAAATATCTTATGACTTAAAATCCTCTGACGCCTAAGGAGTGTCATTGCGCACAATAGGTGCGTATTGTAAAATTGATCCATGTCAAAAATGTAGTAAGTACTAGCATAAACAAAAGAAAACGTGCTTTATGTCTTTGACATAAAAAGTATCTTTATGAATCACACCATACGGTGTAACAAAGCCATAATTCGATAAACCAAGCAAATATTTTCGGTACTTGTGGTTCTAAGTTTATAATTATAATATAAGTATTCCTCAAGTTAAAAGTTTATATTTAGGATTTTTGATATGTTATTTCATGTGATTTGGTTAATTTTATTCTACTCTTCTAATATTATAAATGTGAAAGTAAAAGTTTGTGAAGATGTTTGGTTGTTACTACTGTATAGAAAGGTGACAATTAAATGGATTAGGATGACATTTGGTATACACTGTGACTAATTTACTACCTGCGTGGTGCAGCTGCGAGTTTGTCGGAAACTTGTGGTAATTTCCTTTGTTTTAGGTTGTGACCGAAATACGATGCCAATAGTGGCGGCATACAAAGGGCGTTGATGACTCGTCACTAAGATAAAAGTTTAAGTTAGTTAATTTTAAGGTTGTTATTATTGTATTAAAGGTAACTAGGGTTTTGACCTGTCTGCTACCTGGGTGGTGCAGCTGCAAGCTCTTTCGTGGCGATCCCATTGTTTAAGGATGTTGCCGAAATGCGGTGACAAAAGTGGCGGCGTAATAAAACTTGTTGATATTGATAACATTCGTCGCTAAGATTTAATGTTTTTAAAACTCTGGAGATAAGTAGGGATGACTTAAATTACAACGTATTGAGCCCACCCTATAACATATTCCGACATTCGCGAACGAGCGTCAGTAAGGCTTCGAACGCCGTGGGGAGAGGTTGCTGCTCGTCGCTGGAGCGAGGAGCTATGAAGGTAAATATATCATTTGCGTGGCTTTGGTTCACTGTAATTCTCATTGTTGTGTATTTGAATAATAAATGTATTCTCTACAATTGGCATGACAATGTTTAGTGAACATGAAACTACGTAAACGACGGCAGGTGCTTGTTTAACAGTTATTCCTATATTAATACCAGTTTCGGCATAATCGACAAAAAACATACTTTTTCTCATTCACGTGATCTCATTCATGTGGAGTTTTCAGGACGCAAATGATAATTTTCTTATATTTTCTTAAAGAAAAAAGGAATTTTCCTCTGATTATCAGTGTATGTGATTAATTAATATATTTATAATTTTATACTATCATTCGCAAGACTTAAATATACATTTTGGGCTAAATTGTAATTTAATATATTTAATTGTTACCAGCAGACTGAATTTACGTTTCTTACGAATTTTTATTACTTTATTTTTTATTAATAGAACGTTTATGTATCTCAATACAACTAAGTTTTATTTTATTTTACCTTGTCGCTTTTAGCATTCCCCGGATTTCTATCGAATATTCATCAATTTAAGTCGGCACGTGAATGAGAAAAAATGGCATGCAAATGATAAAAATATCATTTGCATGCCACTTTTTCTCATTCAAGTGTCAGCTAAACTTCAAAGTCCTGTATCGTCGTATCAATATGACCGAAAGTGATGCCTATTCGATAAATAAGCTTGTAATTAAGTAGTTTTTCATAATTTTATATAACAAGATCAAAATTTTAGTACAATAAAAAATGACACGTGAATGAGATGAATAATCGAACTCTCAAGAATCACCCAAAACGGATGAAACCAAGTCCTAAGACCTAGTTTTTTTTAAATGTTGTGTCTCTGGGTTGAAATGAAGGCGCGGCGGTTTGTGCCTGCCGGGCACTGCTTGGGGATAAAACTTAGTATACTTTGTCACGCTCGATGTGAGATGAACTACGTTAATCCAAAAAATACCATTATAAACATTTATATATGAGATTGTACCGAAAAAAAATTTCAAATAATACTATCTAAAGTATGAGAAAAATTGATACGAGTAAACAGTGTTTTTTACACTTCTGAAATTTTCGGAATTTACAATGGCGCGAGTTTTTTTCAGATCTGGGTCCATTACTAAATTCGTAATGCTCCAAAGCGCTCTACCTCCTTCATGTTCTTATACAAGAACTCACGCAGAACCTTACCGTAACACGATCGGATACAAGTAATACCTACAATAAAATTCCAAACCTGTTAAATATTTCATTACAAGATTTATTGTAATCAAATTAAAAAATCAATAAGTATCTTTTGAATATAAATTTAGATTTCGTAGCTTCATTCTTCAGATATAATTAACCATGTACTTAGTCCTTTAATCTACCAGGCAACTCTCTCAATGGTTAATTATATCTTCGAATGAAGCTTACTCATATAATATTGATCGAACTTCACGTCGAAGTTCGTTTGATCATATATAATATTTAAAAAAACGCGAGTGGCGTGGGTTGCGTTACAAGCCACAAGTGAATATCACAAAGCAATGCGTCATTTGCTTTTTTTTTACAAAATTATACTAAACGTTGCATACAATAAGTACTCTTTGTACAAGTAAGCACTTATCAATGAAACACAAAACATAACCAAATATAAACTCCGAAACTATACAAAAGAAGGCAGCAGGCAGCAAAATGAAAATACAAATTACTCCATAAATATTTGTTTCCTTTTTAGGGTTCCGTAGCCAAAATGGCAAAAACGGAACCCTTATAGTTTCGTCATGTCCGTCCTTCCGTCCATGCCACAGGCTAGGCAAAAGTATCATATGGATGTGACATGCAATTAATAATATCGGCAGGGAAAGGGACGACTATTTACATAAACCATTAAGAGTGACAGAGACATAGACAAAATGTTTTGTCTTTGTCAGAGTTTCACTTTTTTTTGTTGGGCACATCATGATTTGACATTATATGTGCTTCTGTATCTTCAATATCGTAAAAAAATGTAGATATGTAATGAATATATCTGGTTAAAAGTGAGTGATACGTGTTACAGATCCTTAAAACAATGGTACATTGCTGCAGAATTGGCTGTAAAAGTCACTGCAGAGTGAGCGAAAAAGTGAATATATAACATTTCATACATTGCTGTTTTGACTTAGGTTTCGCGTGATTTCTGCAAATATAAATAGAATGCAATAAATGGTCAATAGTATAGTCGTATCAAAAGTATTCAAAACATTTAAAATCTGCTTAAAATCACATATTTTAATAACTTGTTTTATAGTATTGCCCGTCCAAATTCAGTAGTTTTTATTTTCGTAGTTTACTAGGTATTTACCTGTACTTTCGCCATTTTCAACTACTTTTTTATTTGCCCGCGTTATATATATATATATATATATTAATGTTTTCATGAATTGCGCGCGTTATACGTTTTTAAGGGATACCAGTACAAATATTGATAAATTTCCCTTAATTAATGGAATTTCGTAATAATGATACTTTTTGATTTAGTTTCCCAAAAAAAGGTTTTAATTATGTCAGATGTGGATATGTGCAACAGGGCGACTAAATTGGGAACCAACCAAATTTACTCGCATATGCTCCACACATTTTTTGGAGAATACTCTTCAATACAGAAAAGACAAAGGTGGACTGCATTATCCCTCTAACGCAGTTATAGAACTATGTGAAATAGCCGAAGAAGTCTACAAAAAGAATAGAATATTAAACAAAAAATATACGATGCATCGATCTTCTGCAGGAATGCTTAAAAAAATGTATTCGCCTCAATTTATTTTTCAAAGATCACGGTTATTCGGATAGATCTGTTGTTGATAGCCATTATTCTCTTTTGGTTAAGGCTATATGCAAACAATTTTTGAATGACAGTAAATTGAACTGTATGCATACGTACAGTTTTACGAGGGCTGCTATTTATATATCCGGAAACCGGGATTACAATCTTCTTAAATAGCATATTTGACCGCCATGGTAAAATTTGAACTTTTTTAAGTATATAAGGTATATTTTTTCTTCCTTATTAACGCTCGTGTTTTGTTTTTGACGGGTTTTAAATGTCATCTCGCAGCAAGAATGGAACTCACTCGTGAAAATATTCGTGCTATGATTTATTATGATTTTCGGCGTGGTTTAACGCAACAACAGTGCATAGATCAACTAACTTCAACTTTTGGTGATGAAGCCCCATCTAAAACTACTGTGTATCACTGGTTTAGTGAGTTCAATCGTGGACGTAGTATGCTTACGGACGAAGTTAAGGCAGGTCGCCCGAAATCGGTCGTTGTACAACAAAATATCGAGGCTGTGCGAAAACTTATAATGGACGACCGACATGTTACGTACCGCGAGATAGAGGCGACTCTGGGTATTTCTATGACCAGCATTAATAGCATATTACATAATTATTTGGCTGTAAAAAAAATTTGTTCGCGTTGGATACCCCACAACTTAACAAATGAGCAAAAACATGCTCGCGTCGAATGGTGCAATAAAATGTTAAAAAAATATAACCGTGGTGACTCAAAAGCCGTTTATAACATCTATACAGGTGACGAATCCTGGATCTATGCATACGATCCCGAAACGAAGCAACAATCAACGGTATGGGTGTTTCAAAATGAGCCGAACCCTACGAAAGTTACTCGTGCAAAAAGTACATTGAAACAAATGGTGGCCTGCTTCTTCGGTATTAATGGCCATGTAGCTACAGTGCCACTAGAAAACCGTAGAACGGTTAATTCAGAGTGGTACACGACCATTTGCTTACCGGAAGTATTTGAACAAATTCGTAAAACTAACCAGCGACGAAGAATCATTCTTCATCATGACAATGCCAGCTGTCATACGTCACGCGAAACAACTCTATTTTTGGAGGGTCAAAATGTGGAATTAACGGGTCATCCGCCGTACAGCCCTGACTTGGCACCCAACGATTTTTATTTATTTCCAAATATAAAGAATAAATTACGCGGTCAACGATTTTCGACCGCTGAAGATGCTGTCGACGCATTCAAACAACACGTTATGGAGGTACCTCAGGCGGAGTGGCAGAAGTGCTTTAAAAATTGGTTCACGCGAATGCAAAAGTGCATAGATCATCAAGGGGAATACTTTGAAAAACAATAAAACTATTTTCAGCCGTGTACGTTTGTTTGTTTTTTTGTTTCCGGATATATAAGTAGCAACCCTCGTATCTTTGGCGTATAAAAGATGATCTGATTAACATTAGGTAGGTATACAAAAAAAATATGTAGTTATTTTTAATGTTTGTACATTTTATAATAAAGAATGAAACCTTAATGTATTTTCTTTTCATATTTAATATGGGTATAAAAGTTACTATAAACTGGCCCTTATAAAATCCTTAGTGTAACGATTTTCCTTTGGTGTAACGAAAATGTACACTATTTTGAAAACTGCTCATGTGTCCATATGCAAATGCTTCGCTCAGTGGCTAAAACCTATCTAGATAAACTTGGAAGGCAAAACTACATACCAAATTTCATCCTTATCGTTAGCGCCGTTTCCGAGAAACCAATTATATCTATATTCTATACTATTATAAAGTTGTAAAAATTAAATGTTTGTATGTGTCGTTGTGGCTTCATCACGCTAAATCTGCTAAAAGGATTTCAACTATGTTTGGTACACGGGTAGCTTGGTACACCAGGTGGATATAGGATACTTTTTACCCGACTATGCTAAAGAAAAATAGAGGGGTTGTGACTTTTTTCTCCTCCACGAACGAAGTCGCGGGAGCCTTCTAGTATATATATATATATATATATATATATATATATATATATATATATATTTGTAAGAATTGCTCGTTTAAAGTAACAGGATTTTTATAGTAAACTATCTTCTGCCCGCGACTTCGTCCGCCTTAAATTGGTTAATCGCGAATAAGGGTATTTTTTCGGGATAAAAAGTAGTCTATTGCCTCTCCTGGGACTCAAACTATCTGCATACCACATTTCGTCCAAATCGGTTCAGCGCTTAAAGCGTGAAGAGGGAACAGACAGACACACTTTCGCATTTATAATATTAGTATGGATGCGTAAGTGTGTGTATATACCCACTCATATATTATAGTTTTATATATATATATTACCCGGCCAACAGTTACTACTGGAAAAAATGGGGGAAACATTGGTTTACCTGGTAACACTGTCTCTGACATGTATTTTGTTTCTGTCCCTTACGTGTGTACGCGTATGGCAAATCCATGTGATACTTGATCCTAGGCCACAGGCATTTCACTCAAAAAGTATAAGATGTACACACAGCGTCATAGAAAAGTATCTACCCCAGTTTAGACCTACAACCGTACACAAATTTCAATGTCTATGGTAAATGTCAGCTTGGTGAAACTGTCAAACCTCTTGCTTAACAATCGAAAGTTGTGCGTTCTCAAATCCAGTGGGTGAAACTTTTTGTATTTTTTTGTTTTTTATTTGTTGATATATATGTTTTATTAAGCTTAATTTATATGACGTTTTTAAAATTATTGAATCACATCATATTGAATCACCTATTGAAGTCGGTGCCAAACCTGAAGTAAATAAAGTTCTTTATTCAACAAAAATACGAATTACTATGACTAAATATATATGTAGGTAGATAATAACTAAAGGCTCGCCGCCGCGGTTCTTAATAGTAATAAATGAATGGTTTGGCCTCTGGAATCACCCTTTGAAGTCGGTTCAAAAGGTGATTCAAACGTCATCCGTACGGTACATAAAATATTATTTATGGCTTTTTAGTTTATTTTGAAGTCGGTTCTTTTTTTATTTATGTTTTTTTTTTATCGCTTAGATCTAGAGTATTAATCAATTTGTACATAGCCTATAGGGCACTAAGAACAATTAGTATTTAAAGCCATTAACTTTCGGGTGTCCACAGGAAAAACGCATAACGCTAACTCATACAAAAAATCAGTATGACCCTTATGTATTTTTAAACACATAGTCAAACAGCTCTTGTCGTGGTTTGCTGATCTAGAACTGTAAGGTTTAAGTAAAGTCTAATGTATATTGTTTGTTACATTTTACTTAAGTATTCGATTACTGAGTAAATTTATTTGTATATATTATAAATCAAAATTGCCCGAAATGTATGTTTGGCTTCTACTTTAAAACTACTGGACAGATTTTATATATAGGTAGCCGCAGTTATTAGTTATGTGAGGTTTGCTTACCCAAAGTCATCCTTCCACTGGTTCTATCTAAGAGATTTTTGGAATTGTATCGGTCTCCACTTCTACTGCATAATATTTTAAGACTTATTTTAATCGCGAATAATGTTAAAGGAAAGTAGTCGAGATATATCGTAAAACACGCTGGCACTAAACGTAACTAACTACCGAACTTATTGCGAAATTACCCACAAACATGCTTGTATTTAAAAAAAACTAGTGTTAAGTATCCATACTAAGGCAAATCATTTTAACACCAGTCCTATTGCACAGGTAATAAGAGTGTTTTGTGTGATATCGTAATGAAGGTGTATTGCAATAACGCAGTATAACACTGTTGATTGCAAGTTAGATAAAGACACCGATACAGAATTTTTATGTATCAACATTACTTGCAAACATACAATGCATAATTTCTAGCAATCATGTAGCTCAGGGGCTAAAGATGCAGATTGAACCCATTGGCATGAGCGATCCAGAATCGATTCCCGCCTCGGAGTTGATAATGGAAACTTGTCTAGTGGTATTACGAAGAATAATAATAAGATGGTATGTATTTTTGTATCGCAAAAATTCAGTCTAGCTCCTAGGACAAGTAGGGTAATGAAAAATCTGGAATTTTCTGGAATTATGTAATTTAATATGAATATTACACGAAAATGATAACCAATATATCCATCGAAATAAAACAATTTAACGGATTATATCGCGTATATTATCTCATTTTAGTTCCCGACGTTTCGGAAGCTTTCCAGCTTTCCATGGTCACGGGGTCATGGTCCTCCCGTGACCATGGAAAGCTGGAAAGCTTCCGAAACGTCGGAAACTAAAATGAGATAATATACGCGATATAATCCGTTAAATTGTTTTATTTCAATGAGTAATAATCGCGGAAACAGAAGAAAATATTAAATATATCCATCTGTCTTAGTCTTTTTTTAATCACCAAAAATATTTTTTGAATAACTCGGTTTGATTACGTTTGCCCCTCATCTGTATGTGACGCCATAAATATCCGAGGCAAACTTAACTCAAGCGGCAAGTTAAGTCCGAATAAGTGATTGTTTGTACGGAACCCTCGGTGCGCGAGTCAGACTCGCACTTGACCGGCTTTTATTTTTAATATAAATCGTATACTTTAATTCAGGTGGTAAGGTTTCGATAATTCGTGAAAAAAATTAGGGAAGCCGCTTGGAATCGAGTTGAATGGACTGCACGCCACTGATACACAAAACAACAATATTTTTATTTTGATGCTTATATTATAATATAACTTAGTAAATTCAAAACACGATACAAATAAATGTACATTGGCGTCGATCATTGATCAGATTCAGTGGAAGAGTCTGATTGGTCAGTGTCGCTGCCGGAGCACGAGTGGCCGCTGTCGCAGTCGGAGCCGAGCCACTCGGGCAGTGGCGGCTGCTCCACTATGCTCTTCCATTCGCTCAGTTTGTGTAGATCTGTGGAAATCAAACACCATCTAATAAGGCCACAGCCGGTGAGCGGGGTACTAGAACATCTATTCGAGTCACTTATGAATCTACTCTAGCTAGAAAATACATATTAAACGTTTGATGTTTACATCTGCTTGTGGCATTGGTTCCAAACGAACTGATTGGAATAGGGTACATGCATGATTTTTTTTTTATAACTAAATATCAAAATACCGTAAAAACTATTTTAAAATGTGGAATTAAAAATTAAATCGGCCAAGAAATAGGTTCGACGTGCACTGTTGCGTCATGGTGCACTCCGGCCATATAAACTCCATGTTAAATGCTGTTTTACTAGAAAGAGATAGAATGAAATGTTTGACGGCTTATATCTTGGTTATTTTAATAGTTATTCGAAAAAATATTTTTGTCTACTGTTTGTTACATGAATGAGCTTTAAATAAAGCAAAAATTAAAATTCATGCGTATTCCCTATTAGTTTTTTGTTCATTTTTTTTTAATGGGGCTCGATTCTTTTTAACATATTTATGTAGGATTTTACCACAATTTATATCACCGTGTCACAATTGTTTATCATCAATTAGTCGCGGAAAGAGAAACCTTTGGACACATTATCTCGTACAGTTTCGGAAGCTTTAAGTGCTCATTATTTTTGAAGAATTTTGAGAAAGAAGATTTTTGTTTATTAATGAAGATTTTTGAGAAATTGAGGTCAAAGTCAATATTTAGAACGAACAATTTACTTCATCGTACAACACGGGCTATATGTGTCAGTGGCGTGCATTCCCTATAGGCAAATAGGCACTGCTTACCCTAGCAAAAATGACTCCAGAACGCATATATTTCTCTTCTCCATAATAATACTATAATATTTCTTAAAAGAAAACCTACTTGCCACCTTCTATTACGGAACGCGCTGAGATTTAAATTTGCACGCGAATCCAGGTGTAAGCGAGCCTGAACCGCAAGTCAGACAAGACAGTCCAGCGCCTAACCACAGCACACACGCTCACAATGCGCTTGTGTAATATCGTCCGTGAACTATGTACGAATTTGCTCCGCACACACACTTATACTCAAGTCACACGCACACATACTTACAATTCCGGCCGCCGGACCTGTCAGTGTTGCCAATTTAGCATACTTTATGCTAAATTTGTTAAATTTTATGAGTAGCACATTTGTTTGTCGTTTAGTATAGTTTTTAGCATACATAAAAAATATTCAAATAAAGTAAAATCATGATATTAGAAATTTTATTAGTAATTTGAAACGTATCCGGAAGGTTCATAAATAATTGACAATGAAAATGATGAGAGTAATAAATAATGAAAATTCCATTTTTCGTTTCGATTAATGTTTCCTTTTTGGTGTCGCTAAGCTATTTCATTTTATAATACCCCATCTACAGGTAACGGGTGACAACAATACAGACATATTATTTAAAAATTCAATCGAATAAAACGATTTCAGTTCAAATTTGCTTGATACAAAATAAATTAGTAGATGTAAAAATTAAGTGACGTTTTATTTGACATAGAAAACTGTTAGCAGAATTTTCGGTATTAGTAAATAGTATTTAGCATAAATTTATCAAAAGGCGAGCTACAGTTTAGCAGATTATATATTAGCCTTGTTGGCATCACGGGCAAAAGCTTGCGACCAATCAGATGCATTGATTTCATGCGGCAGATTAAAGAAGTCCCCCTTTTGCTGTAATTTGTACGCGCAATGTGTGGAGTTTTAATTTGTTTCGTTTTAAGTTGTTTTGATATTGCTATTCTGGTGCCATAATGGATTCTGTCTTTGTTGCTACAGTTGCATAAAATGAAAATTTCTTGTATAGTTGTACTATTTAGTTCACTTTGGAGCGATTTTCTTTCATCATCAATTTAATTTGCCGTGAAATACTGTTTATTGTAGTATATAACGCTTAAATATGTGTTTTAGCTGTGATCGGTATTTTGCGAAAGTTAACTTTCGTCGAATTTAGCAAGTTAGCGTTCGATGATACGGTAAAGTCCCTAGTTAATAAAGGTAGGTATGTTGCAATTAACTCAACTCAGAGCAATATTACTCGTCAATTTCACGTAAAGTATAACGAAAGTTTTAGCTGGTTGACTAGTTTTGCACACTTTCCTGTCCGTGGATTTTATTCGGAAAGTCTCCAAATGTTTGGAATGACACAGACAGGCTATGTCGAATTCTGCCTACCCTAAAAACCCTATGCACGCCACTGTATGTGTTCCTTATAATGTATAACCTGGATACATTCACTCTGATTGTTTTTTGCAAACAAATTCACTTTACTGATTTCTTTCTGTAATTGATATCGATCGAACTTACAAAATCTTACACGATGCTAAAAGAAGATAACCGTGTAAGGGAACAAAAAATGCCCCTGACGGTATTAGCCAATGAATATATCCTATGTAGTGGTCATAATGCTAGTTATTAATCTGCCAAGTTTTATGTCATAATTATTGCAAGTTTCCTTGAAATGTCACTTTAAAGTTTTTTTTATTTTTCTACTAACTCCTTTTTTAACGCGCTGGTCTTTTCATCCCGTAATGTCGCTGCATTTACCCAGGCTTGGTAACACTCCTGCTTTCGGCGCGAAGCCTTTTTGCAGGATTGACCAAACCAAGGTTGGGATTTACCACCAACGGGGACTGCAGAGGATGGAATGAAAAGTTCCATACCCTGAAGCACCACGTCAGCAATAGAATCAGCAGCAACGTTGGGATCATCCAGCGTGAAACAAACCTGCCCCCAAGGGTACAAGTTGCTTGCCGACGCGGTGGGCATGTTAGTGGCACCGAACTCCGGACCAGGCAATGATCCGAGGAGCCAAGTGGGGCTTTGATAGATGTTTTGAAGCCAGCCGGATGAGAAGTCAGCAGAAGGTCTAACAGGGAAGATTCCTGGCTTTCCACATCGGGGATTCGCGTGGGCGCAGTAACCAATTGTGATAAGCCATATGCCAGAGCAAAGCCGTAAACAGATCTCCCCGCATGATGGGCGTGATGGGCGTTAAAATCGCCAAGTATCACAATCTCTGCGGATGGGATCTGCTGTTGCACGATGTCTGCAGCTATTTGAATCTGCTCAATGAGTCGGTCAGTTTCAGCATCACCGCTATGGGACCTATAAAGGCACGCATAGACGCGAGGATGGTCGTCGCTGTCGACACGTAGCCATAAGGAGGAGAGGTCCCTACCTTCAAGATTGCTGAGGCGGCGAGAGCTAATATCATCTCTAACATACACGCAGACCCCAGCCCTAGGCACAAAGGAGTGTTCCGGACCGTACCCAGGACAAGAGAGGTAGGAGGTGTCCGCCGGAGACGATATCTGCATCTCGGTCAATTAGAGCAAGGCCGGTTTAGCTGTCTCGAGATGATGATGAACAGCATTGAGGTTCGAATGTAAGCCCCTGATGTTGCAAAAATCCACGGCCATCAGGTGTAGAGTGATCGAGCGCGGTTTTGCCCCCCCAGAGTACGAGGGGCAGTCTGGGCGTCCACGTTCAGGAATGATTATTCCTGAGCATGGAAGCCCAGAGAGGGATTCTCCAGCGCTAGCGCAGCTGGTACCCTCCTGGGGTATTCTATTTTTCAACTGCGCTATCATTAGGGGGGTGGGGAGGAGTTTAGGTCTCCGGTACCCTCACTCACTTGGCGAAACACAAGTTTTGCTTCACGCCAGTTTTCTGTGAGGCCGTGGTATCTCTCCGGTCGAGCCGGCCAATTCGTGCCGAAGCTTGGCTCTCCCACGGTAAAAAAGATACATGTTTTCATGCACATAACTATTTTATATACAGTGTTCGAAAAAGGTAAATACACTAAAGAGCTCAAACTCGGTAGGATTACGGTAACTTATTACAGAGTTCCTATGCCCGCCTTCCGTCTCCGTCATCATACGAACATACTAACACGGCAACAATAAAAGTACGCAAGCTCCATTTTTGCGTTGTAACGTACTACAAAAGTTATGATTGCTAGAATCTGGCAAATGAAAGATGAGAATGAAATCAACCGCGAAATTTAAAAATGTAGCTGCAGTGTGCCTGCATGAGCTAGAGTTACACAAATTCATTGCTTTTGTCATTAATTATTAAGTTATTATTTACTGAGAAAAGCATTTTAATGCGGGTTTAGAATATTTACTCCGTTTTGTATACCCCCCGCCTCACTTGCAACGAACAATGTCGATAAAGCAGTAGACATAATAACACAATTGTTTCCGTTGAAAAAGTTTGCGCCATTTCTTGGCAGCTGTCAAATACATGTGGTAACAGAGCGTAAGCTTACTATTTGCAATAAAGTGGGACAAAATTTTAAGTAATCATAGGTGGATCAATAAATTATATTTTCTAGGTATGAAACGTGTTGTTGAAAATGTCGAAAAAGCTTAATTACTATAGCATTTAAACCAAAAGATCCGTATGGTTTGATAAAGTGGAATCACGATTTCCATATAATGGTCTCCGGTCTGGGACACATTTTTTTTGTATGAAAAACAACTCTGTTACCATGAATGACTACTCTGTTACATGAAAAAAATGGTAATTAATCAATATTAAAGGCGTTGTTAGATGTTTAAAAAGTTATTCAATAATCTGTCGTTTAATGAATGATCCCATAATGTTATAAAATGTTTCTTATATCTCAGCGAAACAAAAGTATTTTAGTTTAGGGACATCATTTTCTGCAACGGATTTTAGAATGACCCAGTTATGGAAAAAATACTTTGGACAAATGAGTTTCAGGGAAACAATAAAAATAACCAAGATATACGCCATCAAACATTTCATTCTATCTCTTTCTAGCAAAACAGAGGTTAATATGGAGTTTATATGGCCGGAGTGCACTGTGATGTAACAGTTCATATCGGACCTCTTTGTCATATCGCTGTCTAATTAGTAATTTAAAATGCCTATATCGTGCGTATTTCTTGGCCGAATTTAATTTTAATTCCAAACGAAAAATGTTAAGTAATCAAATTCCAAACGTTTGTGATCAAAAAAATCATACATGTACCCTTTTTAACATACATTTCAAGGCTAATATGAAATCCGGATATGTAAGGAACACTAGATACGACATTGAATTAGGTGCCTGCACCTATAGCACAACTGTAATATGACACTTTTTGTCGCGCGACAAAGGTTGTTTGTCTCTTTCCTTTCAAAACAATGCGAGAAAGACGGGTGATGCTATGTCGCGCGACAAGCTTAGTCCCGGAGAGTTGTGCTAGACCGGCTGGGTACATTAAGTTAAATGAATGCGACAACTGTTAAGTTACGAGTGGAACAAAAAGCGGATTACTAACCCAAACTATACATGTCAGAGAGGCAGAACTGCTTCTCATCCCTCTCCAGGATTCCGCCGTAGACGTAGAGCACGGAGCGCTGCACGGCCATCATGGCCGACATGCGCGCGCAGGGCCCGCGCGGTGCTGCGGCGGGGGAGGCAGCGGGGGAGGCCGCGGGCACGGGCGCCGGCGCACCGCCCAGTTTCATCGTAAACACCTCGTCCGTTACAACTGCAACGTACAGTTAAGCTCTCTGAAGTTGCATAATAAAAAGCCGGCCAAGTGCGACTCTGACTCGCACACCGAGGGTTCCGTACAAACATTCATAATCCCAACTTATATGGTCGTTTAAGTTAAGTTTACACCTGGCACCAATGTCGTCGCTCATACAAATGAGGTGCAAAGTTGACGACGCAACATGTTGTTCAGAAAATGTTATTTAACATAAATAAATTTGAACCCTTGAAGCGTTATGATTATGATGTTATATGAAAACCCAGATGTTTGAATGATTTTTCACAATTGCAATATATCCTTTCTTACATATATTTTATTTACACTGTGGCCTCAAATTTTTGTTAGTTTGTATGTTGTAGAGATTTTAAAGCACATTGACAGTATTATAGCCTCCACGCGGTATATGAGACAAAAAGGCCGGTAGTGTAGGCACAGAGTACCTAATCACTACGTTTTGGTTAAAAGTAGATGAAGTTTTTTTTTTTTTGCCTGCATTTTGCAAGAACCAGTGCCGTGTTTTGTTATTTGCAATTGACGAGCGGAGGTCTCATTATAGTAAAACACACACACACGGAATCACACTATTTGTTCACGATTGAATAACAATGAACCATGCATTGAACTTAGTGTTGTGAATTTAAGCTTCGAGGCGTAAACTACAAGACTCGAGTCGCGACTCCTGAGTCTAGAAGCCTCGACCGTATAAGCCTCAAATTAACAAGTTCGCGTTGCTGCTTACCATCAAAGAAACCTCGAGTGTTTAGGCCTCAAGCTTTAAGGCCTCCTAAGCTTGGAAGGTTTGAAGGGAAAGAGAGAAAGGTCTATAAGGTGGTCTACAAATTAGATCAATCTATGCCATATTTGAGAATTATACAGGGTGCCCGTGAGGAATCCGAGAGATTTTAACAGCGTAATCCTGAGGCCATTACAAGTAAAAAATATATAAATTTTTGTGGAACAAAGAGAAAAAATAAATCCAGATTTATGCATCGCTTTTATGTTTGTAAAATATCAATTAGAGTGGATAAACAATACCTTTAAGTGTAGTTTTTTTTTTCGACAGCAGATCAATTTTATGAGTGACATCTGTCTTAGAACGCTCATTCTTTGAGCTCTTAACGCTTGACTCAGGACTTCGAGGTTCGGGGGCGTTGAACTTTCAATAGGTCCGAGTTTTTAAAGCTTAAGCTCTCTATGAAGCAGGAGTCGTAAAAACTGACTCTTAAGAGCTCATAAAAAGCTTGAGTCGTTAAGGTTCTGAACCATTTTTGAGCTCAAACCTTCAACGCTTAAACCTTCAAGGTTTGCGGTTGGAAAGTCTTCAAGACTGATCTTTTAACAACACTAATTGAACTACGAATATAATTAATTGACGTACTTATTTATTAAATTCGACATTTATATTTTTAACCCCCGACAAAAAAGAGTGGTGTTATAAGTTTAACGTTTCTGTGACTCTGTGTATCTGTCTGTGGCATCGTAGCGCCCATACGGATGGACCGATTTGAGTGCGTTTTTTTTGTCATAGATAATTTTATCCCGAGTGTTCTTAGCTTTGTTTGATGAAAATCGGAGCACTCGTCTCTAAGATATTTATATAGCTTTTAGTGGATCAAGAGACCGGATCTCACCCAATATTAAATCTAGGAACTCCAAATTTTCTTGTTATGTTCATTTGTGTCGGGGGTATTTAAATTTTTTAATTGTCCATAGTTATTTCTTACTAAATTGCCAGTACAGAATTTTTTACGTGCTCTACCTAACTTAAAATTATTTGGATTTGAATTTTTATTTTTCTTGTTATCTTCTTCCTATAGTTTATTAATTTTCTTCTTTTTGGCCGAGAAATGCCCGTTGCATCTCAAATTCTTTGTTGAACTTTGCCAAAATATTGAGAATCATTGCTATTTCAGATTTGGCTATCTTCTGAGAAAAAATACAGGTAGGTATACATATACCTACCTGTATTAAAAAGAGGATTTATGGGGAATTTCAGTAAAAATTGTTCATCGTATCATAGATTCTCTTGCAACCTATCTAGCCTTGATTTACAATAATTGCATATCTGAGAGCGTTTCCAAATCTTATGAAATTTAGTAAAGTCATACATCTTTTTAAATCCGGTGACTTAAGTGACTTGCATATTTTCTGTCCGATATCTATATACTACCTGTATTGAGTAAAGTTTTCGAAAAGTTATTGTTGAAGGATCTGCTAGCACACTTCAATAGAAATAAACTGCTTACTAGTAAACAGTTCGGTTTCACAAGGGGACGTTCCACGGCTGACGCAGCATCTGTACTCATTAAACATATTTACAACATCTGGGAGTAATCTTGTGATGTAATTGGAGTTTTTTGTGACCTTTCTAAAGCATTTGATTGCGGTGATCATGGAACACTCTTTTCGAAATAAGAACACTATGGCCTGTTTATAAATGCCTTATGTCTGCATATCGCAGCAATAGAACACAGTTGTTGTAAATGAAACCCAATCCAGTGGAGCTGCAGTTAAGCTAGGAGTGCCACAGGGCTCTATCTTAGGTCCATTCCTATTTTTGGTATATAATGACTTTACCATCTGTAGATAATCTTTTTGATATAGTTAGTACTATTTTTTTGATATTTGCTGACGAAACATTATTAATTTTCAAAGTTGGCCGGAAAGCAACAGACTATGCCGAAATTAATAG
Source organism: Hedya salicella (assembly GCA_905404275.2). Lineage (NCBI taxonomy): Eukaryota > Metazoa > Arthropoda > Insecta > Lepidoptera > Tortricidae > Hedya > Hedya salicella. The sequence goes on from FR990096.1 coordinate 42,258,591, forward strand.
TATACTAGTTAAAGTACTTAACTGGTTTACTATTAATAATCTGCTATTGAATACTAAGAAAACGAAATGTGTTAGATTTAATTTACCTAATGTTAGAGTAGTGGATTCTACTATATTACTCAATGGTGAATGTGTAGAAATGGTGGATAGGGCATTATTCTTAGGTGTAACATTGGACAAAAACTAGCAACAGTACCTGCAGGTAAATTAAGTTCAGCAGCTGACGCTATTAGAAAAATTGGACAGTTGACCAATGTTGATACTGCTCGCTTAGCTTATCATAGTTATTTTCATAGTATCATGTCACGGTATTCTGGTTTGGGGTAAAGCAGCTGACATACGGACTATATTTGTGCTACAAAAAAGAGCGATTCGCTCTATGTATACCTTGAATCCTCGTGACTCCTTAAGATAACTTTTTAAAGACATCAACATATTAAACGTAGCGTCCCAATATACTTATGATAATGTTATTTATGTTATTAAGAACTCTTTTCGTAAGAATTCAGATATTCACAATTTTAATGCTAGAAATAAAAAACAAAATCGCCATTATAGTAGGAGAGCCGACTGAAAAATTTCGTACCGACTTTATACCGCCATGAAATTCACAATGGTTTCCCATAAAAGTGATACTAGGTCCGAATTTGATAGTCTGCCGTGGCGGAACTTGCTTGAAAATAAAAAAAAGAAAGTCATTTCAGGCACAGAAAATGGGGAGTTACTTTACCCACCTGATACTGAAATGATAGTTATTGCATCAGTAAGAAATTTACAGAAAAGCGAAATCTGTCATTATTTTTTACGGAAGTGCTCGGCAGAAGCTCTCAAAGGTGACAATCGGGACCCCTAAATATCATCTTACACCATCATGAAACCAATTCCAGTCGGTAGGTATGAACCCTCATTTCGAAATATATAAGTCTGCCAAGGCTTTTTCTGCCGAAACACCTTGACAGACGAGATTATGTAAGCAGCATCCGTGGAACCCGTATTTCGAAGTTGTACAGATTATGGACATTTTAATTACTGTAAGGTGAAGTAACGCCCCATTTTTCGCACCAGAAATGACTTTATTTTTTTACTTTCGGCAAGTTCCGCCGCGGCAGACTATCAAATTCGGACCTAGAATCACTTTTATGCGAAACCGTTGTGCATTTCATCACGGTATCAAGTCGGTACGAAATTTTGCAGTCGGCTCTCGCTACTTTTAGAAAGTTCCGCGTTCGTAAAGTAGCCAAATCATTACTTTATATTTTTTTATAATTAATAATAAGTCACCAGATGATGCTTTAAAATTACCTTTTCCAGGTCTCAAAGAGTACTTAAAAAGTCTCTAATAGCAAAGACATATTATACGGTAGAGGACTATTTAAAAGACAAAAATGCATGGCCCAAAACAGAAACCAAATAATTTACTTTTACCGGGACACGGTTCTTATAAGGTGCCATATCAAAAGTAACGCCAGTTGTTTATAAAATATAAATATATATATATAATATGTTGCTTTTTTATCTTTCAATTTATATTTATAAGTTTTCATATGTTTTCTTGGGGAACTACGCATTGAGTTTATTTATACTTAAAAAATATATTAAGGATAGTCTAAGTACACATATTGTAATAGATAAGAGTTTTATACGTAACGTAAGTTTAATACGTAAACCGTAAATATAACCAAAGATTTCTTAGATAATTATCACAAAAGCATTTTTTCATAGTAGCGAATTTTCACATCGCGTTCTTTCATGATCGGAAATTTAATTATTCGTCTTTCTTCATGTAGCGATTTCTATTAAAGCGTTTTTAATGTACGCGTATTTTATCAGTCGCATATATTTGTAGGTTTTTTTTCCGAACCCGATTTTTTACATGTTGATATTTTATTATTAGCGAATTATAATACCTGCGTAAAACTTAGATTAATACACAGAACAGAAAAAAACAGTAGAAGCCTAAAGTAGGCGTGGCACGTGTGCCAACGATAGGCACTGCAGTGCTCAACCACACTCAGTACGCCGCCGCCGCTTATGCGTGACAGACGCACAAGCAATTTTCGATAAGCTTAAAAAACAAGGACAAATACGCCGTATTTCTCCATTCTGGAGTGCAGGAATGCTAGCCGGATAAAAAATCTAGCTAATGGTGGCATCTCCTATCACCGGTAAGTGTTATTTAATTATTTTTTTATTTTTATGTAAATTTTGCTTTTGTTCCTCATTTTTTAACATTGTACAATACAAAAATCAATCTTATGTAACTGTAATAAGATTGAATTGTATCTGTCATAACAGTTAAAAAACATTCTAGAAGATTGCAGCACATTCGCGCCACTAGTTTAGTGCGAGGGTGTAGTCCATAAAGTATCGATATCGATAAACCGATTTGTACAATAGTTTTACTTCACAAAGGCGGAATAACTTGAGTAGGTAAATGTGCATCTGCATGGTTTGTGTGTATATCTAGAACTTTTCTGAGCGTACACAAGCAGAAAATGTGGACCTGTACACTCATTTACCCACATAATAAAGGTTTTATTTTATTTTATTGTTCCATACCCAAAAGGGTTCGGGACCCTATTACTAAAACTTCCCTGTCCGTCCGTCCGTCACCAGGCTGTATCTCATGAACCGTGATAGCCCGACACTGGAAAGTTTCACATAATGTATTTTTATTGCCGCTATAACAACAAAATAATACACACAGACTAAAATAAATATATAAGTGGGGCTCACATACAACAAACGTTTTATATAGTTTTTTTTAGATAATGCTACGGAACCCTTTGTGCACGAGTCCGAGTCGCACATGGCTGGTTTTTTTTATTTATACCACACAACAAGCAGGCTTTGAACCTGGTTTTTAGTGATTATCGACGTCATAGAACACCTGTAAAACCAGAAGCAACACACATGCGCGCATTGCTGACCACGACAGAGATAAAGTTGTTATTGTGCGTTACCTCAATGTGCGCACACATCATTTACTAAAGTTAAAGTTGAGAATTTCCAAAAGGCAGTTACTAAATAAATATGTGTTGTTTCAGGGCCAGTGAAACATTTGTTGTACTGTCTTTTTTGTATATAATATTTTTTTATTTAATTATTAAAAAAAAATCTAATTCTGTTATGATTTTTTATTTCAAATAAAAAAATGATTTTGTGTCTGTTAAAGGACATTTTATGTGGAAATATTTTTACAATCTTTACCTTACGTGTAAGCATCAAATTACGTAGTAAAGTTTGACACCCTATAAACGTAGACCGATTTGCATGAGTTTTGGAAATGTAGGTTTGGTGTAAAACTAGGTTTCAAGGTTTTGATTTTACAAAAAAATGTTGACGGTAAAAGTTATAAGCAGATAGCAGATGCAAGTTTCATACAAACACTTGAATAATAATCATTTTTGCTCGCAACAATCCAACACGGTAACCTAGTTTTCCATCCTACGTACAACACTCAAAATTCATGCAAATTCGTCTTTGTTTATAAGGTGAAAAACATTAACACCTTTTTTATGAAAACCATGTTTTTAACAAGCGGACCACGATCCTCTTAATATAATATTATTTTAAACTTTGAATGCAGTTTATTTTCTTTTCAAAACTAAAGGAATTTAGCGATATTTGCTATCTCCATTATTTAGAGTACTTTCCCTTCAGATGGCATTAAAAATGTCCACCCTATTTACTTACCTATAATCTTACACAACGCATTGTCCATATGCAGCCAGGTCAGTTTTACCGATATAGATGTTACAAAAAAGCATTGCACATCCCTAAATACTTCTTAGTGTAGCTACTCGACGCTAGATGTCGTTAAAAAGATCTCTTGCAATTAATTCCTCTATTCGACGCCACGTGGCGTTCTGCCCTAATAACCGAAAAAGCATATGTGCCATACGTGTATGACACGCATGGTTATTTTGCCTGGTAGGGCAGCGTGGGTCTTTCACTAAAGTGATAATAATCGAATCCGATAAGTCGTAAGTCCTAAACCTTATGCTCGAATTCGGATATTATACCATAGGCATAAGGTTTTAATTAATTTAGCAACACAACGTTTTTTACTTCGTTTTGTACAAGAAACATTGACCAATCAGCTTGAACATTTATCTGTGCGCATTATTGTGATAGTGTGCATTTTGGCGACATCGGTTCTCTTATTAAACGGGTCGTACGCCGCTTCCCTTGTTTTTATTATTCCGTGGATTAATACAAGAATTTTGAGGTTGTGTTCATTTTACGTAAGATGGTCCCTTGACTGAATATAGGCATTAACTAATAAGTAACAGTTTATTATAATAAACTATATTTTTGTGAAGAAATAGATAGGTCCTTCTTAAATTATTCGGCAATGTCATGTAAGCTTTTTCGCTTGGATGTATAGTTTTGGAGTAATATGGCCTCGAATGATGAACATCCTAATCGAGCTTCATTCCCCTCCCCCAGTATCCGCGCGATGGTCCTCGAAGGTTATCCGGAGTTAATCATTTAGACCAAAACTCAACTCCAGATCTTGAAGTGCATTGCAAATATAGGAGGTCAAAGTGCATCCCAAGTTGTGGTGGTTTTATAAAATTACACACTATTTTTCATGGTCTAACGCGACGCCGAACTCTATGGGGGGGGGGGGGATCCAGTCAGTGGTATTCTTGGCCCACAGTTCATTCGGCATTTTTAACAATATTTTTGCAAAAACTACCAAAATAGCTAAAACGGAAACGGACGTCACACAGTTGATCTAATATTGCCACTATAAAAATAGTCTTCTTCCGGTTATCCGTTTGACATCTTTCGACGCATGGCACTATTGACAGTTAATTTCACTCGAATATCGTCTTGTACTTTTCGTATGTTTCCTGCCTTTTATTTCGAGCTTTTCAACGACTCGGCATTGCCACGGGACCGACGGACACCTGCTCTCTCTAATAACGACTGGCAACCCATTTGAAAATTTCTTTAAAAACTACTCTTAGAAATACCATTTTCACTTAAAACATGAACTTGACTAAGCTTTACAGAATGAAAAAATAATAGTACATTAAAGTTAAATAGTTTTGGAGAAAAACCATATTTCATTATTTCCGTTTTAATTTTTTTTCTGCGGAACCGCAAAGAATTTTTCAACCAAACTTGACACAGTTACTCTACTAGACGTAACTGACTGTAGAAAAAAAAACTAAGTCATAATATTAAAGGGCACTTTTGCTTCCCTTCATCGGAAACGGCCTTTGTAGTACATGTACTTGTTTGTTTTTGATGACACCGTTGGCTCAGTGGGTTGTACAACTGCCTACTAAGCTGGCGGTCCAAGGTTCGAATCCCGGCCAGGACAAGTGTTTGTGTGATGAGCACGAATGTTTGTTCCGGGTCTTGGATGTTTTCTATGTATTTAAGTATTATCATTTATCTATATATTATGTATATATCGTCGCCTAGTACCTAAGGTACAAGCTTTTCTTAGTTTGGGACAAGGTCGATTTGTGTAAGATTGTCCATGTGTTATTTATTTATTACTAGCTTCTGCCCGCGACTTCGTCCGCCTTAAATTCGTCTATCGCAGATAAGGGTATTTTTCCGGGATAAAAGGTAGCCGATGTCCTTCCCCGGGACTTAAACTATCTCCGTACCAAATTTCATCCAAATGTTTCAGTGGTTTAAGCGTGAAGAGGTAACAGACAGACAGACAGACAGACAGACATACAGACACACTTTCGCATTTATAATATTAGTATGGATTTATTTGTTTTTGTAAAATCAACTGTGCCAGTATTTTTAAATGTTTTCGAGATAAAGGCAAATAACTGAAAAATGTGACATATAAACCAAAATCCTGACATCAGCACAGCCCGAGGACTTTTAGGAGGTTTATCAAAACACCTCAAGGAAGCCCTCTACCAATTTTGAAGACTACACGAATTATTTCCGCGGATTTTTCCAATGTTCTCAGGTTATAAGAAACTGTTACTTATCAGCCAATGCCTATAATATACTATCAAGGGACCATCTTACATAAAATTAACACAAAGACAAAATTCTTGTATTAATCGGAGTTTTATGCAGGTATTATAATTCGCTAATAAAAATATATCAACATGTAAAAAATCGAGTTCGTAAAAGCAAATACTACAAATATATGCGACTGATAAAATAATATACTGGTAAAATCAGCGAAAAAAATTTACGCGAATATTAAAAAACGCTTTATGAGAAATTGCTACGTGAAGAAAGATCAACAATAGGCTACTTGACTCAAATCAAATATAGCGCAATAAATGAATATTTTGTATAGTATTTGACTTAAGAAACCAATATATATCGTTTTCAGATTTTAAAAGTGTAAGATGGCTACATATTTCCAGTTTGAAAATTGTTTTTATTTTTTTTTATTTTGAACTGAAAACGCTGTCGGCTATTTTGTGACGTCACAGGAAGTGTCCTGTACAAACTTCATGTCGGATCTTTATACGAGTGAAATTCTCTATGTAGCCATGTGCTGTGACATTGACATTTATGACACAAGTGACTAGTGGACTCTTGAGGTTGTGATCGTGATCGTTCGTGTGATCGTGACCTCTAATCCGCGTGTTACTGTTACTGCTTTCCCGTTTGATTGATGAGAGCGATCATGAATGTTAGATTTGTGAAGGCAGATAGCACAAATCTACCAAGAAGACAATTGATGGTCGGTAATATTTGATGTGTTCTTGCATTCGCGGACGATACAATACTGATAATAACTATATTTTCCATATAAACTGGTGGAAGTAATGATTTTTATAAGAAAGTATCGATGTTTTTACACTGATGAAGATGATTTTCAGCCCGTGTGAAGTCACAGAATGGATAATCTATAGACTAATATGGCGTACAGCTTTTTCGTTTGTTTATGTCAAGTGAACTTAAAAAATATTTGTTTTCAAGGTTCCAAAAAAAATGGTATTTTTTTTTCTGCTAATCGGGCAAAAAGGAATATTTTAAGGCCTACTTTAAAAAAAGTAAAGTAACCTATTAAATTTCCGATCATGAAAGAACGCGATGTGAAAATCGGCTACTATGAAAAAATGCTTTTGTGAAAGTTATCGAACAAATCTTTCATATTATACTTTGGTTAACTGCGTGGCTGGCAATTTGCGTTACAGGATCCTGGCAAAATACGTAGCTGGACAATGGCCAGGAAGCCTAGGACATCGAAAACAATAACAAAGTGAGTTTAAATGTAAAAAGACACCTTTAGTGTGAAAGTTGTTTGCACTTCAAACACCATTCACAATGCCTATCATATTAAAGTAGCAGTTTGAGCCACACTTAACAATGTAGATACTGAGTATTGTTTGTCAGATACAAAGTTAAGCGTATACTGTACAAAAATGATTATCACAATTTATTATTTATATAGGTGAATCGAATATAAAGCTAGTCATAAAACCAGATCGCACTGGTGACAGCGTCCCCGGTGGCGCGCGGCGGCGCGTCGGCGGGCGGCGCCGGCGCGCGCTCCGCCTGCGCGCGCTGCAGCGTCACGGCGCGCCACTTGCCCGCCTCCAGGTCCAGCAGCTTCAGCTCGTCGCTCATCTCACCGCGCAGCTCTTCTTCTGTCTCTTCTACATCCTGCAGATTATTGATTATCACTTAACTTTTACCATCGATGTATGTTTTTAAAGTTCCGAGGTGAAAACATACCAAAACTGAGTGAAAAAATCAATATTCCCCACTAGCGTGGAAAAGTAGTTTAAGGGTACAATTTATAATTATTGACATGTATATGTGTTTATTATGTAATGGGTGTGTTTAACTTTTACTCAGCAGCTTAGTTTTAAATGAAAACCAAAACTGGTTTTTATTGCATTTTTTTGCATCTCATATTTTTCTCGTTGTAGTGAGGAGAAGGGTCGGGTGGGCACTCACGTCAAATACCAACTTTATAGCCTTGCATAACAAATAACTATTATTCTTTTATATATTGCCTAAAACTGAATTATCCTTAAATTATATTAAATTGTTTGACAAGAGGCTGAAATAAGCCATCATGAATAGAAGTGATGAATGGAGCTTACGAAGTGAGTGAGGACAAATATGTCTGAGTGCCATAATGGCTTTTCGCCATGTGTTAAACACTCTTCTTTTCACTTCGATTCCGAGAAAATAAAAAATACTTTTTTTAAACTAATAATGGGCATAGAATATTTTTACTTTTTTATGTTAAGGGCTGCGATACGATCAAAAATTTTGGCCAATCTGATCCGGTTGCTTTGTTTGTTTTTAATTATCCGTAAGTAGAATGTAACTGGCCGTAAGTTTTTTTTTCAGTTTCATAGAAATTTGTATGGGATTATATGGCTTTCTTTTAAATCCTAGGGGCTAGATGTACTATTTTAGTCTCGCTTCGCGAAGCTTCTTTGAGCAGGAGAAGTGAAAAAATTGTTAATGTGCAGAATGTAGGGTAGCTTCTTTTATAATTTGTATATTAGTGTGAAATACCGTATTGAGGTATTTTCAGGTTAAAAGTGAATATGTTGTGAACCGACGAGCCAGATGTTTTCGCCTTCGGAGCCACTCAGGTATCATTAGATGAATATGGAGCCAATCGGTGATCAGTTCCTATATAAGAAAATATGTATATGTAATAGCTAATAGTACATTACTGCAGAAGCCGGGAAAGGTCAATTCAAGAATAAGCATAATTTCGAAGGACGAGGCGTAGTCAAGTAAACTGCTGAATTAAAAGAAAGAAATGAGTACAATAATGTACTGCCGGCTAATTTAAGACAGGCTCTCATTTGTATGAGACGTGATACTACTTCTTTCCACCCACTTATAAGTCTTCCTTTTTTTTAATTCACGAGCAAAATAATGAACACTTCATTTTTTGAAAGTGACTACAATTGAAATATCACAGATAGTTTTGGGCTCTCTGAACACATCTATACTATAGGGTGGGCCATAATTTTTTGCAAAAGGCAACACTGAATTTTTCGGAGACTGTTAAAGTGAGCGGCGGGATATTGGCGGGAAACTATAGGTAACTTCGTGCAATTTTATTTGCAATGGAGCGCTTCACGGGAAAAAACGGGCTTTTTGTGTTAAGCAGTTTTATTAAAAGATGATGAGATAACCGCGATCCGTTGTTGTATGTGTCAGGGAGTTTTCCACGGTTTTCCTATATGATTGCAGGAGTGCCAACGACGAGACAGAGGACATCTGGATAAAGTAATTTTAAAAAATAAATTGCAATTATCTGTTACTAGGTTAAATAAATAAAATAAAGAAAAACATATATAGTTAATTTTTTATCAATGTTTCATAAGTGAAAAAATTTTTGGCCTACCCTATATTATAAAGTTGTGAAAATGAAATGTCTGTACCTTGAAGATATTTTCAAAAAAATGATTGTTACGGACTATTTGGAGGTCTAAAACGATAAATATTTTTTTTGGATTTTATGTATGTTTGTATGTGTCGTTGTGGCTTCATCAAGCAAAATCGGCTAAACAGATTTCCACATTTTTTGGTACACGGGTAGCTGGGTATCTCCAGATGGTTATAGGATACTTTTTACCCGACTACGCCGAAGAAAAAACGACGGTTTATGACTTTTTCTCTTCCGCGAACGAAGTTGCGGGTATCTTCTAGTTAACATTATTTTTGAAATATTCGGATCACTAGTTTTTGAAAAAATATATATTAGTAGCAAAACGGTAATCTGTAGGCGGTACAAAGTTAATTCCTTTGCTTTATTTCTTTTTCCGCAGCCCTTCATACAAAACATGCACTACAGATGAAAAAAATACGATATGAAAAAGGCCACTAGCAAAAGAGCGTATCTTCACGGCACTTACGTCCTTTTGCTGAGAAGCGAAAATAAGGACATGACGAAAATTTAAGGGTTTCGTTTTTGCCATTTTGGTTACGGAACACTAAAAAGTGAAATGTTGACCTTTGCATCACTTTGTATTTTTACATCTGCACCCCATAACTTTGTAAACGGGTTTATTTTTTAAAATATTTCAATGACATCTTGTTTCTTGACTGATAAGTCACTTGCTGGAAGTCGACCGGTACACATCTCCGCATATTTTCCCGTAAAGAAGACCCGGAAACATAGACACCACTGAAGCTGAAGTCGCCGTAGTCGTCCGTTTGTTGCAAGAGGGCCGTAGCCAAAGTCCAGTAGCTGCCGAGCTGAATTTGACAAAATCTACAGTTTGCAGAGTTTATCAGAGGTTCCGGCAGACTGGAGCCCTTACTTCAAGACCGACAACCGACCAAGAATCAGAGAGCGACGACCGCTTCCTTGTCACGTCAGCTCTCCGAGTTTGTTACCAGGTCAGGGGAACATTTCCGAGCATGTCAGAGAAATGATATAAAGATTTGTCGGTAACTCACAGTGACTCCACCGAAGACGTACGCTCTGGCGGCGTGCGGATTGGCGGCGGCGGCGAGCTGGCCCCGCGGCGGCGGCGCCAGCGGCCCGCCCGCCAGCGCGCGCCACGCCCACCCGTCCGCCTTCCCCGCCAGCCGAAACAGGTCCGTGTGGGTCACCGACCGCTCCGCGCGTCCCTCGCGCACCCGCGAGAATCCGCCATAGATTATCAACTGTAATACACAACACTTACAAGAAGTCGGTATACCCGGTGTCTTATGAATGTGCTAACTGATCCGGGTGACGAGATCACAGCAGCCACAAGTTGTCATAATAAGTAAGCTCTTTATATGTCGTTCATAAGCGAAGTCTCCGATATCTTACTTAAAAATGGTGATGAGTATAAAAAAAATCCCATCACTAGCTCGGAAAGCCGTCTTTTATCTTCTTAGACAAGTGGGTAAAAACGCATTTTATCCACTAGTGGAGGCATTAATTTGACCCTCTAGCGTGTTTAAGTAGCTTTTGACAGATAACAAAACGTAAAACGCTCATAATAATGGTTCGTTCGACATTAATTATAATTAAATTTATAATAAAGATACGAGTATATATATACAATATCATTGTAATTATAACAAAAAAAATAATAAAAAATGGTATTTAGCTTCATTTAATGATTTTAAGTCATAAACCTTAAAATTCCATAACAAACATTTGTTTTCTTTTTATAATGATGTTGAATATAATTCTGAACGCATAAGTTTGTTTTTTCCATGTTGCACTTTCCTCGCTATAGTGAGGTGAAAAGTTTTGTGTTACACACGGGTGCAGTCGTATTTTACTTCTTGTGTGTTGAAACACTCGCTACGCTCAGGATTCTATTTTAGAATTTCATATAGAATCCTTTCGCTTGATCTTGTATCAATTCCATACTCGCGAGTAAAACACAACTTTGCACCCTTGTATAACAAATAAGGGGTCGTCCACAAATTACGTAACGAAAAAAGCGTTACGGTCCTGTTACGTTGGGGGAGAGGAGGTGTCAAGGATTGCGTTACGTCACGCACGCTTTTAGATTTACTGTCATTAGGTACAAATTGAAATTCGTCCACTTCAATTCACCATTTAGAATTTGGAACAAAAATAATACCGTTCAAAATAGCCACAGAAGATTGTGATCGCCGCCGAAGTCGATACTGATTGTAATGATAAAATTTCTTAACTCCTTGAAACCACACTTTAATGTTTTATAAAAAAATGCAGATTCTTGATTAAAAAGTATCTATCTCACTTTTCTGAATATTACCATAAAGATTTTTACAAAGCACTTGTTACGTACGTAATTGAAAGAAGGCGGGGGTGGGGGGGTGTTCCAGCTAAGCGTGACTGTCCAGTTACATGAGGGGAGGGGGAGGGGTCAAAAATGTAAGAATTTTGCGTTACGTAATTTGTGGACGACCCTAACTATTTTAATACAGTTACTCAAAAAGTGCTCCTTCACGTAGCTGTTTAGCGTGCGGAAAGTTGGTTTTCACTAACTAGTGCTTTTCACTTTTCCATCTTTTTTTATTTATACTTATTATCAAGACACAACAAAACGGGACTTAATCTATATATATAAAAGAAGTCCTGACCACAACTGGTAATCTTCGTATAACAAAACGCGTAAGTTACCGCCCTGTTGTTTTTAATGTTCACTGACGTTTTTCTCTGCTGTGATTGGCTGTTGCTTTGTCAATACACTCGTCTTGTCTTCTATATATTATTTGTCGAAATTCATTCTGTCACTGTCACAGTTAAGTGTGTGTTTTTTATTTTTTTTCGCCACTGAGGTTTCTCAGCATAGAATTTGATCACGTAAATACAATTACTGAAGTTACATGTTCAATTTACGTGCCGGGAACTATTCATTCTAATTATTAGACCTCATTCAATGAACCTAGGCCGCTTTGGCTGAATACGCTACGAACCCTTGCCATATAGCAATCTCGAATAGAAAAAAAAATAACGTCAGTCAAGACTAATCGTACAGATTAAATATAGTTGCCTAATGCAAATAATATCTGTTTCTGAGTTGGCAGTCTGATACGTAGCATCTCTTATTAGTCTGTGGTCCTGACGCACAGCCGAAACTACTAACGCTAGAAAATTGATTGTTTCACAGTCGGTTACATTTATAGCTTAGCCTTGGGATAAGAAAGCATTTTTCGAAATTCATCCCCTAAGTGGGTAAAACAAGGGATGAAAGTTTGTATGGGAAACGTAAAATCTTTGGACTTAGAAACTTGAAATTTCGTGAAAAGATTGTGGGTTTAAAATCAAGAAACTTATATTCTTGATTTTTCGAAATTCATCCCCTAAGGGAGTAAAACATGGGATGGAACTTTGTATGTAAAACGTGAAAGCTTTGGAATTAGAAACTTAAAAGTTCGCAAAAAGATTGTGTTAAAAATCAAGAAACTTATATTCTTATTTTTTTGAAATTCATCCCTTAAGTGGGTGAAACAAGGGATGAAAGTTTGTATAGGAAACGTAAAATCTTTGGACTTATAAACTTAATGCGTTTTATATCTGTAATCAGAATCAAGGACATATGTTTTCACAACAGTTAAATAACTTTTTAGCCAAATTAGACAGTGCAGTTTTAGACAATCCTAATGATAAGTTTTTATTGATTGGTGACTTCAACATGAGCGGTATTCTATGGACGGTGCAGGGTCCCTCCATGGTTCCGTCTAATTACGTAAGTGGTAACGAGTGTAGTTTTATTGATGACATGAACACACATAACCTACATCAATATAGCGGAATTTTCAATCAATATGGCAAATTGTTGGATCTTGTGTTGTCTAACGATGTTGTTAGCGTTGTCGAGTGCTCTGACCCCTTTGTACCTATCGACCCGTACCACAAGGCTATAATTATACGTGTTAAATATACCGTTTTGGACTCCTTACCGCCTGCCCCTCTTATCAGATACTTTTACAATAAAGGTGATTACGCTTCTATTAATATTGAATTAGCATCTATTAATTGGGAGGAGGAGTTTTCCAAACGCACTCTAGTGGAATGCCTTGATTTCTTTTATTCAACTTTTAAGCAATTAAGAAGTAAGTTTATTCCTAGTATAAAGATACAGTCAGAGTCATATCCTGTCTGGTTTTCTGTCCCATTAAAAAAGGCTATAAAAGAAAAATATAAATATTTCAATACAAATCAAATAAAAATAAATCAGACCTAATTTCCTACAACGTCTTAAGAGACAGTGTACGGAGGCTTGAGCAGGAGTGCTTTGGAGCTTATATTAATCAGGTAGAGGATAATATCGCTAAGAACCCGAAGCATTTCTGGTCATTCATTAAGTCGCGCTCTGGCTGTCACAGTATACCTAGTAGCTAAAATATGACAACAAATCATTTAACACTGGTGCGGACATATGTAATGCTTTCTCGGATTATTTTTTTACCTCGTTTTCTTCTACATACAGGGTGTCCCAAGAAGTAGTGATATACTGAAGCTGGGAGGTAGAGGACCTAGAGGGCTATCTAAATCACCCCCATGTATGTTCCGCGATTTTTCGTATTTTCAGAGTTATGACATTTTTTTTTAATTCTTCACCTATCGCCGAGTACGATGAGATTTTTATTTATGGTGACGTGAATTATTGCGGTAGATGCTTGATTTTTTTTGTGTGCTAAGCTGATAGATAGGCCAATTCAGTATGGTAACATTTACTATCGTTAGATCTTTGAATGGAATAAAAAAAAATGCCAAGAATGATAAAATTACCCAGTATGTTCACAACTTCAAGGGGCTTTAAAGAGATAAAATCACATAAAAAAATTACCGTTTGGCTTTTAAAAACTTGCTCTATCTATCAGGTACCTACCCTGAAAATTTCATTTTATTATTCATAAAGCTTCAATCAAAAAATTGAAATCTAAATGTGGTAAGTGCAAAATTTTAATTTACATGATGATTAATACAAACAAAGTAAAACCAGATCAGGCCGTATGGCCACTATGCCGGATCCTGATGTAGTAGATGCAGTGGTTGAAAAAGTAGAAAGAGACCCGTCGACCAGTGTGAGAGTTATGGAACGTCGTACCGGACTTTCTAAATCTCAGGTACACCGTACACTACAGAGCGTAGGATATCATCCGTTTCACATTAGAAAAGTGCAACAGTTGAAACCGGAAGATTACAATCGGCGAATTGAATTCTGTCAGGAAAAGCTGAGGAGACAAGCTGAAAACGAAAACTTTTTTAACCAAATCTTGTGGACGGATGAATCCCACTTTAGACACAATGGGATTTTTAATATGCACAATTCTCACTCATGCGCAATTGAAAATCCAAATTTAAAAAGGGAATCGACATTCCAAGAACACTTTAGTGTTAACCTTTGGTCTGGCATACTTAACGGTCAGCTAATCACCTTTCAGCTGCCAGACCGCTTGGGTGGCAATAACTTTTTAAATTTTCTACGCGTCGATCTGCCCCTGCTGTTAGAAGATGTGGACTTGGAGACACGCAGAAGCATAGTACTGCAGTGTGATGGTGCACCATGCCATTTTGCCTTGGACGTAAGAAACTATTTCAATCAAAGATACCCTGAAAGATGGATTGGTCGTTGCGGCCGGGGTTACGCCTGCCTTATATAGCCTGGCCTCCACGGTCCCCCGACCTAAACCCCATTGATTTTTTTGTATGGGGATACAACAAAGACCTCGTCTACTCAAGAGAATGCCGCAATTTGGACGAGTTAACCCGGAAATTGAGAGTAGCAGAAGAAACCATTAAAAATAATAGAAGTGCATTCAGACGTTTAAAAGACAACTTTTTTCGGCGATGTCGCACTTGCATTGAGCAACAGGGGGGCCGTTTTGAAAATTTCTTGTAATTAAACACCTTGTAATTGGTTTTACTTTGTTTGTATTAATCATCATGTAAATTAAAATTTTGCACTTACCACATTTAGATTTCAATTTTTTAATTGAAGCCTTATGAATAATAAAATGAAATTTTCAGGGTAGCTATCTGATAGCTAGAGCAAGTTTTTAAAAGCCAAACGGTATTTTTTTTTATGTGATTTTATCTTTTTACAGCCCCTTGAAGTTGTGAACATATTTGGTAATTTTATCATTCTTGGCATTTAATTTTTTTTTTATTTCATTCAAAGATCTAAGTATAGTAAATGTTACCATACTTTTTTTCGTTAGATGGCGTTTCTCGAGTAAACATGTCGGACCGACCAGTGAAAACCAAAATACAGTTTAAAATAGTATTAACTATCTCATTGTGCTAGTATTTATTGCAGTTTAAACTCAGTGACTGTATTATTATGTGAAAGTAATAACCTAACTCAGTGACTTAAGTTTAAGATACAAAAACAACTTATACAGTGATTCACGTACCCACAGTGTTAAAATCCCGTTATCTGTTTGGAGTTCTGAACATTTAAGCACCACAACACTCACGGTTCAATCGATTTCTTTATAAATGAACTAATTCACTATCTCGAGCAGTGCAACCAAAGTGTTAAATTCAAGATATTTTACCGTACTGACTGTCGAAAACAGCTGTATCATCGCGACATTTATAGACCACAGTGCCATCTGTGAAAGGTTCTGCAAACTGCCACGTTACTGACCCGACCGATAAACCATTCACGGCTTGGAGTAAATCTTGCTACTTGGTACCTCTGACAAGTGCAACAAGAGGGCAGCACCAGTCTTGCTGGACGCTCACGCATTGTTTACTACATTCTATTGAGATCATTACATTACATTATATAAATATGGATTGCGGGGCCCAATGTCACACAGAGATTAAGCCTTCTGATGACTCATTTAGTTGTAGTCGCTGTTCTGGGAAATACCACAGGCAATGTCTAAGTATCACAAAACACCAATATAATTCACTACGCCCCGAGTTTATGAACTCGTGGGTTTGCCCAAGCTGTACTAATATTAACACTCGCCGGCTGAGGTCTAATCCGGACACGCCGGTACGCACGCATCAGCTGCCCACAGGCGACCACAGCTTGGACATGTCACTGGACAGCAGCCAGCTCGCCCCTGGCGATAATCAAACAGACAGCGCTGCTGTTACGCCGGTCAACCGTCTCCGAGATAACCACGACTCTGTGACATTAGATAAAATCAGTACTTTACTGGACCAAAAAATTCAAACTTCAGTATCTAGCCTCATAGAAGAGAAATTACACAGTTCATTGTCTGCCTTTATGAATACATTTCGTTCAGCAATTCATGAGGATGTTAAAAAAATTGTTCAGTCCGAAATGAAGTCTGTTATTCAAGACCTTGAAAATAACTTTACCGCGACTACCGACTTTATGTGCTCGGAACAGGAAACCCTTAAGACCCAAATTGTGGAACAAAATAACAAAATTAGGTCCCTTGAAGACGAGAACACCAAGCTTCAGACAAGCCTCCGAAACGTGACCACACGCCTATCCACTATGGAGAATATATCGCGAAATTACAATCTAGAAATTCAAGCGGTTCCTGAAAACAAGAGCGAAAATGTACTTCTTCTGTTTAAGAATCTTTGTTCCACTATCAAAATGACATTACCGGACAACAGCGTCACGGCCTGCCGTAGAGTTGCCAAAATGGATACCAAATCTAAAAGGCCTCGAAACATTCTAGTTACTTTATCGTCTCCGCTTCTTCGTGACACAGTCCTATCGATGGTCAGCCGTTACAATAAATCGATTAGAAACTCCGAAGGAGCCGCAGCTGGTGCGTTACTCAACAGTTCCCATTTGGGAGTACCTGGCGAAAGTACACGGGTATACGTCGTAGAACATCTTTCGCCGGAATGTAAAATGTTGCACGCAGAGGCCCGGAAAATGGCTAAAGCGAAGGGGCACCAAATTGTCTGGACTCGATACGGTAAAATCTACGTGCGCAAGGACGAGGACTCTGACGCTATTCATATTAAAGACACTAACAGCCTGAAAAAAATTGTGTAACTCGGTCATTAAATAGCTTTAAGATTTTGATTATACTGTATTACTTTTATTTATATATATAAAATGTATTACAATCATGTTAGTATACTACCAGAATGTAAATAGAATTAGAAGTAAGTTAAAAGATCTATATCTTAATATCCTAAACTGTAACTATGATATAATTTGCCTGACGGAAACAAACTTGAATGACGGTGTTCATGACGCCGAGTTCCTGGACACCCGATATAATATTTATCGCAGGGATCGTGGGTCCACGACACTCAGTAAAACTGAGGGCGGTGGCGTTGCGGTAGCAGTTAAAAAACACCTTACAGTTGAGCGCTTGCGTACTTGGGAGAGCGAGGTTGAGGATCTCTGGATCCAAGTTAATGTTACTCATAATTACACTTTAATTATATGCCTCTGTTATTTACCTCCAGACCTAGAAATAGGCAAACTTAAGTCGTTCTACTCTAATTTCCAAAGAAGAATGACACATTCAAATAAGATCGAAGTCATTTGCATAGGTGATTTTAATGCTCCTCACATTCACTGGGCAAAACTGCCTAACTCTACAAACATGTCCGCTTCGATTTCCATTCGTGACACAAAATCCGAATTATTGCTTGAAACCGTCTCCTTATGTAATCTTATACAATATAATAACGTCCCAAATAAAAACAATCGGTTCTTAGATCTTGTATTGTCAAATCTGCGCAACATTAGTGTGTATGGTGCTGCGCCGTTAAGTCGAATTGATGAACATCATCCTGCTTTGCTGATAGATGCTGATACTGCTGCCTCAGTACCTAAGGCCATTAATTCAAAACCTGACGAAAGACCTAATTTTTATAAGTGTAATTACAATGAAATTCGAAATAATTTAGCGGCAGTCGAATGGGAGCGACTCTTATCTGATCTCGATGTGGATGTTGCCGTGCGTGTATTTCATGACAAGTTAAATGAAATCATCAAAAAATATACACCTATGAAAAAAACAAGAACTGACGCATACCCAAGTTGGTTCACTCCATTTTTGTATCGCTCTTTAAAGGAGAAATTGAAATACCACAGACGCTATAAAAAATTTGGAAACCCTCTTGACTATGACACCTTTGACCTTTTACGTGCGCGTTGTAAGAAACTTATAGAAAGTTGTTACAACGTACACATCAATTCAGTACAAAATTCTATTCAACATAACGTTAAACATTTTTGGAGATATGTTAATGATAAAAAAGGCTCTAACTGTGTCCCTGTCACTATGAAGTATAACAACTTAGTGTCATCAAATCCCACAGAAGTATGTGAAATGTTTTCAAGCTATTTTGGTTCAGTTTTTGAAAAATCAACTGATTCTAGTACTTACATATCTCCCGACACACATACACTCTCACATAACATTGGCTTATGCGATACAAATGTAAGTATTGATGACATAAGAACTAAAATACAAGGACTAGACTGTGACAAGGGTGCTGGTCCTGATGGCATACCTCCATTTTTTATAAAAACTTGTTGTGATGAACTTTGCGCGCCTCTCTCTATTATTTTTAACAAATCTATAAAGTCGGGTGTTTTTCCTACTCTCTGGAAAATTGCCCACATAATACCCATACACAAATCAGGTGACAAAAGCCAATGTCAAAATTATAGGCCTATAAGTATCTTATCGATCTTCTCGAAGTTATTTGAATCAGTTATGTACAATTGTTTTTATTCACATTTTAAAATGATGATTTCTCCCAGTCAACATGGCTTTGTTTCTAATAGGTCCGCTGTCAGTAACCTATTGGTCTACAAAAACCATCTCTGCAGTGCTTTTGCTAAAAAAACTCAAGTCGACTCAATTTATACGGATTTTTCGAAGGCTTTCGACAAAGTCGATCACACCATACTCATTAAAAAACTCAAAGGATACGGTATTCAGGGTAATTTGCTTAGATGGGTGGATTCTTATCTGAGTAATAGAAGTCAGCTTATTAATATTAAAGGACATCTTTCTGCGGCAATTACTATAACATCTGGTGTACCGCAAGGATCACATTTAGGGCCTCTCTTGTTTGTTGTCTTTATTAACGACCTGGTTGAACGTTTGTCATGTCCTTGTTTATTGTATGCAGATGACCTTAAAATCTTTTCAATTATAAAAAATATTGAGGACTGTACAATTCTACAGAATAACCTTAATGCAGTAGCGAAATGGTGTATTGAAAACCGTATGTTTTTAAACTCTGAAAAATGCTTCATTATTTCCTTTACGTCGTCAAAACAAAAATTCTTATTCGATTATTCCCTTAACAATTACACATTAAATCGCACATCTGTTATCCGTGACCTTGGCGTTCATTTCGATGAAAAATTAACCTTCCATTTTCATTATGATAAACTAATTTCCAAAAGTATTAAACTAATCGGTTTTATATCTCGTACCACCAGAGTCTTTAAAAACGTTAATACCTTGAAATATTTATATTATTCTCTAGTACGAAGTACCTTAGAATACGGGTGTGCGATATGGTCACCATATTACAAATTACATATGGACAGAATTGAGAAAGTTCAAAAGCAGTTCCTCAACATCCTTTGCTATAGGCTCCAGCTCGGCCGAGAACATAGATCATATGCCAGTAGGCTTACACACTTCAACGTATCATCCCTGTCATCCCGCAGAAAATGCAATGATTTAATCATACTTTATAAAATTGTACACTCACATATTGACTGTCCTTCCCTTCTTTCTCTTCTGAACTTCATTATCCGATATAAATCACGTAACCCCTCGCATAAATTATTCCTGCTTCAAATTTATAAAAATAACACCTCATTCTATAACCCTATTATACGAATGTGCCGATTGTATAATGAAACGGTGTCTGAACATCCTTCTTTGGACATTTTTAAAAACAGCTTACTCTCATTTAAAAACACTGTAACAAAAATATTTTAGGTCATTTAGTTTTAAGCAAATGTATAAGAGGTAAAGTTTAATTAGTTAATACTGTAAACACAATGTTAAATTGTTGTTATCCCTAAATATTAAGAAATTTTATATAATTTGTCTCTAGCGACTAATTTTTCACTAAATTTTATTAGTCTTTCTGTGCACACATTGTTTAGAGTTATAGTCCAGACCTTAACTTTAAGCTTTTTATGTTGATTTTTATGCGACTGTAACTTGTTGTGTGAGCCTAATAAATAAATAAATAAATACTGAATTGGCCTATCTATCAGCTTAGCACACAAAAAAAATCAAGCATCTACCGCAATAATTCACGTCACCATAAATAAAAATCTCATCGTACTCGGCGATAGGTGAAGAATTAAAAAAAAAATCATAACTCCGAAAATACGAAAAATCGCGGTACATACATGGGGGTGATTTAGATAGCCCTCTAGGTCCTCTACGTCCCAGCTTCAGTATATCACTACTTCTTGGGACACCCTGTATAGTAACAACTATAACACAAATGTTAGCCCGGTAGCACGGCCACTTTGTCTGACATAGTAGTTAACCCAGAAGTGCTCATTAATATATTACTTGAACTAGATGCGTCTAAGTCCGCTGGCCCGGATGACTTACCAGCAGAGTTCCTGATTAATTGCGCCAAAACGATTGTTACTCCCCGTATGCTGTTATTTAGACATTCTTTCTCTGAGTGTACTGTTCCTTCAATATGGAAATCCGCTTACATTACTCCGGTCCATAAAAAAGCAGCTAAAAATAATATTGCAAATTATAGGCCCATTTCTAAATTATGCATAATATCTAAGGTTATGGAAAAAAATGTTTATAATCAGGTTTTTGAGGCTTTAAAGAATTCATTTAGTCTTAACCAGCATGGATTCCTTCATCAACGATCCACATTCTTTAATCTTGTTCTCCTAAATGATTACGTCACTGATGCGATGGATACTGGTTTCCAAGTGGATGTGATTTATACTGATTACAGCAAGGCTTTCGATAAAATTGACCATTCTATATTATTATCCAAGTTACGCGACATAGGGATTCACGGGGACTTACTGAGATGGTTCTCGTCTTACATAGAAAATAGATCACAGGCGGTTGTCGTCAATAATTATATGTCTGGGTGGGTGACGGTACCGAGTGGTGTCCCTCAGGGTTCTTTGCTCGGGCCGTTGCTATTTAACATATTTGTCAACGATATCAGTGAGTGCTTTATCCATTCTAAACTTCTGTGCTTTGCGGATGATAGGAAAATGTTTTGCAAGTTAAAGTTGACCCATGATTCCTTACTCATTCAGTCAGATCTCGAGCGGCTTGATGAATACTGTATAGCCAATAAGTTGGATCTAAATCCGTCAAAATGTTTCTTCATAACATTTTCACGTCAACGCAACCTGATTCCTACTACTTACACACTTAAAAATCTGCCTTTGATAATATTATAAGTAGTGCTTTAAAATCGTTAGGGTTATAATGCGGAACTCGGGTCATTTTACTCAAGCTAAGACACTGAAAATTCTCTACTGCTCACTAGTTAGAAGTAAGCTTGAATATGCGTCCCAAATCTGGAATCCCTGTTATAATACCTATATAGACAGGATTGAACGTGTTCAAAAAAAGTTCATTAAATTTCTAAACTTCAAACTAAAATGTCCCTATGACTCATCAAATAACTACAATGCTTGTAAGAAACACCATCTATTACCGTTACTTAAGCGGCGTGAGATAGCAGACATTACTTATATTCTCAATATTACTAGTGGTAATATAGAATGCCCGGAACTACTTAACAAACTTTCATTTAGTGTACCCTCTCGATCTAAAAGACACTTCCCTCCCCTCTCAGTTAAATGTGTTCATCCAAATATAGGCAAAATAGTTACTTGATTCGTGCCAGCCGTTGTCTGAATAATGTGACAAAAGAGCTAGAAATTGATATTTTTAATTGCTCAATTCCTTCTGTGAGGCGTAATTTGGCGAGAAGCTGCTTTGAATGAGACTATTAAGATTTATCTTTTAGTGTACTTATTTTCCTTTTTTTTTCATTATCTGCAGGTAGTTGTTTGCTCATTAATAAAAGATGTTTACGATCGTGTTATTATTCAACCAGTTACTATTTGTTACCATTAAACAACCCTTTGTCTTGTTTTATATATAGTATTTTAGTGCATGAGTAGGTGGTATATAACGTAACGATTGTGCGTATTGTTTAACTTAATGTAAAATACTACCATGGTGCTACAAGTGAGATCCTGTAATTGGCTCGCTATTACTATTTAAGTTACTACTAACATATTTGAAGCTGTTGGATCTCCATATAAATAAATAAATAAAAATAAATAAATAAATATTTTTTTGTATTAAATAGATAAAAATATTTAACAAGGTTTCAGTTAAATACACTTACTTTATTTTTCTAACAGCGACTATAATTTCATTCTCTGGTCTTGTTTCCAAGTCGGTGTAGGAAAGCGAAAAATATGCAATTTCTGTTTCGTTCTGTATTATTGCAGTTTACCACAGAACAGCTATCGTAACCCGTTTTATTTCAGTTTATTATTTTATAGCATAAAACGTATGAATAGTAACTGAAAAGTATGACGTTTGGCAGAAACATAGTTGCATGTATATGCATGTATATCACAATTTCCAGAGCTCTGGGAGTTATGGGTACATATTGGCACAGAAAAGAATCACTAGTTCCTCTCGTGCCATATGCTATTGCAGCTTCTGTAGGTAACTTTTGTAGTTCCTCGATTAATTGTAAATAAAATAAATATGTCACCGCAGTACGAGACAGGTCCTCTGCGCAATTGGTCACGTGCAGCAAAATTTCTTTAAATACTGTACTTGAGCCCAAGATGGCCCGGTTCTTAAGATTGTATTTTTAACCGACAAAAAGGAGGAGGTTATCAATTCGGTTGTATGTTTTTTTTTTATGTTTGTTACCTCAGAACTCCGTCATTTACACGACGATTTGGAAAATTATTTTTCTGTTCATGAGTAGGTACATCCAAATTGGTCCCATAAAATTTTAGTGAAGATCTGATGCCGGGATCCATGAGGAATCGACGGAATTCCTCGATTTATGGCGATCGAACATCTATGGCGATTTCGGTATTTATTACAGTAGTTTAAGCATTTGCATTTGAAAATCACCATTTAGTGGAGAGAAACCAATGATGAAGACACCAGCCATCAGTTACAACTGAGGGCTCTACCAGTGTTATTTAATTCGCGGATTGCGAGTCGATTGGGAAAATTATTTTTTCGGTTAAGAGTACGAATCTCCAAGTTGGTCCACAAAATTTTAGTGATGATCTGATGATGACATCGTAGAGGAATCGAAGGAATTCCTCAAATATTATGGGCACACCTATGGCGATTTCGGTGTTTATTAAAGAAGAACAAGCATTTACACTCGAAAGTCATCATTTGGTGCAGAGAAACTGATGATGAAGACACAAGCCACCAGTCACTAATAAGGGCTCAACCAGTGTTATTTTATTCACTAATCGCAATATAATTCTTTATCATATTTTGCTTAGAGGCAGAAGTTAGTTAAGATCAGGGTAGCAAAGTGGAGCTGATAGTGGAGAACCAGAGAACTCCTTAACGGTTAAGAGTTACAGGATAATTCTTATAAATTACATGTATTATAGGTACGTACGTTAAGACTGTCAGTCATATTCTTTATAGTGTGTCTCTGAGGTAGTCTCCTTATCACCAAGTCAGGATCTGATGATGGGATCCCATGGAAATGGAGAGAAACCCTCAAATATTATAGGCAATAACAATGTTTTGTATATATTTTTCTAAAGTTATTCAGTTATTTTCGTCTGCTTTTCATCATTTAATGATGCTGAGCTGATGATAGAAGGTACAAGTCCTTATTAACGGTCAATAGTTGCGAGATAATTCTTTAAATATTATGGGTAAGTTGAGACTGTTAGTCGTATTCTTTTTTAACCAGCAAGCTACTGGACTTAACCATTTTGACCTAGCCAATTCTTATAGATTCTAGATTTACTAATTATTTTAATTTTTAAAATGATGATTTTATCAATAATAAGTAAGTATTATACTTAAGTTAAATGATCTGATTAGGTTTTTCTGGGTTTCCCTAATCCTTGCAACAAATGTTGGATCATATTGTATGTTTCCCAGCAAAGACTTCTCTCATTGTAACTGACAATTCGAAAGTGCTTGTATCTAAGCCTACTTGAATAAAGGATATTTTGATTTTGATTTGATTTGATTTGATATAATTTCGATTTTTATTTACAATCAAATCCTCCTCAATCTTCCCATTCTGGGCTCTAAAAAATACTTTATATCACTAAAATCCAACACCAAAAGGCAAAAAATAAAAAATAAAAAAAAAGAACCGACTTCAAAATAAACTAAAAAGCCAACAATAATCTTTTATGTATGGTACGGATCACATTTGAATCACCTTTTGAAGTCGGTGCCAAACCTAAAGTAAAGTTCTGTTCTGTCGCCGCCGCGGTTCTTGCGTGCCATCTCTGTTAATAGTAATAAATGAATGGCACCGACGTACATAAAAGATTGTTGTTTGCTTTTTATTTTATTTTGAAGTCGGTTCTTTTTTTATTTAAGGTTCGAATGAGTTTAAATTTCGCACCCATGTTCGGCTAGTACCATAGATAAAACTGTAACCTTATATCGAAGCCAAGGCAGTTGAACTAAAGCACATGATGAAAGTGGGCTATCTTAAGAACCAGGCCATCTTGGGCGCAAGTACCTTATATGTTTTTTTTTGTAAGGCATAGATATATGTATTTATGTTACAGGACTGTTAAAAAGCTGTACCTAAAGGACAGAAGTCTTGCCATTCTTCCATGCCTGTTTTGTGTGGAAAGGGAAAAAAAAGTATTTCAAGCTTGGAGCGCATATCTTGCTGTAACGGTGGGATTTAAATACGGCAAACAAGGCAATATTGAGCAAGTGTTGCCAATATTGGAAAAAAAAGTTATTGTATTGTAGGACACCATGAGAAGGAAGAGTATTACAATATTAAGTCTGAACAGATTTGAATTACGAGGAGTGAATAGGTCCCTAGACATTATTTTAACACTATGCATTTTGTTACTGATTTCAGATCAGGTACAAAGTACGAGTGTAAATGACTCCCGAAAAGTACTTTTTACAAAAATAAATCTCCAGTTAGGGGATCTACCCCCAACGGAAGATGCGCTACGTAAACTTATTCTCCGTGCAGTTTACCAAGGAGGCTATGTTTGGGGACATAATATAGCTCCTCAGCATCAGCTGCCATGCCCTGCTGGGTGGGGCTGGTTCAAACAGTGGTTATTGGGAGCCCATATGCATATGGACAAGCCTACCTGCGGCGGCTGCTGCTTGTTTAGAGCTTATTCGTTGCCGCTGTAAAACAAAAATGGGCAGGGAGGTGCAACTGCGTTAAAAAAAACTAAAATGCACGGACCTATGTGCACGTAGTGGTGTAAATTGCAAACAATAAATATTGTATTTGAACCCGCATTTTTTGTCAAACATCTCCTAACCATGTTAATTTTATCACAATTATAATACCTCTACTGGCGAAGGTTTTCCCAACATCTTTATTCACATATTTAATTCATATTTGTATATTTATCACGTCCAGGAGTAATGTATTAATGTAATCTACAACCAGAAGAATAACAAATTATCAGAAATCGTTTAAACATCCTTAAAAATCCTAAAAGCTGCATACCGCTCCAAAAATGCAGGTACGCCGCGCGATACAATTTTTTTTTTTAACAGAATTATAAAGGAAAAATGTTTGACAAGTTTACTATTCTATTTAGAAGGATAACTGGGCTATTTACAGGTATTTTTTTCGAGAGGTAATCCTCATAGTTTTAATTCTGAAGATGATTTTCGCAAGATTTTTATTGTATTTCTCGTATTTTTGTATCGATGAGTGAAAATTTATTTACAGAAATGAATTTCTCCTCCCCGAATTATATGAAAAAGACACCAAACTTGATATAGTTGCTAGATGTATGCAGAAAAAAACTTAGAGTGAGGCGAGCCGGAAGCACCCCCCCTCCCCCCCCTACCCCTGCGCACCTGCTGGGGGGGAACTTCATGGCAACCGGGGGCTAAATCAGCTCAGATCACCCCCAAGAACACCTGTTCCAAGCGGTTTGCTTTGTCTCAAAAATGCAAGGTCCCCTTAGAAAACTGGACCTAAGATGTCCTACTATGTAGCGACACTTTCTCAGGGTTAAATAGGAACTTGTCAGGCTTTATTTAAAAAATATTGCTTTTTATTTCATTGCATGTTTGAGAAAAGCAATATACAAGCAGCGGCGCGAACATGGATATTCGACCTCATATCTCTAGATCTATAATTATTCGGCCGGCAATCCCTTATTTCGCGGCCTCTGCAGTAATCTACTATTAATGAACACTCCATTTGCGTATTAAGTTTTACTTGCATGTTATTAACGGCTTACCGAATCATTACCAGCGGGCACCATTACGCAAGCGGAGCGCGGAGAGGGTCCCCGGCCCGCGGGCGCAAGCTTGGTCCAGGCGCGCGTGTCGAGGCAGAAGCTGTAGAGGTCGTCAAAGTAGCGGCACTCGCGGCCGTCGTCCGTGTATCCGCCGAACACCACCAGCCGCCGCCCCAGCAGCACCATGCGGTGCCCCGACCGCGCCGACGGACCGTTCGGGGCCATTACCTTCATAATGTGCAATTCATATCAATAAATAATTTGTACTGAATTGAGACGTCAGCTCACCTTAAGCTTGGAAATAAAACATTTACTTAAAAAATACTACATATCGATGAAAGCTAGTGCGGAAAGTAGTCTCGCTTCGCAAAGCTAATATGGCGTACTTTTTGAGCAGAAGAAGTGAAAAAGTATTTTTCATCTCTCCTGTTCGGAAAGTTTAATTTTCACGGGTCTTTGGCCAGGTGGAAAGTAGCTTTTCCATCCCTAGGGTGGGAAGTAATTGAGATACGTCATATTAGAAAATAAAAGCTTTTCATATCGCGATTGCGATTGCGATGATGATGATGACAATGATGATGATGATGGATGATGATGATGGTGATGATAATGATGATGATGATGGATGATGATGATGATGATAATGATGATGATGATGGACGATGATGATGATGATGATGATGGTGATTATGATGATGATGATTATGATGATGGTGATTATGATGATGATGATAATGGATGATGGATGATGATGATGATGATGATATTCATTTTTTTTTCCTCAAAGTCGAAATGAAAAGAAGTGTTTAACTCGGGTGAAATTACCCATTTCACCCTCGACCTATTAGAAATATCTTGGGTGAAATGGGTCACTTTCAACCCTTCACTTAGTCCATCTTAGTGTTTTTAAATGATACCGTGCGAAACACATTTATTTAGTGATGTGAGAAACTAATATGGAAAAATCATGGTAATCTTATATGGCTCTGATTACATTACAATGAGTAATTTTAACGTGATGTTGAGTAACATGTGAGGCAAAAGTCACAATGATATTTTAGTGAATATTTCGGAAATGGAACAACAGTCAGGGTGATTGAAATATAACATTTAAATATTGAAACATCTTAACATCTTCACAAACTTCCACAATTATAGTATTAGTAGGGTATACCTTTTCCCATTTGTTATCAGCTAAAGAGTAGCACCAGAGATCTTTGTAATGGTAAAATTGTGTTTCTGATAAACTTGTGAATTCTCCACCAAACACCCATAGTTCACCTCTGTGAAGAAAATAAAAGGAAATACAAATTAATAGTCACTTGGGTTTCGGAACGTGCTATCCATTTCCCAAAACACCTGTTCCATAATAACAGTTTCTTTAACGACAAACTCTTGGAGTACCATAAGACCTGTTTCTCGTAATATCTGTATGGCAAAATACCAATTGCTCATAGAATCTATATGCCAAAAGATCACTGTTTCATGACACCCCCGCAAGCATGAAAAAGCCCGTTTCTCGAAACATCTGTATGCAAAATACTCATTTCTCATAGCATCCATATGCCAAAAGATCCGTTTCTTATCACACCCATAAGGAAATCCTGTTTTAACTTAACAATCGGGTGTTTACACAGATATGAAACCAAACATATTTTTTGGGATAAACACATTCTAGGAAATGGATTACTTAGGAAATAGTAGTGACGGGAACAGATGTTTTGAGGATAGACAGAATGGACCGAAAGGGTCACATTCCCTGCTGACATGAACCATTAAAAAGAGAAAATTTATTTTTTATTTCAAAATTACATTTCTAATCACATCAAAACAGCTGGAAAGATTGCTACCATTTTTGATATAGGGATAGGTCGGACACGTCATATAGTTATAGGACATTTTTATCACACCACACAAGAGAGTTACCATTTCAACCTGACTTATGTATGATTTCACTCTTGAAGGCAAGAACCTTTATACAGTCGAAAATTTGTGTCAATGACGTCGACATTGTGATAAATGAGGTTGAATATAATATGTCTTACTGCAATCACTATTTTACTTGAAATTACAGTTTCTGTTATTGCTGCGTGTCCTGGCCACATCCTGTCACTTGGCTCTTAAAAGGTTAAGAACTGCATTAGAAATTCAATCAAACTGAAGGTAAATTATAGGACTACTGATGCATTTTTCTTAGCTATTATCCCAATTGTTAAGCTTTTTTTGGGGTGGCATACTTGTTGGCGGGTGTTGCAACTGCCTGGTGGGCACTGCGAGGGGGAGGAGCCCCCGGTGCTTTCACTTGCCGCCATATGTTGCTTGTTGGATTGTAGAAAATTAGTTCATTGTACACTTGCGTCTGTAAACAATATGCAACATTAGCACCATGCTGTCAGCACTGAATAGTCTGTAACATATAAATGGCCACATGTACTACTGTCATACATTTTATTGCTTAAAGTACAATTAGATACAAGGCAAGCCTGAGACAGTGGTCAGTCAGTGCCCTCAATATGCATAAACTCCTGTGGCTCAATGTAACAAATTTATGTGGAGGCCGGTCCCAAGTCATCTCTTGATTGAAAATGATTTCCTAAACTTCAACAGGATGAAATGATAGGGATTCAGTTAGACCATATTACACATTTAGCAATAACATTTTACAATATTCCTAACCTTTTGACCATCATGATATTCTCCCCCAAAAATAATAAGTTCATTGTTGGTAGGATGGGATGTGAGACTAGCATAGGCTCTGGGGGAAGGTGGCCCGGGTAGGTTCTTCTGTTTAGCAGCTAAACGCGTGGCTTCCTCGCGTTCAATTTGAGCTACCACTTGCGCGATGTCTTCCTAAAACGCATTGTTTAGATAGATTACAAGAAATATGGTTAAAACAGAAATCTATTATGCCAAAGGTAAGCTTATACATTTTCCTATTGAAGCAATACAGGTATATCTCAATTGTATTAAAAAGATTCGTACGATCTAACCTCTCCTAAACTCGCAAGTTCTTTCTTAAGTCTATTTGCTAATTTCTTCTCTGTTTTCACTGCCGTTTTAACAGCACCACTAAGCTTATTTTTATTCTTCTTTTTACCCATGACTTTAACTTACAAGAATTACGGTTACAGGATTAAATATGTTGGTGCGTATATAAACGCACATTCGCTCGTGCAAGAAAAGTCAAACAACTTTTGAGTCATGGAGTATAGAAAAAATAAGGAGTCAATCTCATCTCATTTAGAAAATCAGATGAAAAAGTATCCAGCGGAAAGCAGTAAATAATAGTTTTACACTTGCTACAGTGGCGCCACTAATTTAATTTTGTCAAGCATACAATGAAATGCAAATATTTAAATGAACATGCACATATTGACATTGTGTTCCTTATAATAGACCCCGAAGTCTCACATTTCGGGTGCGGCGTGACGAGATTTTGTGCCTAAATGATAATTTCATACGAAATGGGGGGCCATGGCATGCAAAGCGACCTTCTTGTTTCAATTCGCTCCGAGGGCCGCCGCGCAGCCGAATCGGCTTTATGACTATGTCGATACCTATGTACATCTATGTACATAGTTATTTGTTCAACGATGATGACGATGATGATGATGATGATGGTGATGATGATGATGATGATGATGATGATGATGATGATGATGATGATGATGATGATGATAATGATGGTGATGATGATAGTGATGGTAATGATGGTGATGTATGAATGCAATTCTTCTCATTACAAAAACAAATTGGATAAGCATACCACTGAACAGAGAATTTAGACTAGATAAATTGGATATAGGCATCATCAGTTGGTGCAACTGCCTGCCTGATAATAAATAATAATAATAATAAGACTAGAAGAGACGATTGAGCGATATCGATTCGCACCTGACTCTAGGCCGCGATTACCACGCTTGCCCACGAATAAACGTAACTTAGCTCTAGTAAGAGCCTTGAACGCTTTGCTAGACCCGTATCTGCGGGCTAGCGAAGATCTAGCTGATACCCACTCGATCATGTATTGTGGGGCCATCGCAGCGTACCGCGTTGCTCGTGTCAAGTTCCCGGACGCTGACCGAGTACCGCGGACTGCCGGTGGTGTCCCCGTCTGGCAAGTACGGATCGAGCGGCGTATCAGCACGTTCAGGATTTTCATCGCAAAGCTAATCTGCTTCAGGGGGGGTAACAACTGCCCTCGTGTCATGCGCTACGTAGCACAGGCCTTTGCGGGGACTGATGTCAGTTCCCGTGACTACATGGCCTGTGTCACAGAGCGCATCGACTTCCTGAAGCAGAAAGTCAATGTGTGGGTAAGCCGTATCCGTCGCTACAGAGAACGTGTGGATCGATTCCAGCAGAATCCCCTCTTGGGGACCGACCAACGTGTGACCGATGGGCAGCTGCCGGATCCTACTGCTATGATTAATTTCTGGCGTAGTATCCGGTCGGTGCCAGTCGATCACACAGAGGGCGAGTGGATGACTGTTGTCGAGCGCGAGTGTGAGCCCATCGAAGCCATGGGGGCTGTTACTATCAGCCCCGATGACGTGAGTTGTGCGGCTCGTACGACTCAGAACTGAAAAAGTCCTTGGCCAGACGGGTTGCAAAACTTCTGTGTTAAGTGGTTTCGATGCTCACACGAACGACTGGCAACACAATTCCAACAAGCCCTCGAGTTTGGTTCCCTGCCATCTTTCTTAACAACTGGTGTTACCTTCTTGCTCTACAAGTCCGGTAGTACCATGGAAGTGAAAAACTACCGACCCATCACGTGCTTGCCTACGCTGTCCAAGCTCCTTACATCTATTTTGAAAGCAAAAATTAACACGCACATTGTTGCGAACAACGTTTTGGCCTTCTCTCAAAATTGATGTATATGAAGTTCAGCGGAACAAAGGCCTACAAGAAGGCCTATGATTCGGTGCCTCATTCATGGCTCGAGAGGATTTTGGAGCTGTATAAAGTCGATACAGCTCTAAGATCCCTCTTAGGCGCATGTATGAGACAGTGGACCACAGTCCTTTGTCAACTAGGCGGCCGAGACGCCCACCCTGCCCCGCAGGACTTTATAAGGATCAAAAGGGGTATTTTTCAGGGTGACAGTTTGAATCCACTATGGTTCTGCCTAGCCCTGAATCCACTCAGCACTCTGCTGAAGGATTCAGGACTAGGTTGCCGGCTTCGGAGAGGGGGTGAGATCATTTCTCATCTGATGTATATGGACGACCTCAAGCTGTTTGCACCAAAACGACCGGAACTGGTAGAGCTACTGAAAGTCACAGATACTTGTCAGCGGGGGAAAGTTGTAAATTCCACGAATTTAGAGCTTTCCGAAACAATGTCTCTTAGATCTCTCTCCGAAACGAAAACCTACAAATACCTTGGTATGTCACAGGCATTGAGTATTGCGGATGGGGGCATTAGGCAGGCAGTGAAGGAGCGCTTTTTCTGTCACCTGATAAAAGTACTTAACAGTATTTTGTCGGGTGGCAACTAGGCACGCGCCTTCAACGCTTGGGTGATCCCCCTGCTCACTTACTCCTTTGGCATACTTAGGTGGACCCAAACTGAGCTAGACGCCCTGGATAGGAGGGTCCGTCTGCTGCTCGCTACAC
Source organism: Hedya salicella (assembly GCA_905404275.2). Classification (NCBI taxonomy): domain Eukaryota; kingdom Metazoa; phylum Arthropoda; class Insecta; order Lepidoptera; family Tortricidae; genus Hedya; species Hedya salicella. Next base: position 42,291,019 of record FR990096.1, read on the forward strand.
ACCGCCTGCTACACCCACGCTCGTCAGTTTTGAGACTACATCCCGTACAGTAAGTGTAGGGGCCGTGGCTTTTTAAACGCCAAGGACCTCCATAATCGTGAGGTGTGCAGTCTCAGCGAGTATTGCCTAAACAACGAGTGTGGGATACATCGCGATGTAGTGGCAGTAGACAAAGGCCTCACCCCTCTATCCTTGGCAAACGCGAACTGCTTAGCACCGTAGACCGCAAAGACATATGGAAGAGTAAGGAGCTACACGGCCGGTTCCACAAGGCCCTTACAGGGCCCGATGTAGATCTGCTCGCGTTACGTTCTACGTTTCGGCGTTCTCTTCGGGGAAACCGAAGGTTTTGCGTGTGCAATTGCGGACTAAGTTATCATGACGAACAACTACCGGAGGTATATCCTGAAGGATGGTACGGTCGACATTTGTCGGGCATGCCGCCGTCCCGGTGAATCACTCAGGCATATTATGTCCGGTTGTTCTCATCTTACTAACGGCGAGTACTTGCACAGACATAACCAAGTAGCCAGGATTATTCACTAGCAACTTGCTGTTAAATACGGTCTTGTGGGGTCTGAGGTGCCATATTATAAGTATGTACCGATGCCAGTTCTCGAAAATGGTAGTGCCACGCTGTATTGGGATCGATCTATCATCACGGGCAGGACTATTGTAGCCAATAAGCCTGATATCGTGCTGGTAGATCGATCCAAGCGCCGGGCAATGCTCGTCGACATTACCATTCCACATGACGAGAACCTCGTGAAGGCTGAGAAGGACAAACTCAGCAAGTACCTCGACTTGGCTCACGAGGTGACCGCCATATGGGATGTTGATTCGACAATCATTGTGCCGATAGTCGTTTCAGTAAACGGTCTTATAGCGAAGTCTCGACGAACATCTTAAGAGACTCTCGCTAGATGGCTGGATCAAGGGTCAGATACAGAAGGCAGTAATCCTGGACACGGCCCGCATTGTCAGGAGGTTCCTCTCTGTGCAGCCCTAACCACCGGTAGCTTGAGCCCTGCCCCGCTGCCGGCGGTACCCTAGGTTAGGTTTTTTATAATGTGTTTATATTTTGTATTTGCTTTTTGTATTTTACTTTAAATATATATTGTATAAAACCTACCTAAAATTGAAAATAAATAAGTGTATAATAATATAATCGATGACATGATCCCTAAGAAGGGATTTTTCGTATGTCTTATAGTATCAGACTTTCCCATACTCACCGATCTAAATGTGCCACCTTTATAAAAAAATATTGTTTTTTATTTCATTGCATGTTTGAGAAAAGCACTATACAAGCCTCGGCGCGAACAGGGATTGTCGGCCTCGTATCTCTAGACGGCCTCGTTGACACTTGGCCATCTTTAACTGATGATCATTGATGATCATTGATCTGATTAGGTTTTTCTGGGTTTTCCCTAATCCTTGCAACAAATATTGGATCAATTTGTGTGTCTCCCAGCAAAGACTTCTCTCAATGTAACCGACAATTCGAAAGCGTTTGTACCTAAGCCTACTTGAATAAAGCATATACGATTTCATTTTGAATCCCCTATTTCGCAGCCTCTGCAGTAATCTACTATTATCGCCTTTTGACTATCGAATTCACATATAATACTTTTGACAGACACTTTGGATATATAGAGATGGTTCTCCTTAGTTTCTTACACTCCATATTTTGAGTCTTGAGTTTACCACGTGACGTTCGATAATCATATTATAGTATATTCTTTGAACTGTGTAAGCAAGAAATAATTAGTGCAAATAATGTACTTTTATTATACCTTGATTTATCAAATATTAAAGCTGTCATAGTTATTTTAATATTTTAAACAGTTTTGTTTTATAATTATTGGATTGTTTCCCCAATCTTAGTGTTAAGCCGAAATGCCCTTTCTAGACATAATTTCTTCTAGTGGTATCTAAACGTACATTTAAAATCAACCACTGTCATTGAGTCTGGTGCTGTCATGCGGTCAATGCCTGTCATTCAAGTCGACCCATTCATTCGGAGCATCGTGTCATCAATGTCACGTTTATATTAAGTTTTACACCTGTCTCTATTTGAGGAGCTGGCTGTTATTCCGTATTTATCGCTATTATTTTCAATACCTTCAAGTTTTCTTTTCTTTTCTCTTTAAACTTTTTTTGTGAACTAAAAATTCCTATCCATTGAACTCATTTTTTTTTCGATGACATAAAATAATAATTAAGCCAAAATGACAACTCCTGGAACTTCGGTAAGCATATACACACACATTATATCAGGTATTTAGATTTAATTCCTAGAATTATTTATGTTCTTAGTTCACCAGAAAAAGTGGTACTCTACTAGGCAAGATGTGATGCATTTAGTTGTCATAATTACTATATTAAACAAACATAGAAATATAAAATAAAGTCTAAAATAGTGGCATAAAGGAAAAATTGGTTATGATATTTTAGATATTGCAAGGCAAAATTACAGCTACTATTTTTTTTTGTCCCTAAGTGTTAAGTTGAAACAAGTGTCAGTTTTGAGAATAAATGCTGATAAATATGCAAGTTGTTTTAATAAATATCACAATGAAAAATACACTGAAAATTTTATTATCTGCTTTAACATTACAGAATATAATCTTTTCAAACAGTTTGTTGCTACACTACCAACCATAAAGGTCGCTTGTGCATAATTCACATCCTTGGTTATTTTAAAGAATTTTCTTATAAATTCTTTAGTCCCACTTTGGAACTCAGTTCGATAAGTCTGGGTCCTAACAGTGACTTCATAAGCATATCAGTCAGTTGAATCTCCGACGGAACTCGCTTGACACAGGTCTCCATTACTAACATGGTCCCGAAACTAAGAAGTTTTTCAATTTTATGTGTTTGGTGCGCATATGACATTCGTATTTTGGGTTATGTGCAAGATAGACAGCTGACTCAGTATCTAAATGAAACACCGGTTTTTCAGTTTCGGTCAGGTCATTGAAGAGTCTGTTCAGCCATAAAATCTCTTGAGCCAACTTGCTTGCTGCTAGTATCTCCGCTTCGGTTGAAGAGAGAGATACAGTTGTTTGTTTTTGGCTTCTCCAGCTTACAGCGGTGCCAGTAAATAAGCACACCATAAGTATGGGGGTGACTTATTTGTAAATGTCAGTAGATTGTCTTCAGTCCGTTTCAAGTACCGAAAGATGAGCTTTACTAACATGACGTCTTCCTATGTAGGTGCTCCAAGATTTCTTGATGCGGCACCTACAGCATATGAGATATCAGGCCTTGTACCTACTGATAAATATGCCAACGCATCCACAGCTTGTTGATTTGTGGGCCTTCTGTATGCCGCTTCAACCAGATTTGATCTATTGTGGCAGCACCCACAGCTTGTCTTTAAGGTGCCGAGCTGAGCTTCCCTTACAGGCACCCACAGGTTGCCTGTAAGTTGCCTGTAAGGAAAGCTCAGCTCGGCACCTTCATTCACCCCCATATCATTAACTTTGATGATAGGCGTTGGTGCCGCATTGCATCTTGACATACCATATTTTTCCAGCACTTTCTTTGTATAAGCCTTTTGGCATAAAAATATGGTAAAGTCCTTTCGCATGTTTATCTCCATACCGAGGAAGTACAACGAGTTTGGTTGTAATTTTGAATCACACTCTGAGTTCCTTTAAAAACTCGTCTCTCTCACCTGCTGCAGTTGAGTTATGTGCCATGAGCGCGTTGGCGACATACAGAGCTATGGCAAATTTGGATTGGCCTTTGGTTCGCACATACATGCATGGATCTGCTTCGCTCTGTTTGAAACCAGTTTTTAATAGGAATTCTGTGATGCAGGTGTTCGAACAGCGTGGTGCTTGTTTCAATCCATAGACTTGTTTTCGTTTTTTGGGTTGTTTCATATAAATCTCTTCCTTTATAGTGCCGAATAGGAAGGCAGTTGACACATTGAACTGGCTCAGCTTGAGACTTTCTCGAGCAGCTATAGCAAGTAGTGATTGTACAGTACTAAGACTAACCACTGGACTGAACGTTTTATCGTAGTCTGTGCCTAGTATCTGGGGATAGCCTTTTATGACCATTCTGGCCTTCTTTGCACCGTTCGACGGAACCATCGGGGTTCATTTTTACTTTATAAACACATTTGCGTGGAAGTTCTTTGCGTGTTTTAGGTAGATTGACCAGATCCCATGTTTGGTTCTCCTCAAGTAAAGTCATTTCATTTTCCATGGCCTCTTGCCATTTTTCTTTGTCCACAGATTCTAAAGCTTCCTTGAAAGACTGAGGCTCTTTAGGCTTGTGAAGATAATCGATTTCTTCAGCTGCGGCCGGAATAAAATCATCGTATCGTTTAGAAGCAGTGATATTTGAACTGTCTCTCAAAGTTCTGCTGTGAATAGTGGCATTTTCTTCAGCTTCAGCAATAGGTTCTGTTTCGTCATCATTGACAGTGTTGTTGGAGCCGGAAAATGATGCGTATTCAATGACATAGTTCGCTGGTCCCGGTTGTTGAACGTCGTCCGCGTTATGAACTAAACGGGTCGGCGACATCTTCAACAGTTTCACCATTACTGTAATTTCCTCCTTCATCATCATCCAGTATTATAGTCACTTGTTTCTGTAGTGTTTGTCGCTGTGACGTTTTCAAAGGTGGTTTGTTTAGAAGTTCTACATCATCAAAGGATTCGATAAGACTTTGTAGAACATTTACATCAATACACGAATATCCTTTGATACTATAATTTTGGTTTTCGAGGGAAGAAAGATTCTGAATGCTTTGGATGTTTCTGAATATTCAACGAACATGCCGGGGATTGCTTTTGGTGCGAATTTGTGACCTTTGGTGCCTTTTATTAAAACAAATGTTTTGCATCCAAATTCGTACAGATGGTTAATGCATGGCTTCCCTCCAACCCATAGTACGAAAGGCGATTGATTCTGTATGACGCTGTTTAGACTCCTGTTTCAAAGTAGGCAGTCATTACTGCTTCGTCCCAACATTGTAATGGTGCCTTCGCATTAATCATCACGGCTTTTGTTTTCTCCACGAGGGTACGGTTCTTCCGTTCAGCAGTTCCATTTTGGTGTGGGGTGTGTGTAGGGAGCAGTAAGCCATCGCTGTATCCCACAACTTTTTAGTTAAGCGTCCATCTCTTTATTAACATATTCTGTTCCCTTATCTGATTGTAAGCATTTTATTTTATTCCCTGTGTTTTTTTTTCTGCTAGCTCCTTGAACTCTTTTAATTTTTGTGAGACTTCATTCTTGTTATTCATCATGTATACTCGACTGTATCGGTTATAATCATCGATTAATGTAACGAAGTACCTGTATCCGCTTATTGTGGGTGTTCGTTAAGGGCCCCAAACGTCGCTGTGGACGATCTCTGCCAAGGTTTCGCAGGCATCAAAATTCAAGCCAAGTAAGCTTCAATTCTGAAGTGCCAGTTTCATGTCTTTGGCGTTCATGTGCCCAAGTTTTCGGTGCCAGTCATTGTTTGTCACAAATGTTTGATAAGCCTGTTTTCGTTGTATGAGTTGAAACTTCTTCATCGTTATCATTGGCCAGGTTGTTGTACTCATGCTTCGTAGTTTTGATATAATAAAGACCATCTCCTTGATTCAGTGCTGTGAGAGTGATTCCAGCCTTTGGATTGTTGACTGTCGCTTTATTCTTGGTAAAGAGAACAGTGCAACCAGCACCCGTCATCTTACTGACAGACAATAAGTTAGTGCACAGACTAGGTACGTACAGCGTATCTCTTAGGTCTGTGAGGGCTGTACCATCGCCATTTTTCGACACAAAAAAACTGTACCTTTACCTTTGATCTCTGCAGTATGTTCTTCAGTAGAGAGGTTTAGTTTTCTCTCAATGGTCCTAAATAAGTCTCGTTGGTAAGTCATGTGAGATGTTCAACCGCTGTCCAAGACCCAAATGCTATCTTGAGGCTTCTTGTTACATATGAAAAGGCACTGCATAGCATAATGGTTTTTATAAGAATCATTATTGTGCTTCTTAAACTTCTCATTGGTCTTCCTCCAGCAGTTGACGCAGATTTTGTGATTCTTGCGTTTAAAAATGTTACCTCTTTGTTTGCAAATTTTACAGGACGCATATAAGGCTTCTTCTTGCAATAGAGATTCAGGTTCGTAATTATTGGTCATGTTTTGGCTATGACGTGCTTCACATTCTTCGATTATTTTTGTTTTAAGCTCCTCTGGCTGATTCTATAGCGACTCTGAAGTTCTCATATTCTGGGGAGAGACTGTATAACATCATAATAGTCAACAAATCCTCGTTGATAGCCACGTCCATGTCAGCCAGCTTGTCCACGATATCCAGTAACTTGTCGAGGTGACCACGTACATCGTTTCCTTCCAACTTCGTCAGAATAAGCTGATTTAAAAGGGATGCTTTTCGTGCAGGTCCTTTACTGGTGTAATTTTGTTTAATTTTATCCCATAACTCTTTGGCGGTGCTGCAGTGTTTAATTTGTTTTCTTCTCAGACGGGGCAATTATAAGGATAAGTTCCGATTTTCCCAGTTTATCACTGTTTCTCATCAGTAGTTGCAGCAGCAGTCAAGGGAGTCACAACGTATTTCCACAATTTGTGTCGCACTAGCACAGCTTCAGCCTGTAATTATAACATTGTCCCATTCGTGTTTTTCCAAGTTATTCATTCGTCTCATTCTGCTTTCGTTGGTAGTCTTTGTCATCTTGGGTGACACTTGGTGTTTAGTCCTCTTCTTATTCAGGCTCCTTTGGTATTCGTAATTTCTTCTTCTGACATATTCGCTGCTGGGATTAGAACAGGCGACCTCACGATCATTGAGCCACTGTCTTATGACAGAGCCATTCGGTTCTTAATTTAGTCTGCGAAAAAATTATACATTTAGTAAACACTACTCGACGATTAATGACGCTATGGTCTTTGCAACAATATTATACAATTACCACTAAATAAAACTACACTCCAAAATCAATAATTTTTCGCCCTTATTCAAATTTTTGACGTGATTTCAAATATATAGAGTATATACTTAGTAGGTGTATATCGGACGATACTTGATTCCGTTGCATAACTTTGGAGGTAACAAATTCCGGAGAAGCATGATCGGAACTCCAACTTTCAGGGTTAATGTGTGTGCTGGGAGTCCTGAAGCGCTCAATGAGTTTAGGAACTCGATCGGGTATGTTGTGACGTTGCCTTCATCCAAGACAGTGTTAATGGAATTATATACTGCCTGCTCACCTTCAATTTCCGCCAATATCAACGCATTAACGGCTCTCTCACAAACCCAAGAGTTCACACGTCGCGTCACCTGGATTACGTCTCCGTATACGCTCCGAATGTCGTCTTCAACGGACGGAATGATCCTGCATAACGTCTCTGGTAATCGAACCAGGCCGTTGGTTTCCTCCAGAAGGCCTTCTCTTACCTGAAGCAGTACCTGGGCGAATTCCTGCACATGTGAGCCTCCTCCTTGTTGATACTACCAAGCCACAGTAAATTTCTGTATTTAAATTTGTTGATATCATAAGGTATTAATTATAGCTTCACCTGTTAGTTTAGCAGAGTACTCTATAGTCGTAGGCTCGAGAAAGAGCTAGAGAAGGTTTGAGAAAAGGTTGCACGTCCTTCCTAAGTAGCGCTATAAGATTCAGGTACAAACTTAACTCAATCAAGTGTAGTGGCTACCCCCCCTTTTAGGGCTGGAATTTTTATAGCCGGGGATTTTCTCCACAGATTAGTAAAGTTTGCATCAAAATCTGTTCAGCCGTTTTCACGTAATGTGCGTACAAATAAACAGAAAAACAGATAGAGACAAAAATTGTAAAAATTGTTTATTCCATTCTAAGTATCCCTAGCCAACTTTTTTTCGAATATCTTCCATGTACAGACTTTCGACCCTCTTCAGTTTTATTATACTTAATATCCTTATCGTTACTATATTATAGAAGTGAAAGTATGTATGTACGTTCCACTATTGCGCAAAAACTACACAACAGATTTGGGTAAAACTCTTCAGTAATATAGCTTAGATATCAGAATAGAACATAGGCTACAATTTTTGAGGTTATTCATTCATAAAATAGGTTTTTTAACAATAAATGGAAAAGCCTTAGGAAACCCCGAGTTTTGTTCATCGTGACATTTCTATTGCGAAGAATTATATCAACAAACAGTTGCTAGGAAACCAATTTGACACGTTAGTATCTATGTGAATGTTTGTTACGCTGGTACGCAAAAACTACATTAGATTTGTGTAAAATTCTGCAGTAATTTAGCTTAGATATCAGAATAGGACATAGGCTACAACTTTTGAGGGTATTCATTCATAAAAGGGTTTTTTTTAAACAATAAATGGAAAACATGACCTTTTGTACATTGTGACATTTTCATTTCTAAATAATGAATGAACAATTGGTAACCTAGCAACAGTAATACTACCTACACGATTAAGCAAAGAACACACCTTCCGTATATGACGTATTATACAAATAAGAGTATATCTGAATATAGCCGGATAATAGACCGTTGTACATTTTGCACTTGCGATCAACTATGAATGATAAACATTTTGTTACAAAAGTATTTAAAAATAAGATAAAAACGTAAAACGGGTTCTTTTCAACAATAAATCGATAGTCATCACTTTTTGTTAACTCTGAAATTTTTATTCCGAAGAATTATCTATACATACTATATTATAAAACTCTTGCGTTACTGACCTATTGACAGACAATGCACAGCCTAAACCGCTAAAGATATAAGCATGAAATTTGGAACGTATATTCTTTATAGTACGTGGAAGTGTACTAGGAAAGGATTTTTGGAAACTCAACCCTTAAGGGAGTGTAATAGGGGTCGAACCGTTGTATGGAAATCGTTCATTTGGAAAGTTATAAACTTGAATCTTTGTATAAAGCTTTCTTACTTTATAAAAAAAAACAAATGATTTAGCGCGTTGCTATGAAAAATCATCCCAGTTAAAAAAAGTTGTAAGTTAGTATGAGAAACATTTCGTTTTTAAAGTTAGACGCTTAAAACTACGGTCACAACCTCCTAATGTACAGTGAAAAACATTGATAAGGGCATCTTTTCCAATTCAGCCCTTGAAGGAGTTAAGATGGGGGTTGAAAGTTCACATAAATAATGTGATTTTGAATGTCAAACTGTGGGTAGAAACATGTCAGCAAGACAGCAGATTTCTTTTATAAGGAGCTATCCAGAAATATAATTTTTAATTGATTATTAAAGAAAAACACGAAGATTGAGGGAGGGAGGGAGGGAGAGGGAAAGAGAGGGAGGGAGGGAGAGAGAAAGAGAGGGAAAGTCAGAAAGGGAGGGACGAAGGGAGGAAGAGAGGGAGTGATAGAGGGAGAGAAAGAGAGACATAGAGGACGAAACGGAGGGAGAGAGATATAGTGAGAGAGAAAGAGGGGGAGGGAGGGAAGGTGGGTGGGAGAGAAAAAAAAATATGTTTCTAGTAAGATTATGACGTCGGTTTTCTTATGACGTGACGGTAGCACGTAAAATTATCGTTCGTAAACCGACTTTACACAGACAACCATTTTTTGCTTTGCCTTAAAATACTATCCTTTTGAAACGCCGAAGGACCTTCTAGAACATTTTATTTTGGCCAGTGTCGGGGACTTCGCCTGTCTTTTCTTCTCATAGTCTAGCAGGCGTTCAAATTAAAAGTGCCAGTGTTGCCTTCTTATGGAATAATGTTAATATCCCCATTTTCTGACTCTAAGTCCGTTGGTCGCTGAATATCTTCTGAGTTTTTTTTAAAACAGTAACAGCATCGGACAACTGACAGAAAAAGTTTTCTTCATTTATATCTCTGGCTTTACCTAAATCTACGCGAACGAAGTCGCGGGCGGCCGGTAGTAATATTATAAACGCGAAAGTGTGTCTGTCTATCTGTCTGTTACCTCTTTTCGCTTAAACTGCTGAACCGATTTGGATAAAATTTATTATGGAGATAGTTTTAGTCCCGGGGAAGGACATAGGCTACTTTTTATCCTGGGAAAATACCCTTATCCACGAAAACCGATTTTAAGGTGGACGAAGTCGCGGGCAGATGCTAGTAATGCATATACATATATATAGATTTACTTAGAAACTGTTTTTCCGACTGAAACCGACTGTATTGTAATTCACAGTCACTTGGTTTTTTCTGTTAGCTGTGTAGTTACTTGTAAATAAATAAATCATTTACTTAAATATATTTGATAAACATTTTTTTCATATTGGTGTCCGTCCTCCCTTTAACTTTCTCTCTGATTTGGAGTTCCACAAGCGTACATACATACATGCTTCGACTATAATAGAGTTTGCGTATGAAATTTCAATAATATTTTGAGCTTCTTGAATATATGTTTTTTTAATATAAGTAATATTTATGCATTTATTTATTCATTGTATAAATGTTTATGTATGTATTATTGGCATTATTGGATAAATGTAGATGTAGAGTAAGTTCTTCATAAAAGATGGATGAGAAAATTTTCATGCTTGTGTAAATTGCCTTTCCAGCAGTCAACACCAGCCGTTCAAGAGTTCAAAATCCGAGTTCCGAAGAATATTAAAAAGAAACATCATGTAATGCGGTTCAACGCAACGCTGAATGTCGACTTCGCCAAATGGACGCAAGTCAAGATGGAGAGGGAAAACAATATCAAAGAGTTCAAGGGAATAGACGAAGAGATGCCCAAGTAAGTGACCATGGCGTTGCTGACTGTATCGAGAAACAGTGATCACTCTTACTGCACATCTATTATATTGTGGACTTGTAAAAAAAAGTTCGGTAAAATATTAGTTACGGACTATTTGAAATTTACTCTAATACTATGTATACGAGGGCTGCTATTTATATATCCGGAAACCGGGATTACAATCTTCTTAAATAGCATATTTGACCGCCATGGTAAAATTTGAACTTTTTTAAGTATATAAGGTATATTTTTTCTTCCTTATTAACGCTCGTGTTTTGTTTTTGACGGGTTTTAAATGTCATCTCGCAGCAAGAATGGAACTCACTCGTGAAAATATTCGTGCTATGATTTATTATGATTTTCGGCGTGGTTTAACGCAACAACAGTGCATAGATCAACTAACTTCAACTTTTGGTGATGAAGCCCCATCTAAAACTACTGTGTATCACTGGTTTAGTGAGTTCAATCGTGGACGTAGTATGCTTACGGACGAAGTTAAGGCAGGTCGCCCGAAATCGGTCGTTGTACAACAAAATATCGAGGCTGTGCGAAAACTTATAATGGACGACCGACATGTTACGTACCGCGAGATAGAGGCGACTCTGGGTATTTCTATGACCAGCATTAATAGCATATTACATAATTATTTGGCTGTAAAAAAAATTTGTTCGCGTTGGATACCCCACAACTTAACAAATGAGCAAAAACATGCTCGCGTCGAATGGTGCAATAAAATGTTAAAAAAATATAACCGTGGTGACTCAAAAGCCGTTTATAACATCTATACAGGTGACGAATCCTGGATCTATGCATACGATCCCGAAACGAAGCAACAATCAACGGTATGGGTGTTTCAAAATGAGCCGAACCCTACGAAAGTTACTCGTGCAAAAAGTACATTGAAACAAATGGTGGCCTGCTTCTTCGGTATTAATGGCCATGTAGCTACAGTGCCACTAGAAAACCGTAGAACGGTTAATTCAGAGTGGTACACGACCATTTGCTTACCGGAAGTATTTGAACAAATTCGTAAAACTAACCAGCGACGAAGAATCATTCTTCATCATGACAATGCCAGCTGTCATACGTCACGCGAAACAACTCTATTTTTGGAGGGTCAAAATGTGGAATTAACGGGTCATCCGCCGTACAGCCCTGACTTGGCACCCAACGATTTTTATTTATTTCCAAATATAAAGAATAAATTACGCGGTCAACGATTTTCGACCGCTGAAGATGCTGTCGACGCATTCAAACAACACGTTATGGAGGTACCTCAGGCGGAGTGGCAGAAGTGCTTTAAAAATTGGTTCACGCGAATGCAAAAGTGCATAGATCATCAAGGGGAATACTTTGAAAAACAATAAAACTATTTTCAGCCGTGTACGTTTGTTTGTTTTTTTGTTTCCGGATATATAAGTAGCAACCCTCGTATTGATGAAATGTGGAGTAGGTATAGGAGGTGTGTTGCGTAAGCCGCTACTTAGTTTGATAGTTTAATAACAAAAAAAATATTAACTGAAAACGTTTTTTCAACAAATATCCATGTGTGGCACATATTTTGACAGTTAGTTCTTTTAAAAGACCTTTGAGGTTTCTACAATTTTTTTTGGATTTAGTTCATATTTTCGGAAATAATCGCTCCGAAATTGGCATAAAGTGTCCCCCCATCCCCCTCTATTTTCTAAACCGTATGTCCGAAAAATATGAAAAAAATTACAAAGATAAAGCTTAATATATACTTTCGACGAAAATTGTTTTCAACATGATCGAATATACCGTTTTTGAGTTATTGCCGTAAAACTGCGCTTCTCAGCTAAAGGACGTAAGTGCCGAGGAGATACGGTCTTTTGTTAGTGCACTTTTTCGTAGCGTATTTTTTTCATCTGTACTGCATTTGTTTGTATGAACAGCTGCGGAACCCTACATTGAGCATGATCCGACATGCTCTTGGCCGGTTTTTATGTATGTGACGTGGGTTCCTCACGTCGAAACGGCTAAACGGCGGATTTCAGCTATTTTTTTCGTATACGGTCATCCACGGATGGCTACAGGAAATTTATTACCCGAATTCATTAAAAAAAAAGAGGGGTTATGACTTGTTTTCGCCGCAAACGATTAGTCTATAACTTATGAATAATTATAATTATAACCTTATACGCTGGTAAAAACTAGTTACAAATAAATACAACTTAATAAGTAAATCCATACTAATCCATATCCAAACTTAATATTATAAATGCGAAAGTGTGTCTGTCTGTCTGTCTGTTACCTCTTCACGCTTAAACCGCTGAACCGATTTGGATGAAATTTGGTATGGATGTAGTTTGAGTCCCGGGGAAGGACATAGGCTACTTTTATCCCGGAAAATACCCTTATTCGCGATAAACGAATTTAAAGCGGACGTAGTCGCGGGCAGTAGGTAGTATTAGATATATACTTGTATCAGTTATGCGTGTAACTTTGTGAAACTATTCTATAATCAATAGTACGGCCAATACAAATATTAGTTGTAATAGGGAATATGCATGAATTTTAATTTTTTGTTTTACTAAATGCTTATTCATGGAATAAACAGTAGATAAAAACAATTATCCGAATAATTATAAAAATACACAAGATATAAGCCATCAAACATTTCATTCTATCTCTTTCTAGCAAAACAGAATTTAATATGGAGTTTATATGACCGTCAAATCGCTGTCTAATTAGTAGTTTAAAATGCTAATATCATACGTATTTCTTGGCCAATTTTAATTTTAATTTCACTTTTTGGAATAGTTTTTACGTTATTTTGTTAAGAAAAGCGATGAAATAATTTTATGCATGTTCCCTATTGTGTACGATATATATATTTTTAGATTCGGTGCAGGCTCCGAGTACGGGCGCGACATCCGCGAAGAGGCGCGGCGTAAAAAGTTCGGCATCATATCGCGGAAATATAAGCCCGAAGATCAGCCATGGATACTGAAAGTTGGAGGAAAAACTGGAAAGAAGTGAGTTGTACTATTGTTTAATTTAACCTATTTTAGGGTTCCGTAGTCAATTTTAAACCCTTATAGATTCGCCATGTCCGTCTGTCCATCTGTACGTCCGCGGCTTAGCTCCGTGATGAAATTATAAATAAATTAAATATAAGTGCAAATAATTATTGAAAATAATTTCACATGCTTGTCGGTCTAAATGTTTCCCACGTGTTAGTGCTTTCGGCATGACTGTCGGGATCGCTGCTGCTGTAGTCTTGAGGGGTGGGCGCCGAAGAAGTAATATCCAGGAGAATCTTCGTAAATTATGTATTAAGACAAGACACGGATGTGTGGATACAATGGTGCTCGAGATGGAAGAGAGATATGAACCGTTGCTAGGCTACAAACAAGATCTTAGTCATAGATTTGTATTCATAGTATGAAGTTTGTATACCAAATACTACATATATTATGTTGCTAACAAGACTATTAAAAAGGACTTAATACTAACTAAAATAAATCCTGTGGTATTAACCACTCCATATCGATACTTCGCCTCTCAATGCGACCGGACCCATACGTTGTCTTGATGGATACTGAGTGTGAATGAAGTAGTAAGACGAATACGAATTTTAATTGTTTTGTAGTTCGTACATTTATTTCCTTATTTGAAATGGGGCCTTAGAAATATTTCTGTTTAAAATCACAAAAAAAATTACAAGTGTTGACAACTTCAGACGGTATATTGACATTATGACAATTGTATTAAAATTTCAATAGAAAATAGTCTAAATAAAAAAACGTTCTAATCATTATTCAAATAACGGCAACAAAAATATTGATGTGAATCACATGAATGCTTATTGTGTTGTAAGGGTAAGGTAACTTGTACGCATAGCAGATGCAATGCATGATTAAGCGTATGCTGGGGACGGTTTAGCTGCAGTACTCGCTCTTGTGCAGGTTCAAGGGCATCCGCGAGGGCGGCGTGTCGGAAAATGCGGCGTACTACGTGTTCACGCACGCCGCCGACACCGCCATCGACGCCTACCCGCTGCAGGAGTGGTGAGTGTGCCTCCGCGATGCTGCTTAACACATTCACGACCGCGAGCCCGCCAGGCGGGCGCTCTGCTCGCAGCAAGTTTTCGTTACATATGGTTTTTCCCAAGTTATTGGCTATGAGCGTAGCGCTACGAAAATGTCGTTTGCTAAAGTTTTAACAAGATACGTGCCGCCGCCGTTGGAAAACCATCGTATACTTTACTACGTTACGCCGCTCACTCTCCATACTATCGTTGTATTGAGAATGTGTGGATGTACAATAGCAACGCCATCTTTGGATACAGCTTTTCTCAATCTCATAGACACCTATATTAGACAGAATCACTTCCACAATTTGTGATAATATAACGATGGAGATAAGTCAGTATCCAACTATTGTATTCGGTTATAACGACGAACGTCGCGGCCATTGTCATCATTTCGCCTAATATCTAGTTTATTTACAGTTTTGTGTGGCATTGTCGCGTTCATATTTATTCTTTTTTCTCTCATCAGGTACAATTTCCAACCCATTCAAAGATATAAAGCCTTATCGGCAGAAGAAGCTGAACAGGAGTTTGGGAGGTTAGTATTAAAAAAACACTGAAGCAGAAGCAGTGGGCGCAAAGCTAGTAACCTGATAGTATACCTGTTTGTGAGCTGGCAAAATCTCAATTTACGGCACGAGATGTCTCTTTCTAGTTCGTGAATACGTATCTCATCATACTCGTCGTTATTACTAGACATATTTGCTATACTTTAAGGGTGCTCAGAATCATTGAAGTGAAATTCTGAAAGCTGACAATGACAGTGATATTGGATGAAATAAATAATTGTTTACACAATTAATGGGGGGCACGGCAGCCGCCAAGTCGAGCGCGAAGCAAACACTGCCGTACCATCCTTTACTGAAACCATTTCGCCGCATTTTCAGGCCCCTATTTGAGAACCTCTGGATAAGACCAGAACGCAGAAATTTTCGTCATCCAGTAAGCTATAATCACATACTTAAAATCCAAAATTTCAAGTCTGTAGGTCATTTAGTTCCGAAGTTAAGCGAAAGCAAAGTTTCGCATTTTTGACACTCACTCACTCACTCATGATCATCAGAAAAGAACTAGTACTTCCCATAAACTCAGAGAGCTGAAATTTGGTACAAAGTTAGGGTTTAATGGCCACATAAAGGGAAAACTATAAAACTAGGAAAATCTAAAATCTGGAGTACCTGGTGACCCTGATTAGAAAATACAAGAGCCCATCCAAACTATTGGAGATCGACATACCGCCTTGACAAAAAATATTCAACTTGGTGGGCCGCTTCATTTGATGTCAAAAATCAAAGGCTATGTCCACGTTTCTACAAAAAGAACTGAAATCCCACCAAAAACATTCTGTAAAAAACTAACCAAGTCTCGATGGAGCTGTGTACCCTTGTGTACCCTTCATCGGCCAAGTCACACAACATTAACTATAATAATAAAGAAATCCCAGTAAGGAACCTTAGACTTGGCACGACTTTGTCTAGATTTCATTACTTTTTAGAGATAAACAAGCAGCTCCATCGAGACTTGGCTAGTTTTTTACATAATGTTTTTGGTGGGATTATAGTCTACAAAAAAGGATAGCTGTGTGAAGTTGAACAGTTGGAACAAAATTACGGAAACAAGACTTATTTATTGTGAGATTATCAGTGTGCCTGCTTGATATTTCAGACGAAACAAAGTGATAAACTACTTTTCATTGATGTTCCGCAAGCGCATGCGTGGTGACGATGCGGCCGACGACGGCGAGGACCCCGACGATAAGAAGCCCAAAGGTGCCAAAGCCAAAAAAGGTGAGCTGAGATTTTTGCTCGTAAAGTCGCGAAATGAAAAGGTTTGTCACTTTTCAGCCTTTACACCATCACATAGACTCGAAAAGTGACAAACCTTTTCATTCCTTGACATTACCAACATTTTCGAAAAAATAATAATAATATGTAGTTGACATATAAGCATATTTCCTCTTCAGAAGTCGGGTACTAATTACTACTTTACGAGAAATCTAACGAATGACCAAACACAAACATTTCGATAAAGTATACGTACACTAGCGGCCGCTCGCGACTTCGTCCGCTTCAGATTCGTTTATCGCGGTTAAATGGTATTTTTCCGGGATAAAAAGAAGCTTATGTCTTTCCCCAAAACTCGATATTTTACTTATTTAAATGTGAAAGCATATTACCAATATTTCAAGTTCCCAGCGTAAAAAAATATATACTGTCCATACAAATTTTCATCCCCTTTTTTGTCCCTAAAAGGGATGAAATTTGACATACATTAAAGCCTATGTCCTATTCTGATATATAAAGTACATAACTAGAAAGTTTCATAAAAATTCGTTCAGTAGTTTTGAGATTAAGTGGAACGTACATACAGTAAGTATATGGATAAATAAAGTTGAAACAAATTTAATTGAGATTAAGCTCGTCGTAGACATTCGCTTACATTCCGTACCGCCGTGAGCACAACGACCGAGGTATTTCGAAAGGATGACACTTGTTAGTGTGAATGCGAACCGTTTTCTTATCTAAATGCTGTTTTCAGATTTAAAAATTTCTGATATGGATGAATGGATAGACTCTGAGGATGACTCCTCTGGGTCCGAGGCCGCACCAAAAGACAATGACAGCGACTCTGGCACCAAGAAGAAACCGAACAAAAAGGGTAAAAAAGCTATCATCGATGTATTATCCTATTCCGTAGTACAGTCAGCGTCAAATAGTCTGTAGCCAAAGCGCCAAAAATATCGCAACACATTTTTATTCTTATGGGCATAAAGTTGTGTGACAATATATTTGGCGCTTTGGCTACAGACTATTTGACGCTGACTGTACATACTAGTTATTTGAAATATTTTTTCATAATAGAGGAGACTCAATTAAAATATTCATGAACATCTTGTGATTTCAATGCTATAAAAAATTAAGCAAAGGCCACTGAAACGTTTATATTTTAGTTAATTTTGATTTTAAGAATTATTTTAAATCAAGGTAACGTGAAACGGAATTTTTTATCCACCAATCAGCGTCTAGTAACGTCAGTTATGCTATGACAAGTTATAGCTGTTAAGCCGAAAAACTTGGCAATAATTCAAAAACGGTATATCTGGCCCCTATTTCACAATCATGACAAATGTCGGGTGAAAATGACAATTTCCCGTACATAGCGTGCCCAGTATAAAGTAAGAAGATGTATCGAGCTTGGGGGGTCGCCGTGAACATAAAAAAGTCATAACCCCTCTTTTTTCTTTAGCATAGTTGGGTAAAAAGTATCCTATAGCCATCTGGAGATACCCAGCCGATTTAGCGTGATGAAGCCACAACGACACATAATACAAACATTGTATTTTTACAACTTTATAATAGTATAGAAGACAATTAGTTCGTAAACCTAATAATAAATAAATCATACATAACATTTAAACACGTTTGCAAGGTTGAATAATTGTAAATAATAATTCTTATACATAGATGGCGTTGTACTGTCACCAGCATCAATATCTGCCATAACAAAGCGAGCGAAAATATCGTGTCAGATATTTACACGCGCTTGTTTGTGACAGACATTGATGCTGGTGAGTGTACATGTCGGGAACGGCTTTTTGTATGGAGATTGAAAGTCCTCGCGTTTTCCTTGTTTCGCAGCGGGTGTCGTTACTGTAACAACCGCACCTTACCACTTTGAATGAGTGGATGTTGTTACAAAATAAGTGCCTCATTGATTCTTTTACTCGTTAAAGTTCGACACTGGCCATATCTGTGTTAGTTACTGACACTTGTGTGGTTCCTTAGGGGCAGTTGCCAAAAAGAAGAAGAAGGTGGAAGACGAAGCTTTCGAGGAGAGCGACGACGGCGACGAAGAGGGCCGCGAGCGCGACTACATCTCCGACTCGTCCGACAGGTCGGTCCCACCGAAGGTTACTGTGCATCGCGCCCCTTCCGGAGTTAATCACTTCCGAGTTAAGCTGTGAAATTATCGTTTTTTATCGACTTTCTGCAGTGTACGAGTATAATGGTTGATCACTCAGGGCCCGTTGTTTCAAACCGCCTGTAACCGTATGTTACTCCCAGGAAGTTGCCTACCGGGCGCTCTGCTCGTAGACCTTATTATTTAATTAGTAATAGTAAGTTAAAGTTATTACGTAATATCTACATTGTTAATTAACTATTATCAACGGGAAGCATTAGTACTCTTTACCTAATGATAGATCTATGTTTGACCCATGATGATAGTGAGTGAGCAGCAGTAGGAGGCGGTGGTAGCTATCGTTTTTAGTTTTAACTTTGTCCTTGTAGTTTATATGCTATCATCTCAAGCTGATATTTCAATGAAGGCTTTGGTTGTTGGAATAAGGCTAGTGTGTTGTTGGATATTGTGTGTGCTATGGGAATGGGAAAGGATTTGGCCGTGTTGGTATCCCGCATATGCACACTAACGCGCGGTTGCAACTGTAATCTTGTCCTTTGTTTCAGGATTGGAATAATGCGTGTAACTCGCACGTTCCCAATTCTACATACATTTATATTCTTAATACATTCTCTATAAATCACTTTGTTTATGTAATTAATGGATAACTGTTATTGGCCTTCTTGTAACGCCACGTAAAGCTTGGCACCGAAAGTAGTTTCCGCAGTGTGGAATATTTTCTGACCATTGTTATCGTTAACCTTTTGTGCGCCAAGCAGCGAAATAATACTACGTGACCCAGACGCCACAGCAATAAATTCAAATTTATTTATTAATTAGACATCAATGGTTGCATTGCTGTTAGTAACAATAAGTATTTTATAAATTAGAATAAGTAGGTATAATAATAATAATCCTGAAGGACGGTACGGTCGACATTTGTCGGGCATGCCGCCGTCCCGGAGAGTCACTCAGGCATATAATTTCCGGTTGTTCTCATCTTGCTAACAGCAACTTGCACAGACATAACCAAGTAGCCAGGATTATTCACCAGCAACTTGCTGTTAAATACGGTTTTGTGGGGTCTGAGGTGCCGTACTATAAGTACGCACCCATGCCAGTTCTTGAAAATGGTCGTGCCACGCTTTATTGGGATCGATCTATCATCACGGACAGGACTATTGTAGCCAATAAGCCTGATATCGTGCTGGTAGATCGATCTAAGCGCCGGGCAATACTCATCGACATCACCATTCCACATGACGAGAACCTCGTGAAGGCTGAGAAGGACAAACTCAGCAAGTACCTCGACTTGGCTCACGAGGTGACCGCCATGTGGGATGTTGATTCGACGATTATTGTCCCGATAGTGGTTTCGGCAAACGGTCTTATAGCGAAGAGTCTCAACGAACATCTTAAGAGACTCTCGCTAGATGGCTGGGTCAATGGTCAGATACAGAAGGCAGTAATCCTGGACACGGCCAGCATTGTCAGGAGATTCCTCTCTGTGCAGCCCTAACCACCGGTAGCTTGAGCCCTGCCCCGCGGCCGGCGGCACCCTAGGTTAGGTTTTTATAATGTGTTTATATTTTGTATTTGCATTTTGTATTTTACTTTTTATATATATATATATATATTGTAAAAAACCTACCCTAAGATTTTAAATAAATAAGAGAATAATAATAATAAATTGTAATCGCAATAAAATTACCTATAAGCGGTCATGATATATTCGAAGCGCCGCATAATAGGGGAGTCGAATCTGTCTGTCTCTGCAGAGCAACGAGGCAATTCTTTTGGTTATAGCATAAAAGTCATCAGTGCGAGTTTCTGCAAACATGCCTGATGCGCTGCAGAATCGGGGCAACCCCAACAGCATCCTGTAGCCTTTATTATATTGGACGCGCAAGGTGCTGATGGTCTTCTGCGTAAAACTAGTCCACAGGCTGCACGTGTAGAAAACCTGACAATAAGCTTTAAATAGTGATATTTTCACTTGTTCGCTACAACGTGCAAACCTCCTAATCAGCATGTTGCATCGGACCGCCAGCGCCCTGCGCTCCCTTTCTATGTCTATTTGGTCTTTAAGGTCATCTGTGACAAAGTGCCCGGGGTATTTAAATTTATAGACGCGTTTGAGTTCTGTGTTATTGAGCTTAATGACGGGCACCTGCTCCGGTAGCTTACATCCGACGGCCCTAAACACCATATATTCGCTTTTCTTCACGATATACAGTAAGCCGTGCTTTCTTACATACTGCTAACATATGCTAAGTAGCTTTCTTAACGCCCTAACCGTTGGACTGAGCAGCACCATGTCATCTGCATAGCTGATGTTGTTAATACTAACATCATCAACTCTGCATCCCACATGTGCGCTTTTCAATCCCTCGATCAGGTCGTTAACGTACAGGTTGAATAGCTTGGGGGAGGTTATACCCCCCTGCCTCACCCCACACTCCAATCTATACGAGTGAGAGAACCTTCCAGCCCATCTTAGGCTATTGCCTTGGTTAAGGTACCAATATTGAAATATTCTGAGTAATTCCGCCGGTACGTGCTGCTCCCTCAATTTGTTCCAAAGGACATCGTACGACACAATGTCAAAAGCCCTGTACAAATCCAGGAAGCATGCGTATATAGGTGTCTTACGTTCGGTATAGTACTATACTGTGTGTTTTAGACCTAAGATAGCACTTTCAGTGGATAATCAAGTAGCGTCCATCTTCCATGCAGTAGCTGGTATATTTTGTATTTATATGTAATATGTATATATTGTATACCATATATAGTATAGGTATAAGCAATTATGTATGCATTATTTGCTTGTGTGTCCTAACGCTCTCAGTACTGAATGTTTTTCCCCACTGCACCATTTTCATGCTTCTGTGTATGGCCCTATGGTTGACTGGTAGAGAATGCCTTTTGGCATTAAGTTCGCCATTTGTACTTACTTTTGTTTTGTGCAATCAGTTTAAATAAATAAATAAATAATCCTTGACGAAAACCCGAACTGCGCATAGTGTAAGTTTAGATGCTTTTCTAATTGAGCGTCCAGTAAGCTATCCAGCACCTTAGCCAGCACGGTAGCTAGTGAGATGGGCCGGTAAGTAAGTTGCATTTGCTAGATACATCACCAGTTTTATTCTAAATAATAGGCACAACAATAGTCTTCATTAGATCATGGGGATGGTACGAGTGAGACATGTACAAGGAATAAAACTTCGCTAGGACTGTATTAAGCTGCTTGCCAGCAAGTTGTAGGTGTTCTATACTGAGCCCGTCGTGTCCCGGTGACTTTCCTCTGGTCATTTTTGTAATTGTCTCTCTAACCTGTTCCGGGGTAAAACGAACAAAGTCCGACACACGACAGGCCCCGTCATCGACCCTTTGCTGTGCTGGGCCTAGCGGAGTAAAACAAAATGAACCTTCAATAATGAAACAATGATTGCAGAACGAGGCATTCGCATTATAGTTGGGGTCTTAAAACAATGAGATGCCGACACTGGCAATTTTCGATGACAGGAGTTGCCGACTCTGGTACTTAAAACATAAATCGGCATGCAACTCGCCCTCAATCTATTTTTGTCACGTAGTCGTGAAAATGCGTTTATTGAAATTTTTGAGGCATATCGCACTATTTAACAAATGTTTTAAGACACAATTCCTTTACGTTGTTATTGAGCCCATGCGCAATAAGATAACGCGTCACTGGCAATGCGTTAGTTTAGGTGTTCGCAATCATTTAAACTAATTCTAATTCCATATTGAATCCACCTGCTGCCCATGCATATGATAACTATGGCAGATATACATGTTTTGTCACTGTGTATTTGAATAAATACTTAAATAGGTATATTGTATATTTTATTTTGGCAGTGACTCGGATCATGAGGGGAAAGCGAACAAGGAACTTAAAGGGGTTGCAGAAGAAGACGCTCTTAGGCAAGTTGCGTTTGATTATCATTATTTATTTATTTGCTGAACAGTCCAGCTTCACAGTAAAACACCTCCATCGCTTCAAGCCGTGGTCTCTCACAGTGTTTAAGTAACGGTTCTCCAATCTTAGTTACAAAATCAATACAAGACGATAGGTAAGCCTTTCTTCGCTCGCGCAAGATATAATCTGTCGCTCGATCAGCTTTGACCAACTGCTTTATAACGTTATCTGCCACTTGTCTGTCAGTATTTCTATGTTTATACCGTAACTAACCTCTGGTCAAGGTCGATGACGGAAACTGATAAAAGCAGACAACGTGTAGACGCTCGTTCTGGAGATGTGATTAAGGGTGGGTCGATTTAGTATGAAAACATTTTTTTTACATATGATATCTCCCTCAGTTTTTTTAAAGTTTTTATTTTTTCGGTGTATTTTTTTGTATCCTTATATAATCCTTATTTATTGCTAAATGAATAAAAACCTCATTTATATATGTATGTCATTTTTGTTGCAATTTAGATGTTAAACATCGAAATTTTTACATTTGAAATTTGTATTTTCACGACATTAGCTGTTGTATCGTGCCTTATTATCAAAAAATGGCATCACAGATCTGGATATTAATTTGGTCCGAATAGTTCCATCTCGTGCATTTTTTTCAAGACACCGTGATTGCTGCCTCTTTCACGAGTTTTATGCAACGTTATAAAGCCTGCGTATGACAATTTAGAAAAAAATACATCTGAGGGCATGACGTTGTCTATCATCTTGAGAAAATCCTCCTCAGACACATGGCTCATTGACGACGGAGGTGTATCTTGACACTCATCCCAGATTATCATGTTTGTATAATCACTTGCATTGAAATTGAGCTGAGGTGATTTAAACCCTCTGGCAGAACCTCTAATTGGCTGACGTCTTTCTTGTACAATTTTTCTAAGAGCAAAGTACTCTCACAGATTTCCTCTCATCTCATATCATATCATAGCTATCAATATGTTTCAGGGTAAGCAAAAAAAACATTCCTTTGGAGTACAGGATCAATAATAGATCTTACATTTTCATCAAATGATTTAGATAGACGTATTAAATTATATACATGCTGTGGGCCATAAATACAGGACCATTTCCGATTTGTTTGAAACCAGAGACCGGAGTGAAACAATATTCTCTGCTAGAATTTTCAATTGATTGGACGGTTTCTGACACCGAATATAGTAACGTAATATACGATTTGCTGTGGTAAGCCAATGAGAATTAGCCATTTTTCCAGGTTGTGTATTTGCGAGTTCTGCGCTAAAGTCCCCGCCGTCACAGCACAACAGTCCTCATACAAATACTTTTAGTGCATGTTTAAAGACTTCATAACATTTTCGTCTATTCTCTATATTTGCTATCTTTATATGCCTTACCGTTCGTTAATCTAGGAGACATTTTTGTTCAATGACTGGTGCTTTATTTTGTTTAGCGCAGTTACTATAGTCGGTAGTGAGAACAATACTGCAGCTTCTTCTAGCTGCAGTGTCGAAAACTTGCGTGCAATCCTTTTTAAAGCTTGTTAACTTTTCCCTTTAGCAGTCGCTCATATTACATTTAGGGAACCGAATTATCTTTAGGTAGTCATTATAATACTTTTTTAACAACGCTTTTTCTTTGGACTTGCAATAGGAATAGACGCAGAAGCCCAGATCTTCTCAATGTCGCAGCTCATTCTAGCGAACACTTCCGTTATTGAGGGTTGCTTTCCAGAATTAAGATCTTGCTAACGGTGTCTTAGTCTAAGACACCGATACATCTAATAGTGTCTGATATTGTAGGCAACAGTCTGACATTAAGACCTAAACAAACAAAGGGTGGTCCAAACAAAGGGCAAGTCACTTCACTTCGTGCTTTGACGGTAGATTCACAGACACCCTATTTCTAAGATCAGAACATGAATTTCCTACAGTTTTTAAAAGTTTACTAGATATTTACTATGTTTTCCACTTCTTTTAATGATTGCTTATTTAAAAACGGACAATTAAACATGCTAAATGCTGTATTATAAAGCGACTTCAGGACTTTATGAAAATTGGGTTAACAGTTGTGACGCAAGTAAGTCTACTTTTGTCTATGATATAAAAAAAGCAATGATTATTATACGTTACGATACTCGTAAACAATGAACGAACTATTTTATTTTACAAAACAAGCTTTTAAACACATGTTAAATACAAAAATAAAAACATCGAAATAAAAAACGTATTTAGGAGATATTCAAGCCACGGTAGAGGGCTAAAAGTTACATCAGTTTTTTTAAAATTATTTTTCCGATGTTAAACATACCAACGTAACTTTCAAGGTACCCAGCATTGAAAATATATTTTTAAATGGACCCACCCTAATGTGAATGTGCATGGTGACGTATTGAAGTGATGGTGACGTCGGCAACTGCCACGCGGTATGCCACATGCAGCCTAAGAGCACATTCGTAGTTTTGGATAAAAAATGCACCAGAAACGGATGTTTGGCTTTGTATTTCTAAGAAACAGAAAATATATTCAAAACTCGGATTAGTTATTTGCATAAGTCAGTTACTTATTTTTCGGCGGACTCAAATTTCAGTAGCTCTGAATATTTTAATTAAATTTAGCTGAAACCGACACTAGTTTCTGAAGAGCGCACGACGTTATACGTTTGAGCCGCTAAAACTTTATGATACCATATGAAAACCTAGTTGTTTGAATTGTTTTTTCCCACCTGCAATCTGCAATATAATATAATATACTTTTTTTCACTGCGGCCTTAAATTAGGGCTCTTGCTAGGATGTCACTACAATCAGGGCTGGTTATTTTGGACGGTGTGCAGGAAGCTGCTGACGTCGGACGAGGACAGCGAGGACGAGCAGGAGCAGAAGCAGGAGTCGGAGCAGGAGGACGAGCCCACCCGCGAGGGCGAGGAGCGAGCCAACAAGCTCACCAAGAAGAAGAAAAACACCGACGATGCCAAGAAAGGTGCCGCTTCACATTTCACCTCTATTTACGATAGATGTTCTGTGTCAATACAGATATCTATACTATTAGAAGGTTGTAAAAATGAAATGTCTGTGTATTGAAGATATTTTTCAAATATTTTTGTAACGGACTATTTGGAGGTAACTAAATCGAAAAAGAAACGGATTTTGTGTGTGGTTGTGTGGTTTCAAAACGCCAAATACACTTCTCGGGTAACACACATCGGGTATCCCACAGATGGTTATGGGATTTGCCTTCGCGGTAAACTGCCGCGCGCGTTGTCGGTGCAAGAACTCACCGTTTTAATTATTGATTGGCTTAGCGCTCATGCATGCGAAGATGACGCTCTCGTGTAGAGCTGGTCTTCGCGGCAAACTGCCGCGCGCGTTGTCGGAGCGAGAGCTCACCGTTTTCGCGTCAATATAGCGCCTCCGTTTAAAACAGTAATCATTCATCTTATGTTCTAGAAGGTGCCCGCAACTTCGTTCGTGGAGGAGGAAAAAATCATAACCCTCTTTTCTGGTTCAGTGTAATCAGACATAAAGTATCCTGTCACCATCTGTGGATGCCCAGCTACCCGTGTACCAAAATAGTTGAAATCTGTTAAGCCGTTTCGACGTGATGAACTCACAACAACACATACAAAGCCGGGGTTCTACTTTTGACCCAACGCCCGGCACCCCCAATCAGGGTTCTCTGGGAGTACTCAGTACGTGATACGCTAATCCCCAACAGCTCGCCTTAGTAGGAGAGCGGACCGCAAAATGTCGAACCGACTTGATACCACGATGAAATGCACAATGGTTTCCCATAAAAGTGATGCTTAGTCCGAATTTGTTAGTCTGCCACGGTTGAACTTGCCGAAAGTAAGAAAAAGAAAGCCATTTCCGGTGCGAAAATGGGGGTGTCACTTAACCCATCTCATACCGAAATAATAGTTATGGCATCAGTTAGAAATTTACTGGTAGATACAGAAAAGCGAAGTCTGCCAGTATTTTTTTTGCCGGAAGTGCTCGGCAGACGCTGTCAAAGGTGACCATCGGGACCCCTAAATAAACCCATCTGATACCATCATGAAACCAATTCCAGTCGGTAGGCATGAACCTTCATTTCAGGAATATATAAGTCTGCCAAGGCTTTTCCTGCCGAAACACCTTGGCACACGAGATTATGTATGCAACATCCGTGGAACCCGTATTTTGAAATTATACCGATAACGGACATTTCAGTTATGCTTTAGGACCTAAAGCATAACTGAACCTGTTAGTAGTTAGTAGTAGTGTTAGTAGTTGGTAGGTACACGGGTAGCTGGGTATCTCCAGACGGTTATAGGGTACTTTTTACCCGATTACGCAACGTTGTATGAAAATACTACGATATGAAATAGTGCACCAGCAAAAAAGCGTATCCTCGTGGCACTTACGCCCTTTTGCTGAGAAGTGCATTTCTTCGGAAGTAACTCAAAAACGGTATTATGGATGTAGTTGAAAGTAATTTTCGTTAAAATTATTTACTAAAGCTTAGTAAATAATTTGAACGAAAATTTTCTTTCCTTAGTTTTTTTTATATGCGGTTTAGAAGATAAATAGGGGGAGGACACAATTTATGCAACTTTCGGTTCGATTATTTCCGCAGCGACGGTATTTTAGTCCTAAAGTTTAGGACTATAATACCTTCGCTGCCGAGGCCAATAGGTATTGTAAATAATAATAAATTATTGAAATATTGTATTATTAACATATACATATACAAATATAAGCATAAAGTAGTAAATATGCGGTATAATTTCAAAATACGGGTTCCACGCATGTTGCATACATAATCTCGTCTGGCAAGGTGTCTTGGCAGGAAAAGTCTTGGCAGACTTATATATTCCTGAAATGAGGGTTCATACCTACCGACTGGAATTGGTTTCATGATGGTATCAGATGGGTTTATTTAGGGGTCCCGATGGTCACCTTTGACAGCGTCTGCCGAGCACTTCCGGCAAAAAAAATACTGGCAGACTTCGCTTTTCTGTATCCCATCTGGGGTTTATTTAGGGGTCCCGATGGTCACCTTTGACAGCGTCTGCCGAGCACTTCCGGCAAAAAAAATACTGGCAGACTTCGCTTTTCTGTATCCCATCTGGGGTTTATTTAGGGGTCCCGATGGTCACCTTTGACAGCGTCTGCCGAGCACTTCCGGCAAAAAAAATACTTCGGTTTTCTGTATCCACCAGTAAATTTCTAACTGATGCCATAACTATTATTTCGGTATCAGATGGGTTAAGTGACACCCCCTTTTTCGCACCGGAAATGGCTTTCTTTTTCTTACACCCGGGACACGGTTCTGTAAGTTGTTTTGAATAAACAATCACTATTTTGCTTTTTTATATTCTATATTTTTTTTTACTTTTATCAGTTTTGATATGTTTTCTTGAAGAACTACGCATTGAGTTTATATACTCAAAACATATATTTAGGTTAGGCTAAGTACAAATATTGTAATAGATATAAGAGTTATTTCGAAAAAATTACTGACTGTTGAGTTTGTTTCGGCTTTCTTCTCTTCAGTGGTCTCCTCTTGGGAAACGCCGTAGAGTCAGACTTGTAAAAGTGCCCTTGTGGCCTACTTACGGAATAAAGATCATTATTTCATTTCATTACTTTCGGCAAGTTCCGCCGTGGCAGACTAACAAATTCGGACTAAGCATCACTTTTATGGGAAACCATTGTGCATTTCATCGCGGTATCAAGTCGGTTCGCAATTTTGCGGTCCGCTCTCCTACTACCTCAAACTGCTCCGCGTTGACTGACTACTTATCATAATAGTAATTATTAATGGGCCAAAAAGTTGGACCATTTTTAGCCGTAGTTAACCATACAAGACAAACCAGATGAAAGTGTAATATTCCGTTGTGCGACGAAAATATTGAATAGTTTGTATGGTTAATTGTTCGTCACACAATGGAAACATTCATAGAAAATACAACTACCCAAGTTAACGGGGCCAACTTTTTAAACTCCGTCCTAATTTTAGTATTTAATAATAGTATTAGTAGCGCTCAATTTTTTTTATCAGCACGTCCTTAGTTTTGACTGTGTTTGTAGAGGTCTACATTGATAAAATCTGGCAACCCCACCAAACCCGCAAAAAAACATTTCATAGCAATAGATGATAATTATTTAATGTTGGACAGTCCATACCCGCCAAGTCTGCAGAGGTCTGTGGAGTCCATCGACTCCACATTTGACATATACGAGATATATAGTAACACCAGTCCGATGGGTTTTATCTTTTATCCGATTACAACTCTTTCGCCTTATTTGTTCTTTACGCGTGTGAATGGATTTATTAGGATCAGATTTAAATAAACTACATGATATGAATTGAAATAAAACAATTTAACGGATTATATCGCGTATATTATCTCATTTTAGTTCCCGACGTTTCGGAAGCTTTGCAGCTTTCCATGGTCACGGGTGGACTGAGAAAAGATGTATTTTCCTCTGTCAAAGTTACAATTTGTGCAAACTACCCATTTTTTTTTTTAAACAAATAAAGGTGTACATACATGCCAGATGGACCTAAGCTGTAAAGACAGTTACACATGTGCCAAAAGGGCTTAATTATTTTATTCTAATAATTTACCAAGCAGCATTTCACAAATGAGGCGTACTGAGGAGAAAAGAAACGCTGCAAAGAAAATCTCCCAGGCTACCTCATTACTAATTATAAAATTTAAAAAACAGAGACTATTAAACTACTTTTAAACAGATAAGATATTTTACACCGTTCGGAAATTAAGGTTTTGCAGTCCTGTGTCTCGCTTGTTCCTTGATGAGATGTATTACAGGATCCTAACTGTCTTTACAGCTTAGGCCCATCTGGCATGTATGTACACCTTTATTTGTGTTTAAAAAAAAAATGGGTAGTTTGCACAAATTGTAACTTTGACAGAGGAAAATACATCTTTTCTCAGTCCACCCGTGACCATGGAAAGCTGGAAAGCTTCCGAAACGTCGGGAACTAAAATGAGATAATATACGCGATATAATCCGTTAAATTGTTTTATTTCAATGAGTATAATCGCGGAAACAGAAGAAAATATTATGTACATGATATGAATGTTTGAAATACTTAGTTATTAACTTGGTGAAACAGAATCGAGTAGCGAGCTCAGTTCGGACTCGGACACGGACCCGGAGAGCTCCGGCAACAAGAAGGCGAAGAAGCGCAAGGAGCCCGGCGACAGGGGAGCCGCCGCCGCCAGCGCCTCGGGTGAGCCCCCTGACCACCTCCTCTTGTATTTTATCTTTCACTAGCTGCCGCCCCGGCTTCGCTCGGATCTACGTAGGTAGAAGATGAGCCCTAACCTTCACTTAACCGTATACGCCTCGACGTATTGTTTTTTTTGAAAATCTCATATCATTTGCCTCAGTAACTCACATTAGGGGAGAGTCGGCAATATATCGTACCGCCGCCGGTTAAATCGTACCACTGCGAGATTTCCTATAAACAACCTTTTTTATTTACACTTGGGGTACCAAGTACTGCTCCGTTGGTATCACCGCCTATAACCTTCATCCAAAATGGCATACGAATAAGCATGAAAAATGATTCGCCGGACTTGATGTAATCTTTAGTGTTATTTTGTAACGACATAACTGATGATTTAACTGTAAATGAGTTTATCGGGTGGTTCTTAGAAAATGACAAATCGTATTGTTTTATTTTAATACTTATTATTAAAAAAACCTGGTCTTTTAATAATCGTACCATTGTTTTCTGGTATACATAGGTACGAAACGATCAAGTATTTTTAGATTGTACCAGATAAAATTTTATTAAAATTATCATAATATAAATGTTTGATGCAGAATTATTGTTACCATAGTTACAAATAAACAATTATTATCACGTCTTTGTGTAAAATTAGTAAAATTCGAGGAATTTCTCCGGAAAAACGAAAACAGATCGCGCATAAATGGTGTACTATCGACAGCAAAATTGGATGGTCACCTTGCGGGCGATATTGGCTTGGCCGGTTGCAGGCTAACTTTGCAAAAATTAACTAGATTGCGTCGTTGTGACCAAAACTGACGATTTTAATGACTTAATTAAATGTAATAGTCTTGTAGTTACTAAAATGTATGTTCGATATAATATGATTACTATTTTCATCAAATTGCAAAAAACTTACACCGAAATTACAACGACATCTATATTTAACAAGTGGTATACCCTTCTTTTTAACAAATTGTGTAATGTTGCCACGCTAGCTAGCCTATTGCCCTCCTAAAGCAATTGGCGATATTTCAAAGAAACTATCGTTACAAAATCTGTTGCCGCCATTTTATACAACGTAAGTATGAAGAATTTATCCACGAATTCACGGTTTTAAACTTATTCGAAAAACAGATCTTGAACGGATGTGAATTTTATACAGTTATAAACAACTATTGTGATTAATTGAATACCAAAATGTAATTACAGAAAATAAAAAACTAAAGAATTATATAAATAATGACAATAGGCGGGCTTATAGTTAAAGAACAACTTATGTTTATTATTCCTGTTTTAAAATAGCATACGAGGACATGAGTATTGTAAGTGCGAACTATATGGATTTTAAAAGACTTAATAAATAAATGAACTGGCTGTGATTATGAATTAGAAAATAATTCGTTTTACTTCCTGCATTTATTTGTATAAATTTTTCAAAGCAAATAATACCTACCTATGTTATGGCTATGGGAGAACAATCAAAACATAGGGTTGCTCTAAAAATATTACATGTTTTCATAATGAAAATACAAATTTTAGACATATATTTGTATGAAAATATTTAATGTTAAAACATTCAGAAATTTACAATTAACAATTTGAAACATGACTGAATTCATAGCTATGATAGGGATACATCTATATTCAATTGTGTAGTGTTCATATTGTAAATAGTGCACGTTATTTCAACTCAGAATGAACAAACAATTTATTTTTTAGTTGTGTTGTTTTTTTGATAAACATATTTTTTTAACCTGATATGATATTTGTGCAGTTGTCTCGGCTGTATACATTTTAACTTTGGTCTATATAAATTAGTAGAAAAAAGTAAAAGTTTATTTGTAGAAAACCCCACTGAATAAGGAGTGTTTATTTATTAATATTACTATGAAGTTAGATAAATGGGTATGAGCGTAAAATTAACCTCAAGGACTAATGGATATACAATAATAAAACAATAAGAAAATTCAACAAACTTTATTACTCACACAGTACTTATTTTTAAAATATAATTCAAGTGAAAAACAAAAACAAACAATTTAAATACTTTGTTGAGGCTACAGCTTAATTATTCGTTTCTGAAATCAGAAAGAGGATTGACGATTCACCTTAACAAAACAATACTTGTCTTATTTTATTACTGAATACAATTGAGTATAAAATAAAACTGAAACCTGGTTATAAATAGTTAGTTAACTATAATATTTCAATGTTGCTGTTTGATTCACTTTTGCTTATCATAAAATCAATTAGTCAAAGTGTCATGAAAAAAGATTGTAATAAACTGAATAACAGAAAAGAAAGTTATTTATTGTCATAGTAGAAACTTAAAAAAAATTAACCATATTTTTCAATTTCAAACAATAAAAATAATGTAGTATTGTAGAATAGTTAAAAAGTTAGTAATGTAACTAATATATAGCTAATTATCACATTTTTATCTATAACTACTCGCAAGCGCGGGAACGCATAAATTCTAAGAAATGTTGACACAGACCCGAACCACGCATACTATCCCAAATGGTAGCACAGCGTGTCTCCAATATTTCTGCGTTTTGCTCATCACATTCAAATTCAAAAATACTTTAGCCATAGGTAATTTCATTATTACACTTAAAACATGTCATTATTGAATATTCTGATGATGACATCGTTCAACGATAACACCCCATACATTTTCTATGGAATTTAAGTCAGGTGATCTAGTAGGCCACGATATAACATTTATATTATAAACCTAGTTACTGATAATTTTTCCTCTGGATAGACATTCCTAATAGTTGGTAACACGGTTTCTTCCAGCACATTGTAATAGTCGGCACTCTTCGCTCGACTCGGCACTCGGACCAGTTCTCCCAAATCAGCACTCATCCAACCCCACATGTTCACAGTAATACGACCGGACTCCACATATAAAATGTTTTTTTCATCTGTAAACATGACATTGCTCCAATCGTCATTTAAGTGTTCCCGGGCGAAAATATAAAATAAAAAAATATTTCTTCTTTGTGATGTGGTGTTAGTAAAAGTTTGACCGCATGCCTACGATGCTGCAATCGTTCACTATGAAGGACACGGCGAATAGTGTCCACTTTTGTGTCATATAAACGGGCGTAGGTAATGGTTAGTTGTTTGAAAACCGTTTACTTCATACTCCCGGACTAACGACGCTGCTGTGCGTCAATCAGCCGTGGTCAATAGTTCTTTGGGGGTGCAATACTGACCCTTCTTCTCCGAATCGTTGCACCCATAAAGCAACCGTTTTTCTCTGCAACAATATTTAGAAATGTGGTATAATACAGATATCGTTTAAATATATTCATTATATTTGTATTATATATAAAACAATACTTACATTTACACCGGTTTCTTTGGCAATTTCTGCCATATTTTTGCCTTCATTATGCAAGGCATTATTTGTGACCTTTTCACTAAATCGATGTTGTAATGAGAATTCATTTTAAAACTTGATAAGTAATAAAAAGCAATCAAACAAGACAATCGAACCGACGGGAATGGTTATTGCTAGCGGACGAGCTGTTTCTTTGCAATACAAACTAGAACGGTATAATTATGTTTTAAGTCTACCCTCTAAGTATGAGTGTAAACCAATAAGTAATTGTTGCACTTTTCAACAACGAATACCAAGTGAATTTATTATTTGTTATTAATATTCGTGTAAAATTACAATTACTTTTTGATAAACCTAAAAAAAATATCAATTAAAAAATATTCATACTAAACGCATTACTTGAATTTCTTGTAAAATTACGTCATTCTGAATATGGTAATAAATTTCATTAACCCTCACCAAGTCTCAATGACTGAGGGGCTGAATGCAGCTGTTTAAAACGTCTAAGGGGCCCAGAGTTCGAATCCTGGCAACAGTTATAGGAAAGATAGTGTTTTTGGATTTTGCGTAAATCATCATCGGTAGTAGATTAAAATGATTCGAATTTAGACTGTCCTTAGAAACATTTAATAAGTAATCAAAGATACATTCTATAATTTCTGGATTTGGACAACACCGAAAATAAACAATCTGACTCCGCTTACAAACAAAATAAAATATTTTTACTTTAATGGATGTTATCAGCGCCATCTATTGGAATCTCATGAAACTAATGAACTATAGCACGTAGCGTAAGCGTGTCGACTTGCTTCAAGGCATTCGCGTTTAACAATGACCATCCACTTATGCAGCCCATAGTACAACTCTTAATAGTAGGGGATATGCACATATTGTATTTTTGCTTTGTTAAAATGTAACAAAGAGCAGTGAAAAATATGTTTTCCGAATAACTATAAAAATAATCAAGATATAAGCCATCAAACATTTTATTCTATCTCTCTAGCAAAACAATTTAGTATGGAATTTATAGGGCTGTAGTGTAGTGTGACGTAAAAGTACCTACATGTCGGACCTCTGTCAAATCGTAGTCTAATGGACATCATTTCGTTTTTTTATCCCCCTATTTTATGGAACTATCTAATAATATTTTCAAAATTACGAAGAACGTATTTTGTATTTTTAAATTATTTTTAATTATAACTACTGATTTTACTAAAACAGAAGTACCTCATTCTATGAGGGCCTAAGCGCAATTCGAGGAAGAACAAATTTAAAAAGTAAAAATATTCTGCATCTGTGGGATCATTGTGACAAGTGTCATAACTAGATATAGTGAAAAAAGTTTCAATTCTAGTTCAATCACCGTGACTCTCGTACCAGTTGTAAAAATCAGTTTGATTTTGTTACCCACGATTATCTGTGACTTGCCAGTTTAAAGTTACTGACTGTAATGTATTCAGATCGTTGTAACAATTTTATCACACTTGTTGCTCACATAACCTACGAGATTTTGTAACGTTCCGTCGTGACCAATCATAGTTATATTTTTCTAGACGGCCGATCACTGTAAATTTTTTATCGTGTCGTTATAACCCGCCACTAGTTATCCGACACAAATGTAAACTGTCAATATGACACGTTAACACTTTTATTATAATTTCCAAAAAAATAATAAAGCAAAGGAATTAACTTCGTACCCCCTACAGATCATCATTTGCTAATATAAGCTTCAAAAAATTGTGTTCCGAAAATTCAAAAAATAATGTTAATGCGTTCAGAGGGCCCAAATCTATCCGTGATATTTCAATTGTAGTCACTTTCAAAAAATCAAATTTTGTTTATTAGTATAGGCCTAACGCATACCTGAGTGTTCCTGAGGTATGCGAGCGGTCGG
Organism: Hedya salicella; assembly: GCA_905404275.2. NCBI lineage: Eukaryota > Metazoa > Arthropoda > Insecta > Lepidoptera > Tortricidae > Hedya > Hedya salicella. The sequence goes on from FR990096.1 coordinate 42,326,139, forward strand.
GAGGGTGACAATGACAAGTGACGTACGTACTCGTACACTTGTATAGCGAGACAGGACACGTCATATCATGTCAGTTGTCACTCCTCCCGTACCGCTGCCATACCTACCTCAGGAACAGACCCAGTTAAGCTTTAGACCTGTAGTTTAAAATACCATACGTATATTTGAATTTCACTTTTTGATATCGTTTGTACGGTATTTTGATATCTTGTTAAGAAAAGTAAAAAAAAAAAATCATGCATGTGATTCGCAAAAAAGTAGGGAGTTACCGTTGCAGCCGTTCGTACTGCTATGCGGAAGTACGGTCAGGAATTCACTTTTCACACAAGCGGTCGGAAAAGGAGGCCTGTGGACCAAAATTTGGGCCGCAAGATCGCACAAGCGTTAATGAGGAAAAAAATACATATTTGTTCAACATGTCTTTAAAAAACTACATAAATCGGCAAGCATCGTTCAACCTGCCAAGGCAAGAATTGGTCTCAAGTCATGAAAAATATTTAAAAAAAACAAAAAGGAGCGACAAGCAAGCCGTATGCGTTAAGGCCACGGCTCGAAAACTACGACCAAATCTGGTGCCGTAAAGACGCGTGCATTATTACGGATACGGATGGTCGTATATAAAGTATAATTAAAAATTATGCTGCCGGGTGATCAGTTTTATACCACACGAGAAGGTCAGGATATCAATGATTCCGAAAAGACAAATTTTACTGATACAATTAGTAAAAAGGCTATGGTCTGGCAGGCAATTTGTGAGTGTGGTAAGTTGGCATAGCCATTTGTATTTACTCGAATTGGAGGCTGATTGATACCTACGACTCGGCGTGCTTGAATCGACGCCTATTGCCCACGATTCGTGCGCATTATGGACCTATTCTATTTTGTCCAGACTTGGCATCCGTACACTCTTTGAAGGTTACCTTAGCAAAGTATAAAAATAATGGAGTTGATTTCGTGCCTAAATATATGAATTCGCGGAACTGTCCAGAAATTAGTCCGATTAAAACAATTTGGGCTCTAACCGAAGCATTTCTTCGGAAACACATCATAGCAGCGAATCGAATCGAAGCCTTAAAAAAACCAGACGAATAAGCTTTCGAAATCATTGAAATTAAATCTGTGCAGCAACTTAAGGCCAGTGTAAGGTCCAATGTGCGTTCTTTGGCATATAATTGTCAATTTTTCGAATATACATATGTGAATAAAATTGTTACATTGATTGCCTAATTTTTTTTAGAAAATAAAATACATACATTTAAAATTGTTTAAAATTGTTATTTTTTTGCATTTAGAACTTGTGCTCATACTTTCTGGTACAATCGATAAATACATTCAAGCATTGGTCCTACTTCATTGGATTTATTAGAGAAAAGCACTATACATACATACATCTTTCGCGGCCTCTGTAGTAATGTAGTATTGTGGGACAAGTATAAAGTGGTATGTTTGCAGCGAGCGCGCCGGGCAGCGCCAGCACGTCCCGCTCGGGCTCGCCGGCGCCCACCGCCGTGGCGGGCGCCATCGCGGCCGCCAGCGCCGCCGCCGCCGCGCACCCGCCCGCCAAACGGCCCAAGATCGACTCCTCCTACACGTGAGTCGTGGCACAAGTGTTCATTTATTCTTTTGTACTTTTATCTGTCATTTACTTGTTTACGAACTCTAATATAAAGACATCTATACTATTATAAAGTTGTAAAAATGAAATGTCTGTACACTGAAGATATTTTCAAAAAATTGATTGTTACGGACTATTTGGAGGTCAATAACGCGAAAAATATTTTTTTTGTAGTTTATGTATGTTTGTATGTGTCGTTGTGGCTTCATCACGCAAAATCAGCTAAACAGATTTCCTCAATTTTTGGTACACGGGTAGCTGGGTATCTCCAGATGGTTATAGGATACTTTTTACCCGACTACGCTGAAGAAAAAACGACGGGTTATGACTTTTTCTCCTCCGCGAACGAAGATGCGGGCATCTTCTAGTACAAAATAAGACTGCAGAAAAGTCTATACTCTACTCACCATAACAGTACGGCACAGCCGTTCGTTGTCAAAACGATACGCCTTGCAGTGGCGTGCATTCCATATAAGTAAATAGGCACTGCCTACCCTAGCAAAAATGAGTCCAACAAATGTATTTCTCTTCTCTATATTAATGATATAATATTTCTTAAAACAAAACCTACTTGCCACTTTCCATTACGGAACGCGCTGCGATTTAAATTTGCGCGCAAGCCCAGCTAAGCGAGCCTGAACCGCAAGTCAGGCAAGACAGTCCAGCGCCTAACCCACAGCACACACGCTCACAATGCGCTTGTGTAATATCGTCGATGAAGTATGTACGAATTTGCTCAGCAAACACACTTAGACGCAAGTCACACGCACACATAGCTATAAATCCGGCCGCCGGACCTGTCAGTGTTGCCAATTTAGCATACTTTATGCTAAATTAGCTAAATTATATGTTATCTAGCACATTTGTTAGTCGTTTAGTATATTTTTTTGCATACATTAAAAAATATTCAAATAAAGTAAAATCATGACATTAAAATTTTTATCATTAATTTGAAATGTATTGGGACGTTAATAAATCATTGATAATGAAAACGATGAGAGCAATCATGAAAATTTCATTTTACGTTTCGATTCATTTTTTGTACAGGTAACGGGTGACAAAAATAGACATATTCTATTATTTAAAAATTCAATCGAATAAAACGATTTCAGTTTAAATTTGCTTGATACAAAAATATAAGTAGTTAGATGTAAAAATTAAGATACGTTTTATTTGACATCGAAAACTGAAAGCATAATTTTCGAACAGTATTTAGCATAATTTTATCAAATATCGAGCTGCAGCTTAGCAGATTTTATATTAGCCTTGTTGGCAGCACTTGTAAAGCACGTGCAAAGTTTGCGACCAATCAGATGCATTGATTTCATGCGGCGGATTAAAGAAGTCCCCCGTTTGCTGTAATTTGTACGCGTAACCTGGGGCGTTTTTATTTGTCAAGGTTTTTTGTTTACAAAAATGTGTTTTGATTTTGCTATTCTGGTGCCATCTGGATTCTTTGTTGCGACACTTGCGACTGAGTTGCGATAAAATGTAAATTTCTTGTATTGTTGTACTACTTAGTTGGTGTGTTTATTGTAGTAGCTAACGCTTAAATATGTGTTTTAGCTGTGATCCGTGTTTTGATTTAATGTGCTTGCGGAAGTTAACTTTCGTCGAATTTAGCAGGTTAGCGTTCGATGATAAGGTAAAGGTAACTAGATCTAGTTAATAAAGGTAGCTATGTTGCAATTAACTCAAACTCAGAGCAATATTACTCGTCAATGTCACGTAAATTACTTATTACGAAAGTTTTAGCTGGTTGAATACACACTTTGCTGTCCGTGCATTTTATTCGGATAGTCTCCAAATATTTGGAATGACACAGACAGTCTCGGTCGAATTCTGCCTACCCTAAATAAAAACCCTATGCACGCCACTGACGTCTTGCAGCCATACAGATACGATACTAAACCTAGGCTATATATATATATATATATATATTACGTGCTGATCAACACTAATTTAAGAAACCACGGTATTCAATACTGTTTTCAATTTTTTTTAATCAAATACATTGTTACTAACTTAACATAAATATGCTCCTATACATTTTTTATTATGTAATAGGGAATATGCATTAATTTTTATTCTTATTAAAAGGTCATTCATCTAACAAAGAGTAGACAAAAATTATTTTTCGAATAGCTATAAAAATAACCAAGATATAAGGCATCAAACATTTCATTCTATCTCTTTCTAGCAAAACAGAAGGCCGGAGTGCACTATGACGTAACAGAGCTCGTCTAATTAGTAGTTCAAAATGCATATATCTTGCGTATTTCTTAGCTAATTTAAATTTTACATTTTGAAATCGTTTTTACGGTATTTTGATATTTAGTTAAGAAAAGCGATGAAACAAATTCATGAATAAACATTTAGGTTTTTAGGAAAACGTCATCTGGTTTTTTGTAGTAAAGCTTACATTCTTTACCTTTTCCTGCCCAATCAAAATTTATGGACAACTAGAGTCTGGCTACTGAAATATTACACAAATCTTTGGCGCGTAATTCAAAAAATCTTGGGCTGGTCACACTTTGTCAAGTAGGAATTATAGTTTTGATATTAGAAAATATTTTTAATTTTCTGTGCACGTGTAGCCAGGTACCTAAACCTAAGGAAATAAGTATCGATACTAATATTATAAATGCGAAAGTGTGTCTGTCTGTCTGTCTGTTACCTCTTCACGCTTAAACCGCTGAACCGATTTGGATGAAATTTGGTATGGAGATAGTTTAAGTCCCGAGGAAGGATATAGGCTACTTTTTATCCCGGAAAAATACCCTTATCCGCGATAAACGAATTTAAGGCGGACGAAGTCGCGGGCAGAAGCTAGTATAAAATATACGTTGACGTGCACTCAAAGTCAATGTACAGTACAGTGAACGACAAACACATATGTTTACACTTTCTCACCAAACACCATTGTAACAAGGGGAAAAATAAATAAGATCTAGCTCGATAATACCATAATATTATTAATCCATCAACAATGTCTGTGGTTAGGTTAAGTAGGTATAGACATGGGTTAGGTTAGAGTAATGTTGCACCGGCACGATGGGCCAAGTGGGGGATTCTATCGACACGCTCGTCGCTCATATATAGACATTTTTGGCCAAGATATTTTTATATCAAATTACTACTGACCAGTCCACAGATTTCTTCTGAATATTGGTTTTTAGTAACTCCTTACGTTCCGACGTTTTGATTTTATTGATATTTTCTAAAACTTCTGCTTTATCCGGTTCTTTACACATTTTTTCCTGTGTATGAGGATTCAGGTACTAATAAATTCACGTACCTAATCATAGTTATAGGCAAATTTTAGAACTAGTACACAAAGTATCAAAATATTTATAGAGCACCAACCTACTAAATTGACAACCGACTTTTAGCCGTTTTTTAAATCATAGACAATTGGTGATACCACAAGGAAGTGACTCTAAACACAACTCCCACAAGGAAAATGGAACTTCTTTTACCATAAAATTGTGATCAATCCAATAAAAATACTTTAAAATTTATATATAATTTTAATAAAATGAAGTTGGTTTGTATCATTCTTATTGTCAACACCTATTGCCATCTGAGTGAAACTTCATCGCGAAAGCCCGGCTTAAAATCTGAACCAGCAAATAGTTTTATCCTTGCATTATGGTATTGTTTTCATAGGTTAGAAAGAGATAGGATCGCGTAAAAGTAAAAATATCCTATAACGATCTGTAGATTCCTTGCCACCCGCAATTAAAATAGTTAAAATCCGTTTAGCTGATTTGGCTTCATGAAGCCACAGCGACACGTACAAACAACCAAAACATTTTTTTTTTTCCATTTAGTGTCCTCCAAATAGTCCGTTACTATATTTTTTTGAAAATATCTCCTATGTACAGACATTTTTACAATTTTATAATAGTATTTGTATAAATAATGTAAACGATAATTTTAGTAGGGCAAGCCCGGCTCTTGGTCTTGTATGACAGTGCCACCACCGTTACGTTATTGTTTTATAGGTATAGGTAATGTGAAATCCTTGGGCTGTGATACACTAGAAATGCGCGCTAAGGGGAAAATACTCAATCTGCTCGATATTTATCCGTTTCTATCCTAATTGAGGACAGTCTCATAATTAGATTTGAATGCCATCCCTCCTGGTGCGACCGGCTCCCTGTATTCGGGCGAAGAAAGAGAAAAGTTGGCAAGCCGTTTAAAAATTGGCATGCTTGTTCTTCATCACATACAGTGACAGGAAATAAATTGCCATCCACCTCGGCCAGTTTTTGCTTTTTTATTAAATACTAAATGAAATATAAAGTTTTTTCAGAATCCTTAAAATTCAATAAAACAATGTAAAGCAAGTATGTAGATAACGCCGTTTTTTCTTACTATATAAATTTGGTTCGCCAAACCAAGAATGACGCCACACTTGAGTACCAATTACTATGGAGCGTTTTCAGCGTTTTTTAGGAATGCCGAACTTACTATCATTTCTGACTTTTAGAGTACTCTATTCGTATTTGGTCCGATATGGACATTTGATTCTTAAGAAAAACCGAATCGACTGTCACCTTAAAAAAACCGTCATCATTCCAATTGTGTACTTAAGAAGTTATGTGTAAAAAGGGTGTTGTGTTTGTCCGACAGCGAGTGCGGCGTGACGGAGGAAGCGGTGCGACGCTACCTGGCGCGCAAGCCCATGACCACCACTGAGCTGCTCACCAAGTTCAAGTCCAAGCTGACCGGCGTCAGCAGCGAGCGCCTGCTCGAGACCATGACGCAGATCCTCAAGCGCATCAACCCCGTCAAACAGAACATCAACGGCAAAATGTATCTCAGTATCAAACACAAGTGACCTTCCCACGCGCTTCCGGCCGCGCACCCCGCCCCCGCCAGGGCGCGCGCAGCTTCTCTTCCACGCGAACGTGAGCACGGACAGCGGCCCACGAGGCGAAGCTCGACTGAGTAACAGGCACGATGACGGGGTATGGGGGGGGGGGGTATGAAAATCAAAATTATTAGTCCATCAGTTAGATAATAAAAAAATGGGCAAGAATGTTTTGCTATTTCAAATTAATAAAAAAATACGTAGATAAATCGCATTAAACTGGAGAGGGGGGGGGGGGGGGGGTAGTCGTAGGGACGCGAGAATTTGACTCAATGTGCCTTTATTTTTTGATTAGGTAACTATAACAAAATATGTTGAAATACGTCCCGAATATTTTTTTATTTATCTACATGACGGAGTTATTATTCAAATGCAGTCATCACGCCTATCGTGCAACTGAGCATTAGTGTTGAATTAGGAACATATATGTGTATGTGATCATAATCACAAGTAATCTACTCATGTGCACAGCTGCATGCCCCCTGGCGTCCTGGCGCCAGGTGCTCTCAATGGCGACAGCGAGCGACGAGGCGATACTGGATTTGAGTAAACGTTTGTGCAACTCAGTATTCAATCATTTTTTTGGGGCTGAGAAGAAATTGACGTGTATGTAATTTTCCTTGCACTTCACAGCTCTCAAGCCACCTTCATCAAAAATATAGTTGATAGCGTATCGGATAAATGTATCGAACTCGATTAGTAATACTGACACTAATTATTAGCCTGTTTGATGTTATTTTGTATCACCGTCAAAGGTAAGATAGTTGGAATACAAATTCTTAATATATTATTTATACATTAGACCACAATAATGGTGGTGCTGTGTTTACATATTTTTATAATTAGTACGTGTTTATTTTTTACTCAACTTTCAATGAATGCACAATACAAGTTAAAATGACGTATACATGTAGATAAATAGAATATGTATGTAAAAGTGTACAAGATGTAATTGTAAATGTATCTTTTAAATCAAACGGGGTAACAAGAAAAGTGGATCAAAATTTGATAAATAACAAGTAACCTCGATACCCGACCGTTGAAAATGTTGGATCATAAGTAAATAGACTTGTAGGAATGTAAATATAGGTGAAACAAAATGCCAAATTAAGTTATGTTTTAGTCTCTCACTCGTATAGGTAAAAAACTTAAGTGAAGCCTCTCTTGCATGTAGTAGTGTACAAAATTGATATGGGACTTATGTCATTTTTCTAATATGGAACGTCAAATTGCCTATACGGATACGCTACTACTACATACAACAGGTGACTTACTTAAGTGATTCACCCATATCAATCTTTGTCCAAGAAAAAATGACGACATTAACACTACAACTGAAAAATATCCTTAAAGAACGTATAATAAAAGGAAATAGATAGTTGTGTTGGAGAGGGATGGTGGACGACTCGTGTCAAGTTTCAATATTCAAAAATAAATAGTTGTGTTGGAGAGGGATGGTGGACGACTCGTGTCAAGTTTCAATATTCAAAAATAAATAGTTGTGTTGGAGAGCGATGGTGGACGACTCGTGTCAAGTTTCAATATTCAAAAATAAATAGTTGTGTTGGAGAGGGATGGTGGACGACTCGTGTCAAGTTTCAATATTCAAAAATAAATAGTTGTGTTGGAGAGGGATGGTGGACGACTCGTGTCAAGTTTCAATATTCAAAAATAAATAGTTTTGTTGGAGAGCGATGGTGGACGACTCGTGTCAAGTTTCAATATTCAAAAATAAATAGTTGTGTTGGAGAGGGATGGTGGACGACTCGTGTCAAGTTTCAATATTCAAAAATAAATAGTTGTGCTGGAGAGGGATGGTGGACGACTCGTGTCAAGTTTCAATATTCAAAAATAAATAGTTTTGTTGGAGAGGGATGGTGGACGACTCGTGTCGAGTTTCAATATTCAAAAATAAATAGTTGTGTTGGAGAGGGATGGTGGACGACTCGTGTCAAGTTTCAATATTCAAAAATAAATAGTTTTGTTGGAGAGGGATGGTGGACGACTCGTGTCAAGTTTCAATATTCAAAAATAAATAGTTTTGTTGGAGAGGGATGGTGGACGACTCGTGTCAAGTTTCAATATTCAAAAAAACGATAATTGTATAGCGACCTGGGGCCCGTTTCATAAACGCTTGTCACTTGTTTTACAAGCGGAAGTCTCTTTCCAACAATATGAATTAAAAAGAGACTTCCACTCGTAATACAAGTTACAAGCGTTTATGAAACGGGCCCCATGTCGTTAAACGTGGTTATTCATTAACAAAATATACTTGTTATACAGTCATTTTAGACGCAAAATAAAAAAGGTCAACGTTATTATCTACACTATAGACTAACATAATCGTATAGAATATATGTGAATTAAGATATTTCAATGAAATTATTTGTTATATATACAGGATACAGGGTGATCGATCCAAATGGGTCAGTATGGAGAAGTCAGAAACTATGAGATATAGCGAAATCTGTTCTTAGGAACCATGGCGTCGATTTCAGATTTAATAATAATGGCATTTAATATTTTTTTTAACTCATACATAACCGGGAATCTAACCAGGTCAAAATCTCTGCAAACAATGTTATAAATTCTGCTAGTTTTTTCGGTGTTATTGTTGATGGTGCGAATCATAAGTCACAAGGAACGCATTTTTAATGGAATTTTGTTTAAATGATTCAAAGAAAATCTCAAAAGAGATACTAATTTTATTTAAGTAAATGTTCAAAATGTAGCCATTTTCCTGGATGCGAAGATTAATTCTCTATAGAGTTAAATAAAAATTGGAATACCATTATTATTAAATTTAAAATTGACGCCATGATTCCTTAGAACAGATTTCGCTATCTCTCTTAGTTTCTGAGTTCTCCCTACTGACCCATTTGGATTGATCACCCTGTATATACTTACTGTAAATGATTGGTATATCGGATTTTTTCTCCTATAAACTACTGCAATTAGTTAAATGTACAGTAACGATTATATTTGTCTCTGTATAATGAAATGTGTGTACAACCATGTATCTCTGTGAGTCATTTTATTCAGTTATTATTTCCTCGTTCCAATCGACATTTTAAATAAATGTTCCCGAATGTTTGTACGTTGTTTCTTTTTCTACTACTCTAGCCCTTTAATGATAAAATACTATGAACGATTTTCTACGCTCGACATGGGAATCCCTAATATGATTATTTCCCATTTCTTCCTTTAGTAACGTTTGTTTTAATAGAGGAGATGCAATTATCTATGCTATTATAAAGTTGTAAAAATGGAATGTCTGTACATTGAAGATATTTTCAAAAAATGTATTGTTACGGACTTATTTGGAGGGAGGAATAAAAATGCCTGCCATTCGGACGGACGGACTCGACATAACCAAGGTACTTGCGCCCAAGATGGCCCGGTTCTTAAGATGGCCCACTTTAATTTTGTGCTTTAGTTCAATCAATCAAAATATTCTTTATTCAAGTAGTCCTAGTTACAAGCACTTTCGAAATGTCAGTTACATGAGAGTGAAGTGTTAGTTCAACTTCCTTGGCTTTGGTACAAAGTTACATGGGCGCGAAGTCCCTTTCGCAAGAAGTCCCTTTTATAAATGTCCCATTCTCAGAACAACCCTTCTACAAAATATCCCGTTCTCAAAATGTCCGTTCACATAAATTACGTCCCTTTCGCAAAATGTCCCGTTCGCAAAGTGTCCCATTCGCAATATTTCCTCCCGAAAAATGTTTCGTTTAAACTAGGTTTTACGATAAAGTCGTGGTGAAATCTTATTGGGCTCTTTAGTCTACGTTTATGACTTTTGCCCGAAAATAGTTAAAACTACTTTTGACCCAGAATGATAGTTAAAATTACACTTTTGACCAAAAATATGGGTACATTAGGTTAAGTTACTTACTCCTTTCAAATTTACAATACATTTCCTTTTTCAAATTTACAATAAATTTACAACCATTTTTTGCTACGCCTTAAAATACTATTATTTTGAAACGCCGACGTACCTTCTAGGACATTTCATTTTGGCCAGTGTCGGGAACTTCACCGGTCTCTTCTTTTCATAGTCTTGCAGGCGTTAAAATTAAAAGTGCCAGTATTGCCTTCTTATGGAATAATGTTCAATATCCCCATTTTCTCAATCTAAATCCGTCGGCCGCTGAATATCTTCTGAGTATTTTTTTACAAACATGAACAGCATCGGACAACGGACAGAAAAAAGTTTTCCTCATTCATATCTCTGTTTTTACCTAAAATCTACGCGGACGAAGTCGCGGGCGGCTGCTAGTCATTATACTAAAAGATGTTATGTATTATGACCGTTATAGTCATCCTAACACTCCTCCTCGCTTCGCTTCTCGTCGTACCTAACGGTGTCCTGCGTTAAGCTTATTCTAATAGGCAGATTGTTTTATAATTTAATAGTTACTTTGATTGACACCGAGTATATCATATAACATTATGTCACCCGATCATTCGTTAAAATGTAGTTCTAAATTTTAATCATTATACTGAATGTATGTTATAACAAGGAAAATTACTGCTAATGATCGTTATAAGGAATGTTATTAAGATTATACAGCATTCTGTTTTTTAATTATTATGCATTTTGTTTTTATACATCATATTTAATATGAGTTTTAATAGTAGTTAAATGAAATTATGCTAAAAGTTTGTATTAAAATTGAACGGCACCCTTGAGAACCATCTCGTTTTTAGGGTTTCGTACCAAATAGGTAATAAAGGTAACCTTATGGGGTTCCGACTGTTAAAGCGCCATATCTCCGGAACTACTTATACTATCTATTTGAAATTTAGAATAGTTATAAAGATGGCTAGTCCACGTATATTCCAAATAAAAAATAAATTAAAAGATTTTCTGTAACAAACTAAATCAAGTGTGGTAACGTATGATAGAGCTGGTATTGTATATTATTAAAAAAAAAATATAGCGTGGATAATTTTTGATTTACAAAGGAAAAGTGAAAATAAAATACCACCCCTTTATCTCCGAGGTACCAAACGACAACTTTGAGATTTTCTCAATTTGTAGAGATATGCATAAATATTACACGAAAACTATAACAATGTCTCAAACTAACAAATTTCTTGATTAATTTTCAAAAAACCTATTCGAAAAACTCGGTTGCGTTAAGTTCGCACCTCATTTGTATGCAACGTTATATATATCATGGGCCCGTTTCATAATCTCTTGTAACTTGTATTACAAGCGGAAGTCTCTGTCTACTTAATATTGTTGAAAAGAGACTTCCGCTTTTACAGTCAGCAGCTGAAGTGGCTATACACTCCAGATGCTCAGAGGGTTAACGTTTAAAATGTCAAAAAGTTGTTGACTGCCATGGTAGTATTTACCAAAGAGAATATAACCACTTTGGTATTTACTTGTGAGCGCTCAACGTGTCACATCTATCTAAACAGTCGATATTCATTAATTTCTACACTCACAACAAGTCATTGATAACTTAGCTGTCGAAAAACCACTGGTATCTAAGCGTTCAACATACCAAATATATCTGAACAACTTGTAAAAATTGACGTTTAGAAGATACAAGTATGGTTGAATGCACAGAGTACTTTGTTATATATTGAAATAGAGACTTAACTCGAGGCCTGATTCGGGAAAGAGAATTGTGGCGCAGTCTGCATGTTTCAGACGGCAACTCTTGTTGACAAATGTGGAGACAGGTTGCCATAGTTACGCGGGTTATTTTAAATTCCGCCTTGTCAGGCCAATCCTTGCTAACTTGAAAAACAGTCTCATACAGAACTGTTTTTCAAGTTAACATGGATTGGCCTAGATGGTAATTGGGATAGAAATGAACTCAATTCAACTATAATGATTGAAAGCTTATTGCGAAATTTCATTGCAATATTTCTTTTTGTCATTTAGTTTCGCAATAAACTTTAAACCAGTTTGATTGAGCCTGACATATTTTCCTTGAAACTATATGTACCTTAAATACTATAAATTACTTTTCTTTAAATATTAACTTAAAATATTGACTAATTGAGAACCTCTTCATTTTCTAAATCGGTTCAAAAGTATTTTTACTTGGTTCTAATGTCAACTTTGAAAAGTAGAACCTAATACTTGACTAATCGACGACCAAACATTACCAGCTACGTTGTAACTGCTGGGCTTTTAACAGTTAATAATAAGGCTTCGAGTACAAGCTAAAATATACTAAAACATATCCTATGGCAGAACGTGGAAAGTAAATAAAACTGCTCAATAATGTTAACATCTTTTATTTCTTATGTAATTTAGAACATATTTATTTACAGTTAATTGATAAACTTTTAGTTATGATCAATAATATATAAATATATATATATATATTTATTAGGTCTGCCAGCAGGTACAAAACCAAATATAAAAGGTAAATAAAATAGGTACCATCATATTAGAGTATTTACCCCATCACAGCCAAACACGATATGAGTTATAAATAAAATTACAATTCGCTTACATTTTGCAATGCAATTGCAACTAAATTACTCGTATATAATTAAGAAGCTAGAACAAAAAACCAGCTAAGAGCATATCGGACCATGCTCAGTATAGGGTCCCGCAGCGGTTCATAAAAAAGATGCACTAGCAAAAGAGCGTATCTCCACGGTACTCACGTCCTTTTGCCGAGAAGCACAGATTTTTATCAATAACTTATAAACGGTACCTATATCAGATCATGTTAAAGGAATTCATTAATTTTTATCATTGCGATTTTTTTTTAATCTTTTGGACATACCGCTTAGAAAATGGAAGGGGGGGGCACAATCTATGCTACTATTCGCGCGATTATTTCCGAAAATATTCACTAAATCATTTTTTTTTGAGAAACCTCAGTCTTGTTAGAAGAAGTCGAAATATGTGCCATACATTGATATTTGCTGGAAAAATATTATTTCACTTTTGGTTACATGATGGAGTGCGCCCCCTAGATTTTTTTTTATATTTAACTATCAAACTAAGTACACACCTATACTCCAAATTTGATCAATATACATCATGTAGTTTTTGAGTAAAATACCTGTGACATACGGGCGGACGGACATGACGATGTCATCATCGCATGCTCTACAATTAGTTAGAATTGTATTGATTCCTTTACAATGATTGTAAATAAAAAATCTGCAAGATATGTTTATCAGGGAGTCAATCAAAATCTTCCCTGTGAATTTCGCATTTTAAGAAATCAAAATCCATAAACATGCAAATGATTGTTTTAAATAATTGTTATTTTTCTAAATTTTCTTTTATTATACCATAATTTATATCTTAAAGGCTTGAAACACGAAGCAGGAGAGAATTGCTAGGACTGTAAAGCCATTTTTAGGGTTCCGTAGCCAAAATGGAAAAAACGGAACCCTTATAGTTTCGTCATGTCCGTTCGTCCGTCCGTATGATGTCAGGCATTTTAATCAAAAAATATAAAATGTACATTGATAAAATTTGGAGTATAGGTGTCTTGTGTAAGCCGATACTTAGTTTTATGGTTAAATAATAAAGTAAAATAAAAACTGGGGAGCGCAATCCATACATGTAACCGAAACAGTTTTTTTTTCCAGCAAATATCAATGTGTGCCACGCTTCTCAACAAAAGAACGTAAGTGCCTTGGAGATAAGCTCTTTTGCTAGTGCACTTTTTCATATGGCATGTTTTTCATCTGTAGTGTGCACTTTTTGGTATGAACGGCTGCGGAACTCTACCCTGAGCATGGTCCGAGATGTTCTTGACCGGTTTTCAAAGTGTAAAGTCAACATTTTCTTTATTCAAGCAGGCCGCACTTTAGAATCGTTATTTACAAAAAGATTATTGAGCAGTTTATTCATAAAAATTGGATAGCATAATTACAGGTACACATCTCATGATTGCTATTAAGTCAGTTATGCTGCTAGGAGGTTTATTATAAAACCTCACACATTCATTCATGAGTAAATGATTTTTTTATTTTATGGAGTCGAGTAGCAGGCACTTTATGCTTTATATTTATGCTTATTTGCTCACGAGTTTATGCTTATTTCTAGTATTGATATTAATATCACAATTCTATTTTAAATTTACTAAAAAGCACAATGCGCAGTATGTGTTCAAACTTGATTTGATGCATTGTGATTTTATTGATTCCTGGCCTAATGTCTGCCATGATCAGTAATATGACGAGCGTCTGGGGTTGGGGTTATGGCAGTGTAGATTTTCTCAAAAATCTATAAGCATTTTGGACTTTGCTAGTAAATGCTTAAAGCAACATTTATTTCCTGCAATGTAAATCGCCAGCCTTTGTTTTTTTTTTTGTGCTCACGAAATTGCATTAAGGTAAGTATCTTGGCTGTGCTAAATAAATTATATATCCAGGGATTTCAGTAAAATTGGATTGTTCGTAAGTTTCTTAGTGATTTGATCTTAACAACCTGAGTCTTAAACTTGTTCCGGCTTTTGCTGAGTTTGATGGATACGTTTACAAGTTTTGAGTACAAAGCCTTTTCAGCTGGGGCAGTGGCAATACGTTTCCGCAGCTACTTTTTCACTTGTGAAATTCGCGAGGGTTCCATTTGGTATCGTTCTGTAAAAAATAAAACGCACATAAATGTAAAAGCGGCTGAACTAAGTGCATATTGTACGGTACCCTCTATAATCTTCCCTGGGTTTCCAGCTAGCCCTGTGGCATACTTATATTTGGTGACAATACAATAATCTGGTAACGCCAAGCTGATCTGATGATGGAGCCGGAAGGTGCCCATGGGATCTTCTCTCTGGCGAACATAATCCTATCGAGTTTGGGTTCATTAGATCCGTCTCAATGAGCAATTGATAACTGTGCCCAAAAAAGTACACTCGGCAAAAACAGTTTGTATTTTTTTTTTTTATAGATACTTGTTTGATTAGAGATTGTTTGTGGTCCGGAGAGAGATATAGGCTACTTTTACATTAGAAAACTGCACGGTTCCTGAGGGCGACATATGCTTGCCACGGAGGTAAAGGTGGTTTTAATAATAATAGTTCCACACCTAGTGGGTTTTTGTGTGTGTCAGACAGGGACAGCATTATCTCTGAGTAGGTACCCCTTACACTAAATTGTAAGGTCTAAGAGTCAGGGGCATAACTTACAATGTCCCGTGAGCGGGAAAAACATACATAGATATTACATAATTAAAATAAGTAAATAACAATAAATTATACATAATATCTCCACTTACTTTCCTTCACCATAAAATTGCGATCTCTTCCAGGGGCACGTTGGCTGTGTGGTTGTGTAGTTCCAGAAGACGCGCGTGCCCATAGGCTAGCGTTGTCATATCATGGTGATGTCTAAAAGGGCATATTGCAAAACAAGTTGATTATAGCGGCTCATGTCGTCTTCAGATTAGAATTTAATTTGATATATTCGACGAAAAACTTTTTTACGACGTTACTTCATTTCTTTTTATTAATTAAGTATCATTTGACACCTCATTCATAAAATTCCATCAAAATCAAAGCTGTTTAGGCTACACAGAGCGCCAAAAAACTAGTTATATAACACACAGTGGGTATGTAACACACGCAACGAACACATACATTCAAACATACACCCGACCAGCATTACATACATCGAATAAAGAATGAAGACTTAAGAACAGCATGGCAGAAACTATCTGTTGTAATTGAAGGTGTCTCGGTGCCTGACTGAAATTGTTCTGCTGGTGCTAAAACGGTAAAAATTAGTCTTGATACAACAGCATCGGCTAATCCTGTAAGCGATGAAAACCCCCATATCAAGTGAATATGTTAACCAACAGGGGTGTCGTATGCCAATGCGACAGGGGGGGTACAAAGCGATAGATAGAATACGATGCGGTTATTTTAGACATTTCCTTTTCGTGGCATACTTATGTTTATGATCTCCGAGGCCCCACTGTGTCAATGCCGTCCAAGGCTGTGGCCATGATAAATTGAAAACACATAAAAGATAGACAGTTACAATTATTCTGATAAATGCAATTACTTGTATATGTTGATGAAGGCTTGGAGCTTGAATGTGATTGTTCTGCTGGTGCTAAAACGGTAGAACTTGCACTCAGCTCGGATATTGTTGCAGTATCAACGACTTTCAATAGCGAGGCAGACCCTGAAATGGAAAACAAAATAATTTAAGATACTAATGTAATTTTCTTTATTTAATTATATTTTTAAGTTAAGCTAATTAATAATTACTATCTATATTTAGTTTTATTAAACCTGATATAATAATATTAAAATGCTTTATTGCGCAATACAGAGATGCTAAAACAAAATAAATACCTTTTCTCGTTGTTAATAAGTTTCTGACGTAAAAATCATTTATGTGACAAACTTTTATTGACGACTGTACTTTTCTTTGAACATCCATCAACTACTCATCGAGACAATTCTAAGGAGCACAAACTCGGTAGGATTGCGTTATTTTATTACAGAGTTCCTATGACCACCTTCTGGCTCCATCATCAGATCAGCTCCATTTCATAATAAATAATAAATATTATGGCACAATGTTACACGAATCGAAATGTTCCCATGGTAAGCTCATGTGTATAAAGCTTGTGTTATGGGTACTAGACGACGATATATTTACTACTAGCTTCTGCCCGCGACTTCGTCCGCCTGAAATTAGTTTATCGCGGATAAGGGTATTTTTCAGGGATGAAAAGTAGCATATGTCCTTAAATTTTTCTTCATCGGAAACCGGGAAGTGGGTCATATATAACTTGCAAGATTCCACCCGAAGAAACACAGTTACATACATAAATACATTGCAAGTTAAATAAAACCTTGTAAAAATAGGGCCATGACAGACGGACAGACACGTAACTTTTACAGAAAACAACACTGGCACTGATTATTTCCCAAAAATATATTGTAAGATTAATATAACATACTTGTATTTGTAAAAAAGTGAATTAAAAACCGGCCAAGTGCGAGTTGGACTCGCGCACCGAGGGTTCCGTATAAAATATACGCTACAAACGGCCGTATCTATGAAAATCCAGTGTTGCAGAGCCCTACTCCTAAGCAAATGTACGCGGTGTACGGTGATTTTATATTGGTTACTGATCACAGGTTACTGACAGACAGACATAAAATTATACTATTTTACAGACAGATACAGCCTGGTGACAGGGAAACAGACAGACAGACAGACAGACAGAGAGATAGGACGGACAGACGGACGAAATTTCGTTTACTAAATGGTTTAAATAGAAGCGGGGGGGGGGGGTAGGATATTATAGTGGCAACAGAAATGAGATACAGCCTGGTGACAGACCGACAGACAGACAGACGGACGGACAGCGGAGTCTTAGTAATAGGATCCCGTTTTACCCTTTGGGTACGGAACCCTAAAAAGTATCCTATGTCCTTCTTCCAATCTTGATCTATGCACCACAGACTTGGTCTTTGACACAAGTTCAGAAATCTACCCTATGTAAGTACCCTATGTACAAAAATCTCGTAATTGAACGACAAAAACAAACTTTTATTTCGGATATTTTGTATGAAAAAAATACCGGTTCCGATCCCTGGTAACCACCGAGTGGGTCCCACAAAATAAAGTCCGGCGTCACGATAGGTCTCGACAAAGATGGCGGGACGAGCTTGATTCTTTCCAGAAGAACTGGTGGGATATTGCTCGAGACCGGGACAGGTGGAAGAATGAGAGGTAGGCCTTTGGCCAGCAGTGGGGCACTCCAGGCGCTTAAAAAAAATCCTTCTATGGGACTCGAACTCTATGCCTAATTTCATCTAAATCGGTTCAGCGCTGTAAGCGTTAAGAAGACAGACAGACAGACAGACGTACAGGACCGATGACCGACCATCAAGCCTTCAAGAAAAGAGCGTTCTCCCACCTGAAAGGCCGACAACGTACTTGTGACTCCTCTGGTGATGTAAGTGACTATGGGCGACGGTAATCGCTTACCATCAGGCGATCCGTCTGCTCGTTTGCCTCCTATGTTATAAAAAAGTACCTTCGCATTTTAATATGATAGTATTGATAGTAGAAATAGTATATAGTATACAGTATGTATAGTATATAAAGTATACTAGCGACCCGCCTCGGCTTATCATGGGTAGAATATGTATTTGTGGTTCCCTCTTTTGCCAATAACAGCTTTCGCCTAAATGGTAGATGTACGCTCTCGCGGACGCCGATATAACTTTCAACTTACAAACAGTAGGATTTTCTTCAACTATTTCCAGCATATTTCAGCAAATTAACACAAAACCTCAATAACTTATACATTGAAACCGTATGAAAATACGTTCAGTAGTTTTCAAGTTTATCGCGAACAGACAGACAGACGCGGCTAGGGACCTTACTTTATAATATGTATATTAAATAGTACGGACATAGGTATGTAAAATGAGATGTTCAATAAGATATACAGGAATCAATTTATCGAGGTACCTAAGAAAATGTCCCAGGCAGTGGATGTTGATAGTATGTAGACATAATTATTACCAATTGAAGTTGAAGCTCCAGGATCACATAGTCCTTGATCTACATTCTGTGTTTCAAAGTGAAGTGAACAAGTGTTTTGTAGTTGCCTTAATGGTCTTCTTTCTGCGTATATAAATTTTGGAAGAGATAGCGGTCCTGAAATATAAAATGACTTAAATTTCACAACTCAAAATACTACCAACTTCTAACTAAATTGATTCTACTGAGAGAAATATATTACTTTATCCATCCCTATGACACATTCACTCTGAAGATGTAGTTAATAGGTGTAAAGAATATATTACTAGCATGAAGAAGTTGGCACTGAGGCGCCCTCTGGCATATAAGTATTATTTGTATGCAGATAACTCACATCAGTCATCTCATTTCCTGACGCAGCAGCGCCGAGGGGAGGTCTCTTTGGCCCAGGGCTTCGAAGTGAAAGGATGTTTTGTTAGACTAGCACAATTGTCAGTGATAATTTTCAAAAGATATCTTCTACTTGTAAATTTAGGTTTTTATTTTAACACCAACTTCTAAAAATATTACTTCAAAATTCTATGTACCAGGGATATTTAGTCAGCACAGCTATATAGCTAAGTCTCTTATAACGGCCACAAAACGTCTCTTCAAAATGTGCATGGCATAGTTGGCAATGTTTGTATATGTCATAATCATTTAGGCCTATGATGTCGCCACCAATATTCAACACCCAGGTTTTAAACCGTTCTTACTCATTTACAGGGTCAGGATACAAGTGAAGTGTCTGGTGTATCACTAAAACTTCTTTTACAATATCTCTGTTTTTTTTTTTTCTAAATCCTATTAAACATAATATGTGTCTGTCCACAGTAAAAGTAATTTCTTGCACTTGGTGTTTACATCACATCTATCTCTATTTGTGTGGATAAAGTAGATATGAAGATTTAAGATAACATATACTTAACTTCCGATGTCACACAGTTAAAGCAAGTTAAGTAATCCCACTGGGACAGCGTTTGTATGTATGATTGTTCTATGTTAACTGAGTCCTTGTAGCTCCAATTTCATGAAATTTGGTAGACAAGTAGTTGTAGCAAGTACATTTTATTAACGGTTTTTTTTTATTAACGGATGGTTACGAAGATGGAAGTATGAAGGAGGAGAATGAAAAATATAATGTAAGCAAATAGGGATTTCTCAATATCAAATGTAAAGGTTTGATTTGCAGTAACAATGTTCAAGTTCAGAGATTATATTTTACCAAACATCATACATTTCCAAGGAAAAACTAGTCTAGAACTTAAAAACATTACAAGCAAAATTGTTTTTCCTTTCCCGTATCCTGGCAAAATATGTATATGTATAAGTTTTATATTTATTACAAACACTACTTGATAGACTTGAAGAAAATATAATTTAGTAAACCCTAAACAAATTTCGAAGAGCAGCAATAATTTTATGTAAGTATACCTATTTTTAACAAATAAATATTCTTATATATTTTATATCAGGGGTAAAGTTATGCGTTTCTTACCTTTAATATCCATACATCCTGGTACACAGCATTTTTACTGGATATCGTCCTGATATCTAGTCACTGGAGTCCTGTCTTACTTAATAAAAAACTAGTCTCTATCTCGGTAACAAAAACACGACAATGACGGTAACATTACTGAACTCTAAGCGTCGGAGAAGACTCGAATCAACAAACTCAGAGGAGGAAAATAATAATCATGTATTGCAACTCCGTCTTTGTACTTACGGGGGGCACTCGGGCACACAGGAATGGAGGCCCACCAGCACTCAAAAACGTGTGCCCTGGGGCACTCAATAACACAATTTGAGGAAAAAAAAACGTCGTTTAAGATCTTTCAAGGCCCACGTGTGGTTGGGGGCCCTGGGCAATGGCCTCGTATACCATTATAGTAAAGATTGAACTGGGTATTGATGAAAACTCAATGATATCACAAAAATAATATTTGAAACTTTTCTTTTCAGCCGTCACAGTCTGGTGGTTTTTATTTAATGTGTTGCCAGTTCATAACTTTATTTCTACTACTAGTGCATACTTAGGACCCTAAAATATTTTAACGACAACGATTTCAACTATTTACTTTATATTACTGTGCTCTTATTAATATATATATATATATTTTTTTTAATTGATTTATATTTTTCTAACCTTAATTTCCAAAATCGTTTTCATATATTATAACTATCAAATCAGATATTTATTACTTTTTATGCGAGTAATACGGCTAAATCGAAAGGGTGATAGTTTAGATAGAAGTGTATCAATATACGTAAGATTTAAACTAATTTCATTATATCTACCACAGCGCCATCCGATACACAGGCATGAAACTACTACAATTATAATGCTGCTAAATTTAAAATGAAGTATTAGACTTCGCCTGTATATAGGCAAATCAGTCCATTATATATAATAGCGTAATTCAGTACGAGTTGCCTTGGCTACAGTACTAAGATTGTGTACCCTGGTTGAATGTTAAAATTGAAAAATAGCCATGCTAATTTCAGGTGAGCGGTTTTGACAATCATTGAAAGCAGTACAGTTGTCATCTCATACATCTATCTCAAGTTTTTCTCTTCAATCATTTGGCAGATGCCTCTCAGTCAATTAGTCAACTTACTGTAACTTATTTACTTTTCAGCAGAATCATCTGAACTCCTGACACTATAGCGAAAGCTAGCTGAAACCGAAATTATAGCCATTTGTCAAGGCACGTTGTGGTCTCATTATCATTCGCTTGCTTTTCAAAGCAGAGACCGCGTGTTCAAATCTCAGTCGACATACACCATACACGTAATAATAGCTTTTTATTTTCTCTTTGCATTTACGTTTTTTTTTAATATATATTACTATTTATCATAAAGTTGTTAAGATTAAATGCCAGTACATTGAGGATATTAAAAAAAAACTGATTATAACGGACTATTTGGAGGACACTTAAAAAAAAAATATTTTTCCCCCACTAGCTCTAGCCGTCTTTTATCCATTAAGACAAGTGGGTAAAAACGATTTTTATCCACTAGTGGGGAAAGTAATTGCACCATTGGACGTGTTTAAGTAGCTTTTGACAGATAACAACACGTAAAATGCTCATAACTACTAATGGTTCGTTCGATATTAATTATCATTAAATAAACGCTTCAAGAATTTAATAAAAAATGGTATTTAGCTTTATTTCATGATTTTAAGTCATAAACCTCAAAATTCCATAAGAAACATCTGTTTTATATGCCGGTAGCACACCTCCGCCGCAAAACCGCGAAACGCCATACAGAGCGCGAAACTAAAGCGGAACTTCCTTGGGTTTGACGTTTCGCGGCGGAGATGTGCTACTGGCATTAGGGTTCTGTAGCCAAAATGGCAAAAACGGAACCCTTATAGTTTCGTCATGTCCGTCCGTCCGTCCGTCCGTCCGTATGTCACAGGCATTTCACTCAAAAACTATAAGATGTATATTGATAAAATTTGGAACATAGGTGTCTTGTGCAAGCCGCTACTTATTTTGATAGTTAAATAAAAAATATATATATTTCTATGGGGGGCACTCCATACATGTAACCGAAAGTGAAAAAAAAAAAATCAGGATATATTAATGTGTAGCACATAATTGGACAGTTCTTCTAAAAACACTTTGACGTTTCTAAAATTTTTTTTTTGATTCAGTTAATATTTTCGGAAATATTCGCTCCGAAAGTAGCAAAACTTGTGTTCCCCCCTCTATTTTCTAAACGGCCTGTTCATAAACATGAAAAAAATTACAAATATAAAATTTAATAAATACTTCCAACGAAAATTATTTTCAAAATGATCGGACATACCGTTTTTAAGTTATTACCTAAAAACTGCGCTTCTCAGCAAAAGGACGTAAGTGCCGGGGAGATACGCTCCTTTTTTAGTGTTTTTTATCATATCGTATTTTTTTCATCTGTAGTGCATTTTTTGTATAAACGGCTGTGGAACCCTACATTGAACATGGTCCGACATGCTCTTGCCCGGTTTTTTATAATGATGTTGAATATAATTCTGAACACATAAGTTGAGTCGATGCAATTACAAAACGCATCGTGAGAAATGTCAACATTGTCAACAAAATTTTACTTGAAAACTTTTCAATTGATGATGATGTGTAGGTACAAATAAAGACTTATTTTGTATGAGCTGTTTTTTTTGCATGTTGCACTTTCCTCCCTATAGTGAGGTGAAGAGTTTTGTGTTACACACGGGTGCCAAGTTGTATTTTTCTACTCGTGTGTTGAAACACTCGCTACGCTCAGGATTATATTTTAGAACCACTCGCTTCGGTCGTGGTTGAACTAAAGGATCCTTTCGCTTGCTCTTGTTTCAATTTCACACTCGCGGGTAAAATACAACAAATAACTATTTTTAATACAGTTGTTCAAAAAGTGCTACTTTACGTAGCTGATTAGCGCGCGGAAAGTTGGTTTTCGCGAATTAGTTTTTCACTTTTCCATTTTTAGTCCGTCCGTCTGTCACAGTCAATCTGCACAGTAACTACTGGACCAATTGAGTTGAAATTTGGTACACATACGTAAGTCTTTGACCCAAAAAAATAATTTCAAGGCTTATTGTGCGGTACATCAAATGAAAGGTCTTGTTACGACAATCTCAAATACCTATATAATTTTGTAATCAGTAGTTTTGAAGTTATTCAAGAAAAAATGCAAAAATTGACCCCCCCTTCCTTATCTCCGAAACTAATAGGCCTAAAATTTTGAAAAAAAAAACACGGAATATAGTTCTAAGGGTAGATTACAGGAAAACCTATAAAAAGACTATGATATTTAAAGTTTGTAGCATAGAAATTTGCCCAATATTACGATACTTATTACGATAGCATAGTTGTTTGCCGTTAATAAACTAACCGCGACCTATGTTGATTTATGGGGACAACATTTTTCCCACAGCAAAATTAGGTAAGTTTGTTCTTCAGTACTGTATAGTAGCCAAAATTTAGAAAAAAAAATAGGTTTTGCCCATAGATTACAGAAAAACCTATAAGAAGTCTTTTATATTTAAAGTAACAGAAATTTGCTCAATATTATGTGCGCTTCTTATAATAACATACTCATTAGCAGTTGGTAAACTAACCGCGATCTATGTTGATGTATCGGGACAACAGTTTTCCAGCAGCAAAATTAAGTTTGTTCCTCAGTACGGAGGGGTTTCGTAACGTGCCGTCCCTCTCGCTCTCATGTTAAGCTGTATTTGAGTGGGCGGAATACGAAAAATATTCATATTTCATATTTTATTACTTAACTTTTCATCAATATAAGTATAATAACACGTTTATTTCTTCATAATTAAAAAATATTGTTCATGCCGCTGGCCATTGAGGTACAAGAGATATATAGATAAGGATACAAGAGGACCATCGTCATAACAACGCAACACGAAAAGCGTGCCTCGCGTCAAAAACCAGGACGTAACCGACAAAAATGACAAAAAAATTATAAATAAAAAAGAACCGACTTCAGAATAAACTAAAAAGTCATAAATAATCTTTTATGTACGGTACGGATACATTTGAATCACATTTTGAAGTCGATGCGACCCTTTAGTTATTATCCACCTACATATATATTTAGTCATAGAGTCTGGCTATAATATCTTTACCCCTCCAATTTTAGTTGTTTTATCTGTGCTTTGGTATATGGCAACACTGAATATAGGGCACTGAATAGTCTTAGGAACAATAAATAAGTCACTAACACCACATAAAATATTCTCAGTGCACTTAAGAGGCTGCTAAAAGCTAAATGGCTTCACATGAACATTATTTTAACAAAATCCATATTGGTGTTATTCAAAAGTACTAAGATTGGTTAATTTTACCAGCCAAAGACTTAATGTAAACATTGCCGCTTTTCAGTGATAATCGCTTCTTGCTCTTGCTTTACAGCATCGAAGATAATGATCATGCAGAAAAGCAGTTCCCGCTGACCACTTTTGTATGGTTTTCCAATAGTTAAACCTCTCTTTTTTTTTAAACCAACGCACGTAAAGATAAATTGTTTCTTAAGACACATAAACAACTTGATGTCTGTGACAGATACAAAACAAAACATTGTCATATTCAGTTTTTATATATTTGACAGTTTATTTGCTTGGAAGAGATAAAATGGTCCGACTCTAGTAATTCGTAGTTTTGTTGAATAAAGAACTTTATTTACTTCAGGTTTGGCACCGACTTCAAAAGTTGATTCAAATGTATCGGCGGGTACCGTACATAAAAGATTATTTATGGCTTTTTAGTTTATTCTGGATTCCGTTCTTTTTTTATTTATAAATTTTTAGTTTTTGCTTTTAGTGAAGGATTTTAGTAGGGATATAAAGTATTTTTTAGAGCCCAGAATGGGAAGATTGAGGAGGCACTTTGCACGCATCTCGAGTCTTTGGACGTAAGAAATGTATGCCTTTTCACCCTACTTGACATAGTGACTAGACTTTAAATTTTTGCCCCCCTCATATTGGTCCTTTGTTTAGAAAATAAAAAATGTATTTGATTTGATGATGTTTTCTTTCTAAATAGATAGCATAAGTAGTTTTTGAGATATGGCGCTCTAATAGTCGGACAGACAGACAGACAGAGTCGCACCTTACCTTTTTTACCTTTTTAGTACGGAACCCTAAAAACGTCGTTCGATACACGTGTGGAAATGTCATTCTTCACTCGTCCCGAATCTCTCTCATATGTCGGTAGGGGAGAGGGGTCTTGTATTCATCTTTCATGTTTAAATCCAAAATGCCGTTTGGAATGCTCGGTTTATCCGAACGAAACACTTATTTAAAAAAAGTTAGCGGTTAATACTTACCCTGTCTTAGGGGCAAATATTAACAATGAAGGGGTAAGAATTAACATTTGGTTGGTATTTAAAATAATGAGTTAATTAGGGAATAAAGCTTTAGTAATCTGTATAATCATACTTACATTTTTTTTGTAATTAATATGTTTACAGTTAAAAAAAAAACAAAATGTGATCTTCTCTGCTTTATATAGTAGCGAATAATACAAAATTCTACCAAGAGGTAATCAATCAGTCTTAAAAAAGTTTTCTATCATTTTAACATAACATACAACATTTATCTTCGCATCATAATATGATCATAAATAGGGTTTGCAATATCCGTCTAGTTTTAGTATTCGGATAAAATGAATAGTCAAATTTCTAAAATTCGAATATTCGGATATTTCGGATAATTTGGATATAAAGGAAAATAGAAATAAATAACAATTCCAAGTCGTATATTTCTAAATATACTAAGTAATAAAATGAAGAAACTAGCATCCAATCAGTACAAATCAACATCTGAAAAAGTTTTCATGAAGCAGGTTATTTTATAGACAAACTTTTCATCGATTTTTATTTCATTGAAAACGATTAATAGTCAGTCCAGTTCTCGTATTTTCTTTTCAAATAATATGGTTTCATCGACTATTCATTATTATGTTTTATAATGCTTAGAACAACTTACCAAAAATTATTATATGCTCGAAAATACATTTCATTGAATATTCAAGTAACAGAATAACATAATACTGATTTTCATCTCTTCGATGTATTGGTACAAAATTGTTTTATTTTGTAGCCAATACATTATAAAAAAAAATTAATTCATTAATTTTAGCCTAAATTTATACATTTCGTTTGTATGATAACTATTGAATACGAGTATGATCTGGATTCGCCCCCCGCATAAAAATAAAATCCAAATAAGTATTATTTGGCCTGGTTAGGTTCGATAGTTACCTTGCGTCTCTCAGAGCAAAAATAGAATTCGCAGACTACACGCTCACATCCCCCAGCATAAAAAAACCATTCCAAACAAAAAGAACACAACCAGATAGTAGACTTATATTCCTTCGCCACAGCGTATTGCGTTTAGTTGACTACATGATTTATTGTAATAGAATAACACATTTTGAAATGATTTTCAAACATTTGTAATTTATAAAAAAATAAAATAAAAACCGTGATCTGCAAAATAAACCATCTACTTAATAATATTTTCACTAATTAAAAAATCGGTGACTTAAAAATACGCCACTGAATTATTTGATGTAATGAATAGTCGTGATTATTTAATTATATTTTGTTGCTATTGTACTTAATGTTTTGAAAGATACCTTTTGTTATATTTTCAGATGTTGATTTGGGTTTACCCTTAATGAATTTTAGAAATAACCTAACAGTTTTGTTTAGTTTGCGTATTTACATGACAAGTACATCATTATGGGATAAATATTTTGTAATATTAATATTTGCATTAGGTGGGCTATATATACTTTGGCAATTTTCTGTTTCATTGAATGCAATGAAACTGTAAGTATTCTTCTATATATGCTGGATGCTGAACAACCATACGGATAAAGATCGCTGTCGAGGTATATGAAAGTCAATAGTTCGCGGTAGATGTATATAATTACCTGTTTTACTCTTTTATCGTATTTTTAATATTACGAAAAGAATAGTGTATTTTTTTTAGTGTCCAAAATATCCGAATAATTTGATATTGTCTATCCGAATAATTCGGATATCATTTTAGGCGGATATTCGGATAATACGAATATTCGAATATCCGGATTGCAAACCCTACGATACGAATACTACGGAGCGTTGGGGGAAGCCTGCGTTAATAACCATGGATTTTGAGCAGCTGCCATCAACCACGGCTTTTATGCTTCAGTGGATTAAAAAGCTGGCGACCCATTTGCATAAACCCACAGGCAGTCCATAATGATGCCAACTTCGATTGAAGACCCCGGTGCCAGATCTGATGGAACGCCTTGGCTATGTCTAGGATAACTGACAATGCCTCACCTTGACTCGCAATGGCCGAGGCCCAGCGGTGTGTGAGATACACTATAAGATCACCAGTGCAGCGGCCGCGGCGAAAGACGTATTGACGGTAGCTGATCAAATCGTATTATTCTAGGTACCTTAGGAGTTTCGTATTTATCACACTCTCCATCACCTTAGAGAGAAGAGAGGTGATAGCGATAGGCCTGTAATTCGATGGATCTGACCTGTCCCCTTTTTTGGGCACTGGATGCACATGGGCACTCTTCCACGAACACAGGGTACAACTCATCGGCATACTGCTTGAGCACCACTGTCAGTATGCCGTCTGGCCCACACGAATTGTGAACATCTAGACATACCAATTCCCGCTGGATATCCCTTTGAGTGAAGTTTATCTCCAGCGTGGAGTATCCGCAACACGGGATGGTAAGTAATACGGTGCTTCCATCATCGCTCACAGTCGAGTTCGAGGCAAAGAGGGTACCCAAAAGATCGGCTTTCTCTTTAGCACTGTGGGCCAAGTTACCATCAGCATTTCGAAGGGGTGGTAAGGCCGACTGACAAAAGTTTCCCTGGGCAGCCTTGGCAAGCGACCTGAAGGCACGACTTCCAGAAGGGTACCCTGCGAGTTGCTCGCCAATTCTGCCGACGAAATCGATTTTAGGTTTGAAAATTTCTCGTTAACTGGCACTCGAAGCAGCATTTAATTTGCCATGCACATCAGATTTGTTAGGATCCTTATTGATACGGGCTGTGGTACCAGCCTCATACAAAGTTTGCCTTAGAAGTCTGGGTTCCTTGCAGGACTGATTAAACCAAGGCCGTTTTTTGGCTCCTTAATTAGTAAATTGTTGATTGTTTTAATTTTATCGTTACTTTACGGGTGTTTTACAATATCTATTATCTTATTTTACACATTTTGTAGATTGTTTTTTTTTGTTTATGGATAGTAATAATACAGAGATCTTAAATAAAACAACATTTTCATGTCTTTTTTACGTCAAATTCCAATACCGGTAATTTACCGGTTTACCGGTTTTGAACTATTCAAGTCGGTTAATTACCAGTTTCAAAATTATGCCGATAATTGCATTCCCTAGGCACACACAAACATAAAAAAAGAAAACAATAAATTTCTTTTCTCCAACTTGCTCGGAAATGTTCCCATTAATGTAGTAAAAACACACCGCGAAGTCCATCGTTATATGCGTTGATACAATAATCAATTTAAAAAAAGTGGCATTACTTCCCGGACAGGCCTGGGAAGTGTACATTATTGTGCAGGTTTTTACTTTTAATTTCATCCAAGACTTTGAAAATTCACCATACAGCCAATAGTAACGTACAAAAACCGAGTTTTAAAAAGATAATTATTGTGTCCAAATCATAATACAGTTTATTTAGTCTAAATGATCTTCATTTTTAAATGTTTTGCGTTTAGGAATTACCGATTCAACTAAAAGTAATAATGCATATATTTATTTTAACTATAGCTATGGGTTTTCTTTTTATTTATTTTCATTACTATATTTCATGTGAAACCAAATATACAATTCGGACCCAAAAGTTTTAACTTTAATATCCTTAAAAAAAAATCAAGGCGGGAACGTGAATTTCATTCTGTCAAAGATTGTCTGTCGTGTTATTTTTACGAAAATAAGTATCATAAACATGTGTCAAATTTCCTTGCATATTTGGAGAAAATCAGTATACATGCCTCGGCTGGAATGTCATTTCGTGGATTCGTATCTATTGAAAGGCGTAGCCGAGTAAACCGTACTCATCCGCGAAATGTCTTTTCCCGGCCTCTGCAGTGATATACTATTTCGATTCAGTAACCTGCAACTATTCCGCTTCAATCATATTTTTGAAAATATCTTCTATATACAGGCATTTAATTTGTACAACTTTATTTAGTACTAGCTTCTGCCCGCGACTTCGTCCGCCTTAAATTCGTTTATCATGGATAAGCGTATTTTTCCGGGATAAAATGTAGCCTATGTCCTTCCCCGGGACTCAAACTATCTCCAAACCAAATTTCATCCAAATCGGTTCAGCGGTTTAAGCGTGAAGTGGTAACAGACAGACAGACAGACAGACACACACTTTCGCATTTATAATATTAGTATGGATAGATTTAGATAGATAGATAAAATATTGATGTTAGTTACCATTGAAATAGTAACTGCTTAGCAACTGGTGGCATCTTGGGTGTTGACTTTATTGTGGATGGTTGTACGTATGTACGTGTATTTTTGTAATTAATAACAGCTTGTTGACCTTCAATAAAACACAAATTTCTCGAAACATGATTGAGCTGCTGTTTTCAAGACGCTCACTTATATCAGTTCCTTTTATCACGATTAATCGGTTGTCCAATAAGACGTTAGAAATAAAACAGCATATGAAGTGACGATAACGTTTATTTTTGTACTTAATTAAATATTGTTTGCCATGGAGAAGCATCTTTATCATAGGAGCCCATGACTTTCAAAACTATATCATTAGGTATATAACTAGAAGAACACAATATTAGTTTCAGTAAGTACCTAATTAATTTGTAGTTACAAAAACTCTTAGTGCTATAATTGGAACACCTAATTGTCAAAATCAGAGAGGTGAACATTGTGCATCTGACGAAAAAATCTTAATAAAATACCATGATATTAGTTACTTTAATGTTTATTTCAAAATAAAGATTCTGTGCATAATAGGGTACATGCATGATTTATTTTTATCGCATTTCTTAACTAAATATCATAATACCGTAAAAAGTATTTCAAAATGTGAAAATAAAATTAAAATCGGCCAAGAAATACGCATAATATAGGCATTTTAAACTAGTAATTAGACAGAGAGGTCCGATATGCACTGAAACGTCACAGTGCACTCCCGCCTTATAAAATCCATATTAAATTCTGTTTTGCAAGAAAGATATAGAATGAAAAGTTTGATGGCTTATATCTTGGTTATTTTTATAGCTATTCAAAAAAAAAATGTCTACTGTTTGTTACATGAATAAGCTTTTAATAAAGCAAAAATAAAAATTCATGAATATTCCCTATTACAAGACACTGCATATTTATTTTTCTGTAATAATATTTAATTTGATTTTAAACAAAGAAA
The DNA here is from genome assembly GCA_905404275.2 of Hedya salicella. Classification (NCBI taxonomy): domain Eukaryota; kingdom Metazoa; phylum Arthropoda; class Insecta; order Lepidoptera; family Tortricidae; genus Hedya; species Hedya salicella. Next base: position 42,357,065 of record FR990096.1, read on the forward strand.
GGTCTAAATAGTCATTCCGGGAATGCGTCCTAATACCATGTAAATGTTTACAATTACTGACATATTTTAATATTAGCTTTGAAAACCATCAAATTATGAATATGTACATAAATGATAAATATAAGTTTAATTTCTTCATATTTTGGCTATTCAAATGCTGTCTGACGTTTATCAAATTATTCCGTGAACGCGGTGGATATCGGTCGATGTAATTAAAACAACAAACTCAGAGTAAGTAAAGTGTGAAGTTCACTAGTCAAAGCAAAAGGCGTGTGTCGTGTTTACGGAAAAATAATATTGATTTAGTTGGTAAGTACCTTTTAATTTGATATTTGAGAAGCGTTCTTCTTTTTCCTGTCACTACGGGAACGCTGTTTGGTGATTAGTTTTTCAATCGTTTGCATACTTTGTGCAAAATTATTATGAATACACAGCTCACTTGTTCCTAACCTCTGGAACCAATATTTAACATAGCGGCGTCAAGCGTGACAAGAAAATATTTATCGAATAGTCATTTACGGAACTATAATTTGGGGAACGTTATCGTACATGACGCGGGCGTTCCTGAAATGACAAATTTTATGGAGACTAATTTGAAAAATAAGTATTTTCATTATAAAAAAATATAAAATTACAACATTTTCAGATTTAGGAACAGGTTGATTACAATTTCTTGAAGGAGATTCTTAAATGCGTCGGTTATGTTATTGTTAAAGAAAATATTTAAAAGTGATGCTGACATGAATTTTGGCCCTGACATTATTCGTGTTAAAAGGTACTATTTATAAAATTATATTTTGGGCGTCAGCAAAAGACTCCATTTGTTAGTCTTCTTCAAATGAAAACTTAATTTCTCAGATATTTGAAAACTTAAAATGCTCAGCTCTGATTTTGACCGTACACAGCACCGAGCGCCTTCACCAGTACCCGCATCGCTACAGGGAGGGAGCATGTGGCCGCTGGCGATCACCGCGCTCGGGGTCGCGAGCCTTGCGGCCAGCCGGTCTAACACAACTCCCCGCGACTACGCTTGTTGCCCGACATAGCGTCACCTGTCTCTCTCGCATTGTATTAAAAGGAAAAAGAAAGTCAATCTTTGTCGCGCGACAAAGATTCGCACAGTTGTGCTAGTGGTGCTGACGTGCTTAGCCACGGCAATAGTACGTGAACGAGGTCACAGAACAAACCTAGGGCACACTAATGTTAGCTAGGTACACCACGTACGAGTGCTGTCAACCGTACAACGTAACCCGCTTAACCACGAGGTACGTCACCGCATTCCATCGCCATGACAACCAGTGTCGGCCAAGAAACTAGTTTACAACATTTATCTAGACTTTATTTCATATAAAACTGTTGCGGTTTGTACAAATTATATTTATACGAATCATTGGATAATAAAGGTAAATTAAAAATATCACGTTAGAGCCGTCATATTCATATTGTTGCACATCTGCGTCAAATGTTCTACTTAATGTGTGTTAAGGTTCAAGAGCGGTAAACTGATTTCTCTTTTTTTTTCTTTTATTGGGAAACGTATATATTGCGACCGTGACGGTTAGCATAAGAATGGGTTAGATCCACAGATAGCACACATACGTGTCGGTATACTATAAACTATATAAAATAAACATTATACCAACTTAAAAACTAAATTAATGTAATTATAATTAAGTAAGTCTGCTTATACATAAATACATCTTTTTCTTTACAAGATATTATTCCAATGCAGTAATTTTAAAATTACAAGTAATTTACAGTAATTCAATAAATATATATATTATATGTCAATGAGGTACTTACATAAGGATATAAGTACCTAATTGACATAACCTACGACACATTAGCATACTAGTCATTCTTTATTCAGTCCACGAGTTTTATGCTAACATTACACAAATAGCTATGCACCGCCATAATTACGCCATTTAGTAAATCTATCTACTATTAGACTACTTCCAGTCGACAGGTTAGGCACTGTGCAAATTTGAGCAACGCGTTCCAAAAAGCAAACCTTTTATAGGCATGTATCATTATCACTACTTAACCTAAGCCTAGAATAGGTATATAGTTACAGTACATAATTATACGAGTGTGGTATAGTCTCAGACCAAGAAAAAAAGATAGACATGACATTAGGAACAATCTAGTGGGGCCTAGGGATTGCAATCCGGTCCGGCGGATCCGGTAAGCCGGCCGGATCCGGTACTTTTTGGCGGCCACCGGATCCGGTAAAAATTTACCTGATCCGGACCGGATCCGTTAGACCCGAAGAGACGCCACAACCAACATACATACAGACTACCCAATCCAATAAAGCTGATTCTAATTTGGTGAAAATTTGAGTTAGGAAAAAATGTCAAGAGTCAATATGATCTAGATCTAGTTAAGCTTTAAAGAAGTCTTCCTAATTATTGTTTGAGACGTTAACTTTGTCTAATGGTTAATTATGTTTCTTTGGGCAAAGAAGAAAAACATTTTTTTTTCAATTAACGTTATTATAATTATAACATGTATCTTACCTATTATTGAAAGTGCAATGTGATCTGATATGTGATTACCTATTAGCTTTCTTTATGTATGTTTAATATTACGGGTATTAAGGAAGTATAGTATTTTATTATTGTTGATGTTACCTCTCATAGTATTAATAAAGTGGATTCAATATTACATAGTAGAGACGAAAAGTGGGATCAAAGTTAAAATATCGATTACGGATCGTGATCAAATATACCAAATTAGTGGTTAATTCTTAGATTTGGCAATTAAACTATAAAAAGTTCCATTAATTGGTGTTATTTTTATTTTTTATAAATAGGATTTAATTTTGTTATATTTACTATGAGACAATTACCATGTGTGTGGCTGTAAATCGGTTTAAAGATCTTTATTTCTCAAAAAGAATAACAATAATTCACTTACTTGAGAAAAACATATCATGCATAAATTGTTATAACCTAATAATAGGTTAATAATGTTTTGAAGTATATGCTAAATAATTATGAAGCAGATGCTTAAATTTTCATGTAACTGTGAAATAAGTGGCTAGAAGACTGATTTTTGACTTAATAAGGGTTGATTTTTAGCGCTAAATCATTGTTTCATTAGTTAATTTGCAAAAACAAAAAGCATAATGTTGGATAGACGCAATACCAAAACTTCAATCCGGATTGGGCGTAATCCGGCTGGATCCGGCCGGATTGAGGATTGGACCAAATTGCAATCCCTAGTGGGTGAGGCCGCGAAAAGTTACTAATTTGGACGTTTCAAATGTACGAAGCTGATTAAAAAAAACTGTTAACCCCTACAGTTTCAAAAACAATTTTATCATATGTAGGGATAAAAACTGTCAAGGTCGCAACTTAGATAATTAATTTAAACCCTTTTAAAATATACTAATAATAAATTTCCGTCCAAAACGTAACGAAAGTCGATTCATTTTTTCGACTCCGAGTACTAAGAGCTCTGTTATTTTCATGATATTTTAACTTTCATGGTCATACTTTTGTTTTAAACTAAAATTTATGATATAAAGATCGTTCTGCCGATTGTGGAATAGTGATGATAATATAATTTTATTTATCTTACATTCTTTTATTGGGCCATATTTCCACGCTTGTTACAAATACTTTCGTAACGCTTAATGTAGCTTGTTTTTAAATACACTTTGGTAGAAATTAGTTTTCGTACACTGGCAACTCATATTCTAGTAGGGAAACATCGGTAAGAAAGCCCAATCTCGTCAGTTTGTCAACAAATGCCATTCGAAGTGGATGCTGTCATAGTTTTGGGAAAAAAACCTCTAAAGTGCTTGTGTAATTTTAAAGGTAAGTAGTGATTGTTTTGAACCAGCTTTTTTTCATACAATAGTGTAATGGTTTCATGCACGTGACAATGTATTATTGTATTCAAAATGTCGTTATTTCACCATGATAATCCAGTTTTTTTCAAAAATATGTTATACTTTCGTTGCGGATATGTTACAGTTTTGCAAAATGCAACGTATTTTTTATGTAACATAAAGAAAATCTATGTTAAAGGGAAATATACACAGAATACAGTAACTTAAATGAGGTTTTATTCGATTTCTAATGACAAAAGACAGTAAGGTTAAATGGGTCATCGTAAGATATTTGAAATTGTAGGTATATACAGTAGATACCTTAAATAAATTAAACAATTCTTTCGCACTAAGTATACACGATTTTAATCGGTGATGACGTGTACACACAAACTCAAACAGAAATAATGTAATAATATAACACAAAATTAAATTAATATAGGATACTCTTAGTAATATAATTTTAATTAATTATAGATTACTCTAAGCTCTGTAAAACCCAAAAATTGATATTGAAATAAGATTGAGTTGAATTTTATCTACGCTTCAGCTTGGACTAAAAATATTTTTTCTTGTTATCCGAATTCCGGATTTCCCGATGTCCAGATGTTTGGATTTTTCGCTGTTCTCGCCTAGAGCTCGCATTTTTCACAACTTGTATTTTTTTTTCTTAGCTACGTGATTTAATCAGAATATTTGCCAGTATGATATCAGAGCTTTATAATGAGTTATGTTACGTTTTATGGTAACATAACGTATTTTTTTTCATGTTACTTCTATGTCACATTGGTAACTTTCCGCGGCCTCACCCTAGTGGGGCCACAAAAAAACATGCCAAAGCCAACTTCACGCGTTGCAAATATAAACAAACCATGTGTGTGAAGTTGTCTGATTTGTCAAAACCATGCCAAAAAAACGGCTTCACTAGATTGTTCGTAACGTCATGTTTATCTTTTTTTCTTGATCTGACACTATACGTTTTATATGTTGTACCTGCATACACTCGAGGCTATATCTTGCAGCCTGAATCGAAGTTTCATACGACGTTTTTCAACACTCTTGCGAGCAAAAAAGCCAATAAATATTTCTTATTTACTTCGGACCTTACTTAAAATTTGAGCTACTAATGCGATTATGTAATATAAAAAAACACGCGTGTGTAATGGACGGGATTACGAGTATGTAGGTACAGTCATAAAAACCGGCCAAGAGCATGTCGGTCGGACCATGCTCAGTGTAGGGTTCCACAGCTGTTCATACAAAAAAGTGCACTACAGAGTACAGATGAAAAGATACAATATTAATAACTGCACTAGGAAAAGAGCGTATCTCCACGGTACTTACGTCCTTTTGCTGAGAAGTGCAGGTTTTTGGCAATAACTGAAACTGTATATTTGATCATGTTGAAAATATTTTTTTCCCGCCACTTTCGGAGCGATTATTTCCCAATATATTCACGATCAAAATATTTTTTAGAAACATCAAAGTACCTATTTTCACACACAGTGTCACATATTGATTATGCCGATTTTTTTTTTGTTTTGGTTTTATGTATTAAATTGTTACTTAAGTATTAAACTAAGTAGCGGCTCTTATAACACACCTATTCTCCAAATTTCATCAATTACATCTTGTAGTTTTTAAGTAAAATGCCTGTGACATACGGACGGACGGACGAGACAAAACTATAAAGTAAAGTTCCGTTCTTGCCATTTTGGCTACGGTACCCTAAAAACGGTGTAATAAGATCCATTTTATGAGTAAGTGTGTTGAAAATAATTATTTAACGTAGGTATTAAGTACGAGAATGAGACATGTGTAAGTGATGCGACTGACGTCACAAACGTAATATTACTCGACCGCGACACCAAACATCACTCGATAAGATATTACTTACTCTGGCGTTGACACAGCTACGCTACGGATATCGCAGCTCTATGTATTAGAAAAGTCTTGTCTCGCTCGCACTCCGCGCGCGTCGGCGATCGGTATCGTAAAATCACAGTGAGATATCATATCATTCGAAACATTACCTACCAGACACGCAATAGCAATGGCGTGCGGTCCATATAGGCACAAAGGCACTGCCTATCCCGAACGACCATGGCTCGATATAGGCACAGAGAAACTGCCTACCCTGAAGCCCTAGGCGACCATGGCTCCATGAAGGCGAAGTATAGTACCTGGCAATGTAATGTTTCAAGTGACGTGATATCTCACCGTGATTACGCTTTGAGAGATGTGATATTATGATATGGCATTACTTTGCGAAGTACTGTTTGGCGCATGCCTTTTAAGTATCTTTAAGTTATATTCTACGAATTATCTACCTAGTCTGGTATTCGTCTACTCGACGAGAAAGCCAGCATCATCTTTATAATACTCACTACAATCGTTAAATGCTACGGATTTGTCGGTCTATAGGGATACGAGAGTGTCGATCACGAGTTACCGAGATAACTCTTTACTTTACGTACGTATACGTACACAGTAAATAACTACTTTATTATATGTAGTGTACAGAATTACTGTTTTCCGTGCGTATGGAGCGTGTGGACAGGGTGGCTTTGGTATTTTGTTATATATCTATGTCCACTCCATGCATTTGCTTACTGCCATTGTAATTAGGTTCTGAATCCTTGACTTAGGTATAATGGTTTTTCTCATGTCTCATCTATATATATAAAAATAAACATTCCGTCGAATTGAGAACCTCCTCCTTTTTTTGGAAGTCGGTTAAAAAGAAGAAGTCCTGACTGACTGACTCATCAACGCACAGCCGAAACTACCAACGCTACAAAATTATTTTTTTCACAGTCGGTTACATTTATAAAGTAAGCTAGGGATAAGAAAGCATTTTTCGAAATTCATCCCCTAAGTGGGTAAAACAAGGGCTGAAAGTTTGTATGAGAAACGTAAAATCTTTGGACTTAGAAACTTGGAATTTCGTGAAAAGATTGTGTGTTTATATTCAAGAAACTTAATTTCTTAATTTTTTGAAATTCATCCCTTAAGTGGGTGAAACAAGGGATGAAAGTTTGTATGGGAAACTTAAGATCGTTGGCCTGAGAAACTTGAAATTTCGTGAAAAGATTGTGTGTTTAAAATCAAGAAACTTATATTCTTGATTTTTCAAAATTCATCCCCTAAGGGAGTAAAACAAGGGATGGCACTTTTTATATGAAACGTGAAATCTTTGGACTTAGAAACTTAAATGTTCGCAAAAAGATTGTGTGTTTAAAATCAAAAAACTTATATTCTTGATTTTTCAAAATTCATCCCCTAAGGGGGTAAAACAAGTTATGGAAGTTTGTATGTGCAACGTAAAATCTTTGGACTTAGGAACTTGAAATTGCAAAAAGATTGTGGGTTATGTGTTAATTAATGAACTATTAAAGTGAAACACGAAGAGGGAGGGAGAGAGGGAGAGAGAGAGAGAGAGAGAGAGAGAGAGAAAGAGACAAATGGTGGGAGAGAGCAAGTGAGGGAAAGAGAGAGAGAGGGCTATAGGAAGGCACAGAGGGAGAGAGGAATAGAGGAAGAGGGGGAGGGAGGGAGGAAGGGAGAGAGGGAGAGAAAGAGAAATAGAGAGAGCGAGGCAGGGAGGGAGGGAGGAAGAGACAAAAAATAGCCGAAGCCAGTTTTCTTGTGACGTTAACACGTAAAATTATCGTTCGTAACACAACATTTTTTTGCTACGCCATAAAATACTATTTTTCGAAACGCCGTGGTACCTTCTAGGACATTTCATTTTGGCCAGTGTCGGGAACTTCGCCGGTCTCTTCGTTTCATAGTCTAGCAGGCGTTAAAATTAAAACTGCCAGTATTGCCTTCTTAAGGAATAATGTTCAATTTCCCCATTTTCTCAATCTAAATCCGTTGGTCGCTGAATATCCTCTGAGTATCTTTTTACCAACATTAACAGCATCAGACAACTGTCAGAAAAAAGTTTTCCTCTTTCACATCTCTGTTTTTACCGTAAATTTACGTGGACGAAGTCGCGGGCGGCCGCTAGTATATAACACAACTATGATACAACGTGGATGCGCCTGAGTTTTGAGTCTTCCACTCCGTGTGTTTTCCTTTAGAGTGCTTTCCGCAACTGTAGTTGCATGTCACCACTCTTATTTCAAGTATAAATAGAGTTCAAACCAAAATCACGAGCACTTGAGATTAACACTTACTATTCGTAGAAACAGTTTATTAGGTACAGACGGTACCCATTTAACTTGATTTCAAAGAAAGTATTTCATAAATGGTTTTTAAGCTATCAGGTATGTCTTGAAATTGGTGTAGTCGTCGTACACTGGTCAGCTAGTCAGAACTCCTCAGACGTCGCCAGGGGTAGGGCTACTATCTCTCCGAAAATATCGTGATGTTTCAGGATCTTTAAGATCATATCAGGACTGCGACAGGACTATGAAATACTCAGGATTTTCGCTTTTTATCGTTATCGTAGATATCTTTCAATAGCAAAATCGAATTCGTGGCCTTATTTTCAGAGAATGTTAAAACTTAACTTCAAACAACTTTTGAAATAATTAAGATCTAGTTTGAATTCTAAATTGAATGACCTACGACGCTAAGTGATAAGCTCCTTCTCTTTGCGGTCAGTAGTTTCTTCATCTCCTTCGTCTTCTTTTTTTCTGTAAAATAAACATATTTTTACCCGATTACGACAAATCAAAAAATAATGAATGAATGAATGATTTATTTGCAGTAAACAAGCGTATATAAAAGATGTTTACAATTGTTGAGATCGTGTATTGTTTTACCATTACTGGCGTACAAATATTAAGAACAGTCATCGTTAATCAACATACACTACAATATTACACTATACAAAATATGAAATTATTAATTAATTATTCACTTGGAAGGGTTATGAGTTTAGCAGTATGTTCCAATGATATATATATCATTCCACATTCATTTTCGCTCCTTTCATTTCCACGGTAGCGCTTAAGCTATTCAACCTATTTTGTAACGAAGGTGTCAATATTGTTATTACGGTCCGTTAATATAGGGTAAATTTTTATCCAACTTCCAAAAAGGCGGGCGTGATACTCGTACAGCCGCAATTATTTTCCAATAAAATCCTGATTACAATAATTATTGAATCCCATAGATATTTATGGATGATTGGTACGTCATACAGTTTTATGTTTTAAAAGGGATAACGGCCACTCAAATTAAAACTAAGTTCCATCGTGCGTTCGTGTGTTAGGGCATTCTTCATATTCGTTTAGCACTGTTTATATTACAAACGAGGACGACGAACTGTAATGACGCTCTCCGTAGCGGAAGACCAAATGAGGTGACCACCCCAGAAATGGTCACTAAAATACAAAATATTGCACCAAAGGACCGTTGATTAAAGCTTAGAGAGATAAAAGAGATTGTAAAAATATTGTCAAAACGCGTTTGTAAGATACTGCATGAGCATTTGTTTAATGAATAAGCTTTGTGCCAGATGGGTGACGCGGCTTTTGAACTATGAGCAAAAGAAACAAAGGGTCAATATTTCAAAGGAGTGATTGCAGATCTTTAGACGGAATCCCAATGAATTTCTTCTTTGATTCATAACGGTTGATGAGACTTGGATCCATTATCACACACCGGAAACTAAGAGCAGTCCAAGCAATGGTCAATAAACTTTTAAACAAAAAAATAAAACCGACTCCAAAAAAAACAAAAGTAAAAAATAACGCCATAATTCAGTTTCTTCAAATTACTTACAAGTAACCGTTTGTATACTCAATCTGTACAGTATATACAATTAATGTTATTTTGGTGTCGGTGCCATCGTGTCACAACTTACTAAGATCGTCAATTTTCAATATTTTACACATTCTTTATATGGCACCGACGCCAAAATAAGATTAATTGTATATACTGTATAGATTGAGTATACAAACGGTTACTTGTAAGTAATTTGAAGAAACTGAATTATGGCGTTATTTTTTACTTTTCAGTTTTTTTGGAGTCGGTTTATTTTTTTGTTTTATTACATAGATCTGGTGCCTACCTTCCGGCTCCATCATCAAATCAATTCGATGGTACCATTCTCCTTAGAAACATTTAAATTTGTGAGTATGAAGTTGCTTAGCTAAATTAATCAAGATATTTTGTCTCCACCCGTAAATCATTTATCATTTAGGAGTTCCGATGGCATTCTGTGGTTTTCTGCATCAGTTCCACTTCACCAATTTACACTTTCTGAATGCAAATGCTTATTATGTTTCTTATTATACCAAAATCGCTATATGTATGCCTACAATATTTGAGGAGTTCCTTCAATTCCTCATGGATTCCATCATCAAATCTTCACCAAAATTAAATGGTACCAACTAGAAAGTACCTTCTATAAAACCAAAATAAATATTGAAATTTTTACTTTGAGTAATCGGTGAACATCCGTAAAAAAAAAAAAACATTCCGTCGAATTGAGAACCTCCTCCTTTTTTGGAACTTGGTTAAAAAGTGGTAAACCGCATCATAGAAGGCGAAGACGACGATGTCCGCTGGCAAAGATATGCCACCGTATTTTATGGTTTTAAAGGTGTTATTTATGTGGATTACTTTGAATAGGAAACAAAAATAACTGGTATCCATACATATTATGCAAACCTATTGCAAAAACTGATCGACGTTGTCAAACACGAAAGACCCCACTTGGCCAGGAAAACAAAGTTCCATCATAATAACGCACACGGCAAGGCAAAAGTAGCGATGATAAAAAATAAAAAATCACGTTTGAAATTACTGCCCCATCCCCATATCCGAGTGATTTGCCCCCCTGCGATCTCAATCTGTTAATTTTTTTTATCTTGTTTTTTTTTTTTAAGTTGTTAGTAATACAAATATGTATACCAACATCGAAGTCATTGATGCCGTTACTAAATTTATATACTTATCTAATTTAATGAATTCGGGTCCGAGACTCTTAGCGCTACCAGCAAATCTAAACTAGAGACGCGGCATCATGATGAACGCCACTTACACTGGGCGAATTTTTAGTATTGTATAATAATTTAATGTGTAAAATACAGTCTTGATATTATTGAAATAAGGATCGCCTTTAATAATTTATTATTATTATTATGCGTGAGACGTCCTATGTAAAGAGTACAGAGTTGGTCAATAAATCAGCTGCGAATAACTCATTTCGTCTCCTATCCTACGGATACTTAGGTACATTACTTAAAGTCGTTCTTATTTGAAAGTATGCTGCAAATAATTTTAACTGTAAACTTCAAATAAGTAGGTAAGGTAAGGTGAACTAAGTTCCTACATATGTTTCTAAACTACCAAGCGACAATAGGTACTAACACAGAATTAACATATCGTGAATTAGAAGTCTCGAGCTCATCCATTACAACCGTAAGGAATTAAGAATTTGTATTCTTCGGATTGATGTAGCCACAGGTCATCGACCCCAATCGGCGACGGTGCGAACTCAAATTTCACTAAGTTTCTAAAACCGGCTCTCGTACATTATGGGACCATTCATGCGATGACATTGATCCATTGCATCCACACATATACTGGATCGCATCGGTTTCAAAGAGACTCGGATTTCGATTCGTCCGATGAATCTCATGTTTATATTTTGTCCGGTACGGTATCTAGCTAATATCAATATCACTCGCTTTATCGTGCGTTAACTTAACCACATCAGATTGCCAGACTTACAACAGTGTTTTTATCACCATGATGATTTTGGTTATGATTACTTTTAACCTGCCCGCAACTTCGTCAGTGGCGGAGAAAAAATCATAACCCTCTTTTGCGTATTCGAGTAAAAAGTATCCTATAACCATCTGTGGATAAGGATACCTAGTAGTGGCGTGGCGTCAAATATATTAAAGCCGAAGCAGATATAGCTTACTCTATTTTCAAGATAAGTAGAATACCACGTGCACTAATACCTTAAAATAGGCAAGCCGGTGGGAATCGGGTTATATGGACACCACGCCACTGATACCTAGCTATCCGTGTACTAGAAAACAGTCGATATCTGTTTACCCGTTTTGGCGCGATGAAGCCCCAACGACACATACAAAAATACAAAAAACATAGATTCAGTGATCTTCAAATAGTCACTTTTGTTTTATAGTACTATTATAGGTACTATGTATTTTTATAGCTTTATAATCTCACACCAAGAAAAAAATTAGACATATGAAATTACGAACAATTTAGTGAAGCCACAAAACACCATGCCAAAGCCAACTTTACGCGTTACAAATATAAACAAACCACGAGAGTGAAGTTGTCTGATTTGTCAAAACCATGCCAAAAAAACTGCTTCACTAGAGTTCGTAACGTCATGTCTATCTTTTTTCCTTGGTCTGAGTTTTATAATATTGTAGATTACTAGAAGATGCCCGCAACTGCTTCGTTCGCGGAGGAGAAAAAGTCATATCCCCTCGTTTTTTCTTAGGCGTAGTCGGGTAAAAAGTATCCTATAAGCATCTGGAGATACCCAGCTACCCGTGTACCAAAAAATGTAGAAATCTGTTTAGCCGATTTTGCGGGATGAAGCCACAACGACACATTCAAACATACACAAAAAAAATCGTTTAAGTGATCTCCAAATAGTCCGTAACAATCAATTTTTTGAAAGTATCTTCAATGTACAGACATTTCATTTTTATAACTTTATAATAGTATAGATATGTATGTAGATGATCAAAAGCGCTTAGTACAGATGGAATTATAAAATTTATCTTGTTGCTAAAAATCAAAGGGCATCGTAATACTAAAGGAAGCATGATAGGCGAACTAAATTGACTACACCTAGTCGGTCTAAGGTTTTATATGTTTAACAACCAACAACGGTAGGACAGAACCGCCAAATGTTTAGCTTCAACAGGAAAATAAGCAAATTATGATGTGGTACACTCACCCACATAAGGAATAATTCAGGACGAGTGCCTCGCCGTCGGCGATGGTCTGCGGCATGGGGCGACCCATGGTCTCGGGGAGCATCAGGCCGCATCCGAGGGCCACCGCGGCCAGCCCGCTCATAATTAGCAGTGGCAGCGAGCTCCAGTAACGTTCCTGAATATACACATGCACTTCTTCACATTTTTGTTATTAGCTTAAATATTTATATTTTGTCTTAACAAGTATTAACGGTGTTGCCTTAAGTATAGAAAAACTAAAAATAATTATGATTTTTTTGAATATTCTCCGTGATGATCATTGATGCACTTTTGTATACGTTGAAACATTTTTTTAAAGTAGGTACTTTTTCACCTTAGCATTAGCAACTCATTTCATCACGCAGGTTTAAGGGACCTAAGCTGCGAGCGAACAGTGTGCAAAATGCCATTTTGCTGCGACCAAGAAATTTAAAAATACAAAATGTTTTCTTAGCTCACCCACTTGGCTAGGACGCACAACCTCTTGATTGAGAAGCAAGAGGTTCGACAATTTCACCAAGCTGACAATTACTATGGATATTGAAATTTGTGTACCGTTGTAGGTCTAAACTGGGGTGGAATCTTACATTTCTATGAAGCTGTGTGTACTAGTATAAAGTTAGTGTGACATGTGTGACGTATTCAGACAGACGGACTTGTTCGTAGTATGACCCTGTAGAGTAGTTAAACCTATGATTATATATAGTAACTATAAACTATATTAGATTAGTTATGTATTATTTTAATTTATGTATACGTATAGGTTTATTTTTAAATCTTTGTTAGAATGTGTTTTGAGTTGTATGATGGTGTTGAATGGTGATATTCGTATGCGATCATTACCGAGTAGACGATGAACGGCGACATGACGGTGGCGACGTAGCCGCTGGCGTGCACCAGCGAGGAGCCGGAGGCGCGGACGCCGGTGGGCAGCAGCTCGGTGGACCACTGGATGGCGGCCGTGTACGACATGTTGATGAAGAAGCGCGCCATGACCGCGGCCGTCACCTGCGGCACGCCTGCACGACACACCAGTCAAATTGCATGGAGCACCCGCCCTCCTTACTACTCGTAGTAGCAGGATTCAGTGCAGGGCCTGCAAAGTTGCAAACCCCAAACGGGAATGCCATCGGCCACTTCAACCTCGCATAAGGCGTGGGAAAGAGGGAAAGAATCGAACATACGGGGATATGAGACTAAATATAATGGTCGACACTAAGACATTGTCCGAAGAGTTCCCCGTAAGCATTTTGTTAGCTCTGATCTTGTCATCCGGATCAGAAAGCGGTCTTAGCAAGTGGTTTCTGTAGGGTGGATCCTCTGAAACATCCGTAATAAAAGGCGGAAGGTCGGCTGCCTTCTCATTAACTAGAGGGTTTCTATAGAAGGGAGAAGCCATACATGATGACAATTTCCATATTCTGGTCACATACCAAGCGGTAGCTGCCATCTTATGCGAAAAACTATTTATTACTTAATTTGCGGAAACACTTGCGAAGGTGAGTAGACCTCTCTGGTAATCGGTAACGTATATATATTTATGTCATTGGTTTGTCGGAAACGTCTCCGATGAAATTGGGAGCCCGGACCCAGTTTCGCTTTACAGTTTATCTTAGATATCCTTAAAAACATTCTCGAAAAAATCATGCACCGATCGAGCAAAGCTGCTGGGTTATCCCGGGTCTAGAAAAGAACATTACAAAGATTAACAAACAGGAGCAGTATGAGTAGGTAAGTGTTTGTTTTAGATAACATAACATAAAGTAAAGGAGCAAAAGGTGAGATGAATCGATTCCTTGATCACACATTTGCGCTATGTAATTTTAAAGTACGATGAAACCATCACCAGTTAATAATAATCTGTATTTAATTTTAATTACCTTTAGGTAAAAATGCCGCAATTAGTATCAATAGGCCAGATAACCCCATAGGTACGACTGTAAGCTTTCGCCGACCCCATCTGAAAGAATATCACAACATTAACGAACGATGACGTACTGAATACATATGTAGTAGTATTTTGCTTATTGTTGTATCCTCTCCACTAAAGGGAAACAATACCATTGTGTGTTTGACGGCAAAACACCAATTTACCATATTGTAAAAAGTCGTTACAACCAGCTTGAAAGTTCAATAGATTATCGACTATCTCCTGTTATAAACTTAAATACTTAGCACTACTTTTGATAACATATGCAATATACGAATTATGAGCATACCTGTCAAGTACTAGAGCCAGCAAAGTGACGGAAGGTATTTCTGTGGCGGAGGCCAAGGTGAAGGTAACGAAGAAATCGAGCCCCAGCGACTCGGAGAGGCGCACGAGGCCATCGAAGATGACGGCGCAGCACATGTACACCAGCACCATGTGCAGGAGCATGCTCCGCAGCGGCGCGCTTCTAAACAATGCACTCACTGAATGCTTCTGATTTTGGGTTTGACGGGATGCTATCTAAAAACGCATATATGAGTTCGTAGATTAAGATAGAATCCAAATAAGAATACGCACAAGTTGTCGTGACTTTTTCAGTCCCTTTCAAGGCTACTGCGCGTCCCGTTCCAATTTATGTGAAAGAAAGAAAAATACTTGCAAAAGGAGCTAAAGTTGCAGAAACATATGCCAAAATGTTTGAAACTATGAAACAAAGAGCTAAAATTCGTTACAACATATGAGATACAAGTAAGTAGAGAGTGAAGTAGGGACCGCGTCTTGTTTACATTTACACTTACGATAAAATCGTCCATAGCTTCCTGCGGGATCTGAGTGCGATTAATTTTCTCAAATTTCTTGAACACCTGGACAGCTTGGTTTGTGCGACCTCTGGAGACGAGCCATCTGCATACATGGGCACAAGAATTTTAATACTCGATGAGAAAATTGTAGTGTCCCCCGGATGGACATTACTAATTATTATTTTTATAATAATAATCAAATAAATCAATACTGGATAAATCGATGAACATACCTGACGCTCTCGGGAGCTGTGAAGGGTATGGCGATGACTATCAGCATAGGCGCGGAGGTGATCCATACGAGACTGCGCCAGTCTGCCAGCCAGAGCGCCAGCCACGGCAGCGACAGGCAGCCCGCGCCGAAGAACAGCGCGATCGACATGTTCGCCGCTATCGTGCGGTATCGGGGTCCGATGTACTCCAGAACTGTCACATATTACATACTTATTACAATTTTTTAATTAGTGACTTATGTATATTCACAAATGTTAAGACAAAATACTCTTACCCAAAATGTACATCATCATAAAGCAGCTGTCGTACGCCATACCGACGAGAAACCGAGCGATAGTGAAGTCTACTATGCCAGTGGTGTAAATAGTGGCAATTCCTCCCACAAAACCGATCATCGTCGAACCTAAAACAAAATATAGGTATATTGTCTAAGTGTCCAGTTGATTGACTTCTTAATAATTATTTCAACTTCGTTACACTGCCTTCACATTATTTCCCATTTTGGGAAAACTTACCGACTAAAGCGGGTATTCTGCCAAACCGATCGGCCAGCCAGCCAAAGAACAGCCCCCCAATTAATGATCCCCCAAAAAATATCGACTGCGCCGTGGGAGCATAGCTCGATTTTCCGCACACCCATCCTCGCTTAAATAAAACACAATTGTAAATCAGTACGAGTTTTTGAATCTAAGTAGGTACTGCTGTACTATAAAGATTACAATAAAATACAACACATATATATACATATATACTCGTATATATACACTAGAGGCGTGGCGTCAGGCAAATCACAAGGGAAGCCGAAGCGCATTCATTTACTCATATTTAAAGGAAAAAGTGGTTATAAGCCTTTCCTTGGGCAATCCGGGGGGAATCGGCTTATATGGAGGCTACGCCACTGAATACACAGAATATAGACACTCTGTTAATCATTTATTAATAATGCTAATCCCCTCAAGGGCAGAGGGCAGTAGTACAGGACTTACAAAAATGGAATAGATTCGACAGTCAGCGTTTAATCTTAATCTGAAAAACATAAACACTTTAAGAGGTATGACTGTATGTCACCCAAAGTCGAATGCTAGGTGCTTACTTCGCTTACAACGGTGTGGTACGGTATGTCAGTGAGCTCAAAGTCGTAACCATGTGGGCACGGCGTGGTCGGCGTTCCGTTGCTGGGGGGCGTCAAGGTCTCCAGCACGAGGGTCCAGTTGGCTTGGAACGTTGAACACCGATCCCAGTCCCCGCCCTCGATGGCTCCTGGCGCCGAAAGGTTGCGTCTGCAATATACCGGTTTATATCTTTGCACCATTTAGTACCTTGGCAAAAAATATGCTATGCTATGAGAGGCTTTGTTTAAAAAGAAAAAACTGGCCAAGTATGAGTAGAACTCGCCCAACGAGGGTTCCTTACAAATGTGTAGGAATTTTTCGTTCGTTTATCACGGGAATCGAGGGCTCAAAATATTCGCTGTTTCGCTTCAAGCTTTTCTTCTTGAGGGCTGTGACTTCATTTAACTATTTAGATGATCGTATACTTCTTTTATATTTTCCTCAATTACTGCAAAATTATAGCTATAAAACGATGAAAATAAATATCTTTGGGTTCCCAGATAATAAATCAACGAAATGGGTGTCAATCAATAAATGTATGAAGGCAGATGGCACTGGCAACCATTTTTAATGGAATGTTAAGAACCTAAGCTCCAGATCCAAGTGAGCGAGTTGGGGCACGTGGCACCAGTGGCGCTGCGGCGTGGCTGCTATGAACATCTGCACGAAGTACACGTAGGCGAACATGAAGCCGAAAGGTAACATGGCGCAGAACAGGAACTTCTGGTAGCGGCCCATTTCGCCGATATACGTGAAGATGATCTCCAATGCATCTTGATCGCTTCCCACGGGGTTTTTATTTAATTCTTCCTTTGCTTCCTGTAACCAATACAAAATGAATTACTTAATAATATTGTAGAAAGATAATCATCGAAAAAAAATTAATTGTGTTGCCTTGAGTAACAGATCGCTGTACCGTAAATAATGCCAGTTTTGTGGGTACGTACATTGTTTACAACACCCGGTGTAGCATTAAATAATGCTACATTTTTTGTTTTAATATTAAGACATGAAAATTATAATGGAACCCAACCTATTTTTAATTGAAATAGTACTGAAACCTTTTAATAGACAATGTATTTTTTTATATTTCTGAATATGAATTCAAAAGTAGGAGTTTGTTTCAAAATTCTCTTCGAGTGGCAGATTTATTCCTGTTTTGGGACGATATTCGAGTGGAAGTATTTGCTGGATTTTTGGAAAAGTAAACATTGTTGATTTACAATAGACAGACAGATTTCGTATAAAAAAATGATCCCAGTTTATTTTTCTGGCCAAGAGACGAATTTCAGTACGTCCGGAACAACCAGTTTTAAGTAATACTTCAATTTTCCTGAGTCCCGGCACGTTACGTACGTGACTTTCTTGAAGCAGATTTGGTGTTGCCGCAAGGCGAGGCGATCTAAAACATTAACCTGGGCCGTCGTGGCTGGGTTGCCTACAGAACCCAGTGTTATGGTGTTGCGTACCAGTTTCCAGAGCTGCTGTTACGAGTTTAGGATAGTACTAAAGTTGTGGATTTCTGACTATTTTTATTTATTTATTTATTTTAATAAACACACAACTATCTTTACAGGTTATCCTAATACGACAGTGTGGTATCTCCTATGGCTAGATTAATACTACCTAAGTAAATTACACATATACATTACACATACAAACATTTCGTACAACATTAAATTAATTGGACATAACACAAAATGCGAATGTTTCCAGCTCTCAAAAAGTACTTAAAAGAGTCCCTAATGGCAAAGGCTTATTATAGGATAGAGGACTATTTAACAGACAAAAATGCATGGCCCAAAACAGAAACCAAATAATTTACTTTCTACCGGGACACGGTTCTTATAAGGTGGCATATCAAACGTATGTAAGTTGTTTTAAATAAAAATCACTATTTAGCTTTTTTATATTCTAGTCTTTTTTTTTTACTTTTATAAGTTTTGATATGTTTCCTTGAAGAACTACGCATTGAGTTTATACTCAAAATATATATTTAGGTTAGGCTACGCACGAATATTGTAATAGATATAAGAGTTATTTCGAAAAAATGACTGACTGTTGAGTTTGTTTCGGCTTTCTTCTCTTCAGTGGTCTCCTCTTGGGAAACGCCGTAGAGTCAGACTTGTAAAAGTGCCCTTGTGGCCTACTTACAGAATAAAGATCATTATTTCATTATTTCATTATTATTTCATTATTTCATTATTATAAATGTGCAATGCTGCCTTTGTGAATTCGTTCAGCGTGCAGCAGAAAATATCTAATTCGATCGCTACGCGGTTATACTATCCTCAAACCAAACAGACGACTGAGGCAATAAACGCCGGCGGCCGTAGGGATGGCGGCATGTCGATACTGGATTTATTTAAATGTCGATAAGGATAGTGACAGTGATGAAGAATATTTTTAATTTTAATACTATTAATATAATATTTATTTATTTATTTAGTCTTACTATGTTTTAGTTCTAAAGTACCTAATTGTAGTTTTAAAAGTATTTATTTCATAATATAAAATATTGTATGCATTACTTTGTTTTCATTTTTGCATGTTATCTTATCGACATGCCTTGTACCGTGTGCTTTCTACCTGCCCTATGCGGCCCGGCTGATAACAGGCATGCTGCATAAGGGCGTACGGGTGCGAAAGAGACAATACGATGCTAATTGTTTTACGATCCCAGTCGTCTATTTGGTTTGAGTATAGTATAAGAGTTCGAATGGCTCTACTAAAGGGTGCTTGGCGCAGCAGCTGCGTTCGCGCGCGAGGCTCGGCGAGCAGGCTCGGCCGCCGCCGTCGCCACACATACCGCTGTGGGACGTTCAGGCCAACCTCAGCTAGGACTCCTGGGTTGAACAACTTGCCCCGCAATCACTTCAATATATATAACGCAAGGCTCAATTCCCTCCGAACCTCGAGTCTATTGTATCCTACTATACCTAACACAAACAACGTAGGATACATTAACGGATAAAAGGGATATACCCCTCTTATTTTAACCCTCCCTGCTAATAAGCGAATTTGTAGAACAATTTTTCTCTGTTTCATGCGAATGAAGGAGCACAAAAAATATATAAACTTATATATTTTTTGTGCTCCTCCACAATGCGCAAGCGTAGAGACGAATTTTTCTCCCTTATCATGCTTGAAGTCGCGCATATTTTTATATAGTATTTAATTAAGAATATATTGTATGGTTTTAATTCCTAAAATTTAAAAGTTGGTTCATCTGCCAGCTGCAGTTAATGTTATGAGTTATAATAATTATTAGGAATGTTATTTATATCTACGAATCCTAAATTTTGGGTATATTTAACCATTTGTAGGACCAAGCAGCGGAGATCCGAGATAATTCAGTTTATTTTTGTTTTGTACCGGTGCACCTTTTTTCTATGATCAACGATAATATAATTGTTTTAAAACTTTTTCAATTATTTTATTTCATAGCGGCCAAAATCCAACGTAAAATTCTTATGTCACAAACATGACAATGATAAAGTGTGCTTCGGCATGAAGTAAATACTATACCGGTTGGTATTCAAATATTTTATCTATACCCATATATGGTTCTGTAGCCAAAATGGCAAAAACAGAACCCTCAGGTTTCGTCATGTCCGTCCGTCCGGCCGTCCGTGTGTCATACGCATTTTACTCAAAAACTACATGATGTATATTGATGAAAGTTGGGGCATAGATATCTTGTATAACCCGCCACTTAATGTAGTCTGGTAGTTAAATAAAAAATATATATATTGGTAGTGGGAGCAACTGGCTTTAAGGCCCATTTACATTATACAACTGTCTTGCACTTTCCATGCAATAAAATTGAGGCAATAAAACATTGCTCAGTCTAAACGTAACGTGATATTTTTGAATATTAACGGCAACTTACTTAACGTAAACGGAGACCAAAAGTTAATTGCATGCCAGAATTGCGGTTCAATTTATCATTTTAAAGATGGATTCCGTGCGTGAAGGTGTGTTCATTGTTGCTGCGGTATTAACGGCTGTATTACAACAGGAATTAATACGAAAAGATGCTGGTTTAAGAAATAGATTGAACGTAGCAACATACTTGGTGCTTCGAACACTTTATGTCGGGAGCTACGACTCGAGGATGGAGCGGAATTTAAAACATATTTCGTGTGAGCAGAGATCAGTTCTCTCATTTGCTGGAAAAAATAAGTAATTCAATCCAAAAACAACATACAGTGCTGCGTAATGCTATTTCAGCTCGCGTTAAGCTAGAATTTAGATTAAAATATTTGGCTATCGGAGATTCATATGGCACCCTGTCTCAATTATTTAGAGTACCTAGTGTACGATAACTACTTTTTTAGTCAAAGTACTAAATGCGATTATTTCGGCATTAGAAGATTTTATAAACGTAAAATTAAAAAAATAACGACGCGTTATATAAGTATAATTATATATTTGAAAACTGCCTGTAATCATAATCTTTTCTCTTTATGTAGATGCAAAATAATTTCGGAAATTAAACTCTCTATTGCAAATTCTGATAAATCGAAAAATCATACAGGATGTGAAAAAATGTTGGTGATCCTTTTAAGGGCGTTAATAAATTTATTATCAATCAATATTTTAATTGGGAACGTTAAAATAAAACAGCTTTTGACTGAAGAAAGGATGTCCATAATTTTTGTTACACCTTGTATAAAATCAAATGTGAACATCTTACCGAATAATACATATATTTTATTATTAATAATAGTAAGTATTCCTCTTTTTTGCTCATATTCACAACTCACTACAGAAAATTATAAATACAACCAACGTTCAATATTGAATGAAAATATGCGGTGGGAATTAAGTACATTCAATAATTGCAGCATTACGTCATTTATTCATCATTTATTGTACAATTAAAAGGTCACTTGTCAAGACTTGCATGCTATTATTTGCTCATGTGTAAAACACAATGGTTTAATTATTGAATACAATTTTTGAAATTCAAGGATTGTATGCAATAATTGTCGTTTCTTGTACAAGAAAGTTGTATAATGTAAATGGGCCTTAACGTTACTTTTCTCAAACTTGCTCGGAAATGTTCCCATTAATGTAGTAAAAACACACCGCGAAGTCCATCGTTATATACGTTGATACGATAAACAATTTTAAAAAAAAGTGGCATTACTTCCCGGACAGGCCCGGGAAGTGTACATTATTGTGCAGGTTTTTAACTTTTAATTTCATCCAAGACTTTGAAAATTCACCGTACAGCCAATAGTAACGTACAAAAACCGAGATTTAAAAAAACTTGAATTGTTTTCTGCGTTTAGTTACTGCATGGTTAATGCCAATAATAATAGAAAAAAAAAACAATAATTATTGAATCCAAATCATAATACAGTTTATTTAGTCTTAATGATCTTCTGGAACTGATAAATATTTTGTAGCAAAGGTATGTTTTTTTTAATGTTGTGTGTTTAGGAACTGCCGATTCAACTAAAAGTAATAATGTACATATTTATTTTAACTATTGGTGTGGGTTTTCTTTTTATTTTCTTTCATTACTATATTTCATGTGGAACCAAATATACAATTCGGTCCCAAAACTTTTAACTTTAATATCCTTAAAAAAAATTAAGTCGGAAACGTGAATTTCATTTTGTCAAAGATTGTCTGTCGTTTTATTTTTACGAAAATAAGTTACATAAACATTAGTCAAATTTCCTCGCATATTCGGAGAAAAGCAGTATACATGCCTCGGCAGGAATGTCATTTTGTGGATTCGTATCTATTGAAGAACTCGGCTACGCCTAGTCCTTCAAAACCGTACTCATCCACGAAATGACTTTTCCCGGCCTTTGCAGTAATTCGAACAAGTATTCGCATACAGAGTGGAATCATGTGCGTCCCAACGTGGGGAGGAAGCACAACCAGATGCAAAGCTGTAAGTACTGGCAGGTGACCCTAAGAGGTCTCAGCGAGGTGAAAGCGTTTAGAGTGCACTCTAACAGTACCCTAGCAAGCAAGTACAAATTGTCATTAACACAGCTCTAGTCTTAGGGCTTCCGGCCATATTTGCATCGAAAGCTGCATTTTATGCAGGAACTTTTCACCTCACTAAAGCGAGGAAATGTGTGATGTAATAAAACTAAAATATATTTTAAAAAAACTATATTTTTTTCCATTTCAAACTAGTTACAATGGACCTACGAAACACACTAATAATAGTTATAACGTGACAGACAAATAAATATATTAGTAGTAGTTACGTTACGGCGGAGATCAATAAATAAGCCATACTGGTCGAGTATGAGATACTGGAGGGACCGAGTCGTAGGCTATAACATAATACAAGGCCAGAATGGCATTTACGGTCGAAGCATGTATTATAGTGTTTTTTCTCAAAAATGTAACTTAAAAAATATATTTTAGAATAATATACTAAGCCCGCCTTAATTCGCAAATATTTTTTTTAACATGGACTTTGCGTTTAGTTATTTTCACGGTCTTACCATAGGAATCAAATTTTTAATGTAAAAAATATTTATTTATTTCACATATTATGTTAATATAATAACTGAAACTTTTTCAAAAAATATAAAAATGACAATCCCAAAATACTAACATTAATTTCGACTTGTTTCTGCTATTTTACAAGGTTTCATTATGAACTAAGCGCAGCTTAGAAACTATTTCCGCGCAAACATCATTGGCACATTGTTTTTCTATAATCATGTTTTTTTTATCTGCCAAGACTGTCAAACCTCTTATTTATTTTTTACTCGATAAAAAAATGCAGTCTTACTTAATAATAAAAACAATGAGTCGTATATATTAAAAATAAATAATCAATTTTTAAATAATAACTTATTTAACGTACATAAAATAACGTTTAAAGATGATGAATTAAGGTTTTGAATTCATATACGACCTCATCGCACTCTCATCTTAAGACGAAGTATTGGTTAGGGGATTTAATAATAGAACAGTTTAACTCGAAATAATATTATTTATTAATATTATTTATTAAGAGAGTCGTGTGTTTACTAAACAAGGCGATCGATACATGGCAACCGAGCAACTAACGTGAAGGAACAAACTTCATAATAATTCCTTATAAAAACTTTAAGCCACTTGAGTATGTATTAGTATTTACGAGAGCGAAAGAGAAAGTTATATAAACTCCAAGATAGAGCAGGATGGATTTGTTTTTGTGAATTCCAACACGAAGACAGGTCGGTTTTGAGAAAAAATACAAATTACTTTTGCATGCTAGCGTGCAAAATTGATATTTCTACGCAGATTAGGCGCTTTAAATGAAACTTTTCCGAACGAGTGAGGTGAAAAATAACTTTACATCCTGTACTATTTTAGGAAATATGACGGTATTCTAACGACCCTTATTTTTTTGCCTTTTGTGTACCCATTTATTTATAACTTTCAAACATGAAAAACGTGAAACATGAAAGTATGCACACAACGACACATCTTGCGTTGACGTCAAAACAAGTTTTTATTAAATTTAACGTTGTTTTGACTTATGCTGTACTTTTCATGGCGTCGTTGAGATTTGTATGGAAAAGCGCTGTGCGAAACAACGACGCAAGAGACGTTGTTCATCACTCGGATTATAAATATATAGTTCAAAGTTCAAACCAAAATTACAAGCACGTGAGTGGTAAAAAATTTGCTGCGCGCGTGTGTGTGTTAATTAATTTGTTGTCACTGCGCACCATCCGCGGTAGATACGTACGAGCAGCTACGCGCGCCCCCTTCCCTGGGCCGCACACCACACCGCTCCGTCCCCGTCGCTCGCCAAGCCAATCAACACAATAACCAACAATTTATGTGTGGGCTGATGTTTAATTGACGGAGAAAAGTTAAGTCCGTCAATCATATTTTCTTGTATTGTGTGCTTCAAATAATGAATCAAATCGCGATAGAAAAACGGAAACAAAAAATTCGCGACTCAAATTCAAATGCAAGGAAACCTGCTTTACCTTTAGCACGATAATAATGGAGTTAAAATTAAGTCTTTTAAGAAATTACTGTAACATTGCTCCACTAACGCTACTTATTTATTATTAAAATGCAAATAATTGGTATTTAAACTGAGTCTTGCACACGATTAACAATAACGATTTTATTTTTTCTTTTCTTTATATATTATACAGAACTAGCACTCCTCACTTCGTTAAAACTTTTAAACAAAAAAATAAAACCGACTCCAAAAAAACTAAAAAGTAAAAACAAACGCCATAATTCAGTTTCTTCAAATTACTTACAAGTAACCGTTTGTATACTCAATCTATACAGTATATACAATTAATCTTATTTTGGCGTCGGTGCCATATAAAGAATGTGTAAAATATTGAAATTGTCGATTTTAGTAAGTTGTGACACGATGGCACCGACTCCAAAATAACATTAATTGTATATACTGTATAGATTGAGTATACAAACGGTTACTTGTAAGTAATTTGAAGAAACTGAATTATGGCGTTATTTTTTACTTTTTAGTTTTTTTGGAGTCGGTTTTATTTTTTTGTTTAAAAGTTTATTTATTTTACACTCTTTAGTTAATCGTTACTTAAAAGTGTATCTCGTGACGATTCGAACAAGCCCAAACACGGCTAGGATACATTATTTTATTACATAGATCTGGTGCCTACCTCCCGGCTCCATCATCAAATCAATTCGATGGTACCATTCTCATCAGGAACATTTAAATTTGTGACTATGAAGTTGCTTAGCTAAATTAATCAAGATATTTTGTCGCCACCCGTAAATCATTTATCATTGAGGAGTTCCAATGGCATTCTGTGGTCTTCTGCATCAGTTCCACTTCACCAATTTACACTTTCTGAATGCAAATGTTTCTTATAATACCAAAATCGCTATATGTATGCCTACAATATTTGAGGAGTTTCTTCAATTCCTCATGGATTCCAACATCAGATCTTCACTAAAATTAAATGGGACCAACTAGAAAGTACCTTCTATAAAACCAAAAAAAAAAATTTTTTTTAATCGGTCAAATAGTCTTTGAGTAATCGGTGAACATCCATAAAAAAAAAAAAAAACATTCCGTCGAATTGAGAACCTCCTCCTTTTTTTGGAAGTCGGTTAAAAAGTATATTACTGCAGAGGGCGGGAATAGTACATTACTGCAGACGCCGGGAAAGAAGGGCTTGCCGGGTGAGTAGGTATAAACGGCCGACCGTAGGGAGGCCGGATAGTGATACGAAGCCAGCAAGCACTTTTCAGGCATGTAAAGTGATTTTCTCAAACATATGCAATGAAATAAAAAATACACCACTCAAAAACTACACGACAAAAGTTTTTGAAATGTTCCCTTCAATCCCTCCATAATGTTTTTTTTTACGGAAGTCGTCCCTATGTCGCGTGTGTAGTGTTCAAGCAGACCCTATCAGGGTCGTTATACACAACCTTTCTAATAAGAATCTTAATTTCTATAATAAATAAAATAAATGCAGAGGATTTTTAACCGACTTCCAAAAAAAGAGGAGGTTCGCAATTCGACGGAATGTTTTTATTTTTTATTTTTTCAATATTGTCTATTGTCTCTGGTGACTTACGTAGGTATAAACAATATTTTAAATTTATTCATCAATATAATGAACCATACAGTCTTGTGTTCTAAATAGCATTTCGTGTATAATAGGCATTAACGCGGATAATTTTGGTCCGATAACCATTCAGCCACTAGAAAAAAAATAAAAATATATAATTTAGCTGTTTAGCCTGGACATGACATCATCCACGAAATTATATTCCTGCCGAGGCTTGTAATCTGCTTTTCTCCAAATACGCGAGGAAATAGAACGAAATCTTAAAACGTTATATTTATTTGACACGTGTTTATAACGATTTTTCGTAAAAGTAACACGGTAGAAAATCTTTGAGGAATGATATTCACGTCCCGCTTCATTTTTTTAAGGATAGGATATTAAAGTTCAATGTTTTGGGTCCGAATTGTATATTTTGTAGTAAGTAAATATAAATATATGCATTTTTACTTTTAGTTAAATCGGCAATTCCTAAACGAACAACATTAAAAAAAACATACCTTTGCTACAAATTATTTATCAGTCCGAGAAGATCATTAAGTCTAAACTGTAAAATCATTTGGACAATCATTATTTTCTTTTCTATAATTATTGGCATTTACTAAACGCAGCAAAACAATGAAAGTTCATTCTAGCTCGGTTTTTGTACGTGACTATTGGTCAATCAATTGGCTGTATAGTGAATTTTCTAAGTCCTGGATGACATACAAAAGTAAAAACCTGCTGAATAATGTACTAATGCTGAACGGCGTACAAAATGACATAGGCGGGTAAAATGACACACCTGCTTTTCTCAGAAACCACAGACATATTAGTTTTCAAAATGATCTGTAGAGGGCCGCTTAGAATAATAACACCTAGAAACGCAGTTCACGCGCAACGGTGAGGCTACTAAAACTTGGCCATAAATGGCTAAGTACCCCGATCGGCTTGTCAGTTGCAAGGACGCGTGTCAGGTGAAAGTAAACAGCTCCCACATTTTCAATTAATATGACGGTTTTTGCAGTGAAAGGGTGTGACAATGCATCGGATAACAAGGATAAACATTCTAAGATCACATTTCACTCGTAATATTATTCTTTAACTCGTATTTTTACGTAAAACGGTAATCTAAATTGCATATTTTCTATAAGCAGCATGACAACGTAGTGTTGCCAATGCAACGGATTTATATACTCATAATTCTGACCTGATGATATACTAACTTAATGATGAACTTGATGGTACCTTAATAATGTATTATTATCTGACTTAATAATTTAATAAAATGTTCCTACGCTTAATGTATTTAGTATTTTTTGAAGAGAAATCATTATTATTATTTTTATTTTACCAGTCACTAAGAGTATACCCCCATTTTCAGGTGTGATACGTTGCGTACCTTTATTTTTTGGAGAGTTTTTTTACATATGAATGTACTTAAAATATCGATATGAAGAAATTGTACCCAAAATATACTGCACCACAATTAATACATTTTCTTCGTTTATTATATGTACATTGTACAGTGCAACATTTTCTCCAATATCTATCTAATATTACAAACAACATACCTAGTCAAAGTTAAACTCAGAATGGGGTACTTAACTTTGAAAGCAGTGCTTTTTTATTGGCAATTTAAAGTGATCCTGCTAAAATAAAAAGCTGTAAAAAATGATCCAAATCAACGAACTACATTTTTAAGTCAAAATTACCTTATCGTTCGGGGTTATTTTTGGCCATATAGAATTTAGTTACTTTTAAAGTCCTATCCACGTTGTCAATAATGTAAAAAAAACTACTAAGTCTTTTTTAAACTCTTTAAAACATACACTTTGGTAGCGAGCGAAAATTGTTATCAAAATCTACCCGCAAATGAAAGTATTTCCGGATTACGGTAACCCGTGGCTTAACTTTGTGAGATAAACAATACTTACAGAGATTTATCATAATTTTGTATTAAGTCAGTAGGTATAAGGTGAAGTACATTTTGGGTACAATTTTAAAATTAAAATACTCATTTAAAGTCTATTATCCGTATGGAGTGTAGGTACTCGTTACATACCGGCTAACTTATAACGACAATCAATGGCAACGGGTGCTTATTTTTTATTTTTTTTTATTCAGTCTTCTTGGTACATAATGGTTACATTTTTAGGGTTCCGTACCAAAAAGGTACAAAAGGAACCCTTATGGTGCGACTCTGTCTGTCCGTCTGTCTGTCTGTCTGTCTGTCCGACTATTAAAGCGCCGTATCTCAAAAACTACTTACGCTAACTATTAGAAATTTGTAATATTTATAAACATGGTCCGCCTCAGCCCACAGTCCGTTTACACAATAAAATGTCAGCATTTTTTTTTACTGTGTGCGTTTATATAAATAGGATTATTTCTGTAGTAGCTATAGGTACGTGTTTACCTCTCCCCCCGCTAAAAATATATGAAAAATTTGTTCGGTAATGACACGGCTTGTCATCTCCATTGGTTCAATGCTCTAACTACTTTTAGGTTTGAGTTTAAAATAGCACGCGAAACACACCGAGAAATATATATTTCTTGTAAGATCCCCATGCCAATCTGGGGGCACAGCAGTGCCCCCGCCAAGACAAGTAAAACAAAAGCACGCCGTACCATCCTTTTCTCGAAGCCATTCACGACATTTTCGACCCGTGTAATTTATTTGCCGATGAAGCTAGAAGCCTGAATTTTCAGTGACCAAGAGGGCGTCATACACCTTAGGTATATTCCAAATTACAGTCAATTATAACTTGTAGTTAAAGATTTATTGCAAGTCAAAGTTCCTTAATTTTGTCACTCACTCACTCACCGATCATAGAAATTCTAAGGTACTTCCAGCAGATTTACAAGGTTCAAATTTTGAACCCTATTAGCGTTTAGTCTGTAAAGCACCAGAAAACTTAAACATTCTGCAAATTCAGTCTAGTATGCCAGACATAACAGGTTTATAAATAAATTTGTAATTCTATAGAAATTTATCCGATTACAAAGTTACATTTGCACCTCAGATAAACAATACAATTTTTCGTCACTTAAAAGCGAAGCCTTCAAGGAGTGGGAAAGGAAGAGGGTAAGGAAGGGGGGAAAGAGAAGGATAAGGAGGGGGAAAGCAGAGGGAGAGGATGGTGGAAAGAAGGGGGAAATGGAGAGGTGGAAGAATGGGGAAGCGGAGGGGCGGGAGGAAAGGAGGGGGAACGAAGGGGGAAAGAAAGAGGAAGGAGGCGAACGGAGAAGATGAAAGGATGGCAAGGGGAGAGGGGAAAGGGGCAAAGGAGAAGAGAGGGGTAGGGGGGTAGATAAAAGACAAGATACCAAGTACCAGAAATAAGATATCAGATATACCAGTTACCCCATACCAGATACCTGATCTGTAGCGATCAATATTAGATAAAGATAAAAACTAGTCCATCGCGAACAGTTTCCCATATGTATAGCTTATGCTATTGCCATACATAAAAGCCAGGGTCTACGTCTAAATAGTGCACTTGATGGATATTGGTTCTGCAGTTCTTACATGCGGGCAAGCGTACGTTGCACTCTCGAGAGAGACAAGTTGGTGGATTACATCTAGTTAATGTCGATTTCGGTAGTATTAAGGCGCAGGAATCCGCCATTTCAGAATACAATAGACTTAGAAGCATTTACCGTCCAGACTTGTCAGAAATTGTCACATCAAAGCATCGGAGAAAAGCGCACAAAGACAGGGAGTGGGCTTTGAGAAGGTACTTCCCTAGATAGGTACTACTGAATAAATTAACCGACTTGGTTATTATATCTCACAACTTTTTGTGGTAGTTAAGGTTGCGAGACTTGGCAATCTTTTTACGTTATGTTTTTGATGGGATTAGTTTCTCACTTTATTTTAATTTTATATTAGGCTTATTAGCTTCAATAGTCCGTGATGATAGATCGATCCCAAATATATCGTGTCACGGCCATATTTAAGAAGTGGCCTCCATGCGTACTTAAACTTAGATTGATGGGATCTAAATTATTATTATTACACATTAATTAACCCAAACACATACGAAACAACATAATTTAAATACTTCAGTTATGTTGTTTCATATATGTGTACACGAAATAATACCTATATAGGAAACGCAGTTATCTGCAGTTATTAATGATAAACTAACCTTAAAATTATCAGCGTTCGATCCCAATTGATTTAAAAGCATATTTTAAATAATCTAATTTAAGCCTCAGTGCATGTGTCTCGCATGCGTACTAGATACTTACTGATGATAATGATAACAATATCATCAATATATATCTGTACTCCGTGCTGAACGCTATCTTTTATGTAGGTGGTGCTGGTTCCCTTTGTGAAATACCTACGTGCTGTGATTGATTAGATACAAAATCTTATCTTCAGACTACGAGTTCCTGCATAACTCATAATATGTTAATTGAACTATGTTTCAACCACCGCACCGGATCTACTAATTTATTTCACCATCAAACCAGTCATATACTCCGAATATTTAAGTAAGGTGCATACTATTCCTGTGAATTTTAAAATAGGTAGGTGTATTGTACCTGGTTTTATGTAATTTGTTCTTCCAAAATGTTGTCATAGAAGTCGAATATTCTGAAATCAGGTTATTATTTCTAAACTTCTGAATAGTGCGTTCAAGGTGCACTGCGATAGTAATGTAAATTAAATAGTTCAAATCGTCGACGTTAAAATATTGTAGGGTCCTAATTATGCACTAGTAGTTTTCAATGTACAGTGGAACCTGGGTTAGTGGAAACCCTCTTTAGTGGACCCAAGTTCTCGGTTCCAGTTAGCAACGAATTAGGTACCTCTCTACGTGGACTTTTGGGACCTCTATAAGCGGAATCCGTTTTTTCGAAAATTTCTTATTTTTACCTCCGTAAATGGAAGCAGTCGTCTCCGAAACCTCTATGAGTAAAATAGCTTGGCGTCACCAGGAGGGTAGTTTGTTTCGTTAACATTATGGTTTGTGTTTTAACTACGTATTTTATATGAGATCACACATAATTCAGTTTGATTTTTAATGTTAGGATTACATACTTATTTTTTGTTAATACATACCTACATACATATTTGATTATTAAAGTCTTGGCTTTGTCTTGTATTTGACCATATACGTGACTTCTATAAGGGACATTACTCAACCACTGTTAGCGAGAGCCTCTGTAAGTGAGAAAATGTTTTATTTGAACCTGGTTTAGTGGAAAACTGCATAAAGGGAAAACCTGGATAAGCGGAACTAAACAGCCGGTCTATTGCGATTCCACTTATCCAGTTTCCACTGTATAACAAAGTACTCCGTGTGTGTAACTTGATAGAAGCCTGTAGGCTTCTGTCAGGCTATGGATTTACTTAAGTTATAAATGCTTAGAAAACTGTAAAACTATAATTTTGAACGGTGATGGTAATGAATTTTTGGCATGTTATTCTTTTTTTTTATATACTTATATTTAAATAATATAATACATTTTAGATGTAAAGTATACTTTGTACCTAACATATCATATAAAAAATATTTGATTCTAATTTGGCACTTAATACATTCTTTTTTTTCTATGGACATGTGATTTTCACGTAGTGGTAGAATTACCCATAAGTGCATAAAGTATAAACATATTCATAATCAGAACCTTCCTACACATGACGAGAATATTGTAGTATTTGTAGTCAGCGGAATCGGCGGTGAAGTGCGAGCCATTGGATATGCGACTTCATTATGGCAATCACTGTATTAATAATAAAATGCATGTTTTTAATTCGCTGCCTTGTACGGAGAGTGACATCATTTGAAAAGACTTTCTAAGAAAATACTAAGGAACAACAATACTTTGATTATTTTATTATTCATCATTATCATCTTTGTATTCTTGAAATACAAAGATTCAAAAAAATAAAAAAATCGAGACTAGACCGGAGTTCAAGACTCTATGCCTGTAGGGACTAGGAACGTGTTGTCAGCATTTTCCGCCTCAGGTGTCGAACCCCGCTTCCCGCGCGCCCTCCTCTCCCGGTCGTGTGTGTGACAATACATACAATAAATAGTACTTGCGATCTTCTTATTTAACTCCCAGTAATACCCTAAAATGCCTTACCTTGTTTTCAAATTTTGTCACTACTTTGTTAATAATAGAAGATCCTTGTATTTTTCCATTTTAACCGGCTTTTCGCCGGTAGTGCATCTGGTGAGCATCTATGAGAGTAAATTTTCACCCTTACAGTTGCCACATGTTAGCTAGAGATGTCGCTGTAGTGTACACATAGTTCTTTTTAATGAAAATCTTGATGTTTTTACCATCACGATCTTCGTGATATTTTAAAGTGAATTTCTTCACTAAGTATTCTTGAAATACAAAGATCCAAAACATGAAAAAGTTCCAAGCCACCGACCGGATATGAACCAGTGCCTTGTGCCTTGCCGGGGCGCACGCTCAGCCAATAGGGTATTTATTGGAAAAAAAATATGTAAGCAAAATAAAATGAAAACTACGTTGAAATTTTGAGTTCGATACGTACCTTACGTGTAGCTTGTTTTATAAGTCTTTGAAGTTGGGTGTAAAGCAATTTTTAAATTATGAATATATGAATAACTAATAATACCTTTCAATAACCCATAAAATGGCACCGACTTCAAAAGATGATTCAAATGTGATCCGTACCGTACATAAAAGATTATTTATGGCATTTTAGTTTCTTTTGAAGTCGGTTATATCTAATATCTAAATAATCTATAGGTAATGTCGAATTAGAACCATCCAGTTGAAAATCCACGGTTTTTGCGCAGGTCAATATCAGATGAATTCGTTTTCCAGAATTATAACGATCTATGGCCATGGCTGGATTACTAACATATCAGAATTGTTTTGATTACCTGGATAATCTTATAATTTTTGGAAGAAATTTACCAGATGAAAACAACCGTTTTTAAAAGTAGAAGTGACAATTTCAATTTAAAAGTCCCCGGCAAGCTCGTCCGAATTTCATCATCCCATATAGGTAAACGGAGTTTCGTTCTCATTTGGAAACTACGTGGTGGATTGTAACTAAACTTTGCATATACGTACAATGACATGAGGTATATGTAGCCCTGTTATTAGTTCATATGGCTCCAATTTATAAAACAAACAAAATACAGCAAAAACAAGTCTAATATGAAAAACTTAAATTCGCTGTATTGTTAGGGTTCCGTGGCCAAAATGGCAAAAATTGAACCCTTTTAGTTTCGTCATGTCCGTCCGTCCGTCCGTCCGTATCTCACAGGCATTTTACTCAAAAACTATAAGATGTATATTGATGAAATTTGGAACATAGATGTCTTGTGTAAGCCGCTACTTAGTTTGATAGTTAAATAAATAAAAAAATATATTTCTAGGGGGGGCGGGGCACTCCATACATGTAACCGAAACTGAAAAAAAAAATCTACAAATATCAATGTGTGGCACATCCTTCTTTCATTCTTCTAAAAACACTTTGAGGTTTCTAAAAAATATTTTTGATTTAGTAAATATTTTCGGAAATATTCGGTCCAAAAGTAGCAAAAATGGTCCCCCCCCCCCCCTATTTTCTAAACGGTATGTTCAAAAAATTTACAAATCTAGAACTTAATACATACTTGCAACGAAAATTGTTGTCAACAGGATCGGACATGCCGTTTTTAAGTTATTGCCAAAAAACTTCTCAGCAAAAGGACGTAAGTGCCGGGGAAATACGCTCTTTTGTTAGTGTTTTTTTTAATATCGTTTTTTTTCTTCTGTAGTGCATTTTTTTATATAAACGGCTGCAGTACCTAAAGGTGCGTCCATACTTGTATCATTTGTTCGTACCCGATCATCGTCCCGTGGCATGACTGTGCGTATCGCTCTGCTTGGACGCTCACTGTCGGCATTCCGTATCATTTGCGCCGCCGCGTCAAGAAACGCGTCCACACAAGCCGTAGTGTTTCACCGTATCGTTCACCGCTCCGATCTATTTGGCATTTCGCCGATCATCATTTTCCGCGTGATCGTTCTTCTGTAGTAGCGTTGTGTTCCGTGTAAAACTGTTGCACTCTGCGATCATACATCAAATTGGTTAACACCCGTGCAGAAACTTGAAGATCATTATCACGACAGCTGATAAACCGCGAGCGCCGAGCACCAGCGGGGACAGCAGCGCCCATGCGTCGGCGTCACCGCGCGCGTAGCAACTAAAAATGGCAGTACTTTGGAAATTCGCCGTAACACACCTGCGCCAGCGACTCAAGCCACGCCTCTCGGCCATCTCTTTCACGCGTAGCTGCAATGGACGAGACAGAAGATGATCGGGCAAAAACCGACTCGAGATGGATCGCGGCGTATCATAACCGCGTAGCATGATAGCGTGTCATGATCGCTGGTGTGGACGTCGCACCGTCGCGATCATGCCGCGCTCGTCCGATCGGAGTGTTTGATACGCGTAGCAATATGGATTTCGAGCGATCTGATCGGCACAACGTCCAAACGCGTGATGCGATCATGCCACACGACGATGATCTGATACGGGCAAATGATACAAATGTGGACGCTTAGCTTAGCCGGTTTTTATTACTATGGTATCTGAAGCTACAAATAAACTAATTACAGGCCTGCACCTTAACTTATTCTAAGTATGTACAAAGTTACAGAGCAAACTAGCTAGTCGTTATAAAATGAGAGCGTAACTACGTTTGAATGGAGAACCGAGCTTACAAGGGGACTCTTAATCCTGTGAAATGTGATTTAATTTAACCCACTGTGTCTTTATAAACTTGTATATAGTAAAAATCGTTTTGTTTTTTTTGCACGTATATTATAAGGCTTGTTGATACTCCTGTATATGACATTGTATGCTTTTAACTGTAAGCATTGTATATTTTATTGTTAATAAGATAGAGAGTATGAAAACGTAAAAAATAGTATTAAGTATATTCTTTGTTCTTTTCCTCCATGGGCAATGTAGTGTGGATTAAGAAAGTATAAACTATTCATGTCTCTATAACTTTAAACGATGTACTTAATAATAAATGGCAGTCGTTCAAAACCTGCTTGTTCAATAGTCTCCCAACCAGACGTACAACCTCCTAGTACCCGCTACAATGTAGGTAGGTATACTCGTATATAAGAATAAGAAAGCTTTAAGTGGAACTTGCATAAAGAAAAAAAAGATATTGTTATT
This sequence comes from Hedya salicella, assembly GCA_905404275.2. Lineage (NCBI taxonomy): Eukaryota > Metazoa > Arthropoda > Insecta > Lepidoptera > Tortricidae > Hedya > Hedya salicella. The sequence continues at coordinate 42,392,638 of FR990096.1, forward strand.
ATCCAGGTTCGAAAACAACACATCGTCACAATAAAATTAAAATCCACAACAAATGTAGTAAGTGTTGCATAAAGATGAATGATTCTTCCGAAAAAATCGGTCAAGTGCGAGTCTGACTCGTGCACCGAGGGTTCCGTACAAACTTTCATTTATTCCGACTTACTTGCCGTTTGAATTAAGTTTGCCTCTGGTATCTATGGCGTCAAATACAAATGAGAGGCAAACTTAACCAAACCGGTTATGTTTGCCCCTCATTCATATATAAAAAGGTTTTTGGTGATTACAAAAAAAGTAAGACAGACAGATATACGGTTATAATATCCTCATATTGGTCGTTTTTATTAGAAAATAAAAATATATTTTTAAATGTTTTCTTTGCAATACATACACGTGGGCTGAGCATGTTTATAAATCATAAGTAGTTTTTAAAATATGGCGCTCTAATAGTCGGACAGACAGACAGACCGGCTGATAGAGTCGCACCATAAGGGTTCCTTTTATACCTTTTTGGTACGGAACCCTAATGATACTATCCAATTTTTTTTTACTTGAATGACGAAAAAAAAGTACAACAACTAGGTGTATACTAAAACGCAGTTTTTCACAGCGAAAAATGTCAATTTTGACCACAGATTGACAGATTAGAAGACAAGGGTAGGTATATTTTGACATTAACGCGGAAAAGAAAGTTAATCCTCCAATTTTAACGGGTTAAATAATTAAATACTTAACCCAGAGTTAAGTGTTAAACCAATATATATCGTTTCCAGATTTCAAAATAGTAAGATGGCTAAATATTTCCAATTTAAAATTTGTTTTTATTTTTTTAATTTTGAATTCTGGAAACGCTGTCGGCCATTTTGTGACGTCACAGGGTACTAAGCAAACTTCATGTCGGATCTTATACGAGTGAAATTCTCTACGTAGCCATGTGCTGTGACATTGACATTTATGACACAAGTGACTAGTGGACTCTTGAGGTTGTGATCGTGATCGTTCGTGTGATCGTGACCTTTAATCCGCGTGTTACTGTTACTGCTTTCCCGTTTGATTGATGAGAGCGATCATGAATGTTGGATTTGTGAAGGCAGATAGCACAAATCTTCCAAGAAGACAATTGATGGTCGGTAATATTTGATGTGTTCTTGCATTCTCGGACGATACAATACTGATAATAACTATATTTTCCATATAAACTGGTGGAAGTCATGATTTTTATAAGAAAGTTTCGATGTTTTTACACTGATGAAATTGTCAAATGTTTGTTTTCAATCCGTGTCAGCATAGACAATGTATAGACTGATATGGCGTACAGCGTTTTCGCCTGTTTACGTCAAGTAATCTTAAAAAATGTTTTTGATGCCGTTTTCTAGGTCCCAAAAAAATATGGTAATATTTTTTTCTGCTAATCGGACAATAATGAATATTTTAAGACCTACTTTAAAAAAAGTCATGTAGCCTATTCGTTAACTCTGGACTGCGCAAGTGGCCCTGTTTAAAAGAATGGTTGTTTATCTTAATGTCAAAACAAATATATTCATACATAGAAAATAAGTTATTTATTTCGAAATTGGCGTTTGAAATATCAAAGACACAAAAAAATCTCATCGTTTAAATCGGTTACCTATCTCAACTTCGAAAAATTTATTTCCGAATATTAAAATTCCTAAAACGGAACCTTTTTTTATTGGCTTTGTTATTGTTGATCCGAAATTACATTTTCCATATTTTCAGTAACCCAAATTTTAAATGGTTGCAGTTTCCATTAAAGGTTCCATATCGGTTTTTGACATGGACACAATACACACGTAACCTAACCTACAGTTTTCGGTTTTTGATCCATTTTGACGGTCTGCTCGCTTCTCGCTCCGCTATAGATTTGTTTGGAAGTTATTTTTAGGCTTTGTCCCGCCGACCCCCTTTTGTGTTTCTCTTTCTGCCTATGTAAACCTGACTGCATCGATTCGCCGCCCCGCCTGCATTCGATTTCGCTAGACACTTTAGGGGTAGGGCAAATAAGGCCACGTGGAGTCGGGGTTGACAGATTCGGTTCTGAGACAGTCTATGGATGGAACACTGCGTCATACAATCGATTATTAGGAATTAAAGGAACTTACCTTGTGAAGTTCAATTCCAATTATGCGAGAGCTTCCACCGAAGACGATTATATGTTTACAAAGCAGCAGAACCCAAGATGATGCTGTCTTAGTCACACGTTTACAGCCCACTACTTAAACTTGATTTCCCAACTCACTAGCACTAAATAATTGGGTCATGGGAGGGAATGCTAATCGTCTTCGGTGGAAGTTCTCGCATAATTGGAATTGAACTTCACAAGGTAAGTTCCTTTAATTCCTAATTATACTTCGAGCTTCTACCGAAGACGATTATATGTTTACAAAGCAGATGTTTAGAGTTTCATATAAAAAATAAAAATAAAAAACTAATTTCGTAAATAATCAGACTTATATTGAGTAATTAACTCAATATTGATAAATTGCTATTTTTTATACTAAAGCACTTATCAATTTGTAGTTTGCATATCGAAATTTACGAATTCATTATTAGTTGAATTTATTGTTACTCTCCTATAATAATTTAAGAATACGTTAGATTTGCCAGAGCTTAAATAAAAATGGATACGGATGTATTACGGATACAATTTGGATAAGTAATTTATTATTATTTTTTAAACGTTATTTCACAATCAGGAAATGTACAAATGGCGGACCTAATGCCAAAGGACAATAGCTACTTAACTACAATAGTGTAATAATATAACAGTACTCCACGATTTGATCAGATTTGATCGTATTTTGGTTAAGGAGGATTTAATCTTTATGTTCCTTTAGGAAAGTGATTAATACAATAATTAGTTGTTTTATATCTATTTTTTTTAAGAGCTATAGACATTGCGGATCGACGAGTATTAAGTGTACTAAATATAGCTCCCACCATTCTCAAACGCCTTTGTTAAAAAAGGATATAACTTGAGAAGGTGTAGGCTTGTAAAAATCATATTAATATTATTTTGACAAAATGCCCATCAATAATGATGAATTATATTCTGAAATACATTAGACAATAAGATCATTATTATTTCCAGAGGACTATGTGGCATGCCTCTTTTAATAAACAATTAGACGATAACCTCACAGCCACCAGGGGAAGGCTCAAGTGCAGCGGGTGGCAGTCTTTGAAAGGAGAATATATAAATATATATATTACAATTAAATGTAATCACAGTGGATACTCATACTCATACTCATACTCATTTATTTATAAGATATATGTATCAGAAATGGTGTCAAATTGACTTGTCAAGGTGAAACCGCGCTCCGTAAAATAAATATATATTTTGTGAAAAACAGTGAATTGCCGTGCGAAACTATTGTTATTGTGAAGTAAAATCCTTATAAACTCAGTGGAAACGTTATCAAACCCGAGGATTCGTTACTTCCAAGTAAAAACAGGCAATAAAAAGTGTAATTGACATTACTGCTAGAAACGAAATCAAAGCTACCTTCACTCAACACTCAACTGAAATTCGTGATTGACACACGGAAAACTATTGCGCGCTTATTCGGATACACAGTTTTTTGCCACCAACGGGAGACGTTCGGAAGCCAATAAATATGGATCTGTCAGAAGCTGCTTTAGAAAAAATCTTTCTTAGAATGAGATTTGAAATGGACCAGCAAACCGAAGAAATATACCGACGACTTACCGATTCACTAAATGATCAATTAGCTAAAATGGAACGAAAACAAGAGGAAAATGAAGAAAAGATTACACACTTGGAGAACAAAATTGCGTACCTCGAAAACAAGGAACGACAGCGAAATATTATATTCCATGGTATTGAAGTTGAACATTGGGAAAAAGAAGAAAAAGTACTCGACATTATTAACAGTGATATGGATATTACCATTGAAAAAACTGAAATACAATCAAGTCGAAGGTTAGGCAAGTCTAATAAAAGTCCTATTTTAATCAGTTTATCTTCACAATCAAAACGAAATGCAATCCTGAAAAGTAGAAAAATACTTAAACAAAAGAATGATAATGTATATATAACAGAAGACTTTCCTAAAGACGTATTGGAACAACGATAAAAATTGACAGAACAAGTAATAGAGGAGAAGAAAAAGGGGAACATTGCATAAGATATAATAAACTCGTTGTAAAGAAAAAAGAAAACAGGAAGAGAGACCTTTCACTTTCGCCACTGCAACAAGATAATCAACCATCAACGAGTCAACAGGGACCTGCAAAAATATCCAAACTGAATAGACTTGAACACCAGAATACAGCAACGAAAGAATTTATGAGACCCAATGAGCGCGCGGGATCATCATCACAATCTGACCTTTCAAAAAACTAATTAATGACACCAGCCAAAAGCCCCAATACAAACAAAAAGTTACAATTATATCTAAAGAAACATTTTCAAAAAACCCCCCAATCCGGCTGGTCACCGTGGGGGAAGCTGACCGACACCCCCCAAATCCTTCAACAAGTAGAAAACAAAAACTGAATATATGTACCTGGAATGTGAGATCCAAGGATCAAAGAAACAAGGCTTATAGAGTTCAAACACAGTTTGGAAAAGTTCAAATGGGACAAATTTGGCATATCAGAAGTGAAAAAAGAAGGGAAGGAAATTATAGAATATGAAAACCATATTATGATATATCACGGAGAAAAAAGTGGATCAAATGGAGTTGGTTTTCTAATAAGAAAAGAATTGAAGTCCAACATTGTGGATATAAAAACAATATCTGACCGTGTCATTCGCTTAGATATCTGTCTCAATGATAAAATTGCACACCTTATTCAATGTTATGCCCCAACGGAAAAATCAACAGAGGAAGACTTGGAAAAGTTCTATGAACAACTACAAACTGCATTGGTAAATACAAACAAAAACACAATAGTAATGGGAGACTTTAACTCAAAGATTGGTAAACCGACACATGAAGACAGAAAAGTAATGGGCCCATGGGGATATGGAGAGAGAAACAACAGAGGAAAAATTCTAATACAATTCTGTTTTGAAAACCAACTCTTTATCACTAATACCCTATTCAAAAAGAAGGAAAAAAAAATGGACATGGATCTCTACCGATAGCAAAATTAAAAATGAAATTGACTCCATACTGGTTAAAAACGCCAAGGACATCTCGAACGTGCAAGTAATCAATACAACCTTTTCAACAGACCATAGAATTGTCAGAGCGAGCTTCGTACAGCAACAAAATAAAAAGAAATCACGAATCCAGTATAAAAACAAAACCAATACATTAAGCCCACTTGAAAAAGAGTAATTGAAGAATATAATCACAAGCCAAATAAACAACATAGAGTTTGATGATATTGAATAGGCATATAGGACATTAATTAATAACATAAGAAATGCGGTAAATAAATTACCAAAATGCCCTAAAAAAGATAAAATTATTATTACACCCTACATAGAAAATCTCATAAATGAGAGAAATAGGTTGAAACTTAAACAGGACAAATCACGACCAGAAAAAAATCGGCTGAGTGCACTTTATAAGCTCATTGGAAAACAAATAAAACGAAATTGGAAAACTACCGCTACAAAATCATAGAAGAAGAACTGGAAAAGAGATCATCATTTAAAAAAGCAAAGTATAAAATTGATTGCACCAAACCTTGGATAATGAAACTAAAAAACGAAGATGAAATTGTAACCAATAGACAACAACTACTTCAAAATGCCACAGAATTCTACTCACAACTATACCAAAACAATGAACAAAGTAACGAACATAGATACGTGGCTAACCAGGATTACGAAAAAGGCTTACCATCATTCCTGGAGACTGAAATAAAAAATGTGATACAACAATTGAAATCTGCAAAAAGCCCAGGCGATGATGGAATCACAAATGATATCCTGAAGGCAATCGTTGATCCACTTACACCTGTTTTAACCAGACTTTTCAATGAAATTCTAGAAAAAAAAACACTGCCAGAAGAATGGGAAACCTCGGTTATAACGCTATTGTACAAAAAAGGAGACCCTACCCTTTTGGAAAACTACAGGCCAATAAGTTTGCAGCAAACAATATACAAGGTATTTGCATCCGTGCTATTAAAACGAGTGTCAAGCATACTAGATAGCAACCAGCCTAGAGAACAAGCCGGATTTCGAGGAAGCTATTCTACTATTGACCATATTTTCACTCTGTCACAGGTAATTGAAAAATACGTAGAATACGGCAAAAAACTATACTTAGCCTTTATTGACTATTCCAAGGCCTTCGATTCTATACTACACAAACCGCTGTGGTCAGCATTAAAGGAACAAGGAGTTGAACCAGCCTACATAACTATACTCCAAGAGATATATAGGAATAACAAAGCGATGGTCAAGTTAGAGAAGAAAGGAGAACCATTCAACATCCAAAGAGGCGTGAAGCAAGGCGATCCCATCTCCCCAAATCTATTTACTGCCCTTTTAGAGTCTATATTCCGTAATCTAAATTGGACTACTAAAGGAATAAACATAAATGGAGAATACCTCAACAACCTTCGTTTCGCAGATGACATTGTACTGATAGCGGATAACCATGCGGATCTAGTTTATATGCTGAACACTTTAGACAATGAAAGTCAGAAATGTGGTTTACAAATGAATAAACAAAAAACCTTTGCCATGACTAATAGTGAAAAAGCAACAATCGTATCAGGATCGAGGATAATAGAATATGTTGATACGTATATATACTTAGGCAAATTAATAACTTTCACCCAACCAACATCGAACGAAGTGGAACGAAGAATAAAGAGTGCATAGAGCAAATATTGGTCTCTAAAAGATATTTTCAAATCAAACCTTCCCATTCATCTGAAACGTAAAGCGATGGACTCTATAGTTCTTCCAACACTCCTATACGGCTGCCAAACATGGACACTCACAAAAGATATTGTGCAGAAAATTAATGTATTCCAGAGAGCAGCTGAGAGGAGTATGTTGAATATTAGACGGAGTGACAGAAAAAGGAACGTGGACATTCGACAACTAACGAAAGTAACAGATGCCGTTGAACTTGCCTGTAGATTGAAGTGGAAATGGGATGGTCATGTAGCCAGAATCACAGATGACAGATGGAGCGAGAAGATCTTACACTGGCACCCTCGCGAGGTGTCACGACCAAGAGGTCGCCCATGGCGCCGGTGGGTCGATGACATTGTAAAGATAGCCGGAAATACGTGGACCCGCCAAGCCAAAGACAGAGATCACTGGAAGGACCTGGAGGAGGCCTTTGCCCAAAAATGGGTGCCTCACTTATAACGTGTATAATATAAACATGAAATGTATCTGATATTTACTTGTGAGAAATAAAGGATTATTATTATTATTATGTATCAGATGGTTGTGATGGCATTTATACATATTTTAATCTTTAAAATTCAGCAATTACGGTGGAAAAATATTAAATGTTATATATTTCTTACTAAAGGTATATTGATCAACTATTTCTGACTTAGGGTTGAGTTTCCAAGATGCATATCTTTTGCATTTGTTATTTTGAGAACTCGCAAAAAAGGTCAAATTCTGGTGTTCAAAAAGACTTAATATATATATATTTAATTCGTAGTCGGATAGTTCCCATTCCGAGTCAATTTTTTATTAGGTGTGATTCACGGTCATAAACTGCCATAGTATGGTCTTAAAATTTTTAATATATGTAGAAAGCAAACAAGATTTATCTTGCTATAGCATTCAGTAAGATACCCACCTTGCTGAATCCCCCATCTTATTCATATAACAGATGGCAGTGGTGTTATCAATTTTAAGTAGGTAATGGGCCTACTTATATAATGGACAATAGGAGTTATCAATGTTTATTCATATTCTACTGAAAATCATGGTCCCGATGTGGTTGTAATTTCATTATTTTATTCTAATTCTCAGTATAATTTTAAGGTAAAAACTTTTCTCTCTATAAACTTTATAGTGTATAACCATTATCTAATAATGCACTTAATCTTTATTGTTTATTCTTTTATTGGACTCTCGTATTCACCGGTGAGGTTAATTGTCACATATTTAGAAGTTAGCGGGAAACCTAAAAAAAACACAAGAGGTACTAGGACAAACCATGTTATGTGTTTTTAACATGATGGAAGCCAACATTGTAAGATTTTCCTCTACAAAGAAAATCATGCAAGTATTGAACCGAGACTCCAAATTTAAATAAAAGTTGGATAACCGGTTGGGACAGTTTTATAAAAATAATCCAACAGCGATTTGATTTGATTAAATTGGACATTCCAGTAAAAGGACATATATTCCATGATATTTATTTATTTATTTAAACTTATTGCACAAAACAAAAGTAAGTGCAAATGGCGAACTTAATGCCAAAAGGCATTCTCTACCAGTCAACCATAGGGCCAAACAGAGAAGCATGAAAATGGTGCAGTGGGGAAAAACATTCAGTACTGAGAGCGTTAGGACACACAAGCAAATAATGCATACATAATTGCTTATACCTATACTATATATGGTATACAATATATATATATTACATATAAATAATAAATACAAAATATACCAGCTACTGCATGGAAGATGGACGCTACTTGAGTTCTTGTTCCAGCAGATGCCTACGTAGCATCCGCTTGAAAACTACCTTGCTTGGGGCTTGTCTGATAGAAAGAGGGAGCGAATTCCAGAGACGGCTTGCCTGAACGGCGAAAGAATTTGACATGAAACCGGTGTGGGGTGAAGGAATTGAAAGTTGGAGAATTCGGGAGGAACGTAGTTCACAGCCTGGACGGCATATTCGTGCATGTATACTAAAAAAATGCACCCTAAAGATCAATGGTTGCCATACATGTGTAATTACAATGTAACAACGTTAAACAGCACGATGATCCTCTATCTTCAAATGTTTCGCATATGAATTTGTACATTTTTTTATTATTATTATTATTTGTATCTCGCATTGAGTCACGGGCTCGTACGTCCCAGATTTTTGAGAGGCTTGCGTGGGGATATGGATCCAACACGTAGATGCCCTTTCGAGAAGTTTGCTGTGACTTTACTTCTGCTGGGACTCGCTCCTGATCATATCAATAAGAGAATACGTCCATGAGCAGGTCCCAGCAGATGTTGGAACTATTGCATTGAACGGAAAGAGATATCGGGCTATGAGATTGTAGTTTGGATGGATTTATTTTTGGGCTATTGCAATAGGAATATGTCACCCGCCTTAACTACCAATCGATCGTGATCTGTGGCGGGTGGTGACTCGCCACTCACTTGATGGGCCCCGTAATTGCCGTCAATCAAGACTGCCGGAAGCAACACGGACGTGAGGGCTCAGGGGTGTCGAGAGGTGTGCTGCGCTTTCTCCGAGGTTACTCGCAGCGTTATGCCCTTTAACACTTCCACCCCTGGAGCATATAGCTCTAACGCTCTTCTCTGGACAGCCAACGAAGGCAAGCCAGAGCTGAAAGTCCTACGGATCCTCTTGGGTATCCACTCCGACCGATGAAGACACACCGAAGGTGAGGGCCCTGACCGACTCTCTAGAGATCTCGGGTCCGTGGGGTCGTCACTTCCCAACAGCTCGCCACAAGCTGCCCTGCGGCCTTATTATTATTATTATTTTTATTTATCGACAAGTACCATCTGGTTTTGGAACCGTAAATATCGGTGAGATAAACTGATCTGGAATGATAAAATGATTTATTTTACTATCATATCCATTATGCAGACATTCGTCAATTATATTTCATGATAAGGGTAGCAACGATCGTAAGACACTGAAGATTGAATAGGTGTATCTATAAATGGGATAATATAATCCTCGATCGATGATCGGGCCGTGTGTTAACTCACACCATAAATTGTAAAAGTACTTTAGTGCACCAGCAACAGGAATGTCGTGTTCGTGTAGGTACCTGCGACGGACTGTTGAGCAGCGTTTCCTCCCTCGATGACGATGATAGTTCGATCGTCTCTTGGTCGCCTCGTAGCTGCAGTCCCTTGAATCTCTTCGCGGGCGCTGGTGTTCTCCGGGCAGCGGGCGTCTCGGAGGCTGCTGTCCCGGACGCCCCCGAGTGTTTAAAGCCCTTCGTTGAAGCTGAATGGCCGCAACTATTTTTTGATTGCTTCCGCGTCGCGTAAATAAGCTTCAATTCTGAACCCGATTTTTAAACTCGGATCCAACGAGTACTACTAACAGAGACTAGGCGTATTCATAATAGCATTTTATTAAAATAATTTATAATATCACATCGACGCGAGTGCGGTTCAATGGTATTCGCACAACAAGAGTCCTGCATCGCTAAGGACCTACTTATAAGGTCTAGGGATGCCGGGTTGCTCCAAGTTGCAACTTAGTACGACGTTTAATACTTTACTTAAAGCTGCAATACCACTAAATAGCTTTTTCTGTTTATTTTGGTTAAAGTTATCTTTTCTAAGGTTATTTTGGTAAGTGCCGCCTTTATTTCCAAATTTAGGTTAGGCGTTTTCGTATGACTACAATTTTTACGAACCGGATAAAGTTTTATTATTTCAGCTTTGGTTTCTTTTGAAAGCTGTTTTTCTAGCCTGATTAAAGTTGGCTATACTATAATGTTGTGATTGAAAATAGCAATTGCTTACACGCATATTGGCTACATAAGCAACAGATGAGCGCTGTACCTAATATACAAGTGTATAGATGGTACACTATTTCTTATTTAAATCTTAAACCGTAAAGGCATTTGTGACTTCGACAACACAAAAACGCGTAATGGCGCGCAGCCCGTGTCTCCTCACCACAGCGACGAGTGCCAGTGAGGTGGGAAATCAAGTTTAAGTAGTGGGCTGTAAACGTGTGACTAAGACAGCATCATCTTGTGTTCTGCTGCTTTGTAAACATATAATTTTCTTTGGTGGAAGCTCGAAGTATAATTAAGTGTCAACTGTGAAATAATGACTTCAGAATTGTAAAAAAATCCCCAAAATGTGCTGTTATAGGATTTCGGGCAAATAACTGTAACTGTAGTAAAATTAATCAGTGGTAAGTATTATAGGTTATGTACAACGTACAGGTAAACGAAATGATTGTAAAAACGTAAAAACCGGCCAAGTGCATGTCGGACCAAGCTTAGTGTAGGGTTCCGTTGTTGCCCATCCTTCACAATAGACGGGCTTAAAACAGCGCTTTCATTTGATACTATTGAACATAAAGAATGGCTTTATTGCTATTACAATATTTGGCTTATAAATTTGAAACGGGCCCATTTTTATTCCAATCTATTATTGTCCAGGTGATATAATTTTATATTTCAGTAGGCACGGTTAGATTACATTCCGACAACTACTAACCCGTTAATTAGGTACTAGATTATCGGTAGGCGATTTCAGTTTTATAGGTAAGGTACCTGAGCGTCGTCGAGAACGGTGGACGGTACCTTGTACTATTATCTATTCTGTGATATTAGGTAGACAAATCAAAACGACCTATCAAGTTTCGTAAAAAAAAACGAAAAAGACAAGCGCTATAAAAAGGTCGTAAACACCAAAATAACTGTTATTGCTGGTGAGTTGCTTGAAGTATGTGGATACAGTATAGATTTCTTAGTTTAAGGGGCTACCATACGCGAATGACCGTAGCTCTTCAATTTTTCTGTGTTGTGTCTCATCGTATTGACAACCACCGTTGTTACCAATATACTGTTTCAATTTATCTTTACGAGTCACCGAAACCAAGATAAACGCCATCAAAATTTGTTATTTTTTACGACAAAAAACCACTTAGTGATACTTTTCTTAAAAAACTATAGAACTTATTGAAACCAGTTGACAATTTTTAAAGTGAACATCATTACTCACTTATTGGTTTTAGTCCTTTGTCTAAACGTCGCTTGACTAGGGAGCCTATACCTACCTATTTAAGATATAAAAAGGAATACGAATCTTTGTTTTCTCTTGATTTAATAAATATTATAACATTCCAGTTTTTTTTTTAAAATACATAATGTAATGTAATGTACTAATAAAATATTTATGTTTTACTTAGAAATAAAACAATACTAAAGCTAAAAGAAAAACATAAAACGATATATACAATATATACAATAACTATAAAAAGAAAACCCCGTCTAGAAGGTCGGCCTGCGGCATGGACCCCATTACGCTGGCGGCGTTACCTCTCTGGATCGCGAGAGCGATTCTCTGTGAGAGGTACGCGCCAGCTCTGGGGTCCCCCGAGATGCGGACCAACCGTGCCGACAGGGCCTTCATGAATGCCTTCATGTCGGCCGACCAGGGTCCCAAAGTTTCAACCGCAAGCGCCGCAAACTCGTAGTCTTTTGATAAGGACGAGTATTTGCGGCGCTTGAGTATTTGGGCCTGGTTGGCCGCTGCGCCGGCTTGTAGTCGAGTTGCCCGAATGTGGGACGCAGTGAACGTATCAACGCAAGTTGCGTCCCACACCAAGGCTCTGCCCAGTTTCCACGGCACCAATGTGGCTCCGTCCGGACGCCTGCCATCGTCTTTAGCCATACCCAAAGGTTCCAATATAGCAGGCACAGAGGCGGTGGCAAGCGCACGGCGGACCAAGTCATTTATGGCACCGTGGCGATATAGACGGCCGGCGCTTCTGGGGCATGAGAGGCCGTGTCGGCCCAGCTGGTCTACGCTCTAGCCACAGCAACACGTATGGGGGACGCATATTCTCGACCCAAGCCTTAGGCAAACTGCTATTCGCAGGCAGCCTGGATCGAGAACTGTTCCCACATTGTGGGAGGGCAGAGCACGCAACCAGTGCCCTGATTCAGCCTCAGATACCGCCAAAATACGGGCACGTTTCGAGTCTTCTAGACTATTTTCAATGAGGACTGTGTGGGTTGCCTGGAGGCGAGGGGCGTCCCAGGCCCTCTGGCAAGATTTGGAGGCCGGAATGTCGGCCCCGGGACAGGTGTCGCACCAGGCACTCCCTGCCTCCACCAGGCTCGCTAGCTCTGCGTCGGATATCTGTGGTAGGTTTAAAATAATACCGACCAAAGACAGCGAGCTGTAGGCGGAGGACAGGAACGCCGGAAGTACCACACTGGCCGAGAAGCGAACGCCCAGGCCCCCAAATCTTATTGGGATAACCGCTTGAGTCCAGGTTCTGTCATTGAAATTAAGATTCAAAATTTTGGAAATCGTTGAACGGAGGGAGTCATCTATGGCCGATAAAATATAAGGAAATTTCCATACCGGGCAACTGCGGAGTAGATGCATGAATTTTGGCGTAAATAAACAAAACCGGATAATAAAAAGTGCCATATGCGGATTGATTTCGAATAAAAGGTTTGATGTGCTATTAAAAAGGTTAAGTTTGCAATTTATAATGGGTTTTATCGCTTCATCAAATATTGGTGAGCCTAAAAGTGTAAGGGAAGAATTTGATAGGACCGAAATATTTGGTAGGACTGCGTTAAAATTTGTAAGAATTTCAATTCTTTTTTCCAATGACAGGTGATTAGGTAGGTAGATTTCGCATTTTGTAGAATTAAGGCAGAGACCGATTTCCGAAAATTTATCCATAATTAATTGTAAATCCTGTAGAACGGCGGCGGCGTCTCCACCCAGGGAGCCGTCGTCTAGGAACCACATATTAAATTTGGAATTTAGATTAGAAATCACCGGATGGATAGCCAAACTAAATAAAGCAGGACCAAGCGGGTCGCCCTGTTGACATCCCACACTTGAAGGGATAGTGTTGTCGGCGAAAAGTAATTTTGTGGGTGCTCCATAGCATTGCCACAGATACTTATAAAGCTCTGGCAGTTCTTTTCTGGCTTCTGCTAGGAGGGCACCGCGATCTACCGAATTAAATGCATTTTTGACATCCAATTTTATAAATACTTCATAGTCTGGGCGACTCAGAAAAGAGCGTGCAGCGTTTACCGCTGCCTCACAACCACCTTTCACTCCGACGCCCAGCTGTCGCGGCGTGAATATCTTGGTCAGCCTCTGGTGGAATTTTCGGCAGCACAATTTCGAAGTCAAGCGCCTGAAGGCGATTGGGCGGATACCGCCGTCCTTTTTGGCGAGGGCTATAAGGTTTGCACCATAAAGGACGGGGACTATCTCGTTATTGACGCGGCCGGACAGCATGAGATTGACCAGGGCGGTTATTTCTTTTAGAAGAGCCGTCCGTGCATCACCTGAAGTCACAGCTGTCAGATCCTTTAAATGTTGAGGTGACAAAATTCCAGTTGACAAAAATATAGGCCAAATACGAAGCTGCAATATATATATTTTTTACGTGGTTTGCAGCAAGAGGAATAATTTTATATCACTTTAAAAATAGTGAAATTTACCGAAATTTTCCGGGTAGCTCCTTAATCGTAATGGTATGTCTCCAGTTATTAGAGCGCGGCCAGCGATTTACCCTAATATAAAGTTGTAAACATAAAATATCTATATCAACATTGAACATGTTCACAATTTTTTTTTTAAATCGGCCAAGTGCGAGTCGGACTCGCGCACCGAGGGTCCCGTGCAAACTTTCACTTACCCTAACATTATTATATTACCCGGTTCCGGTCGAGTCAACTTTACACCTGATATCTATAGAATTTCATATAAATGAGGTGTAAACTTAACACAACCGGGTTGTTCAAATAGGTTTTATGAATGTTAAAAAAAAATGCGTATTAGAGACGTGGTTATAATTTTCGAGCGATATTTATGTTTGTTTATACAAATAATGAAAATTTAATAAATTTCGTCCGGTAAACTTCGGGGATAAAGGTTGGGGGAAAGGTTTTTTTTACATTTTCCTAAATAAAACTAAATCTAATCACATACATAAAAAAAATCTTCAAAAGTGTACAGTTCAAGGCATTTCTCTTGACCTAGTAGCTAGTCGCACCATAAGGGTTCCTTTTTTACTATTTTCGGTATGGAACTCTAAGCTATTTATATATCAAACAGATTTTATTTCTTGTATGTTTGTATGTATTTATATACGCAGCATCCTCGTTCAACGAATAAATACATGATATGTGTATGTACCATCAGCCACACACTTCAGTGTGGATATATTAATAAATACATGATATGTGTATGTACCATCAGCCACACACTTCAGTGTGGATATATTAATAAATACATGATATGTTTATGTACTATCAGCCACACACACTTCAGTGTGGATATATTAATAAATACATGATATGTGTATGTACCATCAGCCACACACTTCAGTGTGGATATATTAATAAATACATGATATGTTTATGTACTATCAGCCACACACACTTCAGTGTGGATATATTAATAAATATATGATATGTGTATGTACCATCAGCCACACACTTCAGTGTGGATATATTAATAAAAGGCATGTTTATGGTTCAAGGATGGTCTGTCCGACTGTTGCAGCGCTATATCACAGGAACTATTTTATGCTATTTTTCCATAAAGCAAGTACAAGACACTCGGCAATACCAAGTATCTGTTCAGTACTTGTCTGGTAATGAGAGTAGACACTGCGAATGGTAGAATTATGATTGAATGGAAATTATCCTAAAGCACCTTATCTGCGTAAGGCTGAATTTCACCAAACTTTTATTCCTAGAATAACGCTTTTTCTTGGATAGTAATGTCAAAACCCCATATTAGTTTGACATAACTATTTGAGATTAAGCGTAATTCTGGGAATAAAAGATTGGTGAAATCGGCCCTAAGTATAACGGTCTATGGCTTCCTAGCTCCTGAACGATTCAACCGATTTTTATTTAGTTGTTTGGTTCTAAACGGTATAACTTCAGTAGAGAGAGGTAAGGCTACACATGATTAATGAAACCTGTTAAGCGTTTTGAAGATCAACAGCTTTTCCCACTTGTTTCCCTCGAAATTGCACTCTGCAGCGCATCTAAAATCGTAAAGCAATTACCATGAGTTATTGTGTTATGATTATGATGACTTGTCAAATGAGATTTGGGATGATGCCAGCTAAATACAAGTGACTTACCAGATTCATCGTCACTGTTCTCAACTCCTTTTCATTTAAGCAAATTTAATTATACACTAAACGTGTGTCGTTACGTGGAAAAATATCGTTGCACATTAAGAATCTAAAATCCAGAAACACTTTTTTTGTTAAATAAGGGTTCGGGTCGACGAACGCGTTCCAAAATTAAACTTCAATTTTAGTAGTCGACGCGACCGTTCGATGCTCAAGGCAATGTGTGTACTGGCGGACGTTACGACAAATACCCATAGAAACTACGAGTACCTATACTTATGTAGGTACCTACCAACTATGCTTTAGTACGAAATAACACCTGATGTTGTAATGCTCAGATTAGAGGTCCTAGCTAATAAGTTAATCTTAAAAACGACTCGTTTATACATCTTGTTCGTCGACATACAGTTTCAGTTTGCCGTACCCGGCTCCTGAACAGACGGCGCAGTGCGGCAAACCGGCGGTATATCAACCAATGGGCAACGACCTCCGGCAAATATCGACCAATCACTAGATTCAAGGACAATTTACTTTTATGCAACTTTATTCAAATGCATTGTTTACATGACACCACTCTTTCTGCTTTGTTTTGTACGTAAATAGATATGCAGGTAAATAGAACATCACAAATGAGACAGTATGGGAAAATGCTATAAGATACACACACAGTAAAACTTGTAATATGTATTAACAATTGCAAGATGATATGAATCAACGATGTATACCAAATACTATCACATAGCAGAATTATTCCAGAAAAACTATCAAGCAAAACTAATTACATAACTATGGGATGGACGTTTACGTTGAAATTTCAAAACGATCTAGAAATGAATTTTGTTTTTCGAGTTATCTTGTCAAAGTGAAAACATTTTTTCCAAATGCGAAAGGCAAAGGAAGAAAATCCGACGTGTTGAGATGAGAACCTCCTCTCTTTTTAGAAGACGGTTAAACAATCATCCCGCCTTGTCCAACTCGCTGAAGCGTTTTTTCGCTTGCAGCACATGCTGAGTCCGTTCCTTTTGTCACGCGGAATATTTGAGGTACCTTTTGATTTTCATTTTCTTAATATGTTCTTTTTTTGTTTATTTGTTTTATCTTCTTTTTTCTTTTTGTTAAATATTTGTTCCCTGCACCTAATTTATTTACGGTGTGGCAATAAATGTTTTTAGGGTTCCGTACCAAAAATGGTAAAAAAGGAACCCTTACGGTGCGACTCTATCTGTCTGTCTGTCCAACTGTTAAAGCGCCATATCTCAAAAACTACTTATGATATCTATTTGAAATGTGGAATATTTATAAAAATAGTCAGCCAAAATGTATTGCAACGTAAATATTCAAATACAATATTTTCAATAAAAAAAAACCGGCCAAGAGCATGGCGGACCTTGGTCTTGGCCGGTTTTTAAATTCTACACTATTTTAAATTCGATACTTCTAAATACTACACTAGGCCAAATAGTATATCAAATGAAAGAACTTGATCTGATCATTGCTTTACAATTATTTTTATTGTGATTACATCTTGTTTTTTTTTAAGGAAAATGTGAAAAAAAACACCGTTCTCCCCCTTTATCTTCGAAGTTTACCAAACGAAAATTTTGATTTACACAATTTGTATAAATTAACATAAAAAATTATAATCATGTCTCTAACTAGCTTTTTAGGGTTCCGTATCCAAAATGGAAAAAACGGAACCCTTATAGATTCGTCATGTCTGTCTATCTGTCTGTCCGTCCGTATGTCACAGGCATTTTACTCAAAAACTATAAGATGTACATTGATGAAATTTGGAGCATAGGTGTCGTGTGTAAACCGCTGCTTAGTTTGATAGTTAAATAAAAAATATATATATTTCTAGGGGGGGCACTACTGTATACATGTAACCGAATGAAAAAAATGATTTTCAGCAAGTATCATATAGGACATCTGAGGCTTTAGATACTATAATTGACTGACACAGAATAACAAATAATTTAAACGAGAAATTAGAAGTAGCGAGTATTTTTCTCGATTTAAAGTCGATTTCCTTTTAATACAATTGACCATGCCATTCTGATTAGTAAGTTAGAGTTTTGGTGTAAGGGCACTGGTCTTAAATTTGTGTAAGTCTTATTTGTGCAACAGAAGGCAGTTCGTAGAAGTGAAAGAAATTGCCGACCGCGGAGTTGAAGTAGTACGTAGATCCAAATTAGTAAAAATAACTAAAGGCGTTCCTCAGGGTTCCATCTTAGGGCCAATTTTCTTCATTATTTATATAAATGATCTGTTATTTTATTTAGAAAACAAACTACCTAACACGAATTTAGTATTATTTGCAGACGATACTAGTGTAATAGTTTCTAGTAAAAATATCGAAGATTTAAATGCAATGATGGCATGTAATTACTGGTTCCCAGCCAACAGTTTGCTTCTAAATAGCAACAAAACGTACGCCACGTTATTTAAGACGACTGCAAGGAATAATGATGTTCTAGACATTCGAAGTAAAGATGACAACATTAAATCCGCAGCGAACATTAAAATATTAGAGATACATAGATGACAGATTAAATTGCAAGGAAAAACTAAATGCTATCGAAAATACAATTGCTTCTGCTTGTTATGCTCTGCGTAGTCTTAGAGGCGAGTTAAATATTGAACAGTTGAAGTTAGTTTATTATGCCCTCATAGAGTCCAAACTTCGTTATAGCATTAAGTACTGGGGTAATAGCTTTAAATATAATATTAAACGCGCTTTTTCTGCGCAGAAAAAAGCAATCCGTACCATAGGGCGAATTCCGCCATGGGAGTCTTGAGGAGACCATTTCAAAGACCTAAAAATACTTACGGTGGCGTATCTTTATATTTTACTTAGTCCTTTTACCAGATGTTGTGAAACATCGGGATCGCTGTGAGACGCATGATGAAATGGAAGTAAGATTAAGCTCAAGGATAAATAATCTTCCTTCAGTTGTGGTTCCAATATTAGCAGTGGTGGGGCATACTGCTAGAAATCAAGCGGTGAAATTGTATAACAGGATGCCTATTGAGTTCAAAACAATAAAATGCCACAAAGCTTTTAAGAACACCCTAAAAATGTATCTATTGGAAAAATGCTGCTACACTATTGACGAATTTTAAGAAAACGCACACTAAATATTGTTAAATATAAATTTAAATATTATTGTTAATTGTATGTGATTATTTTTAATGATTTGTTATTGAATGTTAATTGAAATTAGGATTATTATTGTAATATTCAAACACAATGCTTGTATTGTTATTGAATAAATGATATGATATCAATGTGTGGTACATATTTCGGCAGTTCTACTAAAAACACTTTGAGGTTTCTAAAAAATTTTTTGATTATAGAATATTTTCCGAAATATTCGCTCCGAAAGTAGCAAAAATTGTGTCTCCCCTTCCTCTATTTTCTAAACGGTATGTTATTTTATTTATTTATTTTAATTTTATTGCACAATACAAAAGTAAGTACAAATGGCGAACTTAATGCCAAAAGGCATTCTCTACCAGTCAACCATAGGGCCAAACAGAGAAGCATAAAAATGGTGCAGTGGGGAAAAACATTCAGTACTGAGAGCGTTAGGACACACAAGCAAATAATGCATACATAATTGCTTATACCTATACTATATATGATATGATATACAATATATATATATTACATATAAATAATAAATACAAAATATACCAGCTACTGCATGGAAGATGTACGCTACTTGATTTTTTCTTCCAGCAGGTGCCTACGTAGCATCCGCTTGAAAACTACCTTGCTTGGGGCTTTTCTGATAGAAAGAGGGAGCGAATTCCAGAGACGGCTTGCCTGAACGGCGAAAGAATTTGACATGAAACCGGTATGGTGTGAAGGAATTGAAAGTTTGAGAATTCGGGGGGAACGTAGTTCACAGCAGTTTGAAAAGCGAATTTGCTTTTGAGGTATCCTGGAGCGGAAGGCTCGAACAGGATAGAAAATAGGAAACAAAGGATTCTAAGAGACCTGCGACCACGTATGGGAAGCCAATTGAGCTGACGGCGAAAGAATGAAACGTGGTCATATTTACGAAGGCCGAAGATGAAACTTATGCCATTGTTAAGGAGACGATCTAGCTTATTGAGGGAGTCATGGGTAATGTTGGTGAGGCACGCATCAGCATACTCTATGAGAGGTAACACCAGAGTCTGTACAAGTATCTTTTTGGTGTGTACTGGGAGAAATTATTATTTCTTTTATAAAAACTACGCAACGCACCAGAAATTTTCCGACTAACCTCCGTAAGTTGACGATTCCATGAAAGGTTGGAGTCTAAAACTAAGCCTAGATCTTTGACCTGTTTGGAAACGGGAATGACATTACCGTCGAATAAGATTTGTGCGACGGAGCCATCAGTGAGTTTGGATAATTGCCGCTGGCTACTCAAAAATATAGCCTGGCATTTAGTAGGATTGACACAGATGCCAAAACTACTACACCAGTCAGCAATCAGCAATGTGAAGTAGGTCATTCATCCGTGAGATAGCATAGTCTATTTCACTCGCATCAGCTTGAGCGTATAATTGCAAGTCGTCGGCATACAGATGGTAAGAACTGTGAATGTTGATGGTAATGAGGTTGATAAAAACAGAAAACAGAAGCGGAGAGAGAATACCACCTTGAGTTACCCTAGAGTTCAGGTCACACCAATCGGACAAGGAACGACTGCCACGGACAGCCTGAACATGATCCGAGAGATATGAAGAAAACCACTCAGTTGCACCAGAGGAGACTTGCAGATGTATGAGAATAGCACGAAGTAAGTCGTGGTCAACCGCATTGAAAGCTATATGTTCAAAAAATAAGAAAAAATTGTTTTCAACATGATCGGACATACCGTTTTTAAGTTATTGCCAAAAAACTGCGCTTCTCAGCAAAAGAACGTAAGTGCCACGGAGATACGCTCTTTTGTTAGTGTTTCATCTTAGTGCATTTTATATCATATCAAGTGCAAACTTAACTCAACCGAGACCGGCTAATAATGTTAGGGTAAGTGAAAGTTTGTCCGGAACCCTCGGTGCGCGAATCCTACTCGCACTTGGCCGCTGGTGTGGATCAAGTCATTGTTTTAATGTTTAAAGTATAAAATCGTTCCTTGTCTTGAAACCTTGTGGTGGATACCCAGCTATCGTGTACTAAAAATAGTTACAAGCCGTATACGTTTAGCCCATTTGGCGTGAAGAAACAACGACACATAGGTACAAATGAAGTAATAAATTTCGAATCAGTGACCTTCAAATAGTCTGTTTTACTTTTTTCAAATAATTTCAATATATACCTACCTACATACCTACTTACATTATCTTTTTACAACTTTATAATAGTATAGATAAATTTTGTGTCATCGTCACACGCCTATTTAATTGTTACGTGTTATAAAGTACTACGCAATTTCGTTCGCGGACGAGAAAAAAGTCATAACCCTTTTTTTACTTCAGCGTAGTCGGGTAAAAAGTATGCTATAACCATCTGTGGATACCCAGCTATCTAATCTGTTTAGCCGATTTAGCTTGATGAAGCTACAACGACACATACAAACGAACAAAAAAAATGTTTCAATTCCTGATCTCCATATAGCCCACCACAAACATTTTTTTGCAAATATCTTCAATGTAAAGATATTTAATTTTTACAACTTTATAATATATAGATCTGGATTGTACATACACATTGTATTGGCGTTTGTGCGCAGTTACTAATATCAATTGAGATGTCGCCGCGGCGCTGTGGGCTGACAAATACAACTGATTGGTCCTTAGCCTTCATTGCCGGTTTAATTATACGTTTATCGGTTATCCCATTTCGTGTGTCGGTCGATATAAGATAGCTGATAAAAAGGGTGAGGAAGGTGAACAGTGGAACCCTGGGGAGCAGTGGATTTATCAGTCTAAGTTGCACTTTGATAAAGTAATAGGCATGCTTTGAATTCGTTCCCTTTCAAGGATATAAATCTATTATTTCTCTAAAATATAGGCAAGATCCACTTTCCCCTGCGGAATGGTTGGGATGAATGGATGTAGTAGACCACCCCAAATATGACACAATATATACTTTTTTTAGCGCTGTGACCAATTATTGGTGACAGAGGTATTAATACCTCTGTCTGTACCGCGCCTTACATATGCGAGCGATTAGGGGGGGATGACGACAACGGAATGACGTATCCTAAAACTATAACCATCTGTGGATGCCCGCCACTCGTGTGCCGGTAGTGGTTTAGAAGAATTTTTCTAATAAGTATCTCAAAAATAATCTCTGTCTAAAACTCATTACCATCACTATGCGAAACCCCAATTTGGAGGATTAGAAATTAATAAAAAATAATATAGGCCTTTACCGGGGAACCTTCTTTGACAAAAAAAAATATATTTATTATGGAATAATAATACCAATCAAAAGTCTTATTTGCGATTGTTATTTAGGTTCACGGTATTACTACTTATATATAATACTATTATCTTGACAAAAAAAAAATTACCATCAACGCAATTTGAAATAGCAAAATCAAGCAGTAGACAGGCGTAGGGTTATCCGTGCCCCTTTCCCCGCGGGCACTCCTCAATGCTCAGGTGATTATCTATTACGAAAAAATAATTGCTACCGACTTAAACCTGAATGCTTTTCAGAGATATGTGCTGACTGTTTATATTACTGGAGACACTATAGTAAATTGTTCAACAAGGGACTAAAACAAGCCTAATGATACGATATGTTGCCTATTTTAGTTCGGTGTCATTATGGTTGTTTGGTCTCGTGTTAAACACTCTACTTTTTACTTTGAATACGACGAAAAAAATTACGTTCTACTCGTATACAGAATTTCAATATTTGTGACTGTTTTTGGGAAAAGGTCCCACTTTGTCGATGTGGAGTTATGAGTAGTTCCTAATACTACAGATCATACGCTATCTTTTGGTGAAAGATATATGTCTCTAGGTACTATAGTTATTTTTTTTTTAATTCTTCAAATTTTCAAAAGTGAAAAAGCGACAATTGAGAAAACGTTGGTTAAAGTTTGGGACCGCAAAGAACACACTTGTACTTTGAAGTTATGGAGTGCTTAGTATCAAATGAATTGGCATACTTTAAGGATTTTAAATTAGTCAAAATCATGTATGTGACCTTAGTAGTTTGTATGTTACGGAGGCTTGAAAAATTGTCCAAAAATGTGCAAATCAAGCCCTTTCATATGATACTACTTCTACTTGACCTAGGAGCTAGACTTTGAATTTTTGCGCCCCCTCATAGGGGAGAGTCGGCGATATCGTACCGTTGGTTAAATCGTACCACTGCGAGATTTCCTATAAAACTTATATTTTTATTAACACTTGGGGCACCAAATACTGCTCCATTCGTATAACCTGAATCCAAAATAGCATATAACTAAGCATGAAAGTGAGAGAGCATGTAACGATCAAATGTGTTCGACATTACTTTTTTTTTCATATAATCATATTTTTCCACCCCTTCTTAATCTCATAAAACAGATTTGAACATCAAACTATAGTTACTAGATAAAAATACCTAATTCTTATAGGTATACTACCTAAACTACAAAAGTAAAAAAAATCGTTAAATCATGCCTACATACCTATTTTTAAATGTCCAACATGTCTAACATGTGACAGGAGTACCACTTTTACAGGTAGTCTAATTTGTCAAGGATTTTTAGTATAAATGGGGAACATTTGAGGAGTTGGGAGCATTTTTTACTTGATCGTCGAACGGGTAACATAGTCTCTGGCATTTTGAGGTAGTAAACAATTATAAGGGGAATTTCTGTCGGATTTATGTTTAATTATTAAATTAATTTTGTTGGGGATTTTTTTGTTTTAAGCTAGAAAGCAAATTTTATGCCAGAATGATGTTTTGGTACATGGTTATCAAATAAAATGCTCTTATCTGTAACAGTGATAAACGAGGACATTTTAGACTCGCAGTAATTTATCCAGATTAGGCAGTCTGGCCACTAGCCATTTTTAAGTGCAGTGATTTGCCTACAAGATTCATTGATCTGGTCGGAGGAAGAGGGGACCTTACGGAGGACATGTGGGATTTCCACACCCTTGGATACCAGCTATGGTTTTTGAGTCTTGGTCTCCCGTTAAATTCATGTATATATAACCATAATACTACAAGGATAGGGCCAATGTCTTACTTGAACGCACCTTGGAGTTTCATTATCCGCGTCAGGGGGAGACAATTACACGAGTATTAGACACAAATATCGACTTACTCATCGAACGCATTTAGTAGCTTAATTAGGGTCCCATACACCTCTTTACACGATTAAATGTAAATGTGAGGAATTTCCTCTAGTATTGCTCACAGCAGAATAGGCTATTTTGGGGTAGAGATAGGCACACACATTACTTATTTTGGGAATAAGGGTTTTCATTAAACTTATTACTTAACCTCCGAATATTCGGTCATTTTCATTAACCAAACCTAATACTTTATTTTAAACATTGATCTTATATCATTTATGTAATTGTAGTCTCACTGTGTTTAACTTAAAACCATTTAAAATTATTCTTCACAAAAATATTAAAGACATGAATCTACTGTTAAAATATAGTCTGTGACAAGTTACTAAATACAAACTTACACCATCTTTTGATAGTTTTATCAAATCAAAATCAAGATTAAAAGTAGGAGATTAAATTCATATTATTCTCAAAATATTTAGACTTATATAAATATAAATGTACCTGATAGACAGAATCTTATATTTTTTTAGTCGAATAATATAAGATTGGAAAATAAGAAATTTGGTAGAAAAATACGCTGTTCAAAGACATCACTCACAGAATTAGTAGATTTTGGGAGTTTTCATTTTTCAACCAAGAAAGTCATGATTACATGCTTTTTTGTGAATTAATGTATTTTTGAGATAATTTGCGATTCGATGAAGGAATCTGTTTTAAAAGTAGTGTGTTTATTTGTCTAAGAAAGGGCAAATACTCATTCCATTGATATTGTGGATCAGACGATGTTTCGCTAAGAATGGCCGGGATATGAATCGTCAAACAAAGAGTCTTGACGAATCCTGTATAACATCTTGTTTGATTGACATTCATAAGGAAATAATGTACAAAAGGTATTGGAGATTCCTTGTCGAAGCGTACTGAGGAAAATAACAAGTAATCAGTGCACATGTGTTCATGAGAAGGAATGACATTTATTTATCGTCTACGAATTGAGTTTGTTTTTCAATGAAAGGATAAGTAGTTTTCTGGGTTTGTGAAGGAATAGAAGTGTTCACTTAATCCATAAATAAGAGAGGAATGTCGCGATTAGAAATACAAATTTGTGTTATATTAATGTTTTATTGTGCAATTTGGTAATGGAACCTGTTTTGCAATAGTGATGGGGTTAGTCTAAAGGAATGGACGAAATCTCAAGTTATAAATGTATTGTTGAACATCCCCAACATTTTGCTAAGAATGGCCTAAGATCTATCTTCTAGAAGAGAACTAGATGGGATCTTTGAACAGTGTCTAGGTGATCAATAATCATGGTAAATTAAAGTAACTACGAAAGGTCTCCTAGTCAAAGAGTACAGTGAAATAAAAGACATGTTTTTACATCAATTATATGAGAAATTTTATAATTAATAAATAATTTTGCAAATAAGAATATATGGTTTATTGAAGTATTTATCAGAACTCAGAACGTTCACTCTATCCTTGATACAAGAAGGATTTATTTATCAAATCAAATCAAATCAAAATATTCTTTATTCAAGTAGGCCTAGTTACAAGCACTTTCGAAATGTCAGTTACATGAGAGTGAATGTTTGCTGGGAGAAATACAATATGATCCAACATTTGCTGCAAGGATTAGGGAAACCCAGAACAACCTAATCAGATCATTTAACTTAAGTGTAATACTATTGATAAAATCATCATTTTTAAAATTAAAATAATCAATAAGATAAATCCCAAAAGGATTGTCAATAAAAAATAAATAATCTAGAATGTGTCTAGAATAAAATTCTAAATGTCAGAGTATATAAAACAATTAAGATTAAAATAATAATAATACCTTAGGTATTCGTTAAAATAATTATTCATATACCTACATGACGCTATAATTTACATTAATCCCACGCGGCTTCATCATTCATGTAGTCTTGTGTGCTATAATAAGCTTTAGAAAATAATTTTCGTTTCACAATATTTTTGAATTTACCAATAGACAACTCAGTTATGCTGCTAGGAAGTTTATTATAAAATCTCACACAGTTACCCATGAATGATCTCCTTATTTTATGGAGCCTAGTAGCAGGCACTGCGAGCTTATGCTTATTTCTAGTATTAATATTATGTATATCACAGTTCTTCTTAAAGTCGGTAATATTTTCATGTACATACATAATATTCTCATAAATGTATTGACAATGCACTGTCATTATAGTAATGTCCTTAAACTTATCTCTAAGCGAGTCTCTATAGTTCATTTTATATATCGCACGAACAGCCCGCTTCTGCAGAACAAATATAGTAGTAATGTCGGAAGCACTGCCCCATAGTAAGATGCCATACGACATAATACTATGGAAATAACTGAAATACACTAATCGAGCCGTTATCACGTCTGTTAATTGACGAATCTTACTTACTGCAAAAGCTGCAGAACTCAGTCTATTCGAGAGATTAGCAATATGGGGACCCCATTGGAGCTTAGAATCTAATGTTATACCGAGAAATACTGTACTATTAACTAGTTCCAGTTCCTTACCTTTAACCATAACGCTTGCTTGCTCGTGTTTTACGTTACTCGTGACAAACTTAACACATTTAGTCTTTTTCTCATTCAACAATAAATTATTTATATTAAACCAAAGTACTACTTCACAGATAGCATTGTTTACGTCATTGTAGGATCGTTGATTTCGTACGACTTTGAAAATTAGAGACGTATCATCTGCAAACAAAACTATCTCATGGTGGGTCTTTACGAGGTGTGGCAAGTCGTTTATATAGATAAGGAACAGGAAAGGTCCCAATATTGATCCCTGCGGCACACCCATAGCGACTAATGACCCCGGTGAACGCTTTCCATTCACGTCAACCCTTTGTATTCTACCATTTAAATAAGACTCTAATAAATTTAGTGCTAATCTTTTAACTCCGTAGTGGTGTAGCTTCCTGATATATATTGATAATCGAAGGAAATCAATATTAGCATACCCGTGAGAAGTGTGTATGTCTACTGACCAGCAAATATATAGTTATATGTTTATAGAACACAGCAGTGAACATATAATTCATTTATTTATTTAAGGAAATAATAATATTTATCGTCTACAAATGACTTATGATTTCAGATATGAAATAATAAGTTTCTAGGTATATAAAAGAATACAAGAGTTCACTTAATCCATAAATGAGAGGATTTGTGTTGATTTTAACGTAGAGAACGTTTTCTTTCGTTTTCGTTTATAGAAATCGAATCCAGGAAAGGATTTTAAACAATATTTTGATTCCAAGTATGGAAATCTCTTGTATCCGATAGACATGAAGGAAGCCTATTCTGTACACGAACACCCTTAGTCCGGTAGCTGCTTTTAACTATAACAAAGTTATACTGTTTGGGAAAATAAGGAGATGATTCTAGCGGTTCAATATTATCTCATGAAGTGACAGTCAGTCAACCATTTATCATATATTAAAATTTAGTTTACAACTCCCTCTAATAATCATTTGACACAGAAATCTATCTATAATGGCATAGAAGATACTCATAGAAGCTATCCTAGCATAACTAGAGCTTAAGTTCAACGAAGTATGAGTATCGAGCCAGCGCAGTTAATATTTTGAATCTGTACCGAACTCCAAAATTGTATTCGAGCTGACTACTTCTAATTATCTCTTGATATTTCACAATGAATCATATATGTTAGTGTTCTAGTTTCCACAATAGTTTGACATTTCAAAATAAAGAGTAATTTTGCTAATTAAATTCTTCCATCATCTCCTTATAAATCTTAGTGTTACTTTTTTAAACCTGATCTTTTTAGGGTTGATAATCCTTATTGATGACTTTCTCATTGATTGAGGGAGCTCTTTACTATTCTACTGAATGAATTCTCTAATCAATGGATAAAAAGACTAGTTATACAAAAATTGCATAAATAATAATAGCATAGAGTAGTTAGATCTCAAAATCATATAAATAATTGTAACTGTCAGGTATATTATAATTTAAAGAACAAAGAATGCAATTAGAGTAGGTTTCAGGACAGGAAAGTAGGATAAAGATAAGTCGGGATATAAGAGTAGTATTTATTAACATCAGTAAAAGATAGGTTTATTTTAATTAAAAATATACTGAGCGATCATAATGGTTCTTCCATAAAAAAACTTCAGGTTACTATGCAACATAGAGTCCTACTAAACTAGACGAATCACGACGGGTTTTCTGATCACATTTCTGGCCAATATTATCATAATAGCGTGATTCAAATTCAGATGCACATTATTAAAGTAAAAGGCAGTACAAGATAGTTGGTGTAGTAATAAGATTTAGACTGTGTTCATGTAGGTGTATTCTGTTAGGTGTATTCGAGGTAGTGGAGTGTGGTATTAGGAGTCTCATTATTACAGTTGATTCCGCACACAAGATTAATAGGGCGCAATAGAAGTTACATACGGTTCCAAGACCAATGAGCTTCTTTAGAATTTCTTTAGGGCATTACATTTGGTCCCATGGCCATTGCTTAGGTAATTGCAATTGTTTAATGCACTGCTTATTAGGTTAATTACATTTGGGTTCTTTAAGGATCTTATTAGGCTTACTACATTTGGTTCCGTGACCATGGATAGTATAAGGGAGAGCTTGTCTTCAAGGTTCGTTATTAGGTTATTTACATTTGGTCCCATGACCATGGATAGTTTAATGGAGGTTTTCTGTTAGGGTTCTTTAAGGTTCGTTAGGTTCATTACAAGCAGAAAAAATATTTCCGTCAGACTTGATGTAATCTTTAGTGTTATTTTATAACGACATCACTGATGATCCAGGTCAGTTACAAAATGCGCAGTAAATGGTCTTCAACTATAAAATATAAATGGGTTTATTGGGTGGTACTTAGATATAGCTAAATTTTATGGTTATATTTTTATATTCGTTATTTCAAAAAATTATCTAGTCGTTTAAATCGTACCATTGCTTACTGTCATAGGTACATTTAAACGACCATATATTTTTTGATTATACCAGATCAATTTTAATGTCTGACAGTAAATAGTTTCTATTAATAGGTACCTAAATTAAACAGTTTACATGCGAAATGCTTCTGTGGCTAACGTTGATATGCCAATAATAACCACATTTAAACATATATAAAGTTTATTCTAACTTCGACACAGTTCACAGAATTATGACAATAGATTACGGAAGAAAGAAAGTAACACAGTGCACGGAAGAAGGAGAAGTAGTAAAAATGTACATTCCGCGTAAGCGTAACAGAGAGCGGTACGGGGGAGCGCGCGCAGCCTCTCGGCGTCGGATTGCTAGATCGACTGGTGGGGCCAGTAAAAGCGAGGCGAGCGCGAAGGTGCCCGAGCCGTATACCGTTAGGCGATAACGTGCGGCAGCGCGCGGCGACAAGAAGCAGTGCGCACTCGAACAAATTATTATATCTTAAAACTAACATAAACATCAAGAAAACATATATTGCCACACTTCAAAGATGCGATTTAAATCCTGATGGTACCATGGGGTCCCATTTCCTAACAAATATTTTTAGGGCTAGCAATCACCAATAGATAGCGCCATAGGTAACAATTTCAAATGAAACAACATCCACATCAACACTAATTATATGCATAATTCTGAATAAAACAAAAAACCATGAAAAACAGATTTTCAACATGCCACTTCAAGCTCCGCTCGCGCTTTGGACCTCTCATATCAAAACTAAACTTAAGGTTGTAGACATTAGCCGAAACTGGCCGAGACACGTATGTCATTCTCTTCGAAGGATGTACATAAGAAAAGGACGGCATACATAATATCTCACCCCGTCTCCATGATGGTGTACTTTCGAGGTACAAGCACGGTAAACATAGCACGCGTTTCGTAACAAACAATATATAAATAGGCCAGTAAGTGGACCGTGTAATAAATACATTGACAAGTTTTGATAATTCGGAAGTGCTTGGCTTTTGTTTAGTGAATAAATATAATGTCCATTTAACTATTAAAAATAACAAATTTCAGAATGACGCGTTTAGGTATTTCGTATTCATATTTTTTATACTTATGCATTAAATATGGAATGGATGTCCGAAATGTTAATTACTGTATGCTGATAACTATTTAATAATACTGTTATAGAAAATATAAAAAAAATACTTTTATGGAACCACGGGATAAAACGCAATGTAGTTATTAATTGCATGATATAATTTGGATGTGGGTAAAATGATTTTCTATGAGTTTGTCGTAACTATATAGTTGAATCTGTATAAAAAAAATATATTGTTTTCCTTTTTTCTTCACAGCTTTTGCTAATAGTAATATTGTATGAAAATCTTCTCACAATCTCTTAATTTCGCTCACACATAATCTAATCAATTAATTTAATCGTCATACACTTTAAAAAGTTTGACTTTTATTGTGCGATTTATTTAAATTGCGAATAAATGATTTCGCTAACTTCAAATTTCGCGCGTCGCGGCAAGCGACGTTGCACGCGCGGGTGTTTAGCAACATGACAATGTAAATTGTAATATTGGAAAATAGATCATTATATATGTATTGAATTAGCGATATAATGGACCTACCTATTAAGGGCTTTTTGAATTAAAAAAATGCTTATTATTATTTTGATTGTAAAAATATAAGTAGGTACTTAATAGGAACTTACAGTATAAACACGTTAACCTAGTCTCGATCTGTTGCCAATTAATTCAATATGTTTTGCAATACGAGCAATGAAAAATCTGCATAATCAAGAATACTTACCCATGAAATTCTCATTATTTCAAAATAATGCATGATTTTAAGTACACCCTGCAACATTTTCATGGGCCGACTATACTGATTGATTGCATTTAGTTGCCACTATCAAAACTAAGATATCCGTTGACGTAAGGGAATTTAATTTTATACTTAATAACGATGACAAAAAGTTTTTAAGCAAGTACAAATCGTGAAAAAAAACACTATTCCCCCCTTTATCTCTCCGAAGTTTACCAAACGAAAAATCTGGAATTTTCTGGTATTATTTAATGTAATATGAATATTACATGAAAATGATAACCATATATCTATCTGTCTTACTTTTTTTTTAATCACCAAAAATCATTTTTGTATAACCCGGTGGCATTAAGTTGGGCCCTAATTTGTATGTGACGCCATAGATACCACAGGCAAACTTAACTCAAGCGGCAAGTTAAGTCGGAATAAGTGAAAGTTTTACGGAACCCGACCGGTTTAGTGCGAGTCAGACTCGCACTAAACCGGTTACTTTTTCATTATCGGATTTCCGATTAGTTATTTCATGGTATAGAAAATTGAGAGCCGAAAAAATAGCTTTAGTAATTAGGTATAGGGATGGAAAAGAACATGGAGGATTGATAGTAATATTTTTTATTAAAATAAATAGTGTGCTGCCCGGATCATTGATAATTATTTCATCGAAATCGCAGAACAAGTAAGAAATAAATAGTACGATACACTCCGAGACCGAGCGTTCCTGAGCCCGGACTGAACGTGTTCTCTCAGAGTAGCCGGTGGGTAGGTATAAAACCCGTCCGGTACTACCGGCGGCGCGAGGCGGCGATGCGGTCGTAGTCCTCCATGGTCTGCGGCAGCGCGCGGCCCGAGGTCTCCGGCAGCAGCAGCGCCACGGCGCCGCCCACCACCGCCGACGCGCCTACAAGCATCAGCGGCAATTCCGCCCACACGCGCTCCTGCAACAGTACGATACTTGATGATAAGTCAAAAGCTCTTGGTTACGTCCGGGTAGTCGAGATCCAGGGAATGCTCTTTAATCCCACTTTACTCTAAATTCATTGCGTATAATTTACTTCTAGTACATACATTACGAAAGACAACTGGAATAACAAGAATATAATTTTCACCCAATCGTGGTGTATCAAAAAAGAGCGGAAGATGTTTTTTTATGATTATAAGTTAAAGTAATCAGGTTACGGAATAGACGAGGAAGGGCGAAAGCATCGCCGCGACGAAGCCGCTGACGTGCACGAAGGAGGCGCCCGAGGCGCGCACTCTCGTGGGCATCAGCTCCGGCGTCCACTGGATCACGGCACTGTACGCCATGTTGCCGAAGAACCGCGCCGCCACTGCCATCGCTACCGACGCCACACCTAAAGTACCACACCATGCATGTAATACTAGAGGTCCCGCAACCTCCTTCGTCGACGATGAAATCATAACCCTCTTTTTTGCTTCAGCGTAACCCGGTAGCATATATACGAGGATGGTAAAATGGCGCTGTATCAATGTTTGTATAGATCGCGCTGCTAACATTTTCTTGTAGGTAATATAGGTCAACAAGATTAAGTATTTTAAATTAGAGTCGAGCAAGAGGGAAGTTTCCTGGTAATATAGGTCAACAAGATTGAATATTTAAAATTAGAGTCGAGCAACAGGGAAGTTTCCTGGTAATATAGGTGAACAAGATTAAATAGCAGCGTTATGGTTAAAGGTGCGGAACTGGAACTAGTTAATAGTACAGTCTTTCTCGGTATAACATTAGATTGTAAGCTCCAATGGGGTCCCCATATCTCTCGAATAGACCGAGTTCTGCAGCTTTTGCAGTAAGTAAGATTCGTCAATTAACAGACGTGATAACGGCTCGATTAGTGTATTTCAGTTATTTCCACAGTATTATATCGTATGGCATCCTACTTTGAGACACTGCTTCCGACATTAATACTATATTTGTTCTGTAGAAGCGGGCTGTTCGTGCGATATATAAAATGAACTATAGAGACTCGCTTAGAGATAAGTTTAAGGACATTAATATAATGACAGTGCATTGTCAATACATTTATGAGAATACTAGCTTCTGCCCGCGACTAAGTCCGCCTTAAATTCGTTTATCGCGGATAAGGGTATTTTTTCGGGATAAAAAGTAGCCTATGTCCTTCCCCGGGACTCAAACTATCTCCATACCAAATTTCATCCAAATCGGTTCAGCGGTTTAAGCTTGAAGAGGTAACAGACCGACAGACAGACAGACAGACACGCTTTCGCATTTATAATATTAGTATGGATTATGTATGTACATAAAAATATTGCCCACTTTAAGAGGAACTGTGATATACATAATATTAATACTAGATATAAGCATAAGCTCGCAGTGCCTGCTACTAGGCTCCATAAAATAAGGCGATCATTCATAGGTAACTGTGTGAGGTTTTATAATAAACTTCCTAGCAGCATAAGTGAGCTGTCTATTGGTAACTTCAAAAATATTGTAAAAGGAAAATTAATTTCTGAAGCTTATTATAGCACGCAAGACTACATGAATGATAAAGCCGCGTGGGATTAATGTAAATTATAGCGTCATGTAGGTATATGTATAATTATTTTAACGAATACCTATTGAGGTATTACTATTATTTTAATCTTAATTGTTTTATATACTCCGACATTTATAATTTTATTTTAGACACATTTTAGATTTTTTTTTCTTTTTTATTTACAATCCGTTTGGGATAATTATTTTATTTTTTAAAATGATGATTCTATCAATAATATTATACTTAAGTTTAATGATCTGATTAGGTTTTTCTGGGGTTTCCCTAATCCTTGCAACAAATGTTGGATCATGTTGTATCTTTTTAGTAAACACTTCACTAATGTACTGTACCTGACAATTCGAAAGTGCTTATATAATACCTAGACCTACTTGAATAAAGCATTATTTGATTGATTGAATAATCACTTTCTGTCATAATGATAGCCTTAGCCCCTTGTCAAACAATCTACTATTAAATGAATTCTAAAAACAAATTAAACGTAAGTATTATTATCTGATGCTATCCTACGATTTATTGTCAGCTCGGACACAAAAAAATGCGAGCCCAGAAATTGACCCAAGAGTATGTTTTATGTTTACTGTACTTGTGCTAATCCCGCAAAGTCTTGTATTGTATGTTACCAACCTCGAGGTACAAAAGCTCCAAGGAGTGCGATGACCCCACCTAGAATCAAGGGCCCCGAAACTAATCGTCGGCGCCCAAACCTGTAAAGTTATAAATTCTATATTATGTTCATACTTTAGAAATAAATAATCTCAGTGAAGTGCAAATTCAACTTTCACGATAGTAAACTGAGGCTAATTTCCTTATAGTAAAATGTGACATTAGGATTAATTAAACAACGTTTTGCTACCCGCAGCAATGATATTATCATGATCTAGGACAAACCTGTCTATTAACAGAACCAGTAGCGCAATGGAAGGTATTTCTGTAGCGGATGCGAATGTGAACGTCAGGAAGAAGTCCAGCCCGAGATGTTCCGATAGCCTTATTAACCCGTCGAACACCAGAGCGCAGGCCATGAATGCGACAACCAGGCACAGCACGGTTTTTCGCAAACCTTTGCTCTTAAATATAACTAACAAACTTTCATTCTGCTGTGTTGATGATTTAGAAACAACCTGTAACAAAAGATATAAGAAGAATATATTAATAAATATGTATTCATAATATACTTAACATACAAAAAGTATTTGATCAGATTTTCTAACCCACAACCAAGACAAATCGAACGATACTTCTCTTATATATCAAAATGGGCACGTATTGAATATCGAGATAATGTAAAGTTAAAAAGTTAACGGTCAAAATATCGAACGATCTGTAATAATAACTATACGGACTGATTTTAAGATGATTTGCTAGTATTGTCCAGTTGCTATTGCGACCAGTGGCGGCAACCACCAGCAAGCAGCAATCGGTTGCGTTTTAGTGCTAGCGGTACACCCCGGAATTCAGTAAAAAGCTGCAAATGGTGTTAAAAGCCTGAAAATCGGAACGATTGATCTTTAGGCCAGCACTATTTTGGGCGAAACATTAATTGGACAAACAAATTTCAAGAAGATTCGCTAAGTAATGACCAGTTGCTATTCAGACCTACATAGAACAAATGCATCTTAGACTAAACGATCCTAAACCTGGTGAACCCATATTGTGAACTATGGCCATAAGAACGGTGTAACAAGAGTCACGAAAATCAAGAAAATCGGTTCAACAGTTTTATTGTTATCAGTTTATTTTAGATATTTATGTGAACGTTTTTTTTCACCGATTACTTTTAAATATGAATAGCGACTGAGTTTTTTGCCTCGACCAATATTGGTGGCAATGTCACGAAGGTTAATGCAATCGACCTTGATAATAGTCGCAGGATTTAATTCTCATATCACATAATGAAAAAATATTAAAAGTTTTCACACGTACTTAACTACTTACAATAAATTCGTCGAGATTCTCTTGTGATATTTTGGATTTGTTGACTTTTTCAAACTTCTTGAGTATTTTCACAGCTTCATCCACTCGACCTTTAGATACCAACCATCTGAAAAGTATTAAATTTGTGACTACAGCGGTCACGTTAGTCGCCAGTGTCCTCTGAGCTTTATAAAGCCGTATTGTGAGCTCGACCAACAAGCAGGTTCAACGTATTTAAATATATCCATAAAAAAGTTTGTAGTGCAGCATTATGTACAAACTAGGCTTTACCGTGACCCAAAAAGCACAGTGAGCTCACGAAGTAGGTACTGGAAGGGCTTCGTACAACCGTACACAAAAAAGCTTTGAGAACAGCAGTAGGTCTCTTGTAGGTACGGGGGCTGCCTACAACAGTAGATATTTCAATAGTAAATACACAATGTGTCAAAATTTAAAGAGTAAATAGGTTAAGGTTAAAAAACAACTGAAATGTCTAGCCTTTTAAAATGAAATTAATTTCGGGATCGAACGAAACTATAGCACCCTTCATACCGGGGTTTTTGGTTCGTTTCGTTTCAAAATTTCACCCTCAATCGGTGGTCTGATCAATAATATACCATATTTGATTCGTAAGTACGTACCCGGTACAAATTTGTAAATTTGTATAATTTTTACTCATTCAATCAAAGTATAACTGGGACTGGAAAATATCTCTTAGGTTTTATTTATATTTATAAGTACATGCTTATTACCTGTCACCTAAAAATAAGTCTTATTATATGTATATTAGTATTTATTTCAAGATCTAGTTTGTCACCTTTTGATGTTTCAATGTGCGCTTATAGTTATGAAGTTAGAACGCACACTTTGTACACATTTGCAACGGTGTTCAGGTTCGAAACCTGGTTAAACTTACTTTTCTTTTTTTTTTGTGTTGAATTAGTTAAGCAGGTTCTATTATTCTTATACAAGTATTCATAAGTATATGATGTAGAAGATATTTTTTTTTTACATCTAATTAAAAACTTCGTTCGACAAGTAGGCCTCAAGGGCACGTTACTTGTCTGATTTTACGATACCTAAATAATTAAATAATTAAAAAAAAGTATAAAATAAGAATAAAAACTTATTATAAGAAACAATTTATTTCTGAAACCTACTTATGTTTCATTCGATTTGAATTCGATGAACAAATGAAACAACTATTTAGGGATGTTTATGTCACATTTTACTAGCCTTTCGTCAATTTTTTAATAGTCTGGTGTAGTCAAACACACTCTAAATAAAGAAAAAATAAAACCGGTCAAGTGCGAGTCTGACTCGCACACCGAGGGTTCCGTACAAACATTCTCTTACTCCGACTTAACTTGCCGCTTGAGTTAA
Organism: Hedya salicella; assembly: GCA_905404275.2. Classification (NCBI taxonomy): domain Eukaryota; kingdom Metazoa; phylum Arthropoda; class Insecta; order Lepidoptera; family Tortricidae; genus Hedya; species Hedya salicella. The sequence goes on from FR990096.1 coordinate 42,429,498, forward strand.
GTTTAATGTAAGTCAAATAATGCGGGGCAAACAACTAAGCCGGCTATTTAAAAATGTTTTTTGGTGATTAAAAAAATGTAAGACAGATAAATGAATGGTTATAATTTTCGTGTAATATTCACATTAAATTACATAATTCCGATTTTTCGTTTGGTAAACTTCGGAGATAGGGGGGGGGGGATAGTTTATTTTCCACTTTTTCCTTAATAAAAGGAAAACTAAGCACAATAAAAAAATTAAAAACTTATTTTAAAATGCACAGAAGGCCTTTCATATGATACCCTACTTGAGCTAGTGACTAGACGTTTGAATTTTTCCCCCCCCCCCCCCCCCTTTATATTGGTCGTTGTTATAAAAAACATATTTTATAATGTTTTCTTCGCAATACATGTGGGCTGACCATGTTTATAAATATTCCAAATTTCAAATACATAACAAGTAGTTTTTGAGATATGGCGCTCTAACAGTCGGACAGACAGACAGAGTCGCACCATAACGGTTCCTTTTTCCTTTTTGGTACGGAACCCTAATGAGATAAACAAAATAACCAATTGCAATTAATATAACTATGTGTAGCTATTGATTAAAGTATTTCTTTTAACTGCAATGAAGAGACACCCAGTGAATCAACTGTATGTAGATAAGATAGAAACATGCATTACACGCTTCCATCTTAAAATCGCTTCCTTTCCATATCTTCAATTTCTCCATGCCGTTTGATCCACAATCTAACGGTGTTTCTCTGTAAACGTTATTTTCATTTAACCATCCTTATAACTTTAATAGACCATAAACAAAATAAAATGATGCAATGCATTTATAGTGTACAAAATAAATGAATGAGAATTGTAATTATAAATTATAACAAAGTATAAATTGCATGCAATATCGTGTTAAACGTAAACCATTTTTAATAGTTCCTTTGATATCCTAGACAAATAAATAAACCAAGGCAAATTTAACCGTTATAATCTATACCTACATATAAAAGAAGAAGTCCTGACGTATTGAGGTTACATTTATATCGTCGGCAAGGGATAAGAATAGTATTTTTTCTACTCCTGTACTTCTTTCTGTCGTTTAAATGGTTACCAACTCTAATATAAAGACATACATTACTTAAGACTTGCAAAACTCTATAGTCTATTTCCCAAAAAGCACTGCTAAGCGTGTCACAATGTCGCTATTAACGTATTCCTTGGTGCCACAGAGTACAAAATTTCAATCTAATAATTTATATTCAGTGAGTCTTTATCTAATGTTATTCGAAATAATTTATATTACCAACTTAACAAACCGCCGAATTCGAAAATTTACGTAAATTCATTGCTGGCAACTTAAAAAAAACAATTTACGTACACATATTTTATCGCCTAATTTTTTCAAATCATAGCATGTTTTCATCACTGGCAAGTATACGCGAATTTAAAAAATAAGAAAGCCAGTTGCATAATAGTATTTTATGCAATCGTTATATAATGTATGCTTTTTCAGTCGAGTACCGTGTTTAGGCCACGAAGCTTGCTGAGTGGCCTACGTAAGGTACGAGACTTAAAAAGCTAATTATATAACTATTGTATACAATACTTTTTCTACGAGTAGGTATCATCATCATCATCACCATCATCATCATCATCATCATCATCATCATCATCATCGTCATCATCATCATCATCATCATCATCATCGTCATCATCATCATCATCATCATCATCATCATCATCATCATCATCATCATCATCATCATCACCATGACGATCACGATCACCATCACCATCACCATCACCATCACCATCACCATCACCATCACCATTACCATCTCCATCACCATCACCATCACCATCCCCATCCCCATCCCCATTATCATCACCATCACCATCACCATCACAATCACCATCACCATCACCATCACCATCATCATCACCATCACCATCACCATCATCACCATCATCATCACCATCATCGTACCTCAATTATCTTCGACTCATTCATTCGACATATTCATAAGCCAACGGCCAACACTTCAATTCAAAGTGTTGGCTTATGAAATAAAGTGTTGGCTTATGGATATTTCAGTTCAGTTGGAAGTGCCATAGAGTATCCGATATTGAAAAGTATGCTATTAAAGTTTACTCTATGAAGTTCTTATTGAGGGATTAAAGTCGACGAGAAGAAAACATACTATTATGCAACTGTTGTATAATAGGGGTCAAAAAAGACGAGTGGCGTGGGTTGCGATGCAACCCTTGGCGAGCATCGCAAGTAAAGACGCCACAAGTGTTTTTTGACACAATTAAACAACGTTGCATACAATAGTTTTTCTACGAATAAGGGGCCATTCACTAATTACGTAAGGACAATAGCGAGTATCGCAAAGAAAGACGCCACGAGCGTTTTAGACCGAATTATACAACGATGCAAACAACAGTTTTTCTACGACTAAAGGGCCATTCTTTAATTACGTAAGGACAATCGCAAGAATCGCAAAGGAAGACGCCTCGAGCGTTTTTTGCCGGAATTATACAACGTTGTATATAGTCTTTGGCTTTTAAACTGAGTGAATCGGCCTTTGTATTCTTTAAGCCGATTAGCTCAGTTTAAAATAAAAGTCCATATACAATAGTTTTTCTACGACTAAGGGGCCATTCACTAATTACGTAAGGACAATAGCGAGTATCGCAAAGAAAGACGCCACGAGCGTTTTTGACCAAATTATACAACGTTGCAAACAACAGTTTTTCTACGACTAAAGGGCCATTCTTTAATTATGTAAGGACAATTGCAAGTATCGCAATGGAAGACGCCTCGAGCGTTTTTTGCCGGAATTATACAACGTTGTATATAGTCTTTGGCTTTTAAACTGAGCGAATCGGCCATTGTATTCTTTAAGCCGATTAGCTCAGTTTAAAATAAAAGTCTATATACAATAGTTTTTCTACAACTACGGGGCCATTCATTAATTACGACAGATTTTTCGAACCCTTCCCCCCAGGGATCCCTACGTAATTAATGAATGACCCCTAAGCACTTTTTAATACAACACAAAATGTCTAAATGTTTATATTTGCGCGGAGATTTTTCTAGCAGCAAATTGTTTGATACTTCTTGCGTCACGACACATATTTCTTCGGTAGTAAGTACAATTAGGCTCGTCTTCCTAAATTTTTCTCACTTTCAACAGTTTATAACAAGACAACAACCAACAACTTAAAGATGAATAAAATTTAGCGCCACGAAGAAAATTAAACAGCGAGCTGTCAATCAATACCTATGGCTTTCTTATTTTTTAAATTCGCGTATACTTGCCAGTGATGAAAACATGTTATGATTAGAAAAAAAATAGGCGATAAAATATGTGAACGTACATTGTAAAAAATGTTTATTTTTTTAAGTTGGCACCATGGCATTTACGTACATAATATTTTTTTTTATTTAAAACTGTCTGAATTCGGCGGTTTGTTAAGTTGGTAATATAAATTATTTCATATAACATTGATTTATGTCTCACCGAATATAAATTATTAGATAGAATTTTTGTACTCTGTGGCACCAAGGAATACGTTAAGGCACTTGTCCCAAAGATATATTTATAGTTCATCGCTGGCTGTTCACACTCTCTTTTATTTACACGGCAGCGATTATCTTTTGTTCTTTTCTTGGGCGAGAAAATCGCCGATAGCTCATCGCTTATCGCCGTCGGTGGGACAAGTGCCTAATAGCGACATTGTGACACGCTTAGCAATGCGTTTTTGGGAAATAGACTATAGAGTTTTGCAAGTCTTAAGTAATGTATGTCTTTATATTAGAGTTGGTAACCATTTAAATGACAGAAAGAAGTACAGGAGTAGAAAAAACATTTTTCGAAATCCATCCCCTAAAGGGGGTAAAACAAGGGATGGAACTTTGTATGTGAAAGGTAAAATCTTTGGGCTTAAATACTTGAAATTTCGCAACAAGATTGTGTATTTAAAATCAAGAAACTTATATTCTTGATTTTTCGAAATTCATCCTTTAAGGGGGTAAAACAAGGGATGCAACTTTGTATGTGAAACGTAAAGTCTTTGCACGTAGAAACTTCGAATTTCGCAAAAAGATTGTGTGCTTAAAATCAAGAAACTTATATTCTTGGTTTTTCAAAATTATCCCTTAAGGGGGTAAAACAAGGGATGGAACTTTGTATGTGAAATGTAAAATATTTAACTTGAAATTCCGCAAAAAGATTATGTGTTTCAAATCAAGTAACTTATATTCTTGATTTCTTTAAATTAATCCCCTAAGTAAGGGGGTAAAACAAGGCATGGAAATTTGTATGTCAAAGGTAAAATTTTCGAATTTAGAAACTTGAAATTTCGTAAAAAGTTTGTGTGTTGTGTGTTAATTAATGAATTATTAAAGTATAATATGAAGAGGAAGGGAGAGACAGAGTGAGATACATCGAGGGAGGGAGGGAGAGAGAGAGAGAGAAGAGAGAGGGAGGGAGGGAGGGGGAGAGAGTGAGTGAGAGGTAGAGGGAGGGAGGGAGAGAGACGCGTACGCGGACGAAGCCGCGGGTGGCCGCTTGTTATTAATATAAATATATGAGCTGTAGATAAGTTTATAAAATTGTATGAATTAATTCAACTTACCGTTAAATGCAATTGACGAGCAATTTCGCTTATAGACGTGTTGTTTTCAAACAACACCACTATTTTCACCTTCTAAAATGCTTTTAATTGAAGCATTGTTTCAAAATATATAGGTTTTATAAATATGTAATATCGACCGAGAGCAAAAGTCAAAGTATGGATAATATACGACATTGCCCACTAATGTCATTGCCTGCTACCCACAAATAAATAGCTTAAATTGTGGGTAGTTATGAGACGCCTCCCTAGTATGATGTTCATAAGGTTGAAAAAATATATGTTTGCGATGCGCCCTAGCAAAGTTAATTTGAAACAACCGGTCTGCAATTTTGTAGCTGTTATGAATCTGTCTTGTGGTCTAGTGATAACCGCGCTTGACAATGAATCAGAAGGACGATGGTTCAAACCCTGACTGATGTTTAAACCCCACCGATGCAGCCCAATATGTTCCATACTGCAAACATAAATATAAACGATGTGATGAAAAGAGAAAATACATGAACGGTTACCAATGGTGGCAACATTGTGGTCCAGCAAAAGACCGAAATAAGACCATCGAAGGTGATATAGTACCAGCACAAAACACTACGTTTAGGAGAAAATGGGGCATCTAAGTACACTAAGGGGAACTGAAACACGTATTACCTTCTTAGTCCTTACCAAGTGCTAGTCGGACTCGCGCTACGGGGGTTCTGTACAAACTTTTACCCGGCTCCAGTGAAGTTTGCACCTGATATCTAAAGCATTGCCTACAAGTGAGGTGCAAACTTAACGCAACCGGCTTGTTCAAATAGGTTTTTGAAAAAAAACACCGGCCAAGAGCATGTCGGGCCACGCTCAGTGTATAGTTTCGTTCCTGACTTGTCAAGTGAGAGAATGTTTTTTGACTTCTTATAGTCGAGCTTGCTGGGAATTATTCCCAGCAAAATATGCATTCTTAGGAAATACAATATTTTTAAATGAAAGACGATGAAGATGATGAAATAACATTCGTTTAGTGCTGCCACCTAGAATATGTTGATTTGAAGAGGTCGAATAAGTTGTTTACGCAGATACTCGCTGCCCAGTGTTGCCAACGAATATCAAAGAGGCTGAATTGATCAAAATAAAGCAATCAAATATGATCATTGAGTGTTAGTAAAAGTGCCCTCGAGGCTTACTTGCAGAATGAAGTTTTGAATTTTGAAAAAAAAATCAATTGTAATGAAAGAATGGACTTTAATTATATGCTACTTGAGACGTCCGCGATTTATGAAACATTAAAGTTTTTTTAAATATATTCTCGGTGTTTCATACCTATAAATAACAATAAAAAAAGAAAAATAGGGACAGAAAACCGGGACTCGAAATCACGCTACTAGTGAGTTCCAATGCGCGTTCTCATAGACACGAATATGCCTGGATACTTATGTGAGGGCACCGACTGTACATTACCTACTGCAGAGGCCAGGAAAATAGGGATTGCCAGCCGAGTAGGCATAGACGGATATTTATTTTTTTATGCAGGTATAGTTGAATCATCGAGAGCGTGGAATTGCATATGTAGTAGTATTGTTTGTTTACAGGCAGTCTATATTTGAATTTTCTATTTTCTTGTACTATCAGCATACAAAGAGGTTGTTATATATATATATATATCGAAGAACTAAAAACAAAAATAATGTCAGTGTGAAATTGTCAATATTATTTACGTTGTGCGTATATTTTTACATCTGATTTGATTGTATTCTCAATTAATTATTGTGTCCGCCCGTACGACTACGAATAATTTCTATATTTTAAAAAAATATGGCTGTAAGTAATTTTGGTCCTATTGAGAGTCAAAGTAAGCAAATAATTTTCAACTGTTATAAATATTTTGAAAATGAACTGACGAAAAATTTAAACTTGCCTTACACCGCTGCCCAGTTAGTTGAAAAAGCTACAGGTGTTTGTCTCTCTACGGTTTATAACATTGTGACTGAGAGCAACAGCGAGAAATTCGCAACAACAAAGAAATTCACCTCCCCGAAGAATAAAAAGTTGCGTCCTTGTCCGTCATCAGCAGTAGACGATTTTGATCAGGAAGTCATCCGGAGAACTATATACAATTTTCATCTGTCCCATAAGCAATTTCCAACCTTAAAGGGACTCCACTCTGTGTTTAAATCCGATATAGATTACAAATTTGGCATTTCCACCTTACGAAAACAAATACAAAAATTAGGATTTAAATGGAAAAAGACCGAGGACAACCGAAAAATATTAATGGAAAAACACAACATACGACTGCTAAGAATAATTGCGGAATATCGATCTCAAGATAGACCACTAGTTTATACTGATGAAACCTACATCCACACTTCACATGTGTCCGGAGAAGCTTGGACCGATGCAAGAGAATTTGGTGTAAAAAAACAAATCAGTACAGGCCAGCGGTTAATAATAGTGCACGCAGGAGGAAAAGATGGTTTTATTCCCAACGATTTGTTAATGTTTAAGGCAAACCAAAAAACGGGAGATTACCATGACCAGATGAACTTTGTCAACTACGAAAAATGGTTAAAAGAAAAATTAATACCGAACATCAAAACAAATAGCGTACTTATCGTGGATAATGCGTCCTATCACAACAAACTTTTGAATCGTGCTCTAACGTCAAATTCTAATAAACAAGAAATGATGGATTGGTTGACAGAACACAACATTTTGTATAACCGGTTGATGTACAAAACCAGTTTGTATGAATTAATTAAACAAAATAAAGAGCGGTTTCGCGAGTACCACATAGATGCAATTTTAAAAGAAAGTGGCCACTCCGTATTACGATTGCCACCGTATCACCCGACATTCAATCCGATCGAAAATATTTGGTCCATGGTAAAAGGATATGTAGCAAAAAGAAACGTTTCATTAAACATGCAAGGCATTATGAGTTTAGCAACTGAACGAATGAATACCATCACTGCTGAGGACTGGGAAAATATTTGTCACCACGTCGAAAGTGAAGAAAATAAATATCGATGTCAGGAAGGAGAAATGGATCAAATAACAGACAATTTTATTATCAAGATTTGTGACAGCTCAGATGAAGAACATGATAGCGAATAAAAGAAAAAAACAGAGGACTACTACTTATTCCACTTCTTGGGTATGTCATTTTATTAAGTTAAGAGAAAATTATTCTTTTTTGTTGCAAACGGTACAACCACTACAAATGCAATTCCATCTTCTCGATAATTCAACTATAACCTGCGTATTCGTTCTTGTCGTCGCCGCATCGGCGGCTCGGCGGTGGCGCGGCGCGGCTGTGCATTGCATGTTTTAGAAAAAAAGCAGCCTTTGAAATTTTATAAGCCCGATTCAAGTTGTTCTTGTAGAGATAAAGCCTGTAGATAAGCGTTTATTGCGTGAATACTAAGTGCAAGGAGCGAAATATGTTGCGCTTTGTGAAGAATGGACATACCCAGCACTCTCGGGGATCAAGAAGGGGGTGGGGAGCACTATCAGCATAGGTAAAGCGGTGGCCAGTGTAAAGAGCTTCCAGTCGGCGATCCAGAGCGCCAGCCACGGCAGCGCCAGGCAGCCGCCGCCGAAGTACAGCGCGATCGACATGTTGGCCACCCACGAGCGGTGCTTCACCCCCACGTACTCCAGAACTACACAATGGACAACAATAAGCTTCCATTTAGTTTCTATAACCTAACCAGATAAACATATCATTCGAATTGGGCCATATTTTATTGTATTACTAGCTTCTGCCCGCGACTTCGTCCGCCTTAAATTCGTTTATCGCGGATAAGGGTATTTCCGGGATAAAAAGTAGCCTATGTCCTTCCCCGGGACTCAAACTATCTCCATACCAAATTTTACCGCGGTTTAAGCGTGAAGAGGTAACAGACAGACAGACAGACAGACAGACAGACACACTTTCGCATTTCTAATATTATTTATATATTTATATTATATTATATTTATAATTTATAAAGTATGGATATTATTGTATTTTATTTTACTTTTCCATTTAATTTAGGATTCCCATTAGATACAAATCGACCCCTATGGCAAGTAGGTATGCTAGGGTCCCCCACCTGCCATAAAAGCACTTACTTTTCACTGTACTGGAAAATGAATAATATTTATCAAATGTCCCTAGTAAAGTGAAGATAAGTTTAATCTGTGCGTTGTCTATCAAAGTTAAGTCAAGTTACTGTTCAAGAGGTATATAGATTATTCGTCGTCCGCAAGGTCCAATTCCTCGAATTTATTACATACATAAATGTTGCGCAAGCACATCTTTAGTAAGCTCCAAGATTAGCTCTCTCTCTCGGTATGATGTCTTTAACTAGGTACATAAAGCAATATGTATGTAGATATATTCTATTGTGTATTTGTGTAAGTTTATGTACGTATATATTATAAGTATATCTGTGTATGATATTTCTCTTCAATTGTCTCAGTTTACAGGCCCTGCACCCATATAACTGTTTCTGTTTAACACAATGGTTGACTGGTAGAGAATGCCTTTCGGCATTAAGTCCGCCATTTGTACATTTTTCAATCGTGCAATAAAGTTTAAATAAATAAACATAATTTTGTATTTATTATTTGTATTTTTCATTTTGGAGTCATCAAAAATTATGAGATTTACGAAGTTATTTCGCTTTTTATAGTATACGAATCAACTGCTGCTGATAACTAAAACTCATTAACAGCTTACATTGCTCTTCAAAAACTCTTCTCTCGATACGACATCGATAGTGAGATAGGAGGGAGTTTTATTTCAGGTAGGTAATTGTCAATTAGTGTGTTTTGGTTGGCAAAAGACGAATGATTTCATTATTTTCTTACCAAGAATATACATGAACAGAAAACAACCGTCACACGCCATTCCAACTACGAAACGGCATATGGAGAAGTCCCAGAAACCAACAGTGAAGATTGACGCCACGCCGCCGACGCAGCCCAATATATTCGATACTGCAACATGCGATGTGATGAAAAGAGAAAATACACGAACGTTTACCAATGGTGGCAACATTGTGGTCCAGCAAGAGACCGAAATAAGACCATCGAAGGTGATATAGTACCAGCACAAAACACTACGTTAAGGAAAAAACCTATTAGCCAATTAGGGCACTCTTTGAGAAAATAAGGCATCTAAGTACACTAAAGAGAACTGAAACACGTAATACCTTGTTAGCCCTTGTTGTCATTGTGACAAGAGCAGAAAAGGTAGGTACGCGTCTCAATCTCTCTTACTCTACCTAGAGTAAAAAACTGGCCAAGTGCGAGTCGGACTAACGCACCGAGGGTTCCGTACAAACTTTCACTTGCGTTAACATTATTACCCGGGTCCGGTTGAGTTAAGTTAAGCACCTGATATCTATAGCATTGCACAAATGAGTTGCAAACTTAACGCAACCGGCATGTTCAAATTTATATTATTTTAAGTTCATTACCATTTTATTCAATCGGCCAAAATTTGTTTTTTTTATTATTTTGGTTTTGTTCTATGCCATTGGTAAGACATAGGACAAAGAAACACTTAATATAATTTATTCTTAATTATACGCAGAATTTACCGAGATATAGTCAATTGTTTTCTTCATAAGGAATGGTAATGAAGTACGGAATATGGTATCGAAATAAGCTGTTGTTTGTATTATTGAGTCTTAATTCTTCATTACCAGCATCGCATTTTCATTCCCATAACATCTTATGTCATTACCATATTCTAAACATCATTACCATTTCTTGTGAAAAAAACAAGTGCCCATATCTCCTTAAAATCTGCGTATAATAAAAAATAAATTATATTACAGTGTTGTTTTTTCCTATTTCTTGCCAATGGCATAGAAGAAAAAAACAAAAGTAAAAAAATCTCCGCAATTCGGCCGATTTGCATGAAATGGTAGAATGACCCAAACCTCAGTGTTTTATAAAAAACTGTCGAAATTTGTGCTACACATTCATACTAGCCGATTTATTTTACTAGACTAAATTGTGTTTTGCATATCTATCTGTGATCATATTAAAAAACTATCACATTTTTTATATTCTTTTACGGAGATAATTTTTTAATTTCTAAATCACAAAATATTTATTTTCCCCGTTTTCAACTTAGTGTAGACCCCTTTTCCTTTGGCGGCAGATCTATTCTGTGCAAGACGACTCAGAAACGGTAAATATATCCGATCATGTCGAAAATAATTTTCGTTGAAAGTATTTATTACGCTTTTGGATATAGGTTTAAAGAACAAATGGGACGATAGGTTTGGCTCAGTGGGTTGTACAACGGCCTACGAAGCTGGCGGTCCAGGGTTCGAATCCCGGCTAGGGTAAGTGTTTGTGTAATGAACACGAATGTTTGCTCCTGAGTCTTGGGTTTTTACTATATATTTAAATATTATAATCCATACTAATATTATAAATGTGAAAGTGTGTGTGTCTGTCTGTCTGTCTGTTACCTCTTCACGCTTAAACCGCTGAACCGATTTGGATGAAATTTGGTATGGAGATAGTTTGAGTCCCGGGAAATGACATAGGCTACTTTTTATCTCGGAAAAATACCCTTATCCGCGTTAAACGAATTTAAGGCGGACGAAGTCGCGGGCAGAAGCTAGTTTATCTATATTTCATCTAAATCGGTTCAACGGTTTAAGCGTGAAGAGGTAACAGACAGACAGACACACTTTCGCATTTATAATATAAGTATGAATTATGTATATTTTCGCCTAGTACTAGTACCCATAGTTCAAGCTCTGCTTAGTTTGGGACTAGGTCGATTTGTGTAAGATTGTCCCTGTATTATTTATTATTATAATTTATGCAACTTTCGGAGCGATTATTTCTGAAAATTATCAGTCAATCAAAGTAATCAAACCTGAGTGTTTTTGAAAGAACTGTCTAATATGTGCCCCATGTTGATGGTTGATGAAAGATTTTTTTTTCAGCTTCTGTTTATTACATGTCGGAGAACCCGGCTAGAAATATGTATTTTTGTTATTTAACTATTAAACTCAGTAGCGGCTTATACAAGACACCTGTAATCAAAATTTCATCAATATACCTACATATTGTAGTTTTTGAGTAAAATGCCTGTGACTTACTGACGATCGGACGGGCCGACATGACGAAACTACAAGGGTTCGGTTTTTGCCCTTTATTTACTACGGAACCCTAGAGATTAACAAACTAAGTTATATTAGAAAACACAACAATAATGTGTACTCGGCTCGTGATTACTCTGCAATACGTGCTGTTAGCAACGCAGCTTGAAGTTTTGATTGCAAACGAGTGGCGCACCTCTTCATGCAACTCGTTTGCAATCGAAACTTCGAGCTAGCAGCACGTTTTGCAAATTATTTAGCAGCTGCTTCGTTATGACACTTAATATAGAAATAGATGATAATAGTTACCAAAGAGAGCTGGTATCCTTCCGAATTTGTCCGCGAAATATCCGAGAATGATTCCGCCCACGATGGAGCCCAGGAAGCTGATGGTCTGCGACCAGGGTACCAGAGACGCCCGGTCGCATACCCACTCGCGCTGGAATAGAAGAGATGAGGAAAAGATTTACATTTAAATCCGCGATACCATTCCAGTTCCGAATAAATCACTGTGAAATATCACTGTGACTATGTCACGCTCACGCCTACATAGTTGGCTCGTATACATTTTATAATACCATGATTTTCACACGCTTGTTGCTCGCATTACTTCATCCAGGTGACCCTTTCATCCAGCATAGGTGATAAACGGGATAGGTATCTATTATTGGAAGGAGGTTGTCATCTCAAACATTGGGATGTGTATACCTTTTAGTAAATTACGCCAAATCAGCGTATGTAAAACAGAATAAAGTAATAATTTACTATATCCATGGCACAAAGCAATTTGTAGACCCTCGTCTACCTAGGAGAAATTGTGTAGTAGACCAGTATGTGTACGGGACAAACCTCGTTAACGACGGTAGAATATGGTATGTCTTCGAAGAGGAATTCCCAGCCGTTCCGGCAGGCGACGGCGGGCGAGCCGGGCGCAGGCGGCCGCAACGTCTCCAGCACCTGCGTCCAGTTGGCGTCGAACATGGCACACTGCTCGAATGTGCCCGTTGTCGTCATCGGGATAGATAGGTTTCGTCTGTACCCATTTTTTTGATATTTAATGAAAGTACATCGGGTCATATCCATACTTTGCAAACTTCTGTAACTATGCGTGAACTTTATAATTTTCACTATGTATTAAAAAAACCGGGCCAAGGGAGAGTGTAACTCGAGTCCCGTACAAACTTTAACTTATCCCGACTTAACTGACATAATACATATTGCTGAAAAAAAAATTAAATAAAAAAGAAACGACTTCAAAATAAACTAAAAAGCCAAATATAGTATTTTATGTTCGGTATGGATCACATTTGAATCACCTTTTGAAGTCGGTGCCAAACTATTAATTTATTACTATTAGGGACCACGGCGGCGAGCCTTTAGTTATTATCTACCTACATATATATTTAGTCATAGCAATTCGTATTTTTGTTGAATAAACAACTTTATTTACTTCAGGTTTGGCACTGACTTCAAAAGGTGATTCAAATGTGATCCATACCGTACATAAAAGATTATTTTTGGTGTTTTAGTTTATTTTGAAGTCGGTTCTTTTTTTATTTAATTTTTTTAATTTTTTACTTTTTAGTGATGGATTTTAGTAGTGATATAAAGTATTTTGTAGAGCCCAGAATGGGAACATTGAGGAAGCACTTTGCACGCATCTCGAGTCTTTGGAAGTAAGAAATGTAAAAGTTGGTTAGTTCATTGTACCTTCCATCATCAGCTCAACATGAAATGATGTCAACCAGAGGAAAACAACTGATAACTTTAGAAAAATATATACAAAACATTGTTAGTGCCTATAATATTTGGGGGTTTCTCTCTATTTCCCTGATATTCCTTCATCTGATCCTGACTTGGTGATAAGGAGACTACTTCAGGGACACACTATAAAGAATATGACTAACAGTCTTAACGTATCTACCTATAATAGATGTTTTTTTTAAGAATATTCCTCTAACTCTTAACTATTAAGGAGTTGTACCTTCCGTCATCAGCTCAGTATGATGAGACGATGACTACCATATATGCATATACTTAAATAGCTTAAGAAAATATATGAAAAACGTTATAAGTGCCTATAAAATTTAAGGATTGCCCGCGATTTCCGTGGGATCCCATCATCAGCTCTCAACTTGGTAGCAATCGGACCACCTCAGGAGTATATCCTTTCAAATAAAAAAGTATGTTTAAAATCGGTCCACAATTGGCGGAGTAATCGGTGAACATCCGACTCTCACTTTACACTCCTCTTTTTTAGGAAGTCGGTTAAAAAGAGATTTCCGCTTCGGATACAATAACGTCACAAGCCTTTGTGATACGGACCTCTGGTAGGTATCTATGGCGTCACATACAAATGAGGTGCAAACTTAACCTAACCGGATTATTCAAAGATGAGTTTTGGCGAATAAAAGAAAAAATAACCTAGATAGGATATTTATTCTGGTTATAACTAAATAGACAATAAAAATAAAAAAAAGGTTGCACTTGGTAACCTTCCGAAATAAGTAGGTGGGGAACGGTATTTGGTTTTTTTCCACACTTGTCTACTTAAATTGAATTAAAAAATACGAAAAATATATTAAATAACTAAACAAAATTTAAAAAATTTAAAACCCCCTGACTTGTTCCACTAAAAGCTGAATATCTTGGAGATGAGTACTCCGATTTTCATCAAACAAAGAACAATCGGGATAAAATTATCTACTTATGACATAAATAAACCGCATTGAAATCGGTCCATCCGTATGGGCGCTATGATTCCACAGACAGATACACAGAGTCACTGACACGTTAAACTTATAACACCCCTCTTAGGGGTTAAAAAATGTTGGGCAATGTGAATATGGTGTTATTTCATCCCCTGGGAGAAAGAACGGTATTATAAATATTATAAGTTTCACGTGAGTATAACGTGTCACACACACGCACGTTAAACTTGTACCAAGAGTAAAAAATACTACACACAAATGTGATAAACTCGAACGAAACCAAACCAGCCTCCAAATCAAAAAATGCTAAAATTTTAGTCATAATCAGACCTTATATGAGTTGACGAGAAAAAAAAACAAACCCGCGTCCCCCAACAGTCAGTGAAGTAGCCGCGGTCATAAAGTCCGACTCGCACTTGGCTGGTTTTTTTTTTGGTATGACATTCTAGAACATTTCATTTTGGCCAGTATCGGCAACTTCACCTGCCTCTTCTTCTCATAGTCTAGCAGGCTTTAAAATTAAAAGTGCCAGTGCTGCCTTCTTATGGAAAATCTTCAATATCCCCATTTTCTTACTCTGAATCCGTTGGTCGCTAAATATCATCTGAGTATGTTTTTACAAACATTAACAGCATCGGACAACTGACGAAAAAAGTTTTCCTCAATTATATCTCTGTTTTTACCTAAAATCTACGCGGACGAAGTCGCGGGCAGCCGCTAGTAATATTATAAACGTTGAAGTGTGTCTGTACGTACGTTCCTCTCGATATAAAAAATAAACTACCGAACGGATCTCAACGAAACTTTCCAGTAGGTAATGTTGTTTAGTTAGATATCAGAATAACACATAAATCGCATCTTTACATGGACGAAGTCGCGGGCAACGGCTAGTATAATATAATAAGAGTTCCTTGTTGATTACTACGTCCTAAAAAAGAGAATGCGAGGAGATCCTGATAAATCCATGAAACTTTCATCGCATCACACTAAATCATAAAAATGATTTTTTTGTTCGAACTAATCTTGGACATTTACCGAGCTCCTATTTTAAGATGTTTTTCTTGTGGCTGCTACAGGTTTAGGCCCTACCCTAGCCGAACTGTTTAAAGAAATAATAGACTGACTGAAGTAAAAACAAAACAATAGAAGCCCACGTTTGCAATGCAAAAATAACAATATAATCCATTACATTCGGTAGCATTCGCAGGTATCAAATATTAGTAGGTAGGTACCTTAGTTCCATTCCGAGCCCCTCGAGTTCAGGGACCCGGCACCAATGCTCCTGTGGCGTGGCGGTGATGAACATGTGGCCGAGGTACACGAATGCCCACAGGAACCCGAACGGCAGCATCCCCGCGAACAGCAGTCGCTGGTACACGCCCATTTCCCCCACATCCTTGATGACTGCTTCCAACGCGGCACTGATGTTTTTCGTCTGTGCGGGTTCGGCGTCCTGAAAATGTTTACACCATAATACCTACTGCTCCGACGAATAATTGCTTTGGCCCCGTTCAGTACGTATTTCGACCGTCGTGCTCATTCTCATTCAATGGGCAGCACATGTAAGTTAAAGTTAAGAACTTAGTGACCTTCATTTTTATGTCTAAATCCATTCCAGTAGTCCTAAGAAGTCGGAGCTAGCGGCCTAACTAATGAAGTTATCATAAATTCGCTATCATAATTTCAAAGAATTAATAGAGATAAGATGCCCTAAAGCTTATTATGCAATTTATCGATTTTAATTAGCCTGTAATCAAAAACAGTTAATCATAAAGAACTGTGAGGAAAGAAACGAAACGAAATCTCCTATCTCGTTACGACGATCGCCGTCATTGCCACTATCCTCAAGGGCATCAGTACTTCAGTACCGACACTGAACTGAAACGTTGTAGGGTAAACCGCCCGTATATCGGCCCCTTAAGCCTTTTTCTGTATTCAAATACTCATAATATCTAAATCTGTTATAATATTAGGTGTTGACATTGTTTTTTTCCTATTGTGAAATTTAATTGACTTAAATTATTCTTAAAATCATTTTGGAAAATACGTAAGTAGTTGTTGGATTATTATGATTTATTTTATCAAGACATATCAATTTCATAAAAGGGGGTTTTTTAACAATAAATGGAAAAACATAACCTTTTGTACATTGTGACATTTTCATTTCTAAAATGTTTCTAAATAATGAATAAACAATTTGGTAACCTAGCAACAGTAATACTACCCACACGATTAAGCTAAGAACTCACCTTCTGTATAAGACGTATCATACAAATAAGAGTATATCTGAATATAGCCGGATAATAGCCCGCTGTACATTTTGGACTTGCGATCATCTCCAAATGAAAATCATTTTGTTACAAAAGTATGGTTTAAAAATAAGATAAAAACACAAAACGGGTTCTTTTCAACAATAAATCGATAGTCATCACTTTAGTTAACTCTGCATTTTTTACTCCGAATAATTATCTATGCATATTATAAAACTCTTGCGTTACTGACCTATTGACAGACAACGCACAGCCTAAACCGCTAAAGATATAAGCATGAAATTTGGAACGTATATTCTTTATAGTACGTGGACGTGTACTAAGAAAGAATTTTTCGAAATTCAATCCTTAAGGGAGTGAAATAGGGGTTGAACCGTTGTATGGAAATCGTTCATTTGGAAAGTTATAAACTTGAATCTTTGCATAAAGCTTTCTTACTAAAAAAAAAACAAATGATTTAGCGTTGATATAAAAAACATCCCAGTTAAAAAACAGTTGTAAGTTTGTATGGGAAACATGTCGTTTTTAAAGTTAAACGCTTAAATGTTCGGTCACAACCTCCTAATGTACAGTGAAAAACATTGATAAGGGCATCTTTTCCAATTCCTCTCTTGAAGAGGTTAAGATGGGGGTTGAAAGTTCACATAAATAATGTATGATTTTGAATGTTAAACTGTGGCTAGAAACATCACAGCAGGACAGCAGGTTTCTTTTATAATAGGTAGAGCTATCCAGAAATATATTTTTAATGAATTATTAAAGAAAATCAGGAAGAGGGTGGGAGGGAGGGAGAGATAGAGAGACGAGGGAGAGAGAGAGGGGGAGAGAGAGAAAGAGAGAGAGAGAGAGAGATAGAGGAAGACAGGGCGAGAGTGAGTGAGGGGAGTGATAGAGGGAGAGAGGAAGAAAGGGAGGGAAAGAGGGAGGGAGGGAGAGACTGAGAGTGAGAGAGAGGGAGGGAGGGTGGGAGAGACAAAAAAATGGTGTCGTAGTAAAATTATGACGTCGGCTTTCTTATGACGTGACGGTAGCACGTAAAATTATCTTTCGTAAACCGACTTTACAGACAACCATTTTTCGCTTTGCCTTACAATACTATCCTTTTGAAACGCCGAGGGACCTTCTAGAACATTTTATTTTGGCCAGTGTCGGGAAGTTCGCCTGTCTCTTCTTCTCATAGTCCAAATTAAAAGTGCCAGTTCAGCCCTTCTTATGGAATAATGTTCAATATCCATTTTATCACTCTCTAAATCCTTTGGTCGCTGAATATCATCTGAGTATTTTTTTAATAGTATTTTATGCAACTGTTGTACAATAGGGGTAAAAAAGACGAGTGGCGTGGGTTGCGATGCGAGCCTTGGCGAGCATCGCAAGTAAAGACGCCACGAGTGTTTTTTGACACAATTATACAACGTTGCATACAATCGTTTTTCTACGACTAAGGGGCTATTCACTAATTACGTAAGGACAATAGCGAGTATCGCAAAGAAAGACGCCACGAGCGTTTTAGACCGAATTATACAACGTTGCAAACAATAGTTTTTCTACATCTAAGGGGCTATTCATTAATTACGACAGATTTTTCGAACCTCTTCCCCCCCAGGGATCTCTACGTAATTAATGAATGACCCCTAGGCACTTTTTAATGAAACACAAAAAGGCTAAATATTTATACTTGCGCCGAGATTTTTCTAGCAGCAAATTGTATGATACTTCTTGCGCCACGAAACAAATTTCTTCGGTAGTAAGTATTTTTATTTTTTATGTGTAATTTTATGTGTCATTTTTTAAAGGTAATTTTTTTTTCTTTTTTTTTATGTGTTGAATTTTTTGCTACTAACACCTAATCTAATAGGGTACATGCACGTAAATTTTTATCGCTTTTCTTAACAAAATATGAAAATACCGTAAAAACGATTTCAAAAAGTGAAATTAAAATTAAAATCGGTCAATTAAATACGCATGATATAGGCATTTTAAACTGCTGATTAGACGGCGATTTGACAGAGAGGTCCGACATGTACTGTTACGTTATGACGTAACAGTACATGTCGGACCTCTCTGTCAAATCGCGGAGTTTATATGGCCGGCGTAGACTATGGTCTACGCCGGCCATATAAACTCCATATTAAATTCCGTTTTGCTAGAAAGAGATATAATGAAATGTTTGATGGCTTACATCTTGGTTATTTTTATAGTTATTCGAAAAAATATTTTTGTCTACTGTTTGTTACATGAATGAGCTGTTAATAAAGCAAAAATAAAAAATCATGCATATTCCCTATTATTCTTATTAACATTGTTAAAACAGATTATGGGTTGAAACCTGAAATAAATGAATAAATAAAAAAATAAGTACAATTAGGCTCGTCTTCTTACATTTTTCTCACTTTCAACAGTTTATAACAAGTCAACTTCAAGATGAATAAAATTTAGCGCCACGAAGAAAATGAAAAAAGCGAGCTGTCAATCAATATCTATGGCTTTCTTATTTTTTAAATTCGCGTATACTTGCAAGTGATGAAAACATGTTATGATTTGAAAAAATAGGCGATAAAATATGTGTACGTAAATTGTTTTTTTTTTTTTAAGTTGGCAGCAATGCATTTACGTACATTTTTTTTTAAATTTTAAATTGTATGAATTTGGCGGTTGGTTAAGTTGGTAATATAAATTATTTCAAATAACATTAGTTAAAGACTCACTGAATATAAATTATTAGATTGAAATTTTGTACTCTGTGGGACCAAGGAATACGTTAATAGCGACATTGTGACACGCTTAGCAATGCTTTTTTGGGAAATAGACTATAGAGTTTTGCAAGTCTTAAGTAATGTATGTCTTTATATTAGAGTTGGTAACCATTTAAATGACAGAAAGAAGTACAGGAGTAGAAAAAAACATTAACAGCACTGCTGACAGAAAAAAGTTTTGTTCATTTATATGTCTGGCTTTACCTAAAATCTATGCAGACGAAGTCGCGGGCGGCCGCTAGTATTGTATAATCTTTTCCTAACGAAATCAAAATTTGAATTAAATTTGAATTTACATAATATCAGATGAATATAGTTAATAATTGTAGGTATCATAATAATTTTCTAATTGTATTTTTTTACCTCGAATTGTATTTTAATAATAACTTATAGAATAGATTAATAAATTGACGTGTAAAATGTTAACATTTTATAAATGAGTATGATTATGAGTATTCCGTATGGCATGAGGGAGTGAAAATGGGCAAAGTACACCTGTTTTAACGCATCTTTCGTGATAAGAGGTGCCAATTTTCGAAGTGCGAAGACAGCACTAGTACTCAACCTTATTGTCTATTGCATAGACTGTTATCATGGCACTTCCAGCTCAAAACCCAAGGAACCTGCTCTCATCGCATAGTGGCATCGGGATGCATGCCATGCACGGTGGTATTGCTGTAAACTACGTCCGCAGCTGCTCACAAGCCTCGGTAACTTTTACAATGAGCTTATTGCCCCCCCCCCGTATTGACTATAGCCTAACGCGTTTGACGCTCACAATCAGAATCTAGTGTCATGATTTTGTATGGGCTATGACAGTTGATTCGGATACCAAGTGTCACAATTTCATTAGGCCCCCCTAGCTAGTTAGGTACTCATAAAATTTCATATACTTCTAGTTAGGTATTTAAAAAGAAAAGTTGTTGTTATACATAGTTCATGATCAATCAGTAAATAATTAATTAAAATACGGAACCCTAAACACATACGCTTTTCCCGATTCCGGACGCTTTTCGTTAAAACCTTCCAGTCAAAATAAAGGTTCACTCATCACCGAATTCTGTACCAATGAACGCAATTAATAAACTGATAACTGATAACTAATTTTCCTCATTCTTAGGGTTCCGTACCAAAAAGGAACAAAAGGAACCCGTATGGTGCGACTCTGTCTGTCTGTCTGTCCGACTATTAATACGCCATATCTCAAAAACGACTTATGCTAACTATTTGACATTTGGAATATTTATAAACATGGTCAGCCCACATGTATTGCTCAGGAAATATTAAAAAAAAATTTTTATTTTCTAAAAAAACGACGAATATGAGGGGGAGAGATAAAAATTAAAAGTCTAGCTCCTGGGTCAAATGGGGTATCATATTAAAGGGAGGGTGAAAACTGCACATTTTCGGACAATTTTTTAAGCCCTTTCATATGATACCCTATTTGACTGACTATGACTCATAGCCCATACACAATCATGACACTTGATTCTGATTGCGAGCGCAAACGCGTTACAAACCTATCAATCAATTAATGTATAGTGATAGCTATTCCTTTTAGTAATTTATTCGTCCTAAATGTCTTAGCAACACAGTAAAACATAAAACCTCCTTTTTGGAGTCGGTTAAAAAATAATTCCTCAAACCTTGCGTGCAGGGATCATAAAACGTTTCTTTTGGCATACCGGTTGGGGTCATTCACCCGCGATTAGGATTTCGTTTACGTTTGCGGTTACCGGAAAATAACTGTTCAATTGAGATACCAGTTTATTCCTAATTCGTTCATCACTTGTTTAAGCCCTAATCTTCAAACAAAGGCCATTATCTCTATTATAACATAGCCGCTAGCTACCGAGTTAGCATGTGCCACTGCAACATTAATATTGAAAAACAAACGGTATCGTCATAGTGTTAAGGGATAAAAGGGTAAATATATTTGAGTGCCGTATTGCTTCGGGGCGGTCTATCGTCCTGCAGTACCAAAACGTAATATCTAGAATATCAGTAATATTAAGTTTGAACCTTAATACTATAGCGATAGTATTAAGGTTCAAACGTTATTGCTAGACAAATAGACTAGAAAAATAGACTAGAGAATTAGTATCTAGACCTTACACCGTACACACCAGGCCAACGCACGCCAACGAATGGGTTTCGCAGGTCTTCGTTGGCCCTGTCTGGACGAGTTAGCAAACGCCAACGAGCGTTCCATAATTGTTCGTCAGCGTGTGCCGGCAATTCGTAGCGTGGCGTTATCATTTACCTGCGTACACATCAGGCCAACGAACGCCAACGAAAGATATTCGGCGTTGGCTACCGCGCGTTTGTTGGTCCACGTTTGATGCGTCCAAAGAACGCATCTTCAACGACCAACGAACGTGCGGGAGCCAACCTTAGTTGTTGTTAAGGTTTGATTCCGGCTCGTGGTCTCACATATTGATCATTGACGACGACGCAATTATTATAATTGCTAGTTTTCTGTATCTTAACGAGTTAACACAAACAAAAGCGGAGATGGTGGACAACGACATATTTTAAGAATAGAAGTGTTTACAGTGGAAGTAAAATCATTGTAGATTTACTAGTTGAAAAAGAGTACCGTTGATTCGACAACTTTAGCGGAATGTCTTCTGAATATTTGGAACGGTTGTTAAACACTATTGGACCCGATTTTTCAAAAAAAAAACTATTTATCGCGAAGCGATCTCGGTTACGGAGAGATTAGCAATCACACTAAGATTTCTCGCCTCTGGAGACTACTATACCAGCCTGGCTTACCTTTTTAAAATTTCGAAGTAAGCAATATCTGCAATCGTTCCAGTAGTTTGTGAAGCTATCATAAAAGCCCTGAAGAATTATATTCAAGTAAGTGTTATATTAGGTAATTAAAGAAACGATCTATTCTTTTATCTATTTATTATAAAATCAACTTTATAATTTGCTAACATGCCATCATTAAGCATCAGGTCGAACAGTAAGCAGATAAAAGAATTGTTATAAATAATGAGATTCATTCAGGAATGTAATTATTGATAAATGATACTAAATGATTAGTGTTTTGTGATTCAGAAATATCTGCGGTGTGTGCCTTTCTGTAATATGAGTGGTATGTTTTGAGAATTATTTTTTGGTTTTATAAAGTGACCGACCGAAACATGTTTTTTTGCCGAAACCGAAACCGAAGGTTCGGTGTGATTATAGTTTCGACCGAAACCGAAACCGAACCTTTTATAAACATGATTAAAAGTTGGTTAAAAATATTAAAACTTTGAATAAAATGTTACTGGGCCGTGCTCTCCAGATATTTGACTAATGAAATATCTCGACGGCCTAATATTACAGGTTTCTAGGTTCAACTTTTATCAAATTGAAATTTCAACATTATATAGTGACACTGGTTCAAAATTTAACTACGCCTAAAAAGTGAAAAATTTAAAATGTTACATTAACTGTAATACTGAGGCAGCGATTTGTTAATAGGCTATTTGTCAAATTTTTTATGGTATGTTATGAAACGACGTCTTAAAAACAGAAATATTGGTGAAAAATCTACTCCAATATCATAAAAACTCCCCGAAATACAACGATGTTAATAGCACATTTTTGGACTTTCCCAAAAAACGCTTCATACTAAAGCTTAAAAGCATGTGACGTCACACACTAGTATCTTGTATAGGGAAAATAAAAACTTTGTTCTGCAGCTATGTTAAAACTTGCGTTTATCGAAACGGTTTTATAAGAAAAATTACAAAACATTTTATTGGGTTATTAAATGGTATTATTAGTTATTAATGTTTTCATACTTCAAAAGTGGACTTTTCCACCCAACTTTAAAGACTCATGAAACAAGCTACACGTAAGGTATCGAACTCAAAATTATAACGTAGTTTTTATGTTTTATCAGGATATATATATTTTTTTTCAACTGTCAAATAGCCATAACAATATTGTACATGCTATAAAATAAAAGACATTTATTATTAAAATATGATAATAATATTACGATGTATGTATTTTCTTTCAGTTTTACTTTTAATTTTTATAATCACAATCAGCTAGCCTCGAAAGGCTCATTCAAATATAATAATAATAATGAGTACTCTTTATTGCACAACAAAAGAAAATAATAAACCAGTATGAAAAATGGTAAACAACAGGCGGTTTTATCGCTAAAAAGCGATCTCTTCCAGACAACCTTAAGGTAGTAGAGATGGCGCAAAGTAAACAACCAATGAGTAATTAAGTGGTGCACATGAATATGTCAATCATACATTAAAGCCAGAAAACAAAACAAAAGAGGAATGAATATTTCAGATACATACAAAGATACTAGATACTAATAAATAAATATATAAAATACAAATAAACATATACACAACTAATTTAATATACTTATTATATTAGCTTTTTTTATTACTATAGGAATCTTTATGTTCTATAAAACATTTTAAATGTTACTTGTACTTTTTTTAAAGATTAATAAACTATAATTAGTATAATGTTGTATATTAAAAAATACTTCTTTTACTTATTGAAAGTCAAAACTTTAATTCAACTTCGTATAACGCTTCTACAAAATTGAGTATACAACTTAGAACATAAGTCTCGTATTTTTAGAAGATTTATCTGCCGTGCCGAGAGTGCCCGAAGTTAGCCGACCGCGACCCGAAAGTACGATGTTGTAAGTTTTGGCGCGGCCGAAAGGTTCGGCTGTTTTTTGGCCGAAACCGAACCTCTAGCCGAAACATGATTTTTGGACTGAAACTGGCCGAAACTGAAACCGAATTTTCGGTCGGACACCAGTTTTCTAATTAATGAGCGAAGTACTGTGATTTTTTTTGATTCGCATTCAGATCCACGGCTACTAGAATTGCCGTGCTTCGAGTTTTTTATTAGTTTTGGCTCTTGATCTGTCGTCGAAGTTGATGTTGGTGTCGGAGTTCTCGATGGTGGCTGAATAATGAAACGGCGATGTTGGAGAAAACGGTGATGTTGGTGTAGGACTGATCGAAACTGAACGATGAGCTGGAGACTGAGTTATGAAATACGGCATTTGCGAATATTTCTATGAGGTCGGGGAGAAAGGCACCCTTATATTGGTGGAATGTGAAATGTTCAAAGAATGCGTATATTAATTTTAAAAATAACCCTTCTGAGAATTCATATTTAGAATTTAAAAGGTTACAAGCTTTAAAAAAACTTACATTGAAGACAGAAAAAACTAAAAGTTGGACCTCATTGTGTAGCACATTTCATCGTTGTAATCCTCTTTCCATAATTTGGAAATATATGCGTAAATTTAATAAGTCCTTTGTACCTTGCAATAACAATGATGACAGTTGGATCTCTAAATTTCTTCAAAAATACACCCCAGATCATGTTGCTAATAATTTTCAGTTCAGTTCAAATATATTTATTTCTCTAAGATTACAAATCACTTAAGAGAGAAACAAACAATATTTTAGTAAGTATAGAAACATTAGTTATAAGTACATAATTCATTTATATGAGTATAACTTTTTGCATAACAAAAAGGATTATACGAGTATAGAATTCAATTTGTATGGCTCGGTACACTCGCGAGGGCGCGTGATTTAGTTCTTATTTTCATACTGTTAAAGTTTACGCTTGGCAAATCTAATCAGTGAGATTTCGCGAGTGGATCGATCCATATCAACTACTTAGGTTAGAAACCTATTAGTGTGCAGCATAGCCGATGACGCACTGCAACATGCATTGAACCAGTGCTCGCTGCTGATATAAGGCGGCATGCATACTGGATAACATGTATTTACAAAGTAATTGTGTGTTTAGTTTTCTTTCAATTTCTATTACCATTATATTATTATTTTAGACAGATTCGATTTCTGTGATACATTGTGTTCTAGTTTGACAACCTGGCTACGATTAGATAGGTAAGATTTTAGCATTTGCAAAGCTATATCGGTTACCCCAATAGCAGCCAGCTTAGCAATTAGTAACGGGTGACTAACCATATCGAACGCTTTTTTAAGGTCGATGAAAACGCCCAAGGCTATTTGTTTTTGATCTAATTTATTTTTAATTTCGGTAACAAGATCAATTGTTGCGGACAAAGTATTAGATTTTGGTCTGAAACCATACTGTCTTTCAAAGAGAAAGTGTATATCGTTTAAATATTGTGTTAGGCGGGAATGTAAGATTTTTTCAAGTATTTTGGACAGCGTTGGGAGTACAGATATTGGCCTGTAATTGCTAGTGTCATGTTTATTGCCTGTTTTGTAAACCGGAGTCACTTTCGCAACTTTAAGTGTTTCTGGAAAGCATCCTTCCCTTAGGCATCGATTGATACATTTTGTCAGTGGCTCAGCTATCACATTTTTAATAGATTTAATTATCTTTGCGCTTATACCATCTATTCCGGCACTTGAATTTAATTTAAGGTTATTAATTATTTTTATGACTTCATTAGTACTAGTAGGCTTAAATTCGAGCAAACCAATATTATTTTTAGTTTGATTATCATTTATATTAATAGTACAATACTTTTGTGGAATTTGGTTTGCCAAGTATACTCCTATGTTGGAAAAATATTGGTTAAAGGCCTTACAGATTTCTTGTCCGTCAGTGATATATTCTGTACCTATAAGTAGCCTTGAAGGGATCATACTGTCGTTTCGTCTCTTATTATTTAAGTTGTTTATTAATTGCCACATTTTTTTTGGCTTGCCCTTGCACCCCTGAAATTCCTTGTGGTAGTAGTTGCTTTTCGTATTTTGGATTTCTTCAAACACTTTGTTCCTTTCCCTCTTTAATGATTCTCTTAGCTCCTCGTTGTTTGGTTGAAGTTTGTGCTGCGTCCATAGTTCG
Source organism: Hedya salicella (assembly GCA_905404275.2). NCBI lineage: Eukaryota > Metazoa > Arthropoda > Insecta > Lepidoptera > Tortricidae > Hedya > Hedya salicella. The sequence continues at coordinate 42,455,797 of FR990096.1, forward strand.
ATTTTTTTTGTTTATTTTAGCTATTATCGTTTTGAACTGAACTGAAAATTATTAGCAACATGATCTGGGGTGTATTTTTGAAGAAATTTAGAGATCCAACTGTCATCATTGTTATTGCAAGGTACAAAGGACTTATTAAATTTACGCATATATTTCCAAATTATGGAAAGAGGAGTACAACGATGAAATGTGCTACACAATGAGGTCCAACTTTTAGTTTTTTCTGTCTTCAATGTAAGTTTTTTTAAAGCTTGTAACCTTTTAAATTCTAAATATGAATTCTCAGAAGGGTTATTTTTAAAATTAATATAGGCATTCTTTGAACATTTCACATTCCACCAATATAAGGGTGCCTTTCTCCCTGACCTCATGGAAAGAGTTCTATTATTTGAAGGGCTACAGCGAATTGAAAGAGATGATTCTATGGCACATTGAAGAATCTTACAAAATAAAGTGTATGCTTCTAAAGGTGTATAAGACACAACATTAAAATTAGCCAATAACTCTTCAATTTTATCTTGATACCTTTTCCAATCCACCAAATTATAGTTTGGGAAAATTGGATATGGGTCCAAATTAATTACAACACATATTTATTATTACAGGAAGATCATAGCTACCCAGTGGATCATTATGAACAGACCAGTCGCAGAACAAGGCTATCGATGGACTAACCATACACAGATCAAGAGCATTTGAACGTCAAATTAAAGAACCGACTGTAGTGGGTTGACCTTCATTAAGAAGCACTAGATTATTTCCCTCAATAGCTTCTAATACATCTCTACCTCAAGGAGAAGTAGAATTACAACCCCAGGATATGTGATGTGCATTGAAGTCACCAGCTAATATCATTGGTCCAGGAATAGACTTAATTAGGGCATTGAGTTTAGCTTTAGTAAATAATGGATTACTATAAAAGCTAACTATACTAATTCCTTTGCCACCAATCGTAATACAATGTTTTGCATAGAATCATCAAATTTAGTTTTAACCATAGAATATGCAATACTGTTGTGTATTAATATTGCCACACCATTATGTTTATTACCAGTGTCAGTCCTCTCAATACTATAACCTTTAATGTTTAATCGTTGATTAGGTCTTAACCAAGTTTCCCAAATTATACCAATATGAATATTGTGGTCATAAAGAAAATTTGACAATACTAGTCTATTGCTAACAATACTCTGAGCATTCCATTGCATAATATTCAATTTATTATCCATAAAAATGAAATAAATAATTCAGTTTAATTTTAGGATTATTGATAGAAATTATTTAAGTAGACTAGATTTTTATAATAATTATGCTGTCTATTCTGCCGTGCAGTACTTAAACGACAGCAAGTGCTACGTGCTGTTGCTAGCACCTACCGTCGTTTAAGCACTGCACGGTAGTATTGGGTATATTTGTTTCACGTTTTCTTTTTTGTCATTGTCTCTAGGAAAATATCTTTAATACTTTGAGTGCTTATCGGTTTTTGATTAGTTTTATTTAAGCTGACTGTTTTAACTATTGCTTCTATTAACAAGTTCATGATAATATCTGAACTTAAAAATGATGTAATTTGATCAGGTCGTAAGTTTAATTTTGGAAAATGTTTTTCATTAAAGAGCTCTGCGTACTTTACTGTCTTTCTTTCCACTAAAACCTTATTTTCCTGGATTTTCTGTTGTTTTATGGGGCAGTTAGATGATATGGAAATGTGATTACCTGCACAATGGCAGCATTTTGCATTTCTTGAATCAGTAGTGCAGTCTGTGTATCTGTGGTTTCCTTGACATATGGAGCACCTTAAGTCATTTTTACAGAATTTAGCAATGTGTCCAAAGCGAAGATAACGAAGGCACTGCTTCACTGGCGGGATGTAAGGCCGGAGCTCAAAGCGCCAGCTGTTAAGGTCGACGCTTTCTGGTAAAACAGGACAGGAAACGCTAATTGACACAGTTTTAGTAGGCTCTAAAGTGGTTTTGCCATCAGCATTTGTAACTTTACGCATAAAGCGCCGTATGCAGACAATGTTCTTGGTCGTGGTCAATGTTGAATAAATTTGTTCGTTCGAAAGATTTGTCGGCACGTGCATCATAACGCCGGTAACCTCGCTGGCAGCTGCGGGTATAGACGCCTTGAATTTGAATTCATCTAGAAATTGCTTATTGGCCAGTGCAGCATTGGCCTGGCCGGGACGCTCGAATATTACGCCTATATTGAATTTATTAACACGCTGCAACTGTTTCACACCTTTGTTGTAGCCTTTTATGCAGTTAGCCAGATGCATCATGTCCCGGTTCCCTATCGGTTTATCCGGGACAGTGCTCTCCATGAATACAACGTAGTCGAAGTTAGCGCCAGCTTCAGGGTAAAATCTGGCGTAATTAGGAACTTTGAATACTGCATTCTTGTAGACTTCTATTTCGAGTGATTTTACAGAGGAAAAGGCCGTGCTCTCGTCGCATAATTCATCGCGAACTGTGTCGACTACTTCATTCTCATCAGTCTTCTTTTTTAGTTTTTTTGCTTTTCCCACACGTATATTTATTTACTTACTCACTCTGGACAAAGTATTTACAGAAATATATGTACAAAATATCTACAAATCTTATTTATATCGCGCCTTTTAATTCAGTTTCAAAAAAGCCGCTAGTCCGTTCAGCGTTCCCGCGCTTTTCTGTTGCTCCTTGCATAGTTTTATTTATTTATTTTTTTATTTTATATTTATTGAAAGCGTTAGCAACAAAGCTATCAGCTTAAACAGTATACATAAAAATCATAAACAGAACAAAGATAAAATAACAAACAGAACAAGGACAAAAATAAAAATTAGTTAAGTATGTTATTATACAATGGACTATTTATATTTTACCTATAGTATGTGAAATGAAATTATAAATCGGAATATAAAGCTCAGGGAGTTTCAATAAATTTTGAACAGAGTTGGGAATATTATCCAAGCCTAAATCTTTACATACAGCAATAAATAAGAACCGTTGTAAATGAAATTGTGGACAATTAAAGAAAATATGATCAAGATCACATAAAATATGCTTACAATATGAACAATGAGAGCTATCGTTTAACTTTAATCTAAATAAGTGTGCAGGAAAGAGACAATGACCTACACGTAATCGACAAATAGTTGTTATAAAATCTCTCCCTAGATATTTTAGATGTTTTTCAAACCACGTTTTTGTACTGGGGACCGGGACTATTTCCGCCAACCATTTACCTTTAAAATTTCTAGAAATATTTAGAGAATTAGACCATCGATTAATCATATTTTGCCTAACAAATGAAACTAAATCCGATTGCGGTACTTTAAAGTCACAAATTTGAATATCCTGAGTTGATTTGGCAAGAGAGTCAACAAGCTCGTTACCCACCCGTTTCCTGAATGTCCCGGTACCCAACAAAATTCAACAACAAAATTCCTATTATTCAAGCTATTTACACAATATTTTAATTTATAAATTAAGTAATTTACAGAAGCACTAATACATTTACTTTTTAAAGCCTGCAAAGCACTCATGGAGTCAGACAAAATAAGAACTTTATAATAAGCAGAATAGTTAACATTTATGTGTTCTAATGCATAAATTATGGCTAAAACTTCAGCCGAAAAAACAGAAAAAATATTATTACATTGAAATACTTTTCCAACATTTAAGAAAGAAACAAAAAATGCGAAACTAGCCCTATCAATCGATTTGGAACCATCTGTATATAATTTAATAAAATCTGTTTTATCATCAAGAAATTCGAAGAAGTCATATTTTGATCCAAATTTTATCAAATTTACATTAACATCTCGCATAATGACATGATAGTCATATTCAAAACACGGTAAAAGAGTAGACCAAGACACAATGTCTTGGAATTCAAAGTTTAAGTATGCTATAGAGTTACTTATAGAGGATGAATTAGAAAGTGGGAATAAATTATAATTAGGAATGTTAAAAATTTCTAAATATCTAGAAACTATCTGATTACCACGACTTATTAAATTAAGGCAATACTTGTCCGTTATATAACATCTGCGTATGAACAGGGGGTCCCATTCTCTAACAGATATTTTTAGTGCTAACAATCACCAATAGATAGCGCCATAAGTAACAATTTCAAATTAAACAATATAAATATATCGAATTTAAGAGAAACATGGAAATTAAAATAAAAATTTGAAATATTTACGTATAAACATCCAAATTAACCCTAATTATATGCATAATTCTGATTAAAACAAAAAACCATTAAAAACAGATTTTAAACATGCCAATTCAAGCTACGCTTGAGCTTTGGACCTCTCATATTTGTTTACAGTAGCGACACTAGATGGCGCTTGATCTGAAAACTAAGCTTAAGATTGTAGACATTAGCCGAAACTGGTCGAGACACGCATGCCATTATCTTCGAACGATGTACATAAGAAAAGGACGGCATACATAATATCTCACCCCGTCTCCATGATGGTGTACTTCGAGGTACAAGTACGGTAAACAGCACGCGTTTCGTAACAATACATTACATAAATAGGCCAGTAGTGGACCGTGTATTACATTGACAAGTTTTGATAATTCGAAAGTGCTTGGCTTTTGTTTAGTGAATAAATAATGTCTATTTAACTATTTATAAATAACAAATTTCAGAATGATATGTCGTATTTATATTTTTTATATGCATTAAATATAGAATGGATGTCCGAAATGTTAATTACTGTGTGCTGATAACTATTTAATAATACTGTTATAGAAAATGTAATAAAAATACTTTTATGGAACCACGAGATAAAACGCAGTCCTTATAAATTGAATGATACAATTTGGACGTGGGTAAAATGATTTTCTATGAGTTTGTTGTAACCAGTTGAATCTGTATAAAAAAAATTTAAAATAAGAACTGTGCTGAAGAATTTTTTCCTTTTTTCTTTACAGCTTTACTAGTATTGCATGAAAATCCTTAATTTCGCTATTAAATAATGTAATCAATTGATTAAATCGTCATACACTTTAAAAAAGTTTGACTTTTATTGTGCAATTTATTAAAAAATTGGCTAATTTCAAATTTCGCGCGTCGCGGCAAGCGGCGACGTGGCGCGCGCCGGAGTTTAAAATGACATTGTAAGTAATATTTGAAAACAGATCATTATAAATGTGTTGAATTAGCGATATAATGGACCTAGGTACATATATTAGGCGTGTTTTGAAGTAAAAATACGAGTAGGTAAGTATATAATAAGTAGATACATAACAAGTTTACGAGTAGTTAACCTAGTCTCCATCTGTTGCCAATTAATTCAACAAGTTTTGCCATACGAGCAGTGAAAAATCTGTAGAATCAAAAATACCTAGCAAATTTTCATTATTTTGACAAGATTTTAAGTAGGTACTGCTCTTTGCAACGTTTTCATGGGCCGACTAAGCTGATTGATTGCAACCAGTTGCCACTATCAAAACTAAAGTAAGTAAGATATCAGTTCACGATAGGGAATTTAATTTTATACCTAACTAGAAGGCGCCCGCAACTTCGTTCGCGGAGGAGAAAAAGTCATACTTAACCCTTCGTTTTTTCTTCAGCGTACCTAGTCGGGTAAAAAGTATCCTATCCGGAGATACTCAGCTACTCGTGTACCAAAAATAGTTGAAATCCGTTTAGCCGATTTTGCGTGATGAAGCCACAACGACACATAAAATATTTTTCTTTTTAGTGACCTCCAAATAGTCCGTTACGAAAATATCTTAAATGTACAGAATAGTATAGATGACGATGATAAAAAGTTTGTAAGAAAATACAAATCGCATCAACCGGGGGCAGAGGGGCTATTCTGAAATTCGATATTCGAAGTTCGTATCGCGCCATCCCTCTCGCTCTCATGTTAAACTGTATTTGAATGAGCGAGTTGGTGCGATACGAACTTTGAATATCGAATTTCAGAGTAGCCCCTCAAGGCAGCATCGTTCAAGGCCACGCGGCGGCGGGCCGGCCGACTTCATACTTACATTTACGTGATTGGTCGAAATAGTAACGCATCATGGAACAGCGATGTGTTACTATTTCGAGTCTGTAGTACTCGTCTCACTCAAGCAGTACTAGTAGTTTAGTAGGTTTTTTCTATACTTTGACAACGAAAAGAAGCACATCATCATCATCAGCCTATACACGGTGCCCGCGAGGAATGGGAAAGATTTTATAACCACGCATTCCTGAGGCCAAATTCAGCAAAAAAAGAAACATAATCTGGTTAAGTCGATTATTGTACATAAAAATTGAATATTTTATTTTTGCTTTCGCTTCTCTATGAAAATTATCCCTTTCAATAAAATGGTAACGATTTGTTTTTCCAAAAAAAAGGACGAGTTTAGAGAGTAGTAGCTGTCACTTTGAAGTCTGTCAATAACGACGCGAAACTAGGCAACATATGTGGCAACGTCGCGATCAAAAAAGCTTAATGTACTCACAGTACAGTAATCACAATAAATTGTTAACATGAAAATTGATAATATCTTTAAAGCTAAGCCGGAATTGCCTGGCATTCATCATATAACAGTTTTTGCTTCTAATGACCTAAGGAATGCGTGGTCAACATCTTTCCCATTCCTCGCGGGCACCGTGTATATACGTCCCACTGCTGGGCATAGGCCTCCTATCTTGGATGCCAGGGAATGGAATTTAGTCTCCGCGCTGGCCCAATGTGGATTGGAGACTTCACTTCACCCTTTAATTTCTTCGCAAGTATGCAGAAAAGAAGCACTTAATGAAAAATATGCATTTTTATAAAAATCTGTTCTTGTCTATTGACCCCCGTTTGCGGTACTTACCAATTTTTTATAATAATAATAATAGAGGTAAAATCACAAACGTCGCAGTCTAATCGTATTTACAATAGGGTACATGCATGAATTTTTTTAATCGCTTTTTTTAACTACATATCAAAATATTTCATGATGATTTCAATATGTGAACTTAAAATTGAAATCGGCCAAGAAATACGCATAATATAGGCATTTTAAACTAGTAATTAGACAGAGAGGTTCGATATGCACTGTACGTCACAGTGCACTCCGGCCATATAAATAAACTCCATATTAAATTCTGTTTTGCAAGAAAAAGATAGAATGAAATGTTTGATGGCTTGTATCTAGGTTATTTTTATAGCTATTCGAAAAATTATTTTTGTCTACTGTTTGTTACATGAATGAGCTTTTAATAAAGCAAAAATATAAATTCATGCATATTCCCTATTGTAGTGGATACGTGAATTGGATACCGACGATCCGAAATCTTGCTTGATCTAAATTTTTCTAAGTCACTTTCATTCTTAAATTGTAATTTTTGACTACGAGTATATAAATTATACTATTCTTTTGTTCCAAAATAATAGAACAAATTAATTTATAAGCTCAAATAATACCTAAGTTCGTAACAAACTAATAACTTACTAGCTGTAACTTAAAATAAATATAAATGATAATTATTTATAAACTTGATATCATTTTAGTTCATCTTTCGTGGTTTCAAATCTTAAATTTGGAACTCAGCGGCGAGAGAGTCCCTAACATGAATAGGTTTTAATTTGTACTCGATCGGTAAGCGACCAGCGCGGTACGGCGCGGAGCGCGAATTTTGAAATCTGCGAAACTATCTCTTTGTAGTTTAAATAAATTGCATAGTATTAATCATCCTATCTCCTGTGTGTGGTAGTTGAGTAAATTGATAAGACCACATAAGACCAAACTAGAAACAAAACAGAACTAAAAATTGTTTACGATTTCTGTCATGGTAACTACCATTGCGCAAATTTTAGTTTTAATTTAGCCAGTCACAGTACTTACAGCCAACATCCCAATTAAACAGGCTATACTTGTAAACCCACGAATCGAAAAATATTGATATTTACTTAAGTAGTTGATTTGATTTGATTTGATATGGCTCTGTATGTACCTATTGTGTTTTTAGTCGCATCAGCCATCACCAGTTTTATTACTGGCGATATCGATAGGTACTTAAGAATTTGTCCATCCAAGGATAGTAAAATAATACTGAAGTAAGTATGTCCGACTCCCCCTAAGCACCAAGTCAAACCAAAACAAACTTTTCTTTCATGTTCGTGGACTGGGCTCGAAAGCGACGCATGAGGCGCATCACTTTTCTGCGAGACTTACGAATAATAAAAATAGGTAGCCATTTCCAAAGCTTCGTTCGCATCAAACGTTGGGATTAAGCGCCATGTGCCGACCCTGTGATGTCCTAGTTATCGTATCCCCAATTCTTCACTAGATGGCGATAATGTGCGCACGATCTCGTTATTGCCATCTGGCGGAGAACCAGGGAAAACAATATAGCCAGTTGTATAGCCAGAGTTAGTGACGTTCAATTTTGTTGTTCGACATTGTGTGTCTGTTCTAGTATAGTAGTCTGTGGTATGAATAAGGGAACAATACCGGCCTCAACTTCTAAAGAATTTATTGGAGAAGACATCATGGCACCGGTTATTATTCGGAGCGCTCTATTCTGTAAAATATCCAATCTTCTCAACAAAGAACTACTTGCTTCCGAAAAAAACATACTTCCATAGTCAAAATGACTACGAATTGTAGCAATGTATATAGTCTTTAGAACTTTTGGGTCAGCTCCCCACTTAAGTCCAACCAATGATTTCAGTATATTTAATCCTAATTCAGCTCTCTTACAAATTTCGTTAATATGAGTTTTCCAAGATAAATCAAAGTCAAGAAAAAGGCCAACATACTTAACTACAGACTGAGCAGGAATAGCATTAGAGTCATATAAAACCTGAGGATAGTGTATACCATTATGAGAGAATAATACTACCGAACTTTTGGCAACATTAACTTCAAGTTTTAAAGAATTAGTTAGCAACAAATCAATATTACGCAGAGTACTATTCATAATAGATTCACCACTCGAAATATCTTTACAATTGACGTACAAGACAAGATCATCAGCGAAAAATAAATACTTTACAGAAGATGGAATTTGATTCATAAGACCGACTAAACTCAATATGAAAACAAGAGGAGATATAACCGAACCTTGAGGAGTGCCTTTAGTAGACATTTTGAGACCGTAAAGGTTTGATTTAATTTTAAGGAATAATGATCGATTATTAAGAAAATTATATAGCCAGAACAGTATGTGGCCCGGGAAACCTACGGAGTGCAAGCTTTCTATAAGATAATAGTGGTCAATATTATCAAATGCGCCTTTTATATCTAAGAAAACTGCTAGAGTATGCTGATTATTATGAAAATTGTTTTTAATGTCACCGATTAAGCAGCTTAAATTATCTAATGTACTTTTTCCTTTCCTAAATCCACACTGATTGGACGGAATCAGGTTTTTGCTCTCGATAAACCACTCCAATCTATTTTTTAACATGGTTTCAAAAAGTTTAGAAAAACAAGAAGTCAGAGAAATTGGTCTGTATGAATTAATGCTATTAGGGTCTTTATGGGGCTGTAGAATTGGAATAACTAGCTGAGTTTTCCAAATCTGAGGAATAATATTGTATTGCCAAAGAAGATTAAATAGTATTGAAATAATTTTCTTGGCACATAAGGGAAGGTTCCTAATAACTGCGTAGGAGATGAAGTCTGGACCAGGAGAGGTGTCTTTTTTATCATCTAAAGCAGCAAGAAATTCTTCAAAAGAAAATGGATCTATCATCCATTGAGCCTCTTGAGCTCCACAACTATTAAAAAAACCTCGTAATTGTATATAAGATGAATTGATCGAAGAAACAATGTTATTTAAAAAAGCCGAAATGTTATCATGATTTTGAATAAAACTAGATGATTTTGAATTGTTATTGAGCTTAGCGTGTTTAAATCTGCGAATATGATCCCAAATAATTTTACTAGAGGTCATTCTATTGAAAGATGAACAAAGATCCATCCAATACGATCGTTTAACTTCAAATAACGTTCTTTTCTTAATAGCGTCTTTTTTTTTATAAATTATATAATTTTCTATAGTAGGGTACTTTTTATACGAAGATAAGGCAATTTTAGATTGCAAAAATACGCGATCGCATTCATTATTCCACCAAGGAGCGGCTTTAAAATAATTAGTCTTCTGTGTGTTGTTGTTGTTGGTAACATTTCTTGGGAAACGTCATAAACACATCATGTATAATACTCATAAACTTGTCATATATTTCCATAGGATTATCCGGATTATCTAGAAATTGAAAAGACGAAAATTTGGTTTCGCAGACCTCTGCAAATTTTGGCCAGTCTATCTTGTTAAAGTTTACATGCTAAAGAGTTATTTGATTTTTCAGCATGAACTCTTTGCAAGTTCATAGGAAGGCGATCGGGAACAACAACGTTACTAAACACACCTATATGCAAAGGAAAATGATTACTACTTAACAAATCATCTAGGACTGAAATTGTACAACTTGAACTAAAAGCTGAAGATGAAAACACTAAATCTAATACATTACCTTGTTGACCAAGCGGAGCAAAAGTTGTGACTGTGTGATCATTAAGACATACTAAATTGGAACTTTCTACATAAGCATGCAGAGCATTGTCTCGGCCGTCGTTAGCTCTGGAACCCCAGGATGTGTGATAGGCATTAAAGTCACCTATAATCTAGTAATTTCGAGATACAAATTTAGAACATGAATCCTTTAATAGATTTATATTAAATTTCCCATTTGGAGGTGGAGGAATGTAAACACATAAAATGTCAAAAGAGAAATTATCAATATCAACAGTTAATAAAATGTTTTGAAAATGATATAGTGATGTGATGAAGTTTTAAAGATGTTAAATGTATATTTAGACCGAATAGCTGTAGCTATGCCTCCATGAGGACGATCAGAATCTCTTCTAAGGATTACAAAACCTGATAATATAAATTTTTTATCAGAATTTAACCAAGTTTCATTGAGTAGGATCATATCAACACTTTCATCAAGACTGTTAAGATATTGTTTAAATTGATCTAATTTAGGTAATATGCTTCTGGCATTCCAGTGAATGATATTGAAATATTTGACACAAATGAGAAGTTGGTTATAAGCAACTCTTTAATTAATTGAGTAGATATAGGACTTGATGCATTCATTGATTCCTTTCGCTTAAGTAAATCAATTATGGTTTTAGTAATAGCCATAAATACTGAATCACAATTAATAATGTCAGTCACCAAAGCCCTGCCTTGAGGTGTTTTGGCCGGAACTTGGATAACTGGCACTCTGGGTGTTTTACTGTTAGACTGTGTTGATGGCTGTGCAGAGCACTTTTTGTTGCTGTTGCTGTGGCATATGTATATTTACCATTAACTTTGTTTTTTATCTCTGCTACCTTAGCTGATTTGACTGAGCGTGAATAGGATACAGCGTTGTGCGGACCACTGCAGTTGGAGCATTTAAACTGAGATGGAGTGCTGCACTCTTTGAAATAGTGTTCACCTGAGCAGATAGAGCAAACCTGCTAACTCTTGCAGGCGCCACTGCCATGACCAAATTTATAACACTTAAAACACTGAAGAAGTGGTCTGATGTATTCTGATACTGGGAACCAAATACGGTCAAAAATGACATGATCTGGACGAGTAGAGGCCAGAAAAGTTACCAGTACTGTTGGAAGAAACCGGTCAGGTCCATTTTCTTGCTTTTTTATAAAACATTTGACTCCGAGAACTGAACATAATGCTTTTAGATGTTCTAACATCTCTTCGCTCAAATCGATAGGAGCATGTATAATTCCTTGACTTTCAATGCTGTCATAAGGAATTTTCGCTATCCACTGGTTTCTTATCAGTAAATCTTTGTTCAGTAAAAAAGCATTAGCATCCTTCATGCATCCAAAGAAGACTTTGATATAATAGTTCCCCACTGCTTTTACATATTGGATTCCTTGTTGATTTCTCAGTAATTTGTTAGTCTTTAACAAATCTAATGACACTGTTTGAATTCGAGTTTTCAGAAGACTGCAACAAAACTGGGTAATCTTTGCGAGATGAATCTTCATACAATGGATGATGGTCTTTAAAAAGACCGCGTTTATTGTGGATATACGTCATCTTTTGTTTTGAGTTTGCACTTATCTGGTCATCACATTTAGATTCTGCTTTTCTTTTAATGGAGCTCTTTCCAGCAGTTTCCATGGGGGTGGGGTTATTACCCGCACCCCCATCCTGCCCGTTCATGTCTAGCTGTACCAATACTATGACAACTTTTTAAAACAGTTTACTAGTAAAAAGACAAAATCAGGGTAAAAAAGGGCTACATAGAATTATTTTGTACAAAAATTAAAATTTGTTGCCTTCTTTGTTAAAACTTCCCGCCCTTTTCATATTGCATAATTTTCATGTTTACCATAAACTATTTGATAGGTCCGTCTGTCAATTCACTTTTTACTTGTCAATGTCTATAAAATAAAACTTAATTTTATTAGCAAAACAAAAATGTTTATTTATATCAATGATTATATTTATTAATCATAGTAAACAACATGCTCCTGACACTGCTTTTTATTGGTTTCGCCTATATAAAATCTAATAATCCATCAAATACCGTGATGCTACGAGGTTCATATATATTCATATAAAGAGAAATGGCAGTTCGAGACTTTTGCCAGCATCAGTTTTAAAGATATATTAATTACAACACAATTGGTAAATTACACTACAAAAGTCTTGAAGACAGTCCAGTGCTACGAGGTTAGAATAGATATTTGTGACAATGACAATTCGTTTGACAGATAGTAATGTTGCCATTATAAGAAATCAGCGTAATGGTCGTGGACACGACTCGCTTGACAGACTCTAGCTCTCAGCTGATTATTTTAAGCCTAGTTCACAAACTACTGTTTAACCAGTGTTTAACTTTATGATATGAAGCATACGCATACATCTCGTAAACTCTTGTTTTATTTACATTAATTGAATAAAATGTCATTGTAAGGCCAGATATATTAAAGAAATATTTATCGGAAATGTTATTACAATTACGTAATAATAAATAAATTATTATCATCTTGATGTCATCTGTGTCATAGTAGAAACGTTCTGAACGCCTCCGAATAATGCAAATGACAGCTGATGTAAAAAAACTTGTCGATGAGTGGTGAGTTGATTAGCTTCAGTCGCAATTAGTTATCTATATTTACCTTTTATTTGTTTTTCTGGTATTGTACGTTTATTTTGTTACAGTGGGACGCTAGACGAAACTATATATTGTGATCTTAGAATTTGGAAGCCAAGCATTCATCCATTTGATTTATTGGTACTAAAGTGTTCCTGTAATTTTATTAATGTAGGTATGTACTTAGTTCGCACTGGCTATGTTTTAGGCTTGCTTAAATGGGTTATTGTTGTCGTTACAAAACTAGTTCCAAGGCTAACCGTACTCATGTGGTCCAATTATTAATTTAATTAACTGGTGATCCGTGTGTCCTGCTACGGCCGCCCGTCTCGCATGATGCATCGCGAAATTATTGTCTGTGTTAATATGCTTGTTATGAATGCGTTACGACTTGGACTTTATTTCCGAACACCTCTTCAATACACATTCAGTATACAATGAATAACTAAATAATACTATAAGTGATATTCTGAGTGTGCAAACAGTAGCGAACAGAAAATAAATTGTAGTCTTAATATATGGGATTACGTCGAAATTTGACTTTTTATGAAGTAACAAGACAATGAGTATATACATTGTTACTATGAACATTTAAAGCATAGCATTGCAAACAAAAATTGTTGATACTAATGATGCTAAAGTGAACAGTAAACAGCTAATGTGTAAAATGTGTCCAACTACAACCAAATGATGAACAGTTGACAGGAAGATTCATACCAATAAGTTAAATTAATCCTAGTATACCAACTAAGGTTATCCTCACTAATACAAATGGTCTTGAAGAAACTGATGCGATATTAAACAAGAAGCTTCAGATAGTTGACTGAAAACATTTATAAAACTATAAGTGCATGCACTCCATTATGGTTAAAATAATATTACAATTACTACTTACCAGCAAGTACATATAATCTACTTATAAATGACTGCTGATGGTGCTAACTTGACTAGTTTGTTTTCTTTTAGTACTATTCTATACAATAAAAGAGATAAATGTATGCTACATATTTTACTATGCTGGACAAACATTGCCATTCTATAAAAAAATATTATTAATTGCCTGTCAGCTTAGTAAAATGTAATAATCACTGAGAGAATAAGTATAAAGAAGCATGAAAGTTATTTAGCGATTAAATATTTAAATATTTAAATCATCAACTACATGAACTATCCACACAATTTCTGGGAGTTCTGTTGTGCTAATTGCAAAAACGGCATCTCATTTACAGTCAAATTGAGATAGGGAAAACATTAGTAAGATTTCACCACTGTCAGCCTACAGGACGCATTATTATAACCATTAACCTGTAGGTTAGATAAACATTTTCGGTTGTTTAGAAGGATTCCTAAACTTTTACAAAATGCAATTAGTTGACTGACAGTGGTTGAAACACACACAGAATCACTTTAAATATTGCCATCAGGTTTAGTACATTGGTTGGGTATTTTTTAACTATCCAATGCCATTAAAACAATTTTATATATTTTTATAGCACTTTTACGCTGAAAATGGTAATATTAACATATGTTGCGAATGCAATTTTAAATTGATTGTGAAAAGAGACCAAGTTAGTGCAATCAATTTCAGTTAGCTTAATTAGATGCTATATAAATGGTCAGGTACTGTTTGCTTCAGCTTATTAATACTATAGCATTATAGAGCTTTATCAATTGCCAGTATTCAGTCAGAACTTAGAGTGTGAGCCTGCTTAGGTTGCTTGAAGCCGAATGATACCGAAAGTGGACAACTGTTTGTTGTAGGAATTTACATACAAGACATATGTTCAGCAATGGACTTCTATTTGTAATGATGAGCATAAACCATGACCATGAACTTATCTGTTTTTAGATCTCTCAAGCCAGTTTGGGAGTCATACATGATCATAAATTTTCACTGTTATAAAAAAAATTGAAAAGGTAGTCATTATTTATATCTAGTGGCCAATCAAACAAGTAGATAAGTGATTAAGTTTTGTACACTTAAGTAAGTCTTGTGATATACAAAATGTATATAGATGCAAAATATGTGCAGAATGCTAACACACGTCACATAGTCATTTTCATTGCCTGTAGAATATGTTCTCCCATCCCATCTAAGAGGCTTTCTTGGCTTGGGCCCCATTATTCTAACTATCAGCCTTCTTAGCTTAACTTATTCTTGTTCTAAAGTTCTAAATCTTTGTATCAGTGATGCTTATAACATATAATATAATCTTGAGTGATGTTTACATATAAATAAGGTGGTTTGTTATAATATTCAGAGACTATTCTGATGTCTGAGGACTTATAAAACATATCCTAACCTTGGTAAACTAAGCGAAGTGCACCTTGTACATCTTAAGTTGCATACATTATTAAATTGATACTAATAAGAATGCTGAGTATATAGTATATAGTGTATAGTCAAAAGTATTTTCGGTTTAGTGTTCATAATGATGTAAACTGACTATAAATTTTCAGCGTGATGCAATACAGTTATGCACCAGCACGGCACACTTGCGTGAGCAACTGAGATGTGAGCATTAGTTGCGGCAACAAGAGCCATATCTAGTGCAGCGTGCGCGTGCGCCGGCAGCATGGCGTGGCGAGCGCTCGTGGCCTGCGCCTGCGGCTTCGGGCTGCTCGCGCCCGCGTGCGCCACCGTCGTGGTCTACACGCAGGACGCACCTCATTCGGTACGCTATATAATTGTACACTCCACCTTGTCTATAATCACATGTACCGGGTGGAACATATTGATGTGCCTTTAAGGGCTCGATTGGTACCTTTGCCGCCATGCGAAATAGGTTTCAGAGACCATTACCGACTTTTCATGTTACTTGTGGATACTAGAAAAAAAATTAGGTACATTACTTATGCCATTAATTCTAATGCAAAGGCGAGATGATTCTTGTCCACTTTACGAACGGAATTAAGTACATTAGTAACTTTATAATATCTTTATCTTAGTTCTTTATAGCCCATTTATTTTTCTTTGTTTGATTTAACCTGATTGAAAAAACGTAATCCTTGTGATTTTCGTGTATGTTAGCGTTCATACGTGTTAAATGTGTTGGAAAAAAGGGGATTTTTATAACCGCTCATCCGTAACATCTATACTTTACAAAGTTGTTAATAAACGGCCTAGAGCTTGTCGTTACTACAAAAAAGTGCACTACAGATTAAAAAGATACAATGTGAAAAGTGCACCAGCAAAAGATATTGGTGAAGGTCGAGGGTGGCGGAGTGAAATACCGCAAACGATTTAATAACTTTATTTCGTGTTGTCCCGAGTGCAGCGTACACAAGACTGGGGCGGACTGTTGGGGCGAGGCGCGTTACTAAGCATGCCATACGCAAATGCTTAGTAAGCTCTCTGTGTCCCTACAGTAGCCCTCCCTTAAAACAAATTTTTGCACAAAAATTTTAGTACACTAAAAAAGAAAACAACAATAAAACATAATTTATAACTTAATTACGCTCGCTTATATAACTTAATTATTCGCCTAAGTGTCGCGCGCGAACATTGTTGACGGGCGGCGTCAGCATCTACGCGCGTCACGTTCACATGCCTACAATGTTCCCTGGCGGCCCGGTCACGTTGTGCGCGCTCGGCAAATACCTCGAGCCGCTTCCACGAACCTATGCGGTAATCGAATATCCGTGCGCACACCTGGGCAGGATGAACAAATTATACAATGTTAACTAACTTATTCTACTTTACAAATTTTGTGTCTGTGCCTTCGCAAACAGACTGACTACACTGTTTTAACTACGCACGGCCTTACTACAATTTCGTTCGTCTGTGTAATTAGCGCAACTGTCTCGTTGCCTAATGTCTCACTGTTGAACGGTGCGTCGGGGCTATATCCGCGAGTAAAATTAAATTAGACCTCATGACACTCTTCTCCGGATGTCGTCCCGTCCCGACACAGCTAACATTACAATATTGCCAACGACCTCGATCCAATTTCGCCCTTGTAGCGTACATGGATAGAGGTTGACTCGGCTTGCCATGCGCAGTGTAATTACATTTAAAAAATTATAATAAAAAGTTACCTCTAGACTACTTAAACGAACCGGGGTGCCAGTTGCCGTAACCACTCTCTCGTTGGACATAGCGTGCCGCGTGGCGGCTACGGTTACGTCCAACGTGTGCAATGTGTGCGCCCCATGTCGTTGCACTATACTACACTTAACTACACAACTTATTCTACACTGCACTCACACAAGGAAACAAATATAAAAAAAATATATGAGAAAAAGCACTACGCAGTACCTTCCGGGCTGTGTCCTTGCCCGGAGCTCCAGTGCGTTACTCAACTTGCTAGTGGGGTCAGGTGACCTTCCGGGTCAGTACCTTACCCGGCACACCAGACCTCCGCGTCGTTGGCACTTAGATCTGCTGCCAGCGGCACGGCCGTTTGCATCGTGTCGCCTTGGCCCTGAACTTGTGGTGGTAAAAGCAGTCCCAGTCGGGGCCTCGGTGCGCTGGCGCTTTCTCCTGGTCGCGGACTGGGCGCGACGGCGTCGTGCTGGGCGCATGGCATTCGGTAACCCTGCACGACGGCGCCTCCCGGCGTGGTACCGTCATGGCCGGCAACGGCCACGTCACCACTTCCGGTGGACCGAACACGACGCGACGTCCTGTTGTCCCGGGCTCTCCTCGGCCGAGCATCCTGTACGCCCAATGCCGGGGCGTGCGCCGTGGGGTCCTGCAGTTTCGCGACCGCTTCAGGGCCGCAAGCTCCCTCTCTAGTGCCGCGATCCGTTGCTTATCCGCCGCGACCTCCACCACCAACGTGTATGTATTCCACTACTCCTTCCATTGCGTTTTGTCCTTTGTCGGGGTTACCACTGTGGAGTTATGTTATTTGGTGAAGGTCGAGGGTGGCGGAGTGAAATACTGCGAACGATTAAATAACTTTATTTCGTGTTGTTCCGAGCGAGTAAGCTCTCTGTGTCCCTACATCTTCATACTTACGTCCTTTTGTTTTGAAGTCAAAAACGGTACATCCGATCGTATTGAAAATAATTTTCGTTCAAAGTATTTATTAAGTGTTACTTTTGTATATCTATTTTTTTCATATTTATTGAACTTACGGTTTAAGGGACACACAATTAAGCAACATTCGGAGCTATTATTTCCGAAAATATGTGACGATCCATAGCAAAAGGGTCCTTATGGTAGGTATTAAGAGTTACGCTTAGATCCATAATATATAAGCTACCTAAAACAAAAAAAAATATGACCTATACTGCCATGTGCAATACTTTATTTTTGAAAAATTGACAATCCTACACATCCCAAAAATGCCCTTATGAGAAACAGCTAAAAGAAGTTCTACCTCTAAAAATTGTTTCTTCATTTTCTCCAGTATATGACGAGGATCTTCTCAATGGAAGTGGGTCGGGCCCTGCGGCCGACAGATTACGGCCCGCGGCGACGTTCGTCTTTGTCTTCGTATTTTTTTTATCATGTATCAATCCTGAATTGATTGCATATACAGGACGATTCCTAAGTCGTGAATAGCGATATAATTCTTCAATGCACTTTTGTATGCTGATTTAAAATATCTTGTTCTACTGGCAGTTAAATAACATTTAACACTATTTTTAACAAATTAAAGCCTTTCCGGTCTCACTCACATTTTCTTTTGCTTATCCTACCTTAGCTCTTAGTGACCTGTCATTCATGTTTACAATTCGGTAAAAACTTAAGGGTAACCATAAGTTATAATGAAACAAGGTTCTGGCATAAATGATTATGCTATTTCTTTGCCCTAATTATCACTCTAAGCAGCCGTTAGGCAGATTAGTCCTTAGAAAAAAAGATTTCTGTTTACGACTTAGGAATCGCCCTGTATTCATGATTATTGAATAATTAAATGCCCGCGAACTTAAGCGCTAGGGCCTGAAACAGTTACTTCAGCCTGATATTATTAAAACAGGTTCAGCAGGAAGTGCGACTTATGTAATTGAATTAGACATGTATTGAACATTTGCGATAATGCATGATGTGCAAAAAGCAATTGTTCATATTGAGGCGTCAGTAGATGAACGAGCAGCCCAGCCACCTTGATATCGTTCCAGCGGTTCAATACACGTTTGTGCAGCACTCAAACACTTGACGATAAAATAAATCTTATCTGCAGCTATTACCAGCAGAATGTTCCCAGTACTTGTTTATATCCGATTTAATAGACGGTTTCATTGATCACGGAGCAGTCATTGCTAACGATTTTAATTAAACGACCATAAATCAACGCAATTAGTAAAATGTGTTATTTGAGCCATTAGTCCGATACCAATTGTGTACAAATATTCATGTTAATGTCACATTACAAAAAACTGGGTTTATTTTAATTTTAATAATATTGGCCAGGCAGGGGTACGATACGAACACTAACTACTTTTCTGACATGCCGCCACTAATCCCCATCCACGCAGTGCAAGTTCAGCAAATTCTAGGGATACAGCACTTTGTTAGTAATTATATAATCACTGTTAGCATTTACAAACATAGATTAGATAAAAATATCCAAAGGGATAGATGTGAATTCTCGTGACCTGTTGCAGATAGTGGATGAATTCAGCGACCAGCCGGCCGCGTTCGGCGCGAAGGTGCCGGACGACGGACTGCGCGGCATGCTGGTGTTGGGGGACCCGCCCGACGGGTGCTCGCAGCTCGCGCCGCCGCCCTCGGCAGAGAACTTCACCGACAAGTGGATCGTGCTCATAGCCAGGTATTTATTCACCCGCACCTATGTAGCAATCACAATTAATAACTAATAATTTTCACATCACTTTGCGAGGGCAAAAATAGAGACATGTCTACAATTAGGTCCATTACTGAACCAATGTGCACCACTCTTGATTTGCTTCATTCATTATTTCGAAAGTGATAAAATATTAATCTTCTTTGGCATTGTTTCTTGTTAACACACATTATAAAATTGCTTCGCATTACGAAAATTCAAAATAAAATAGTACATTTTATTCAGAAAACGATATTACTATTAGCGTTGATTCTATTTTGCACCGACTTCTTTCATTGATGATTAGTCAGATAAATAGCTTAAAAGCATTGCTTTATTAATATACTGGATACACAGTGGCGTGCATTCCATATAGGCAAATAGGCACTGCCTACCCTAGCAAAAATGACTTCAACACATGTGTTGTCTTCTCTATAATAATAATATAATATTTCTTAAAACAAAACCTACTTGCCACTTTCCTTTACGGAACGCGCTGCGATTTAAATTTGCGCGCGAACCCAGCTAAGCGAGCCTGAACCGCAAGTCAGGCAAGACAGTCCAGCGCCTAACCCACAGCACACACGCTTACAATGCGCTTGTGTAATATCGTCCATGAACTATGTACGAATTTGCTCAACACACACTTACTTACTCGCAAGTCACACGCACACATTTATACAAATCCGGCCGCCGGACCTGTCAGTGTTGCCAATTTAGCATACTTTATGCTGAATTTGCTAAATTTTAAGTTACCTAGCACATTTGTTTGTCGTTTAGTATATTTTTTTTGCAGACATTAAAAAATATTGAAATAAAGTAAAATCATGACATTAATTTTGTATCATTAATTTGAAACGTATCGGGACGTTAATAAATCATTGACAATGAAAACGATGAGAGCAATAATGAAAATTTGCTTGATACAAAAAAAAAAGTAGTTTGATGTAAAAATTAAGTGACGTTTTATAATTATTAATCATTTTCGGCATTAGTAAACAGTATTTAGCATAATTTTATCAAATATCGAGCTGCAGTTTAGCAGATTTTATATTAGCCTCGTTGGCAGCACTGGCAAAAGTTTGAAATCAATGAATCTGATTGGTCAATCAGATGCATTGATTTCATGCGGCGCAGTCCCCCTTTTGCTGTAATTTGTACGCGTATCGTGGGGCGTTTTAATTTGTCAAGGATTTTTGTTTACAAAAATTTGTTTTTATTTTGCTATTCTGGTGCCATAATGGATTCTTTGTTGCGACACTTGCGACCGAGTTGTGATGAAATGTAAATTTCTTGTATTTTTGTACTAGGTACTTATTTCACTTCGTAGCGTTTTTTTTTCACTATCAATTTGATTTGACGTGAAATAGTGTTTATTGTAGTAGCCAACGCTTAAATATGTGTTTTGATTTAGTGTGTTTGCGGAAGTAAACTTTCGTCGAATTTAGCAAGTTAGCTTTCGATGATAAGGTAAAGGTAGACCTAGACCTAGTTAATAAAGGTAGGTATGTTGCAATTAACTCACACTCAGCGCAATATTACTCGTCAATTTCACGTAAAGTATTTAGAAAGTTTTAGCTGGTTGAATACACGCTTTGCTGTCCGTGCATTTTATTCGGGAAGTCTCTAAATGTTTGGAATGACACAGACAGTCTATGTCGAATTCTGCCTACCCTAACTAAAAACCCTATGCACGCCATTGTGGATACACAGACCTAAACAAAATTGCCAAAAAAATGGTCCGGTTTGACATTGCCAGCTGTAATCAAATAGACGCTAATAACGATTATTTATCATCGGCATCTACGTAATTACTTCATACTAAAAATAACTTATACTCATAAGCCTTAAGTGTCAAATTGGCATACGTACCTACTTATAACACCAAGAAAATTGGTGTCCCTGGGCTACTACCGTAATCACAGAATAGGTAATACGTAATGTAACTAACGTCATACGTCAAACTGGAACATTGAGTGAATGGAGTCGAGATTATTCATATTAAATATTTTGATGAAATATTTTTATCAAACAAAATACTAAAAAATAAACAAGGTAAACCTATAAATGAATATTTTTCTGTACTAAAATAAAACGCATTGTTATTTCAGTTCTTTATTTATTAATATCCTTAAAATTTATTTAATTTATTAAAGTAACGGGGGTTTATACTAACTTGTGACGTTTGAACGGCACTTGAAGACTCATTGTATATGTTCAGAACGTCATTCACCTCCAAATTCTGAAAAAATAAGAAACATAAAATAGAAAGTTAACATTCATGACCACCTAATTGGCACAGTTAATAATGTTAAACTAATGGTATGTATGTATATGTATCATCTATACTATCATAAAGTTGTAAAAATGAAATGTCTGTACATTGAAGATATTTTCAAAAAAATGATTGTTATGGACTATTTGGAGGTCAATAAAACGAAATTAATTTTGGATTTTATGTATGTATGTGTCGTTGTGGCATCATCATGCAAAATCTGCTAAACGGATTTCAACTATTTTTGGTACACGGGTAGCTGAGTATCTCCAAATGGTTATAGGATACTTTTTACCCGACTACGCTGTAGAAAAAAGAAGGGTTATGACTTTTTCTCCTCCGCGAACGAAGTTGCGGACAGCTTAAAAAAGACGAAGGATGGGGAAGGAGACGAAGTTGGTTGTTGACATGACCGGTATTGACATTTTATAGTGCGGTTGTATTGAACTGGTTAGTTGTTTAGTTTAAACTTCAATATTTCCTTTAATATTTCATTTAAGGTTTATGTAGATCGACGATAAAAAATATTTCTAAAAATAATGTGTGTGATGTGTGTCTTGACTTTGCCCCCGTTACAAAACAAAGCCCCACACATAAAGATAATTCAAATAGACGACTTCGATAAATCTGCCATAAGGCAATTTTATGCCGTGCGAAAACAAGTACCGAGTATCAAAACTCTAATCACTGCTTTGAAATAAGACATTGGATTTAAAAATAGCAGAGAGTATTTATGAAAACTCATGCACAGTATGGGATTCAAATATAAATCAACAAAACCGGTCAAGTGCGAGTCTGACTCGTGCACCGAGGGTCCGTACAAACTTTCACTTATTCCGACTTAACTTGTCGCTTGAGTTAAGTTTGCCTCTGGTTTCTATGGCGTCACATACAAATGAGGGGCAAACTTAATCAAACCGGGTTATTCAAAAAAATTTTTTTGGTGATTAAAAAAAAAAGTAAGACTGATAGATATATTGTTATAATTCTCGTGTAATATTCATATTAAATTACATAATTCCAGAAAATCCTAGATTTTTCGCTTGGTAAACTTCGGAGATAAAGGCGGGGTGTTTTTTTTTCACATATTCCTTAATAAAACAAAATCTACTCACAATAAAAAAATAGTTCAAAAATATACAGATCAAGCCCTTTCATATGATACCCTACTTGACCTAGAAACTAGACTTAAAATTTTTGCCCCCTCCTTATATGCGTCCTTTTTTTAGAAAATACAAATATATCTTAAAATGTTTCCTTTGAATACATGTGGGCTGACTAACTATGTTTATAATTATTCAAAATTTTAAATAGATAGCATAGTTTTTTAGATATGGCGCTCTAATAGTTGGACAGACAGACAGACAGACAAAGTCGCACCATAAGGTTTCCTTTTTTACCATTTTTGGTACGGAACTCTAAAAATGGAGAAACCAACGGTCAATATTGATGGAGCGTTCCGATATTGTGGTTTGGCGTGAAAGTTATTTGGATCAAATACAAGTAGTAGGGAAAAAAATATGCGTATGGTTTATTTGTACGAGACCTACATTTATACTTCTCTGAACCACGCCAAATGTTGGCAGAGCTAAAATGAACCTGGAGTAGGTATAGGTATACGCGGGCTGATTTTTCCGCAACTCGACGTCTTTGATGCGCCTATTTTGCGTGATGGGTTGGTGGCACTACTCTTGCCAACCCAGCTCTACCAGAAAGCCTAGCAGACCCTTGTCGTTGCCGACGGCTTCTGGGACTGACCTCGGAATGCCGAGGTATTGTGCCCGGTACTTGGCCACCCCTGGGCAGTCGAGAATGACGTGGGCGGCTGTCTCTTCTGCTTCCATGCAGGCCCTGCAAAGTGAACCTGGAGTATCAAAAGCCGTCTCAACAGGGAAACGACATGTTATTGTTCATCCCGGGGACCAACCGGATTTGTTCCTAATTCACTTCTGGTATATAATGATAAAGAAAAAAGCAGACTAACATGATTCGATGAATAAAAATAAATTTAAGAAATGGGTTACGCGGAAATTAAAAAAATCAGACCTCGTCACAGTCGGAAAACGAAGAATATATAAATATTGAATATTTAGAAACAGATTTTGACGAATAGGTAAATTGAGGGAACCGAATTCTCTGTAAGCAATGTTTTGACATTATACAAGTATCAACATGAAGCCAATGCCCACTACCCCGACTATACATGACGTACGCACATTATTGCCATAAGTAAGCTGTTTGCAGCGACACTATCTCGGGGTTAAATAAACTGTTGTCAGGCTTTAAAATAAAAAATAACCAACACTGACACACTTAGATTATTGTTCCGTGATAATGGACAATTTGTAGGAAGAAAGTAAATTATTCAAATCTAAAAATACCACGTTTTCATGTAATATTTGTTAATCAATCAATAGAATTAACGTTAAAAAGAATATTCCATATTTTGTTTATATTATATATTTCATTATATATTGTTATTTTTGCAATTAAGTACAGAACATTAAGTCATCGTTGACAACTGGCAGCGTCAATGGTCGAAACAAGACTAATCGCAAATTGCTCATTTTTGCCGACTGATTGTGTGTCGTTATATAATACGTCAATGCTTAATAGAAACACTAGGGTTATTTTTGCCCGACTGCGGGAACGCAAAGGAGGGTAATGTGTTTATCAGTGTATGTATGTTTGTTCCTATCTGGCACTCTAGAGACCAAACGCGTGGGCCGATTTTGATGATTTCAACGTCAATCGATTCGTCTTAATTCTCCGAATGTCAAAAAAATAAATAAAACGACATACTATGTCCAGTGGGGTATCATTCAATAGGGATTTGAAAATCATTATTAGGTTTCTTTTATCATTTTTAATTTTGAATGACCAGTTAGGAACTGTACCGATTTAAAGTTGTTTAGCAAGACATTCTCACTAAATTTTCATTCAATTATAATAAATCTGTGCAAGCTTCTCAATAGTGGGGGTCCACGATAAAGATTGCGAAATTTGCTGACTGATAATTTTAACTAAAAAGTATGTAATAAAAAAATATAAAAAAACCCTACCGCGTAAAAAGACTAAAAAGATAAAAAAAGTCCAGTACCCTAGAAATTTGTTAAGTTATAATGGAAATGTTCCATGAATTCATGTTCAATACTCACATATAAAACAAAAATAAATTCTAAAAATCGCTGTGTTCAACGTAGATTTTTATGCAGTCGTGTTTTTTCAATAACTTTTTTTTGTTTGTCTTGATCACGGAAGAAAGAGAAGGAAAGTGGCGTGCGGGCTAAATAGTAGCGAAAACCGCCGTCGCCAAACTCACACAAACAAAGCCAAATCATTACATGTAACACTATTAAAAGTCGTTTTTCTTTGGTTTAAAGTTATACAGCATCAAAAACAACAAGATGTCGCTTAAGTGACGTTATTTTTGGCTAAAAGCAACTCTGCCGTGCCTCCTTTGCGATTTGAATTACAACATTCGAAAATTGTAACATACGCCTATTTCAAAAGTCTACGAAAGCTTACATAAAGTCGTCATAATTCTGCTACTCGACAACAGATTACGCTGAGGTCAATAATATTTTACGTTAAAAAGTGATGTACCTAAGATTTAGTTTGAAATTATCGATATATCGAGAACGGAACAATATGCAATATTTGCAATTTCATTTACAACTAAAATTTGCAGTTACATTCCAACATATTTTATCTCTACAATAGCTATCTGTAACATATTTTCTGTCATAATGTTAAATGTTTTTGGGATTAACAAAATAATATTGGTTTTAAGGTTTTAAGAGCTTTTTATAAACCAATTTTGCCTAACTACTTATATAGGTACTGTAGGTATATGTCTGCTTTAACTTCTCTGTTATTCGTGCAAAGCACAGGACTGGATACTATATATATATATAATCAGAAGCTAGGCTGTGCTACTTCATCTATAGTTTGCGCGAGGGCATAACATATAAGTTTAAAAAGTGTATCAATAAAACCACATTTCAAAACAAAACCTTTATCAGATATATTACACGTAGTAATTACAATTATACAAATTACTGATTAGTCAATACTGGACCATACTGGATGATAGTTTTTTTTACTATTCCGCAAAAAACGTCGTGGTCTAATGTGACAACAACTTGTGCTCGTCTCCACAACTTCTATACTATTATAAAGATGTAAAAATGAAATGTTTGTATGTGTTGTTGCGGCTTCATTATGCTAAATCGGCTAAACGGATTTAAACTTTTTTTGGTACACGAGTAGCTGGATATCTCCAGATAGTTATAGGATACTTTTTACCCAACTATGCTAAAGAAAAAAAAGGGTTATGACTATTTCTCCTCCGCGAACGAAGTAGCGGGTGCCTGTTAGTACTTTATAATAACACATTCTCAAAGAAATATTCAAGTTAATACAACAAGGCACCACCAATGAGAATTGACCTAATTGAATGGATTGGACGCTTTTCGCAGAATAGCAAAGAATAAATTATCTCATGTTTTAAGTAACTAACTACAAACGAAATATTTTCTTAACACCGATGAAATACGTCTATTGGCCCTAGAATAATACGTATTTGTTTAGTAGCCGTCTCTTGGACAACTTAACTTTATGTTTCCAGCTACTAATAATCAACTTTTTTTTTTAAAATAACTACTCTATATTTCAATCATATTTCTGTCGAAAATTTCATTTTGGTATACGTATTTATGGGCGACTGTACCCGCTTCTACATAATCTTCAACTGCTCAATGATACCAATCTAAGAAGATTTTATAAGCACCTGGCGTGGCGTTTCTTTCGACTAGCTCGATGATACCGTAGCATTGCATTGTCACCATACATCGAGTAAATTAATTCAAGTCTTAATAATCATTATCAAAAATATTTTCATTTCATTTATCAAATGAGATATTGCTATCGACAATAATATATCGATAGCGTAGCCTCATCCCTACTTGAGTAGTGGGTGAGTAGCGGTCAGTTTGACATCTCGAATAGCGAACATCCTAAATAATTTCATAAACAATATTATGAAGAAAATAAACGACAATGAACTGTATTTCTTAAGGAATAAAAAGCAAAGTCTAGTCATGGATTACTCATACGAAGTTGCCTTTCCGGCATTTTTGTTATGGTATACGGGTATGCGACTGCGACTCCCCGAGCTGCTACTGGCTCATACCTAGTCTTCCGGGACAGTAGTATACTTTAACCCTTTCTCCTGTCCAAATTCGTACAATTCCTTTCTTTACCCTGTTATCCATCCTCCTATTCCGCCAATCCAAGGTATGCCGTGCCGATGGATGCGTGGCTAGAGGCGAGTCTAGTCGTTAGCCTGCCGAATTGTCCTGGGACTGGTGACCCAGAATAAGGCTAAACCCTTACCTGGTATGCGGGGCTCTGCTGGGTTCGAATATTTTATCCCTAGCTGCTCGTGGGAACGCAAATGGCGGCGATGTGGTTCGCAACCCATCACATCTCTGTCTCAGCGAGAGCGAAAAGTGGGCTATGGAGAGCCGCTTTGCTACGTTAAATGTAAAGGGAGGATGAATGATCAAATAGTTGAAGTATGTCAGATGATAGATGCGAGAAATATTGATATTCTGAGTGTGAATGAGACAAAGCGAAAGGGTTGGGACAACACAAAATGTAGAGATTAATGAATGTTGATGAAGCGGCAGTTGTATGCAAGGACGGTAGCAAGTGGAAGGAGGTAGTCTCTGCCTACCCCTTAATGGGAAAAAGGCGTGATTGTATGTATGTATGTATAAAGCAAAAGAATACGCAAATAATGATCAACCAAATTGAATACAAGGAATAATTTATTTGTTATTAAAATAATACCTACCGGTGATACGAAATGCCTCCCTGAGACACAGTTTTGGTCCTGGTCGTATTGCGGCAGCTTGATATATCACAATACGGCATGATTAAATTATAATAATATTTTTGTTTATCTTAATTCACATGTCAAACGTACTCTGCTGTTGACAATCGACGTGCAATGGTTGACGTCAGATAGGTGTTACTGCACCTATGCTTGGCTACACGGGAACGCCTACTTGCCATTTCTACTAGTCTCTTTCTTCCGTGGTCTTGATGCCAGTCGTTTATCTATTTGTGCATTTTAATTCATTAGTTTCATGTACAATCTTAATGTTTTGATTGTATCCACTATTTTAAATAAACAAATTGTAAAATTTCCTCCTTTTGCTTTCGATGGAACTTTATTTTTCTTGGGCAAAATCAGTTTCGGAAACCATCTAAAATGAATCATCATCTTTAAAATTAGGTATCAACGAAGGTTTCCTAAAATGAACATATCACCAGATATGGCACCACCGTGACGTAAGGGCCATTTGACTAGGGTCAAAATCCACCAGTCACATTCCCTGGGCTGTTATGCTGATGATGTTACACTTGTCAAATGGCCCTTACGCCTTACGTCACAGCGGTGGCCGTTTTGTAGTTATTACTGACAAAAAATAACTAATGACCAGTTTGTTAGACTGTTTGCCTTGCTCCACTTTTGTAACATACCACACATCGCCAATAATATTTGCTTCAAAAATAGATCTGATTTAAGTAATTGCAAATTCACTTTTAATAGAATGAAATTCCCTATATTTAACCTGAACGCCAAGCAGCAAAGTAATAGCACGTGACCTAGACGTCACGGTAATAAAATAAAATGAACCTTCAAAAATAAAATAATGATTTCTGAACCTGGTACTGATGTTATATTCGGAGTTTTTGAATCATGAAATTTGGCCGGCATGCGCCGACGCTGGCGTCAGTGGCACGAATTTTTGATGACGGGATATGCCATTATTGGTGCTCAAAGGGTCGTGCTACTTAATCGGGAACGCCTGGGAGAAAGTTGTTTTTTTTTTTATAAATAAATGTGAAATCTTACAGTTTCCAGTTGTAAAGTACTAATAACTATATGCGGCAAGTAAATAATTTCATAGGCAGTTTTGGGCCGGCATTCAAGGAAAAATATTTTGCATTCAGTATATAAATGCACATTTGATAGTCATTGTCTTACTTTTGGCCCTAACTGAAGGTTATTTCTTATCATATGCCCTATTAACAAGTTAATGTGCTGTTTAATAAGGTACAACTGCACGTTTGAGGCAAAAATCCGCAACGCGCAAGCGGCCGGGTTCGACTGCGCCATCGTGCACAACGTCAACTCCAGCGAGCTCGGTGAGTATCACTAGCGCTACACGCACACTAGCAAACGCCACGCACTCATACTAAACCCTCATTGCAGCATTTCTTTAAGGTTTCCACCATAAATCACATAAATGTCAAAGTTACTGGAGATATGTCAATTGTTATTTAATCTTAATCAAACAAGTGTAAAACTTTCATGAATTGATATGAAGCTTGAGCACTAGCAGTGGCGGAACTGTCATACAAGTCCAAAAGCCAGGCTTTGACCTTCTAAAATCAATCTCTAATATCTTAATTATCGATTAAGAATATCTTCTGTATCCGGTTAGCCGATTTGGCGTGATGATGCCTCAACGACACATACAAACATTATATTTTTACAACTTTATAATAGTAATCTATATATAAAAAAGGAAAAGCCCTGACTGACTGACATATCAAGGCAGAGCCGAAACTACTAAACTTAGAAACTTGAAATTGTTACGTAGTATTATTTATAACGTAGGCAAGGAATAAGAAAGATTTTTTGGAAATTCATCCCCTAAAGGCGTTAAATTGGGGTTGAAAGTTTGTATGGAAAACCTGTAATTATTTGAATAACTGTTATAATATTTCGCGTTTACTCTTTATTTAATACTAAGAAAAGAAAAGTAATAGTCGGTATTTTTTGGAAATTCATCACCTTACGGGGTTAAATTGGGGTTGAAAGTTTGTATGGAAAACCTGTAATTATTTGAGTAACTGTTATCCCACCAAAAATATTTCATGTATAATTGGCGGCCAAAACTCACAAGCTCATAAAGCTTTTGCTGTAAAAAAGTTATCAGATCCCAGGAAAAGCCAAGCCCTCAGGGCTCTGACTTTACTGACCCTACACCTTATCTTAAAAAGTATGGCTTCAACTGGCTTGAAGCCCCTAAGCCCTGATTTTACTAACCCTACATCTTGCTTTCAAAAGTATAGCCTATAGTTTAATAGAGACGAATTCAAATTAATAATATTATCACAATATTAAAGACGTATGATGTATTTTTGTGGCATTTGATGCTGGGAATTTAAGCATTTGCATTTTATCGCCGTTGCGGACTAAATAAGTCACCAAAAAAATCTAGTACGATTAGAAAGATTTTGAAATCACATGATCGGGAAGGATAACAAGCAAGGGCATTTGTAATGAGAATAATAAGTAATGAGAGTATTATCTGCGCCGTTTACGAGTCGTTAGCACTGCAGCGATAAGCGTTGTGGGTGGAGTGGCGGACGGTGCCCCGGCGGCGCGCAGCGAGGCCGCTCAAGGCTCGGGATACACGTTTAGTGTGGTGTCTGAAGCTGAAGACAAACTCGCGTTTCCGGAAATGCTTTGTCATCAGATGGACTCTATAAAGTTATGCGTCTCTACGGGGGTAAGTACCGATGTGTCAGGAAGTGTTACCGTTGCATTTACATTTTATTTTCTCCAATATACTCGTATATTTATTCACTATGTTGTATAGATGATTTTGGCATATACATATTTAGCATACTAACCATTTCCTGCGGCATCTGCGATAGGGTTGTTTTTTAAAGTGTATTTTTAGAGTTCCGTAGCCAAAATGTCATCAATGGAACCCTTATAGTTTTTCTTCATGTCCGTCCGTCCTTCCGTCCGTATGTCTCAGGCTTTTTACTCAAAAACTACATTATTATGTATGTTTATACAATCGAGCCAATCAGCCAAATCCATTTTTTGCCGATTTTTTGTAGTCGCGTATGTATTTATTTCGTTACTCGGTACATGGAAGCCTACTAGCAGTACTATAACCGATCTGACATCAATATCGGAAAAGGATGGACATTTCCAGATCTCTGGAAATATGCAGATAATAAATTAAGTAAATATTACGGGACTATCTCACACAATTCGATTGTCGATTCCCTAAATTGATTCCTTACTTTTTTCCTTGTAAACTTAATTGAAGAACCTACTCTAAATTAGGGAGTGAATGGAATTTCTAGGGTATATGTAAATAAAAAAAATGTTTTGCATTTCTTTATTATATAATATTCTGCACTACTCTGGCCCATGCCAAAAGGATAGACTAAGATAAGAACTGTGGGTTTATCGTGTTCTTTTAACAATTTTGTTTAGTTTATGATGGACTTTATGTAATAATAATCTAATAATTATTCATTTATTTCATTCGACGACAGCCATATTTTGACAAGATGCAGAGTAATAACGACTTTCGGTCTAAGCAACAGTACTCAATATTGCTTACCGGCGTGGGGTTTGAAATGTAAACGAGTAAAAAAAGCGGCTTCTATCAACATCAAAAGAGAGTGCCTTCTGTACTGGGACTATTTTTTATTTATTTATTTATTTAATTTTTATTGCACAAAAGAAAACTTATTGTACAAAAGGCGAACTTAATGCCATAAGGCATTCTCTACCAGTCAACCTTAGGGCAAAGCAGAAAAATTGTAGGCGGTGCTGAGGCTTGTGTAATTACAAAAACACATATTTATATACTTTAAATACATGAATAACAAAATTTATATAATAAATACACAAATATATATAAGGTTAATAAATATATAACATATATATATATATAGCGATGAAACGAATTAAGCAGATAAACTAAGAGTCTTCGGTTCTGCCAGCAAAGAAGTTGCTCACGGACTTTTTGAATGCAAACTTATTCGGGGCCTGTTTGATTTTAAGAGGAAGACCGTTCCAGAGGCAGGCAACCTGAATGGAGAAAGAATTGGATATGAAGCCAGTTCGGTGGAGTGGGATAGAAAGGGCGAGATTGCCGGAAGAGCGAAAATGACGGTTACGAGTGGATTCTATTACTTATTCTGTGGTATTACATATTATAGATAAAATGTAAATTGTATGTTTGGCCTATTTTCTTGGATCACCGGTACGAAGCATCGTTTTGTCTAGAGACCGGGATTATAGGTGGTTATTTATACCTTTTAAACCAGAACAATGAAAACGCCAGTGACAAGAATGTTTACTGTATTATGAGATGCATCGATTAAATATTTTTTTTATAATCTAAATATACGAAAACATAGGATGTCATATAAGTTTGACGTGTGTGTATCTGTCTGTGGTATCGTGATTTCATCAAAAGTACATCCAAATAAGAGTAGAGCCATGGATCCAGAAATATGAGACTATGTGACCAACTGGGATGTACAAACTGTTTACAACCCACAATCAATGTGCTGACAATACAAGTGACTAATTACTGTACTGACAAATAGAAACTAACAAGTATTCAACTGATAATATGAATGAGGAAAATCGTTTTCTCGCTCTTACATACATCGTTCTAATTCCAATTTACTACCTGCACAAACCGAAATACTAAAGTTGCGGGCTAAGCATACTAATCTGAATACCTATTGTGTTGTATTAATAGTTCTAGAATGTTTTTTCAAGTTCTAGACAAGAGAACTTGAATTAATTGTAGTTACGAGAAAAAAATTGTGTCTTCCTATTCTTATTCTAGAATCAATCTTGAAATTCATACGAATAAAATGATGATTGAATCAATCGTTATTCGAAAATTTGGTCCATTCATTAATTCGTGATTAAATTATTCGCGAATAATTTTGTGACGATTGATTGTATATGCGAATAATTAGATAATAAAAAAACAATATATTAATGCCCATCTCCGTGTGTGTGCATACTTAATACATGGGCGTGATTACGATTGCGTTATCTGGCATCGGTGTGCAGTGCCAAGGTATCAATATCACACAAAACTAATAATATATTATAAGGAAGAACTACAAAATGCAGACACGTCTGAGATATAGGTATGACTTCCCAGGCATTAGCACAACAGGTGGCGGCAGCTATCGTGTTTATTTATAATATTTATCTATTCATGTTTATTGCTCTCAACTGTGTGGCCAGAAAGATAACAACAATAACATTTATTTCGAACCACACAAAATAATCGATAACATGATGTTAAGAGCGTTTATCTGTTAATGTCGCATAATTTTTCATTTTGCTTTATTATTTGTGTTATTTGAATGAAACTTAAAGGTATGTTATGTTCAATACATACCCTACATTATTAGGATTTATATTGCATTTAATTCAACTAGTCATTCGTTTTACTTTTATTTTCTTACGAAACATGACATACATGAATTACTTTTTAGAGCTTTAGTTGTAGCAATATCATGAAATTTTGCTTTGTACCTTCACTACCGAAAACATAATTATATAATGTATTGAATAAAAGTAATATTAAATATTGTAAAACCCCCAGCACAGAATAAATTAAAAAGTAATTTAAATAAATCAATTTAACGGATTATATCGCGTATATTATCTCATTTGAGTTCCCGAAATGCTGCTTGGTAAATTATTAAAACAAAATAATTAAGCCCTTCTGGCACATGAGTAACTGTCTTTACAGAATAGGCCCATCTGGCATGTATGGACACCTTTATGTTTTTTCAAAGTGGGTAGTTTGCATAAATTATAACTTTGACAGAGGATAATATATCTTTTCTCAGTCAACCCGTGACCATGGAAAGCTTAAAAGCTTCTGAAACGTCGGGAACTCAAATGAGATAATATACGCGATATAATCCGTTAAATTGTTTTATTCAAATGAGTAATAATCGCGGGAACAGAAGAAGATATTAAACTAAAAAGTAACAAATGATATTTTAACCCTATTTGCCGTTTTGTACTGGAGTAGATGCCATTGTGTCACAAATCGTAAATTTACAACATCTTGCATTTTCTTTAGATGGCACCGACGCCAAATAAGGTTATTTGCATATATGTATACTGTATAGATGGAGTAGAAAAACGGTTACTTGTAAGTAAATTGCAGAAACTATTGTAATAGGTTTAAAATAGTATTTGTTAGACTCGGGATAAAATTATCTATGACACAAATAAAAAACTAAACGAAAATAGGTTCATCCGTTTGGGAGCTACGCTACGATACCACAGACAGATGCACAGATACACAGACAGACACGATAAACACCTTCTCTTTATAAACACGTTCTCTTTGCGTCGGGGGTTAAAAAATATGTAATTTACATTCATATTTCTCAAATTATTCAAGAAAACCAAAAAATATGCGACGTTGCCAGTTACGCAGGTATAAACCCTCTTAATTGGTTAAATTATTGGAGGTTAGTAACCTAAAAATCTAAATAAAAAACGACTCTTATGTGCAGTTGGAATGGCCCGAATTCGCCCGTGAAGAAACACGAAGTCGTAGCTTGTTATTTTGCTTTACTGTACCAAATGAAAAAAATACTTAAGTGGCGTAGCCTCCATATAAGCCGATTCCCCCTGGGTTGCCCAAGGAAAGGCTTATAACCACCTTTTCTTTAAATTGGAGTAAATGAATACGCTTCGGCTTCCCTTATAATTTTCCTAACGCCACGCCTGTGATACTTAGTTAAAAAAGGTTGAAACTGCTCACGTGATTTTGGCTATATAAATAGACACTCAGAAACATGAAAACTATCGATACAGATACCATTCAATACGAGGTGCAGTTCAAAGGTCTCTAGCGGGAGAAATATGGTAGTTTAATCCTTTGAGAACCAAAGACGGCAAATCACGTCAGTAAATATTCGACTCGGCATTCATATGAGTGCCTTTCCCCACCTCGCGCGTCCCGCGCTCACCCCTGCTCGCCCCCGACACGCACACATAGCAGCGAGTTTTGTTGAGCTGTAATTTTTCGCTTCGAGCCCTAATCTTTTAAACAAAAGCCATTGTCTCTATTATCGCATAGCCGCTAGCTACCGAGTTAGCACGTGCCACTAAACATTCATATTGAAAAACAAACTGATTGAAAAAAAGGTTTAAATTTAATGTCACTGATATTACGTTTTGGTAGTGTAGTAGTAGTAGTTTGGTAGGTACCAAAACGAATCTAGAATATCAGTGACATTCAATTTGAACCTTAATACTATGAATATAGTATTAAGGTTCAAATTTAGCGAAAAACAGGTGAATCTCCCGGATAGACGGCATTTTCTTGATCGCTCTTTTAACTGTAACTTCACTTTTCTTCTCTACTGTGTAATATTTAATCAACTTTATTAATTCTATTGGAGGTAACATCAACTATACTATACTATACTACCTTAATACCCGTAACGTTAAACATACATAAAGAAAGCTAACCAGTAATCACATCATCATATTGCCCCACGTTGCACTTTAAATAATAGGTAAGGTACATGTTATAATCATATTAACTTTGTTATAATTATATTAACTATACCTATCAATCACTTTCGGATTACTAACGTAATAAAAAAAATATATCTAGCACTCAACAGAATTTAGTGTTTGATATTAATTTCAGCTTGATATCTCCACGCGTTCCGGAGAAAGAGGGTCTTGACAGACGGACAGACAACAAAGCGATAATACACTTGTTCCGTTTTTCCTTTGGAGGTACGGAACCCTAAAAACACACACTATCTATTTATCAGCCATGGACGTCCGCGGCTGAACATAGACCGACCCAATACCTCGCCACAAAGTGACACGAGGCATTTCAAAACACACACACCTTGACACAATATTGTATAAACAGTCTTGCTTTATCGTACATACTTTAGCAGAGGAGAACGCGTCCCTATGTCATCTCCAGTGGTTAAAAGCTCTAAGCTTATGCCCTAAAATGTACCTTCCCACAAAAACCACCCTATGTTATCCTGCGTGACGACCGATAGCGAACTTGACAGTAGGCTATTTAACAACGTTTTTTCTGTGGTATGTTAAAACGACAGAAATAAAAATATTGGTGAAAAAAATACTTCCATCTCATAAAAACTCTCCGAGATAGAATAATTTATAAAATAAATAAAAATAAAATTTTATTTATACTAAAGCCATACTAGCTTAGTGACGTCACACGGTTACTACGTTGTATTGGGAAATTAAGAAATTTGTTCTGCAGCCATGTTAAAACATGCGTTTATGAAACGGTTTCATAACAAAAGTTACCATACATTTTATGGGTTATTCAATGGTATTATTAAGTTATTATTATTTTCATACTTTAAAAATGAAAATTCCTCCCTAACTTTAAGGGTTTATAAAAAAGCAACACGATAGAAGATCAAGATATCCCACTCGATATTTTAACGTTGTTATCAAAAGGATCTTGTATAATTTTTACAAATTTCGGGATCAGGGTTCCGTTTCATAAACGCTTCTAACTTGTATTACAAGCGAAAATCTCGTTCCATCAAAATGTATTATCTTTATTGTATCGGTTTCAAGGCTGTGACAATTGACAACGTATCAGATTTCCAAGTAATATGATATCGACATCCATTTTGTTACTTCATTTATTTATTTAATCTTTATTGAACAACAAATACGGGTACAATTGCCGGACATAATGCCCTAAGGAATTCTCTACCAGTCAACCATAGGGCCAAATAGTAACGTCCAGTTGGTGCAGGATCGTGGCAATCGATATATTCTGAGAGAAAATAATTGTTCTTCTTGTCACCTACGCTCTTTTAGAATGATGAACTTTTGAAATTGATATATTTATACGAAATCGGGATATCTTCGAAAAATGTTAAATGTGGTTATATTTAACTATTAGAGGAAAAACATTTCCTCTATTTGATTTTATGGAATAAAAGCCCGATTAAAACAATGAAACGTTGCCGATTGAATATATCAGCAAGTGTGAAGCGTATCTGAAAATACATGCACACTAGTATGCAACAGTTTTTTCTGCTGCCGAATAGTGATTAAATTAATTAAGCTAGTTGTTAGCTACAAACCCGATACTTTAAACAAGTAAAATAAATTGGAGCATGTTATTTTTTTCCTGGTAGATATTTAATTATAAGCGTCCCCTGGCGATGCGGATATCGTAGCACTATAAACGGATGTTTGGCGCAGATACTATGACCACCAAGCACCCGGCGGGCATCAACATCGCCTCCGTGTTCGTGAACGACGACGCCGGCCTCAAGCTCTCCGCGAGCTACCTCTACCACTACGGGTCAGCGTCGACACTCGCCAACTTCACCCTATATCCTACACAAGCCTTTTTGTAGCAATTTGATCGCTCTAGACGACAGGCGACAAATGTATCATACTACATACGTTTAAAGTTAAAGTTTTTAGCTGTCTTACTTTATTCATGCTATACAATCTGTATTGCTACCATTTGTGGATAATTTCAATAGTTATGGGCTGGGATAAAATCGTAACAGCAAATATACGGCAACAGTAAATATATTCCACCACACTTTTTTACCAGAAGCCCTTTTGTGTGAGCTTTTAAAATTTTAAGAGATATTTATTATTATTGTTACCCCGGCAGCGTACTCTTCCTGCCATTTTCGTCATAATGACGCACGCACAGGATTCTTTTAAATACCTAATGTCAATTAAAGTCAATCAACGTTTGATAATAACGCGATAGTGAACGATTAAAAAATAATCAGGTCGTTAGAAATAAAATATTTTACTGTGTAAAGTAATATTACCTATTAAAACTCAGTCTAATCTTCCCCGACGTCAATAATTATAAATTAACCAAAGGAATATTGTTCCAATGCGAAGTACACTATTCCAGAAGATATCAAAAGCATACCGAACTCTGCCAAATAAATGTCTACGTATTATAGGTATACATACGTATGATCATAGTTGGTTAGTAATGTTTTTTACTATCCTTGTCAAGTATCAAAATCCAGCTACGTATACTGAATGAGTTGTTGATGATTTACCTAAAAACGGTTTAGGCAACCAAATCTTACTACTGTTGTCCATGTAAACAAATCACTAATTGATTTTATCGAGTCCCTAGTCTCGCTACCTAGACTCGTCCGACACCTTAGGTACATGCAATCGCAACAAATTACGTGTGTGGAGACAGACAAGATTAACAGTTAACTGTGTATAAAATATCGTTTACAGTGGGTTTATTCTTAGAACGGTTCCCCTTGTTTACGCATTTTTTTGTCCGAATCATGATTTGGCCGAATTCATAATTTGGCATAATGCATTTTTTTCTGAACACGTAATCTTTTCAAGATTTAGAGAAAACTCTTGAAAATTGTACAGTTTCTGATAAAAACTGCCTTATGCCAAAATATGAATTCGGCCGAAGGATGATTGTAATAATATAATAATATTTAATGATGACAATCGAGATTATGCCACATAAAGGGAATGTTTATCACTTGTCTATTGATATTTGTATTGATGAGGCTCAGACATAATTGTTTGGCAAATATAGCGATTATGAATCGAATGTATATATTTTATCACTGGGTACCTGCAAGGATAGTTGCTACTATAAATCTTAATGAATAAGCAAATTATGGTTATGATAGACAATTGAAGAAAGTTTATATAGGTCACATAATATTAATATTAGAAAATTGCTACGTATCCTCAGAAGTCCCCATGACACATCGGAAGCTTGCAGCGTCTTAATTTTAGCCGATCTGACATCAGTATCGGAAAAGGAATGAAGTTTCAGATTTCAGGAAATATAAATAAATTTATAATAGATAAATGTTATGGGACATTTTTTACACTAATCGAACTAGGCCCATGGTAAGCCACAGAAAAGCTTGTGTTATGAGTACTGAACACATCCAAACAAATGCTCATCACACAAATATTTGCCTTTACCGGTATTTGAAACCAGGACCTTCAGCTTCACAGGCAACGTTACTCCAGATGGATGGTGTTTGTAGATTCCTTACTTCTTTCCTTGTAAACTTAATTGATGAAATTAGATGGAAATCTAGTGTAAATATAAACAATTGCATTTCTTTATTGCTTAACATTCTGCACTACATAAATATACTCTCACTATCAAATTCCTTGCCTGTACTAAGATTACAGAATTTATCCATATCCATAACTAAGTAATAAATGTCTATGCTCATCACCCGGGATTCCGAAACTCGGACCACAGCTTAAGATTAAGTACTGATAGTTGTTTTTCTCAAACATGCGAAATTTCGTCATTACGTGCGATATAACAGCCTTCAAAGTATCACGTTTCGGGCGGACCAACTCGAAAGAGCTGTAAAGGAATTTTATACAAAATTGAACGCCTAGGCCGCGAAGTAATATTTTTTTAATTTTTATATAAACATGGCGTCTGTGTTCATGAACAGGCTATACATGTGTTTTTTTTTCTAGTGGCGGAATGGTTGTCGGTTCAAAAATATTCGCCTTAATGCCTATTACACACGAACTGATATTAAGAACACAAATCTGTATGATTCATTATGTTCATGAATAAATTTAAAATATTGTCTATATGTAAGTCATCAGTGACCATAGACAATATTTAAAATCCTCTGCATTTATTTTATTTATTATAGAAATTAAGGTTCTTATTACCAGACTGTGTATAAAGGCCCTAATAGGATCGATTCGAACACTACATACGCGAAATACGGACGTCTTTCTTTAAAAAATAACATTATGGTGGGATTGGATGGAAAATTAGAAAAAAAATTGTCGTGTAGTTTTTCGAGTTTTGTGTTTTTTTATTTCATTGCATATGTTTGAGAAAATCACTAGACATGGCTCTAGCCGTGAAAAGGACTTGCCGGCTTCGTATCACTTTCGTTCCCGGCGTCTGCAGTAATGTACTATAACATGTCTTTTGTTCTGATGTGCGTTTCTTTCATGATAAAATTATACGTTAAGTTAAGTTATACGTTATTTGTTTATTTTATAGCTATTTTCTTACTGTTTTTTCGTAATAGACATTTGCATTATTGTATTTTGCTTTAGTGGATAAATTTAACAATTTGATTGATTTCTCTCAGTTGACTAAATGTCACCTGAATCGGAACGAATGATTTCGTCACAACGCTGGTTTTAAGAAAAAGAAGACGAAATACGTAACTGTTTGTGTGGTGATTTATTATTGTAAAATACTCCAAAATGTAATAAAGAAAAATAAACATACGCTTAATCGTATAATCGAAAAGTAAGAGTAGTTTGTACGTACTTGGGCAGACTTGATCCCATTGCTTGTTTTCTTATTAATTTCAATTGAGCATGCATATTTCGTTATATGGGTGTTGTAATGTGTTAAATATGTGGTCTAAGGAAAATACCACTGTAGTTGAGGTGACGTATAAATACACATTCGATAATAGCACAACGTTGGTGATGTGACCCGTTAATCGTATATTTGACACGTCGTACTTAAAAAAACGATAGAAAACCAAGCGTCGTTCATCAACAATTGAGCCCAACACATATGTATCGAAATTACCCGCACAATGGAATCTGTGGCATCAATAGAGTGAGAGCAGCTATAAACTTACGAAACAGCCGCCCTCCTATTTCACAGCTAGTGTAGAATATAAAGAAAATGGATTAATAATCTTGATTTTAAATTAAAATAATTTGCTCTTAAAAAAAATGCCGTATCTATCGATAGCTCCATGCTACGGCAAACAGATGGAGAGTATTTAAGTTACGTGTGAAATGTCATATACTAAATATACTATCGCTTTTTTAAAGGCACGAGTATACTGCATTCAAAGCTTTAAAATGTCAGGATCCGTCCGTGCGGCATAGAGCTTGGATACAATGCAAGTCACAAATTATTTATCCTATTTCATTTCGCGTATATTAAATAATATTGAAGTATCAAAGAAATTAATAATGGATATAACAGAATGATGAATGGATATACATAGGTACAGTCACCAGCATTAATATCTGCCACAACAAAGCGCGCATAAATATCTGACACGACTCTATTTCTACACGTGTGAGATATTTTCGCCCGCTTTGTTATGGCAGATATAGATGCTGGTGACGGTACGTAATGTAACCCTCGCCGTATTTATAATGTGTGCAGGTTCTATATAATGGTGAACGGAGCGCCGTTCGACATCAACACGCAACTCCTGCTGCCGTTTGCCATCGTCGTCGCCATCTGCCTCATGATCATGATCGGCTTGATGGTAAGCGCCTATATTTTGCTGTGTGTTCAATGTTTCGAGCGTTGAAACTGATATAATGGAGTTGATGTACAATAATAAATGTTCTACGACGACCGGCGCGCAAAAGGTAAAGTGATGACACTTGTTATTATTACGCGGACGCATTTTGCAGAGAGCTCGTCGCAGACGCTATTCCCAGTTATTTTATGGTCTTCAGAAAAACCACCAGTAACATACTGCAGTCACAGATTCTCAGAAAGAATCCTCAAAAATGAAAAGAAATCAAAGAAAAGAAGGATAGGCTCGTCTGAATAATTTACACAAACAGTTCTCACAAAAGCATACATAGTGCCTTTGGTCATAACTCGTACGAAGTACGTGAGCTCTGCGTTGACTACTTGCATTGCTGCGACTACTATGCGACCTTGTAACGGCATACATAATAATTTTCTTTAAACTTTTATTTAATTTGGCTTAGTACAGTCAAAAACTAGATATGTCTAAAGTATTTAAATAGAAGATAAGAAATAGCACAGCTGCGCGTCGAGCACAACACTGCTCGGTGGGGGGCGCTGGGCGGGAACAGATGCATTCTTTCGTGGATTTCCGGACTATTTTGCAAAAATACCTAGTAGCATAATAGCAAATCATCCCTCAATGTCCAAAATATTCTCGGTATCGGTATAAAAAAAACTTAACCCTCTTTCGTACAGAATATACTATTAAAATATTTTTATCTATAACTCAAAAAAAAATATGGTTGATATTTGCCTAATCGTTTGCTTCATTGGTAGTGTACCGATTTTGTTAGGGATTTCTCAGTGTCAAAATAGGAAATATTAGTCTAACATTTGGGCAATGTTACACGTAAGTTGACTTATAAATTTATAAAAGAAAAACCAAAAAGTTAAAAAAGAATCCTATGGTGCGACTCTGTCTGTCTGTCCGACTATTAGAGCGCCATATCTCAAAAACAACATATTCTATCTATTTGAAATTTGGAATATTTATAAACATGCTCAGCCATGTACTGCAAAGGAAACATAAAATATATTTTTATTTTCTAAAAAAACAACCATTTTTCGGAGGCCAAGACTCACTTTGGGTCACTGAGCCATCGGAGTAGAGTAAGTAGGTACGACGATAATTATGAGTGGGGGCAAAAATTAAAACTAGCTACTAGGTCAAGAAGGGTATTATATGAAAGGGCTTGATCTGCACATTCTTAAACATTTTTGTTTATTGTGCTTAAATTTCGTTTTATTAAGGAGAAAGTATTAACAGTATTGAATGAAGTGTTTAAGTTTAGTTAGTACGATATATTTGTGTAGAGGTTTACCAAGTTGCAATAGTTCCACAGTTAGTCGCAGTGACCGTCATGCGTGTGTGTACAGATAGTGAAGTGCATCCGCGACCGGCAGCACGCGCGCCGGCGGCGGCTGCCGTCGCGCGCGCTGCGCAAGATCCCCACCTGCAAGTTCAGCAAGGGCGACCCGTACGACACCTGCGCCATCTGCCTCGACGACTACGTGGAGGGCGAGCGGCTGCGGGTGCTGCCCTGCGCTCATGGTACGTCCATATGTCCGCTCTGGCACTCGCCGGACACAGCCTTCAAAAACTCCATCGTGAATAATCGCACGGGAACATCTGTACACGCGTAAATATGTGTGTAACATACACAGGGCTGCCTCACAACTTTTAGGTACTTAACACGTGATATGATAAGGTAGAAGAAAATATATAGTTAACGTTATCACTTATTAAGAATTTTATTTAGTAAAAATATATAACCCGCGGCCATTAATTTTATATGTCTTTTTTTTCTACATTACTGTTGATGGAAATTGCATTGAATTTGGTTAATTATCTTTTTTTATCCTTTGGGAAACGAATAAAAACTCCTTTCTTTGTCTGCTGATTATAAGAAACATCCATACAGCGCACTGCACAGTTCTCACCCATCTTAATTAATTTATCTTTAACGCCGGCCCACGCTGCATTGCACACCCAACTTAGCAAACAACGTTTTTTTTTGTTGTTAACTTTTGGGGGTTGGTCTGTGCGATTACTGGAAAGTCGTACGTAGTCGTAAACTGTAGCCGCTCTACCTGGTTCGGTCAGGTTCTAATGAAAAGATTCCATTAAAATATGCTGTCTAAAGGTCAAATACGGTATTTCATTATAGTAAAAAAAAGATTCCGATGAACCTTTGCCTTTTTTTGAAGTCTGTTACGAAGAAGAACCGACTTGACTTGTAATCATGCACCGTATTTCTAAGATTTCAGAATATATAGAGAATTTAACTAATGCAGATGACAAGCCGCATTTTTAGAGGCAGGTGTAAACACCGTACACCAGACACGCTTCGGAAATATTCCTATTTCGGCCTCTCCAGTGGTTAAATGCTCTAAGCAGCAGCAATTCAACCAATATAAGATACTAGAAGGCGCCCGCAACTTCGTTCACGGAGGAAAAAAAGTCATAACCCTTCTTTTTTTCTTCGGCGTAGTCGGGTAAAAAGTCTCCTATAACCAGCTACCCGTGTACCAAAAACAGTTGAAATCCGTTTAGCCGATTTGGCGTGATGAAGCCACAACGACTTATACAAACATTTCATTTTTACAACTTTATAATAGTATAGAAGTCTGTATGGCCTGTAACGGCATCACTTCGTGAACGGCATTGTAATCAGTACTAGCTCTTCTCCACCACCGAGCGCACGAACGGCATGGATGTGTTTTTAAATGAAAGTTTTTCATTGAAGATGTGAGTTAAGTGTGTGTCGTTTGTTGTGACAGCATATCACTCTAAGTGCATCGACCCGTGGCTGACGCAGAGCCGGCGCGTGTGCCCGGTGTGCAAGCGGCGCGTGTTCGCGGCGGGCGAGCGCCGCGCCGCGCTCTCCGACTCCGACAGCGACGACTCGCGCGAGCCGCTCGTGCCCAGCGCCGCCGCGCCGCCCACTCAGGTCGCCAACACCTCACACTTTGATCCATCCTTTCCTGGGACCTCAAGCCCGTTAGCCCCCATGAAAGCACCTTGACTCCTCCCATAACACAACTTGATCGAACCTATATTCACCGGGGTTGCAATACTGACGTCACGCTCATCTAAACATGTGCTATAGAAATATATTTTAATATTAGTGCCAGCCAACAGTTACCCGCTTTCGGGCATACAATAATTGTACTTACAATCTAACTTACAGCTAAGGTTCGAAATATTATAGAAGACTTTCCGAAGTAGCCACGTTTTCAACTTACTAGATTGTTGATTGTGAATATGATAAATAGTGCGTATACATATTTTTTGTAAAACAAAAGTGGACTGAACGTCGGTAGTTTTTCCATAAGTGAGCAATTGATAAATTTTTCCGAAGTATGCATTTCTAGTAATATCTTCTGA
Organism: Hedya salicella; assembly: GCA_905404275.2. Lineage (NCBI taxonomy): Eukaryota > Metazoa > Arthropoda > Insecta > Lepidoptera > Tortricidae > Hedya > Hedya salicella. The sequence goes on from FR990096.1 coordinate 42,500,486, forward strand.
ACATGTTTCAGACAGTACAGATAAAGCGTAGCAATGACTAGATATGCTTTTGTTGATCTTAGCTATATGGGCTTTCCAATTTATATTAGGATCTATATTTACACCTAAAAATGTAATGATATTAACCATATCTATAGTTACGCCTGCTTGACATACATTTAGGGTTATAGGGCTAGTTTTATAATTTCTAAATTGCATGAGCTTGGTTTTGCTTAGATTGACATTGATATTGAGCTCAATCTCAATGTCCAAGCCATTTAACAATTTTCTGCAGTGTGGCACTAATATTTGACTCAAGATTGGGAACATTAAATTTTAAATCAGAAAAAAGTATAGTTGCGTCTTGCATCATCTGCCAAAACAAAGTTCATTGACTATCTTAGGGAGTTCATTAATGTATATCAAGAACATGAGCGGCCCAAGAACGCTACCCTGCGGGAGACCTATATTTACAGTTTCAAAGTGAGATTGGTACAGTTTAATTTAAGTATTGTTTTACTTGTTTTACAATATTTAGTGATGGATTTTAGTTGCTGTCTGTTACACAAGTAGTTTTTAAGCAACTTCAGTATGTGGCCTCTTACACCCGTGTTTTGTTATTGTCGTAAGATAATGTTATGCACAACACAGTCAAAAGCTTTAAACATATCTATAAATAAAGCACAACATTGCTTGTCATTTTTTTTATCCCAGATGTATTTAAAGGTCTTAAATATTGCTAAAGAAGGTGGATTTGCCTTTTTTAACACCCGGATTGGTTTGGATGTATGATAGCATGTGCATTAAAGTATTTAATTAACCTATTGTACATAGTACACGCAATACTGTTACTGCGGCCAAGTTTGTGGGTGTGATGGAGGGACATAGCCTTAAGCGTTTCTCAGGTTGTTTGGCAATTAGAGTCAATGACGACGACGTGCATTCTAAGTGCAACATGCATAAGAACTGCAAGGCAACTTCCCGCGACCGCACGCCTTGCGTTTCAACGCTTACAGTTCTTAGACAGAGTCGCTCTATTACATCCATAGCCTCTGAGCGCAACACAGCGCTCGAGGGCTTATCGTAGGTATTTACGAAGTGATTGTTGGTGCAGGGCGGCACGTTCGAGCCGCAGCGCGAGAACCCGTTCGTGCGCGCGGCGCGCTTCGTGACTCGCTCCCGCCGCGCCCGGCCGCAGGTGAGTCACTCGCTATTATACGACCGGGTTACGTTTGTGACTGATATATATTACGTCGCTTGCCTCCGGCGGCGGAGACGACGAGGCGGTAGGTTCTTAGTCTTCCCTAACGTCTTTAGAACTAAAACGGTGTACGTGTCACCGCTCGATTATTTTAATAAAGTAACATAAAACACACAATCGCTTTATCCGTAGGTGAATATAAAAAAATCTCTGAATGTTGGCTAGAGACAAAATTTCATACGAAATACAGTCAAAAAGGTTCAGCGTGGTGTGAGCACAGAAAGTGTATGAAATTATAGTATATATATATATGTGTTAATGACCGCTTATAAGCTTATAAGCAAACAATCAAGCATTTCTACTGTTTTGCGGAAAAAATATTAAATGTATATGAATTACCATCATTGTGTAATTGAGTTGGTGCAATTGTGTAATAATTAGGAACGTACACTCACGAGCAAAAGAATTGCATCACTTTGTTTCTTTTCGTCTGCATCCTATAACTGGTTTTATTTTAAATATTTTAATGAGATCTTGTTTCTTGAAATATAAGATCTACAAAAAGTATACAAACATGGAAATTGGCCCGATTTTTTTCGGATTATTGTGATGAGCATACCTCGCAACGGAGGTAGCAAAACCATAGCATATGACAGTTTTTGTTAGGGTTGGCGATTATGATGAATCATTTACTTACTTTATTGTACTTATAATTAATAAGTACAATTTAATGATAAACGTTACTGACCCTCTTTAGATATAACCTTGTTTCATTTTCTATCAATGAAAATTGATTAATATATTAATATTTCGTCGTCAATGTTATATGAGTTTTAATGAGTCTGTAATTTTGTTTATGAAATCACGTATTTACTGTATTTCATTCAAATATTAATATGGAATCTTTACTGCTTGATATTATTGGTGCTGAAAAAAAACGAACAAAATATTTTTTGTACTGTATGTGCATGGAAAATCAAAGAAACACAACGTGATCAAATATTTAGCTAGTAGCAGCCACCGAGAATAGAAAGATGGTTTCTCTTCACATTTAGATTTTCTTTTAAAAGGTAACCAAATTTACCAAAACCAGGTAGAAAATAACCGAATTTACAGTAGTGGTAGGAGAGGGCGAATATTTGAGCATTAATTATTTTGTTAGAAACGTTTGACTTTGTAACAAATGTCGTGCTATCGCAACTCAATTGGTCTTATTCTCTAGTTTTTACGGTAGTAAAATGTGTCCTATAAGAGGCACGGCTCATAGACGCATAGTTTCGCAGAAATTATGTCGTTTTTTTTTGTATTTGTGTGTCGACCATAATGACGCCAATATACGGATAATGACGTTTGTTGAAATCATAATGGTGCTTTGATATGAATAATGACGGTTTGTAATTCTTTCTATGAATATTGATAGGAAAAACACAATAATTATAAAATAAATGTATTTATTTGTCTGTTTTATTAAAGAACCTAGGAGTTATTTGTTTTAAAACTGTAAAAAAATATATTTGAAATCCCTCAGAACATGCCCTTCCATATGGTACACGGTATATTTTACAAGTTTTTTTTTGACGGGCAGACAGACAGACAAAGTGATGAGTGATCCTATAAGGGTTCCGTGTTTTCCTTTTGAGTTACAAATCCCTAAAATAGACGATGTATTGGCTGAGTGCTGCGTAATTCCCACGCTTTACGTCAAAAAACTGTTAAGCGTAATAATATATTTTTTCAAATAAAACGTAGATAAAAATATGCCCTACAATTTTGTTATACATGAAAATCTCATCAAAAGCTTAGGGAGCGCGACATTTGCTAAAAACTAGTCAGCTGTGACTAATTTGAGTTTTGAGACCACTTTAGAATGCCTAAAGATTGGTTTCAATACAAGTTTACGGCTTATTATCTAACGTTACTGGACTAGATTAGATTTAGATTAGACTTGCGACTCTTTTTGCCCAAAATTCGCGTCTGGATACAGCGGGTAAAACTCCACCTATCTTACCACGTGCTGACTGCTCCATGGCAGAAGTACGTATTCATCAAAAAGAGATTTTAAAAATCCTGCAGTCTCTGGACGTGAACAAAGCCAGTGGACCTGATGGTATACCAGCAATACTCCTGCGTACCTATGCACCCGAGTTGTCTCCACCACTGACACGCCTGTATCGCCTCTCACTAGAAACTGGAGTAGTACGTAAATCGTGGAAGCTTGCAAACGTGCAACCTGTGCACAAAAAAGGCAGCTGCGCTGACCCTGTCAATTACCGTCCCATCTCTGTCACCTCCATACTCTGCAAGACTATGGGACGTGCACTGAACAACAAACTCCTGGCTTACCTAGAAGGTAACGATCTCCTCAGTGACCGTCAGTACGGATTTCGCCGAGGCTGGTCAACTGGGGACCTTCTAGTGTATGCCACCCACTTATGGAGTGAGGCCATTGAGAAACACGGCGAAGCTCTTGCCGCGTCTTTCGATATCTCTGAGGCCTTCGACAGGGTCTGGTACGCTGGCCTTGTATCCAAGCTTCCTGCATACGGTGTTCCTAATGGTCTTTCTATTTGGATATCTGACTTCTTGTGTAACCGGTCGATACGAGTAGCCATCGATGGCTACTCATCTGACCACCAAGCCATCAATGCCGGAGTTCCACAGGGGTCCGTCCTGTCCGCAACTCTATTCTTACTGCACATAAACGATCTGCTTATGCCCGGTATCATTGGGTACGCAGATGACAGCACAGTTGCGGACAAATATCTACTGGATGCAAAGGCCAGCAGGGAAACAATCCAGTCTTGTCGAGAGACTATGTTAGACCGTGTGGACGCGTCCCTTCATGCAGTCTCCACTTGGGGTGATGCTAATCTGGTGACTCCACCAAACGGAGCCCATTCAAACTGGCTCCGACTTTCCGGAATGTGCCTGTAAAATTAACTGGCAGCCTTGAGCTTCTTGGTGTTCAGTTGACCGCCAATCTCAACTTCGGTCAATATATCGAGTCCAAAGCAAAGACTGCAGCCAAAAAATCCTCGGAATCCTCTCCAAGGTTAAGCGGTATTTTACTCCAGGACATCTTCTAATGCTTTACCAAGGACAAGTCCGGTCATGTATGGAGTACTGCTGCCACCTTTGGGACGGATCAGCTAAATACCAACTGGCCACTTTGGACTCGATTGGCAAACTAGCTAGGGGGCTTATTGGCGACCCTACTCTGACTGACACTAAGCTGCAGAGCCTTGATCATCGACGTAGGGTCGCTAGTCTGTCGGTTTTTTACAGGTTATATTTCGGCGAGTGTGCGGGGGAATTAAATGATTTAATTCCACCATCGGGACACACGATGTGTGCGTTCGTTCCATCCACACGTGGTCAATATTCCGCGTATCCGCACGAAGCGCTTTGGTGCCACTTTTATCATGCGTACCGCAAAGGAGTGGAACTCGTTGCCTGCGAGTGTGTTCCCCGACTATTATAATTTGGGCGTGTTCAAAACAAGAGTGAATAGGCTGTTTGTAGGCGGGCATGATACATCCTTGACCGCATCGTCACTTAACAACAGGTGAGATTGCGGTCAAAATGCCCATCTATTATTGAATAAAAAAGAAGAACAGATTATTATCAGGAAATTATATATTCTTAAATCATCTATCCAAAATGCCCTCCCTGTTCGAAAGTGAAACAGCCTAAATAATGTGTACGTGCTTTTTCCAAAAAAACAGTGCAGTATTCGTAAGAAAAAAAAGAGCGCCCTCATGACAAACCTCACAAAATAGTGATCCGGCTACAATCTCAATAGGTGTACCTTCCTTTTGATTTTTGAATTCGGTTAAAAAATCATTATTGTCTACAATGATCATTATTGATAACACTAAGACGTCATTATTGTCAACAAGCGTCATTACAAAAACCATATTTGTTTACAATAATGACAATTTGGAAAAACATGTCGAAACTCGCTCATATAGGTACTTGCCAATTGACACTAACCTTTAATTTAAGTAAATCGTACCAAATCTGTCAAAAAATGAAACACATATACAATAATTTTAATACGTATTTACGATATAATGTCGCAAAATATGAATGAAGCTATTCGTGACACGATGGAGAGCCTGGACACAATTGCTTCTTTAATTACGCAGCGCGACATAGCAGCTTGTCGACAGTTCACGGACGAATGAAGAGTGGTGTGCGGGTGGTAGGCAAGGCATCCTTCCCACTCTTACACACATTTCTTAAACAGGGCGTCCGACGTAAGCAACTTGGCGCCATTATGTAATAATTCGTATCATTTTTTTATTTAACCCACAAATTAGAGTTATTTTGTAATTCTAATATTACCATTTTCATTACCCCTTTAAAGGTTACTTATTTAAGTAATATTTCGACCTCACCTTGATTTTTTTATGACCTTGTTTTATTGAATAATTTCATAAATCTAAACGTAACTCGTGTTGGGACGCGAAAAATCATAGCGTTCAGCACAATGTAAGGCGTATATTTTTTTTATATTAATAGAAAGGCAATTTTAAGTGACTGCGCCGCTCGCATCAGTTAACAAGAAAGGTAATGGCATCAAATACTCAAATGATTTCATCTTTACGTGAACATACATGACGCGGGTACGTTTTTTCATACTCACCCGAGAGCGGACCGCAAAATTGCGAACCGACTTGATACCGCGATGAAATGCACAATGGTTTCCCATAAAAGTAATGCTTAGTCCGAATTTTTTAGTATGCCACGGCGGAACTTGCCGAAAGTAAGAAAAACAGAGTCATTTCCGGTGCGAAAAAGGGGGCGTATATTAACTCAAATGAGATAATATACGCGATATAATCCGTTAAATTGTTTTATTTAAATGAGTCATGATCGCGGAAACAGAAGCAAATATCTTTATTACAAGTTATATACGGTCTCGCTAACAAGTAACGATCCTTATTATACATGGTGGGGAGGGGGCAAAGGCGGTGCTAGCTGGTCAGATCCGGTAGTCGGGTGTCGGGCTCGGGTCCGATCGGCCTAAAGCTCGCCTGACAACTTGTCAGTAACCAGTTATCGGTAATATCAGCAAGTAATTACAGGTCTGACGCTTACCTGAGCCTGGTCCTGAACAGGTTCAGTTATGCGTTAGGACTATTATACCTTCACTGCTGAGCCCAATAGGTATTGTAAATAATAATAAATTATGAAAATATTGTATTATTAACATATACAAATATAAGCATAAAGTAATAAAAATGTTCGTTCTCGGTATAATTTCAAAATACGGGTTCCACGGATGTTGCATACATAATCTCGTCTGCCAAGGTGTTTCGGCAGAAAAAGCCTTGGCAGACTTATATATTCCTGAAATGAGGGTTCATACCTACCGACTGGAATTGGTTTCATGGTGGTATCAGATGGGTTTATTTAGGGGTCCCGATGGTCACCTTTGACAGCGTCTGCCGAGCACTTCCGGCAAAAAAAATACTGGAGACTTCGCTTTCCTGTATCCACCAGTAAATTTCTAACTAATGCCATAACTATTATTTCGGTATCAGATGGGTTAAGTGACACCCCCTTTTTCGCACCAGAAATGACTCTCTTTTTCTTACTTTCGGCAAGTTCCGCCGTGGCAGACTAACAAATTCGGACTAAGCATCACTTTTATGGGAAACCATTGTGCATTTCATCGCGGTATCAAGTCGGTTCGTTGTGGCTTCATCACGCCAAATCGGCTAAACGGATGTTTTTTGTATACAAAAAACTGGGTATCTTCAGACGGTTATAGGATACTTTTTACCCGACTACGCTGGAAAAAAAAGAGGGGTTATGACTTTTTCTCCTCCGCGAACGAAGTTGCGGGCACTTTCTAGTTGTAAATATATCTTTGACCTCGACTGTACTGTTAGTAACGCCCGACCAGGAAAATAAAATACCTACTCTGGGGGCGTTAAATTAGCAATAACTATAGCAACACTAAGTATGACGTACCTACCAGTCATGTTGACAACATGGTCGGAGATGGTATTTAGAGGAACAGAGTCTAATCCTACAGACTTTCTATTTGACAAATAATTCATCACATTGCAAATTACTTTTCTTAAGTGACTTAATATTTTTCGGCATTTTAACGCACAAATAACTCCCAATATCCCAGAAACAGACCACGCACAATCGACACCTCACTTTGATAACAATTGACAGATGGCTTTAATGACTGTACAGTTTCTATTGCCACTTGAAGAAATTAGTTCCCATAGTTTTCCGCAATATGGCGAAGTTTTTTATTTTCCTGGTCGGGCTTTACAAATTGAGCACCCTAACTTTCATCTGCTACAGATTTGCTAGTTCGGTTGCGGGGTATGATGACGAGTGTATTGTATGTAAACGAAAATATGTGTTGAAAGCACAAATAAAACCCATTACCCTATTATTAAAACCGATATAATTATATAATCCGTAATAGATGTTATTTTTTTAAATTATAAAACTTATTCTATTACTTATTAACATTTTATAGAATATATATATATTGAATTCACCTCGTCTCTTTCGTAAGGCTCGGCCGGCTCGGCACAATCATTTGAACCATGAGCGAGAGCGAGCAAGTAATTCTGATATACTCGTAGATGTGATACTGAGCGACTTGAATCTTTAGTGAGCGAAAGAGCGAATGAGCTAAACTAAATGATATAATTCGTTTGAATCACTCATGTCTATCACTCACATCTATATTTACTTCCTCAGAATGAAGAGCAGCCGCACGAAGATAATGTACCGAACGCCGACGAGGAAAAGTAAGTGTAGCCACACCTGGGTGGGTTGATAAGTATTTTTTTAATACAGTTGCTCAAAAAGGTCTTTTTTTTTGGAGCTGCATATCGCGCGGAAAGTTGGATTACGTACTAGTGCCTTTTAATTTCTAATTTTTTTTGTTTATTTTTTGTTCCGATACATAAATTCAAGCAATGTTCAATTACTTTCTGTGTTTGTTCTTCATTTGGCATTGAAAGTCCTTTGGCATCCAAAAATGATAAATATGGTGCCAATTCATGCCATATTAATACGTGTGATTATTGACAATGTTTCATGTTTCAAACCAATTATATTTATTATGCAGTTCGAAAGATGGTATTTTTTCAACTTACTTGTATTTTTCATTATCGTCAAAAGCAAATCTAATTTTAGAGTTACTCATTCTAAAAAATCGTAACCGCCATAATGACGTCAACAGAGAACAATCGTAAACGGGAAAATAGAGCACCATGGATTTAATAACTAAACTGGATTGAGTATTGACTTTTATTTGTCAATCAAAATTGAAACACATTACCGAGCAAGACCACTCCGACTGGATAGTCTGGATAGTCTTATAAGACAGTCTACAAGGCTGTGGTGTTAAGAGACTAGAGAATGCGGTCCGAGCAAGAGCATCAAACCGGAGGACGGTCTCACTCGCACAAGTTGCCAATGTAAAAAATAATAATGTTGTGGTATTACATAATTTAAAGAATAGTGGACATAATTACCTGTTTATACTAACTAGGACTACATTTATACTAGGAATAAGTGATTTATAAATATTTAAGATATCAACATTATTTACTGATTAAAAGACGATATTGCATTAATCATAGTAGTAATTGTATTTTTTTACTGGTTTCCACAAAGTTGACATAATATGTCAATGGTGACAATATTATTATCTCATGGCATCAATGAGCTGGAAATAAGCTAAATATGGTCAAAATATGTTGTGTGAAGGGATGTAAATGCGAAAGCTTCACTTATTGTGGAATATCATTTCACAGGTAACGAACAATTGGTTTTATATTACGATAAAACATCAAGACCATATGTCAAACTTATTAGGGTGGCTATGATTTAGGCCGGTTAGCAAAAATCATCATATTAAGGTACGTTTATTTTGAGTTGTCCTTTTGTCAGCTGAACAGTGTTCTGAACATGTAATAAGCACGTTTTATCTATTATTTATCTAGTCTAGTCTAGATAAATATAAATCAATTGCCGTTCGTTAGTCTCGCAAAAACTCGAAAACGGCCCGAACAATTTTATTATTTTTTAGGTACTGTAGCTAAAGTGGTAAAAAAGGAACCCTTATTGTAACCAACATCTAACAGACTCTCGCTAGATGGCTGGATCAAGGGTCAGGTACAGAAGGCAGTAATCCTGGACACGGCCCGCATCGTTAGGTTCCTCTCTGTGTAGCCCTCTTTTTATTTGCTTTTTTTATTTTGTACTCTTTATATTCATTGTAAAAAACCCACCTAAGATGTAAAATAAATAATATTAAAATTATTTAAGAATATTATATTATATTTTTCTTGAATTTAAGAATATAATATTATTATTATATTATATTCTTAAATAATTTTATTTAATTTAGCAATTTAGATTATGTCTTACTGAATATGAATTTACACAACACATTATTTCACAATAATCCTAAAAAACAAAGATCTTCTTGGTCACCCTAATTAAATCGAGATGCAATTCTCTGGTTTGCTTTCTCTGTCGGACACACTTTTTTTTCGCAGTATTCAGTCCAGTTTAGTTATTCAGTCCATGTAGAGCACGAACGAAAATTATTTAGATTTAAGTGTCAAAAGTGACTCAGTGACAACCGGAAAAGAGTTCTTATTATATTCCATGGAAGACCTTACATCCTCTAAATTACGTCATCTTCCGGTTTAGCACACTCTGCCTTTTTTTCGAACAATATGAGCAAAATAAATCTTAAAATATATTGTTTGGATTGTATATGCATCTTTCAATACATTGGATACAGTCTAGAAATCATTAGTCATCCGACGAAGCCGTCTAGACAGAGCAATCGCGCGGGGTGCAAGGGACGAGACGCGGGTGGGGCGAGCCCGGGCTGCATAATACGTGTTAGTTTAGTAGCTCGGGACATGTCATTGTCATTTACGCAAACATCAAAGGCGTCGGTTCACTGTATGTTTTTTACACTATGCATTGGTTAGCAATTTGGGGCTATAACCAAATATTAAATGTTGTCAATAATAACACAACTTTACATTCCCGCCTTTTTAATTCACGATTCAATTCGTACCTATTGGTTTGGTAATGATCATACTGTTTATTTTTTTTATTGTATTTTTTTCGCAAATGTATTAAGAACGTTGTTTGATACACGTGCGGAAGTGTAATTTTGCACTTCTCTCAAGACCATCCTCCCCTATCTGCTAGGGTAAAGGCGCCTGGCGAAACAACATACTTTCCGCACTTATATTAAAAAAAAACTATTGATTAATATGAAAACAAATGTTTTGAGGAACATATATAATATTTTCTTCTGTTTCCGCGATCATTACTCATTTAAATAGAACAATTTAACGGATTATATCGCATATATTATCTCATTTGAGTTCCCGACGTTTCGGAAGCTTTTCAGCTTTCCATGGTCACTGTTGACTGAGAAAAGATATATTTTTCTCTGTCAAAGTTACAATTTGTGCAAACTAGCCATTTTGAGAAAACAAAAAGGTGTAAATACATGCCAGATGGGCCTAATCTATAAAGACAGTTACATTCGTGCCAGAAGGGCTTAATTATTTTATTTTATTAATAATTTATCAAGCAGCATTCCAGAAATGAGGTGTACTGAGGGGAAAAAAACGCTGCAAAGAAAACCTTTCTTCACTGCGAGGGAAGACGGAAGCATACACAAGGGACTCATACCATTTTGTCAGTGAGATTACGGATCTGAGCCTAACTGATGATGAAGTTTTGGTCAGTTTTGATCTCCAGTCTCTCTTCACATGCCTACCTGTTCAAGAATGAATCGAAATTGTGAAAAGAAGATTGGGTGAACAACAGATGACAATAGAATGTGCTGAGTTATTACAACACCTCCTTACATCTGGATATATGCTATGGAATGGTGAATTCTACGGGAAAGTTGATGGTGTGGCAATGGGGTCTCCGGTATCTCCTGTCGTCGCCGATATTTTCATATGATGCGCTAGTAATTAGAGGGTATGACATAGGTCATACTGTATATAGGAAACCTGCGCATACTGCTAGGTATTTGGATGGCAAATCTCCACCACCACCCGAGTAAAGTTGCAACAGCGGGTAAATCTTTGTTTTTAGCCCACCCAACGAACACCAAAAGCTGCCTATCAGGGGAAAAAACTTATGTCAAAGCGAATTTGGTATAGTTGTAGGAAATTATGTTTTAAACAACATACTAAAAGTATTGATGGATGGGGGTGGAGCTAACGGGGGGGGGGGGGAAAGTGAAAAGGACTCTTTTTTCTCTGGACCTCTGGGATCAATATTTCATGAGAAGATGGACAATAAAGAAATAAACACATTTCTTTAAGTATGGCACTCTTTAATTATCTACTAAATCTAAAATATCGGTACGGTAATTTCGATGGGAGCTTCGTCAGTGCATGAGCTGGAGCATACACCGCAGACACTGGAGCAGGTAATGCCTGCTTCCCGGTAGCAGCATCGCACCCCACACTTAGTCTTGCACCGGCAAAATATGGTTTTGAGAATCGAGTCAGGTGCCACTGGGACGTTGGTTGTCACTGGCTTTAGGATGCCATCGTCTCCTCTGGCCCATCCCCATTGGGTTGATGGTAGGGGGTTGCCGAGCCATTGTTGTATCTGTAAATAAGTAATAAGATCAAAGTAAGTATTTAGGTCAAATATACAGGGTGTCTCAAGAAGTAGTGATATACTAAAGCTGGGAGGTAGAGGACCTAGAGGGCTATCTAAATCACCCCCATGTATGTTCCGCGATTTTTCGTATTTTCGGAGTTATAACTTTTTTTTAATTTTTCACCTATCGCCGAGTACGATGAGATTTTTATTTATGGTGACGTTAATTATGGCGGTAGATGCTTGATTTTTTTTGTGTGCTAAGCTGATAGATAGGCCAATTCAGTATGGTAACATTTACTATCGTTAGATCTTTGAATGGAATAAAAAAATAAATAAATGCCAAGAATGATAAAATTACCCAATATGTTCACAACTTCAAGGGGCTTTAAAAAGATAAAATCACATAAAAAAATTACCCTGAAAATTTCATTTTATTATTCCTAAAACTTCAATCAAAAAATTGAAATCTAAATGTGGCAAGTGCATAATTAATTAACTTTCTAAATAAATTTTGTTCTAAATCACGCACTGGCCATCAATAGAAAAAGAACAAAAAACAAAAGACGGTTGACGCATGAGAAAATTTTCACGTTGTTTGGTCATCGTTGGTACTTTTCAATAATTTAAAAATTGTATTTTAATACTGCTAATTGTTCGTTTCTCTAATCATTTTGGCTATTCATATGGACTTTGACTTGCATTACGATTTGGATTAGTGTTATTACCTGGAATCGACGACTTGGCATTATGTAACTGGACTTGAGTTTGCGTGTAAGTGATCATGTTTACTTCACGTGACTACGCAGAAATGCATTACTATTACGGTTATGCTAGGGGGAATGCGGCGGAAGCTTCAAGGCTGTACCGGGAACATGTGGAACGAAGAGGCGGGCCTCAACCTGTAACGTTTCCTGACTATCGCATGATCTTAAGAGTACATAATGCGTATTTGGAAGGTTACATACCGGGTACCAGATCAGGCCGTATGGCCACTATGCCGGATCCTGATGTAGTAGATGCAGTGGTTGAAGAAGTAGAAAGAGACCCGTCGACCAGTGTGAGAGTTATGGAACGTCGTACCGGACTTTCTAAATCTCAGGTACACCGTACACTACAGAGCGTAGGATATCATCCGTTTCACATTAGAAAAGTGCAACAGTTGATACCCGAAAGATTACAATCGGCGAATTGAATTCTGTCAGGAAATGCTGAGGAGACAAGCTGAAAACGAAAACTTTTTTAACGAAATCTTATGGACGGATGAATCCCACTTTAGACGCAATGGGATTTTTAATATGCACAATTCTCACTCATGGGCAATTGAAAATCCAAATTTAAAAAGTGAATCGACATTCCAAGAACACTTTAGTGTTAACCTTTGGTCTGGCATACTTAACGGTCAGCTTATCACCTTTCAGTTGCCAGACCGCTTGGGTGGCAATCACTTTTTAAATTTTCTACGCGTCGATCTGCCCCTGCTGTTAGAAGATGTGGACTTGGAGACACGCAGAAGCATAGTACTGCAGTGTGATGGTGCACCATGCCATTTTGCCTTGGACGTAAAAATCTATTTCAATCAAAGATACCCTGAAAGATAGATTGGTCGTTGCGGCCGGGGTGACGCCTGCCTTATAGCCTGGCCTCCACGGTCCCCCGACCTAAACCCCATTGATTTTTTTGTATGGGGATACTACAAAGACCTCGTCTACTCAAGAGAATGCCGCAATTTGGACGAGTTAACCCGGAAATTGAGAGTAGCAGAAGAAACCATTAAAATTACTAGAAGTGCATTCAGACGTTTAAAAGACAACTTTTTTCGGCGATGTCGCACTTGCATTGAGCAACAGGGGGGCCATTTTGAAAATTTCTTGTAATTAAACACCTTGTAATTGGTTTTACTTTGTTTGTATTAATCATCATGTAAACTATAATTTTGCACTTACCACATTTAGATTTCAATTTTTTTATTGAAGCCTTATGAATAATAAAATGAAATTTTCAGGGTAGCGACCTGATAGATAGAGCAAGTTTTTAAAAGCCAAACGGTAATTTTTTTATGTGATTTTATCTTTTTAAAGCCCCTTGAAGTTGTGAACATATTGGGTAATTTTATCATACGTGGCATTTAATTTTTTTTTATTCCATTCAAAGATCTAACGATAGTAAATGTTACCATACTGAATTGGCCTATCTATCAGGTTAGCATACAAAAAAAATCAAGCATCTACCGCAATAATACACGTCACCATAAATAAAAATCTCATCGTACTCGGCGATAGGTGAAAAATTAAAAAAAAAGTCATAACTCCGAAAATACGAAAAATCGCGGAACATCATGGGGGTGATTTAGATAGCTCTCTAGGTCCTCTACCTCCCAGCTTCAGTATATCACTACTTCTTGGGACACCCTGTATATTTGTGTTTTAACAAAAACAAAATAGTACTCGATAACTTGTGTGATTAAAGATACCTGTAGGTATACTCTGAACGAGTGCTGCTTCGAAGCTCCTCTAGTAGGAGGAAGAGTGGCGAGATCTGATTTCGGCTTCATGATGCTCTTAAAAAGGCTGAGTAGCGGTATTTGTTGAGAATTTATTCCTCGGTAGGTGCTTAGTAAATAGACAAAACAGCTTCTCGCCGGCCTGTTCAATACTCTCTGGTGATGAGGGCTCTCTGAAAATGTCTGATATCTTTTGGATCAGGTCTGATTTAGCAGTGGACAATTTAGCAATTCCCACTTTGCTTTTTCCATGGATCGCAGAGGTGGTGTCGCATCCGGAGATGCTGTGGAGGTGGAGAAGGAGCATTGTCTTTGCAAATGGAAGCTGTTGAAGTTGTCGCACTGAAAACAATTTGTCCTGTACCTTCGCCCTGGTTTCGAAAAGAACACGTTGATAAGTGGTGGGCCAATCCTATGAGGAGGACTATCAAGTCGACATCCTCCCCAATAACAACAGTTGGATGTAAGGCAGCTGTATTCAACCCACACCTGACAATAGTGCCATCAGCATCTCTTGTTGCAATTGTTGTTTCAATCCCTGCTGCTGTCATCTTCTCGGTAGGGAACTGAATCAGCCTTGTCTTATTCCTTTCATTGGCAAGATTGGAAATGCTCCTGTTGAACGGTGATGATCATATTTTCGATACAATGAATGTCGGCCGAAGTCTTTTCAGACCTCGTCGCATCTGCTCTGCTCGTTTCGTACCGTTGACATCACTGTACCCATCAAAAACCACACTACAATTTGGACCGTAATGTTTCTGTACATAGGTAATGTAGTGGTGGCAAATCGAAGAAACGTTGGACGACGGTTTCCATTTGATGGCGACGATGACGATGACAATATTTTAGATTTAGACGATAATTAGGAATTTTATTTTAAGGAATATATATACATACACACACATACGTGCCATACTTAAAAAAATGTATCTTAAATATATTTTCAGTAAATGTATCTTCCCTCCATATCTCATGAAATATTGATCCCAGAGAAAAAAATGTTAGAATCTTTTTTGTACAAAATTGTATGTAGATTAGTTGTGTTTTAGAACATTTCTGCTATAGGCCACAGTTGACGAGTTATTTACGAAAAACTAAAAAAAGACCTTTACACCCCCCCACCCGTTAGCTTCATCCCCACCTACCAGTACTTTTAGTACTAGGTTTAAAAGAACATTCCCTACAACTACACCAAAATTCGCTTTTACGCGAGTTTTTTCCCCTGATTTTCCTTCGTTGGGTGGGCTATTTCAGAGAGCCAGGGAAATCTGCGACGATCAACATCTGACTGCTGAGTTGCAGCAAGTCAAATGTGCGCTTCAAGCCAACGAGCTCAAGATACCACATTCCAAGCAGAAACCCAGTGAAGAATCCAACAGTCGAGCGTAAACCTGACACCTAACACAGACAAGATCGGAAACATCATGAAGCGTGCTTCCATAAAAACATATTTAAGGCCTTGGAGGAAGGTGTCATAATACCTCAGACCCGTGAAGAGTAGCACCCCTTTGCAGAGTGCAGGCATTTATTTATAAGCTGAACTGCGAGTGTGGTATTTCATACATTGGTCAAACGAAACGCAGTTTATCAACACGGGTGAAGGAGCACATAGAATCTGGCTAGCCAAATATTGTTGACCAATTGTCTATGATTGAAAAAAAAGGCTAAAAGTCTGTTGTCAAGTTATGTTATTCATTCATATATTCCGCGGTTTATTTATATGCAAAAGGAGTATATAAATAAGCAATATTAACAATGACTATACTGAGCGAGGTCCGCAAAGTATTATTTAAGCTCGTAAATAATTACGACAATGTGCGAAGCCGACGTGAAGCGTTGTACAACGAAAAACTGCAATGTTTACAAGTCGTAAACGATTTAGTAGGTTGGTGCTCTATAAATATTTTGATACTTTATGTACTAGTTGTAACATTTGCCTATGATTAGGTTCGTGAATTTATTAATACCTGAATCTCATAAACAGAACAAAATGTGTAAAGAAACGGATAAAATAGAAGTTCTAGAAAATATCAATAAAATCAAAACATTGGAACATAAGGAGATAGTTACTGAAAACCAATTTCAGAAGAAATTTGCGGACTAGTCAGTAGTAATTTGATATAAAAATATAAAATATATAAAACTATCTTGGCCAAAACTATCTATATATGAGCGACGAGCATGGCGATGGAATCCCGCACTTAGCACATGGTGCCGGTGCAACATTACTCTAACCTAACCTATGTCTATACCTACTTAACCTAACCACAGACCTTGGTAATGTACAAATATTATGGTATTATCGAGCTAGATCTTATTTACACACCATATTTCATTTTTCGCCTTGGCAATGGCATATGGTGAGAAAGTGTAAACATGTGTTTGTCGTTCACTGTACTGTACATAGTGGTAGAAATTATATGAGCTGACTTGGAGTGCAGGTCAACGTATATTTAACTTATTTGCTTAGGTTTAGGTACCTTACGTGTACACAGAAATTAAAAAATATATTTTTTATTATCATCAAAACTATAATTCCTACTAACACAAAGTGTAACCAGACCAAGATTTTTTTAATTTCGCGCCAAAAATTTGGGTAATATTTCAGTAGCCAGACTAGCAGATGTCAAGCACCGTCGATGTAATAGGTCTGCAGTCTGTGAATATGTCATTGACAAACCAAACCATTCAATTAAGTTTGATAATCCTTCTATCCTTGCCAAAAAGAAAATATATTTTCCCCGAATGCTACTCGAGGCTAATGAGATTAAAAAGCATCCTAATTTCAAAAGAGAAGATGGGTTGTTGCTACCACCAGCTTGGGATCCTGTAATACATCTAATTAAGGAACAAGCAATACACAATACTTGAAAACCTTAATATCCGAACGGTGTAAAAATATATTATCTGTAAAAAAATAGTTTAGTGGTCTTTGTTTTTTTAAATATTATAATTAGTAGAGAGGTAGTCTGGGAGTTTTTCTTTGCAGCATTTCTTTTTTCTTCAGTGCGCCTCATTTGTGAAATGCTGCTTGGTAAATTATAAAAATAAAATAATTAAGCACTTCTGGCACAAGTGTAACTGTCTTTATAGATTTGACCTATTTGCCATGTATTTACACCTTTATTTGTTTTCTCAAAGTGGATAGTTTGCACAAATTGTAACTTTCACAGAGAAAAATATATATTTTCTCAGTCAACCCGTGACCATGGAAAGCAGAAAAGCTTCCGAAACGCCGGGAACTCAAATGAGATAATATACGCGATAATATCCGTTAAATTGTTCTATGTAATTTTTTTATTTTTATTATTTTCAGCAAAATAAATTAATAGTTTAAAAAACACTAGAAAAACACGCTTTACGTAGGTCACTCGATAAATTTTGAGATAAAAAAAACGATTGAAGATATTAGTATTATTTATTTTTCATTTTTTCAAAATACTCTCCATTACTCTCTATACAAAGTTCCATTCGTCTGAACCAACTTTGGAAGCACTTTTGCCAGTCTTCATCAGGTAGGTCCGAAATTGCTTCTTCATATGCAGCCACGGCTTCTTCAGCACCCGAAAAAAACTTCCCTTTTATTTTTTCTTTCATTCCCTTTCATTTTGGAGCTAAGTCAGGACTGTAGGGTGGATGTGGTATGTTTTCTATCCCAGCTTTCTCAATAAACGCCTTTGTTCTGAGGGACGTATGTGAAGAGGCGTTATCGTGATGCAGCAAGATTCCCCGAAGTCCAGTCTTTGGTCTCCTCTCTCGCACTGCTTTGAAAACTTGCGGCAATGCTACTGTAGTATACCAATCAGAGTTGACTGACTGACCTATAATTTTCCAGCATTGTTGTTGATAAATGTCCGCTCCGTGAAAAGAAACTAGCTACCATTTTTTTGCCGACGTTACGAGGTCTTTGTAGTTTTGTTGGTAACTTTCCCTCTGAGAAGACCCATACTGGCGATTGCCGCTTGTTTTCCGGGTCATATTGGTAAATCCATGTTTCGTCACATGTAATTATTTCAGATACACGCCGCGATGTCCCGTTGTCGAATCGTAGACGCATCTCACGACACCAATCTACACGAGCCTGTTTCTCAGTATGAGAGCAAACGCGGTATCCAACGACAACAGAGCTTCCTTACTCCAAGATGTTGATGTAGAATGATGCTAACGCTCCCCGAACTGACGCCTAAGATATTCTGTATGTCTTTGTATGTTATTCTTGGATCTTCTCGCACCAACATTTCAGTAGTCCACACGTTTTCTGCAGTTACTGCTATTTGCGGGCGACCACTTCGGTGGTCATCTTCGAGGCTGGTTTTACCCCTTTTAAATTCGTTGAACCATCTAAAAACTGTTGCCCGTGAAGGAACAGAATCTCCTAACGCTGACTGCAATCGTTGCAAACACAATTGTTCAGATAAACCAAATTTAAAATCATAAAATATCATAGCACGCAAATGTTCGCGGTTCAGCTCCATCGTTACAAAGAAAAAACGCGGGAACCGTTTTAGAAAAATAACTAACATATTCATTTTTTTAATTGGAGCGAATCGGCAACTTGTGTTCTATTTTTAAATAAATTTGCTTTTTAAAAACATTTAATTCAGGTGCGTTCCATTTTCGAATTTCGAGCATCTCATAACTTATCGAGTGACCTACGTACAAGACTTTTCTAACAAATCCAAACACAGCTATGGATACGATGTTCCATCATGAAGTTTCAGTTTATATCTTCCGGCTCCATCATCAGATCAGTTCGACCAGTACCATATTATTGTATTGTCATCAGAACTACATACAGCTGCCAATTTTCATGACGTTACGATCGTTGGAAGATGGTTAGATTAGTTACCTTAGATTCCATTACATAGTTACATACAAGTCGACCTAATAAAAGCGTGTTAATAAATGAAATAGGCCACTGAATCGATATTATACATTTTTTTATATGGACATAAGTATGTCTTTGCGACCTTATCACTAAACGTATTTCAACTATCTTTGGTACATAGATAGTTAGGCATCCACATGGTTATAGGATACTTTTTGCCCAGCTAAGCTGAAGCAAAAGAGGGTTACGACTTTCTCGTCCACGAACAATATGGCGGGCACTTTGTCCTGAAACTATTCCAATCCCACGATGTTTCTGCGCTATCACCTTTAATTGGTTTAAAACTGGCGCATAGACTGTTCTAGAGGAATGTTACACGTGCGTAAAACGAGGCACGCATCCTGTATAAAGTTTTTTTATAAGTAATTTATTACTCAATATTTCATAACCATACCCCGGGGTTTTCGGAGCACGAATGATTGATATTAGCCAAAGAGTATGTGTCGAGTTAAAAAACAGAGTGCACTCTAGCAGGTTTCTATCTAATGAATAAATAATCAATTAGAAAATAAATAATAATATAATCATATAGCCATTTAATTAAATTAATGTTACGCTAGTTTACAAAAACATGCATTATTTCATTGTTTTGCCATTTATTTCTATCCGCTCCAAGTCTCGTCCGAGTGATGCCAGCTACGGCTGCAATGTCGTCGCGCCAGCGGCGCCACGCGCGGCCGCGCGCTCTCTGACCATCGCATGCACATTGTAGCATTTGTTCGCTCCAGCGGCCGTATTTTGTTCGCGCGGTGTGTTCGGCCTATTTCCACTATAGTCGGCAGATTAGTTCGGCGGCATCGATAATTTTGGTCTTTTTACGGATTTCGTCGCTCCTTATTTTGTCTACTAATTTGATGCCAAGCATGCTGCGTTCTGCGGTTCTTTGGAATACCTGCACTTTACATATTAGTTCGTTTGTTATGGCCCAGGTCTGGCATCCGTAAATAAGAGTCGGAGTGACGACTGAATCCAACGTTTTGTTTTAAGGTTAATATCTAATTTTGACTTAAATATGTTTTTCAATGACCAGTAGGCGCTCCAAACTTTCTTTATGCGTTTTTAAATTTCGTCCAATTTAATGTCTTTTGAAGGATATGTTTTGGCCAAGGTATAAATAGTCTTCGCCGTAGGCGATAGTTTTCGACTATATAGCGACGGGTTTTGGTTCACTATTTGTCATCACGCGGGTTTAATCAGGATTCATTTGTAATCCGCATTCTCTACTTTGCTGGTCTAAGGTTTGGAGCATGAATTAAAGCTCTAGGTGGCTCTCCGCCATCAAAACAATGTCATCGGCAAAGCGTAAATGGCTTAACAGTTTGCCATTTATTCTAATGCCGCAATGATCTCAGTTTAATCTTGTCAAAGATATAGGTATTCCAGTAGGGCAGTGAACAGGTTTGGTGAAATAGGGTCTCCCTGTTTTACCCCTTGTTTGAAATCAAAGTTATCTCCTTTCCTTTCTAGCTTTACTACAGCCTTGCTTTTCCTATATATTTCTTGTAGTATATTTATATATATGGTATGGATACCCTGCTCTGCCAACGCTTTCCATAAATAAATACATGATATTTAAAACATAAAATATTAAATTTTATAAAAGATTAAATCTTCAATCTTAATCAAATTAAGTTTTAAAGATTAAATCCTTCAAGATTAAATTACCACTCACAATAACATCCCAAGCAGCACATTAGTGAATTTTGCAGCTTTAATTATAGCTTTATGTTTTAAATGTGTGGTATAACAGTGTTTGATAAAACTTATAGCTTTAAACACAACTCAAAATTGTAGATGAGTTCATCCTGTCACTTCTAGTTGCTCAGGAACGTTTTTTGTTTCTACTTTATTACTTATGGTTGGGTAAAGTCGATTTTGCTACTTAAAGTTGCATGCAGGATTTAATTGACACTGAATAAGAAGCAATAGTGCTATATAAGGCCCTAAAGTCACTTATAACCAACTTTTACAAATAAGTGGGAACATACCCTTATTTGGAACTTTTAATTCCAAATGACTACTATAATGGAGCAGTATATCACCAATAATGCCTAAAGAGATAATTTTACGGCCCTTTTGGAATCTAAAAATATTACAACTTTTAAGGTCTAGAAGTACCTTATTGCCACTCCAACGCATAATTAAGTCTCAATAGGAAGTTCTTGAAACCAAAAACAGTTTATTTTTACTTATTCCAAACCACTAACAGTACTAAAATTAGGACATTTAATATTTTATGTTCATGTGCCTATTGCCTCTGTCAAAATATTATTCGTCGTGCGTCACTCTATTGATACAAATTTGTTTTGTACTTTGGTTTCTGTTGATATAAAGTTACAGACATTAAACTCATCACAAATTAATACAAAAGAGCAAATAATTAGTATTAGTTGGTATTAGTAAGCATAGCATTCACTGCTTTGCCACTCGCAAGAAACAAATAAGTGATTTTCTGACCTAACAGTTCCAAATAGAGAACAAATAAGTGAAAATAAACACTGTAAGATCTTTCTTGTTCCGCCATGTTTACAAAATGCAGTCCTTGAAAATGAATTATTTTAAACAACATTTTATCACACTTACGCATAATCACAGACTTTTGATAGTTGTGACGATGTTATTTTAACATTGTACGTAACATACAATCGTTAGGTCAGGTTTTTAACCTTTTGAACGCCACATCTAAATGTAAAAGTTGTCACCTCAAACGCCACGCCATCTTGACGCCAACATGAACTTGAAACTTACACGAATGCACGTAGGTCGCTATTTAACTGACACACTCGACGGGTATAACCGTCATTGGCGTCTGGGACACGATTTTCCGTTGTCGGCCACAGCCGACTGTGGCGTTCAAAGGGTTAACATATTTATTTCTTACCAGTATCAATTCCTTATTTGATTTAGCACCCTCTTTTTAAATATTCCTGATCAAATCAAAGGCCTATCAGAATTTACAAAGAAAGTTTATATAGTTTCACGGTAAAAAAAAATCGCAAGAATTTCGTGCTTATTTCAATGCTTAACGTGAGGTTTTAATAATTTACCAAACAGATGACATCCAAAATTAACCGCACCACTCAAAGGAACTTTGATGTCTTCGTTTATTCATTCGGTCAATGAGTTAACGAATCGTTTATAGCTCATATCTTCCACCTATAGTTGTAATTGCCACTTAAGGTACTTGAGAGATCAATTTAGAACCAAAAATAGGCTGCGATTTTTCTCCTTTTAGTTCTATATTGTTTGCTTAAAGGTTTTTTCCACCTATATAGAACTTTGTAATGGCTGTATATTTCACTTAAGTATCTAAATAGATGTGATATACGAGCTATTTAACCTAAGTTGTGCTACTTGAGATAATCGCCATTCGAGTAATTGAATCGTGATTAAATACGTATTTAATCCACTTCTTTGTAAACACATAGTGCAAAAATTGATTTCTTCAAGAAATTTAAATATTAAGCACCTGTCTATTACAACTGACGACGTAGAAAGATCATTCAGTGGGTTAAAGTTGATATTTACAGCAAGATGCCGCTGCTTAACTGTTATATAACTACTAAAATTACTGCAGGTAATTAATTTAGGTTTTTTTGTTATTATCTCATAACATAAAAGACATTTATTCACTTTTTGCATAGGTCCATAATTGGGTTTTGACTTATATGGTGAGGTACAGAAGTATGCAAAACAATGAAAGGTAATAATAAGGCTTGGTACTAAACCTAAAATACTAATATAGTTTACAATTCGCAGTGAGGTAATTATTCATTAGGCATAATATGATGTTTTGTCAGATTAACCTAACTATTGATCTCTATTCTTTAGCAAATCATTCGTGCTCCGATAACCCCGGGGTATGGTCATAACTCGCTCCTTTTAACGCCTGTGGCTTTGGCTATTTGGCACTTTCATTCACCTGTCACCTAAAACCAAACCATAAACTGTCAATGATGCGAACTGAATGACTTTAAAGGCGCATGATTCTACACGTAGGTAGGAGTCATTGCACTATTTTATTTGGCTACAAAGTGTTAATACATGTCAAACTTTGAAAACAGTTTCTACTACTACAGAGTTTTAAAGTATTTTCAAACATTTGATAATAGAAGTTTTGTAACGATAGTAAACATTTTCAGTGGTTTGAACGACGACTCAGAGCCGCTGATCCAGCCCCCAGCGGCTGCGGCTAGCCAGCGGCAGGAATGGTTCTTTACGCGGCGTTCTCGCCGCGCTCGCGCCGCAGCAGCCGCCGCCACCGCCGCTCTGCCCCCCGCGACCGTCGCGACCGCCTCACCCGCCGAGCCACTGCTGCAGGCCTCTGACCACTCCATCAACAGCGAGGCTCAGAGCCGCGGTGAGATCGGCGTCGCGGCTTTGCCCGCCCCGCAGAACCCGCCGCCGCATATTAATTTATAAATTGATTACTTTATGTACGGTTCAATAAATCCTTCTTTTTTATTTGGCAACGTCAATAACAACTCATCGAGATTAAATCACATAACTATTGTGTATTTAATCGCTTACTTGGCATTGCGACTCTTTAACCACTAAGAAGTCTCGTAACGTGTCGTTATTCTCATGCCATTTTTAATAGTGCGTTTTCGTAGGACACTTAACTTTCTTAACTTAATTGTCAAGTGTAATGCTGCTATATTGTTTTTAACATTTTTATTAATAGATACTAGTTATCGCCTTGTATTACTGTTTCTCATGTTATGTTCGCAATAAGTATTTTTTTCTTGTATGTTCTAAAATCGACTACTAAAATCTACAATTTACCCAATTTAGATTTTATTTAATGTGTAAATAATTATAATTTTTAAATGTACATTTTGAAACCCGCTATCCGCGTTAAATACAAATTCGATTTGCTCAATCGAAGAACCGTCCGCCCGGGATCTTGCAAGTTGTCTTGTGCCCCATGACTGCCGTGGTGCAGACGTCAGCCTAATAGGTGGCGTAAAATAGCTAAATACTGAATACACACATTTATGAATCCTATATGCTGCAAATGCAAACAGAAAACTACTCTCACTTTGTTTCTTTACTAGGTTTGCGTAATATCAATATTTATGTTTAATATTTAATTTCTTCAATTTAATTTACAAGAAACGGCTAAATGTATATGAAAATTCTCGACGCAGCTTTGTAATTCTCTACCTCAGGCAAACTCGTCTTGTTTAGCATAAAATATCTTGGGGATATGCGCTAGTCCAGTAAATTCTCTTAGTTGATGCATTTTCGACAAAAACACATTCAGTAACATATACTTGGTATTGTCGTTTCAGAAAGTTTTTAGATATCATAACTGCTCTGTGCGTCACATTTACATCGCGAAATTATGTGAGCCTCCTTACAGGTTGTGGTTACAGATAGGACATTTATATTTTAAAGAATCGTATAATGTAATAGGGTGTTTGTTTTTGTCTCGAAACTTACCTGTACAAGGTGGAAGTTATGCGTGTGATTATGTTGTCGGTATAAGAAATGTGAGAGAACAAAATAATCAAATTACAATATAAAAATCAGTCGAAAGTTAATCAATAATTTTAATTACAAGGAGGGATGTCATTGGGCTCTGTCCTTTTTTATATTTGTATTCGTGTAATTTCGAATTATCTATATAAAAGGTTTCCAATGCCAGTGTAGTCGGAATTCAAGCGAGACCTTATAGTTGTAAGGTTCTGATTTTGCTGGTAATCCTGACTGTTAAAATAGCTATTCAATAGTAATCAATCACGGAACGTATGCCTAGCCACGTAACGTTATCCAATAATTCCGATTACAAATATACGTTAAGTCTCAGCGCCGCAGCGTGTATACACTTTGCTATCCTCGATTGCTGTTGCGCCTAACGATACTGTAACGCTTAAAGCTCGGAAGCCGCAGGACAGCTGTTCACAGACTAATAAGAGATCAGACTGCCAACTCAGAAACAAATATTATTTGCACTAGGCAACTATATTTAATCTGTACGATTAGTGTTGACCGACGTTTTTTTTTTTTCTATTCGAGATTGCTATATGGCAAGGGATCGTAACGTATTCAGCCAAAGCGGTCTAGGTTCATTGAATGAGGTCTAATATTTAGAATGAATAATTCCCGGCACGTAAATTGAACACGTAACTTCAGTAATTGTATATAAATATTGTGATCAAATTGTATGCTGAGAATTTTACAAAATTAGAAAAAAATAAAAAACACATTATTTGTTAAGATTTATTTTACATATTCTTTTTAAATTTGCACGAATTCATAATTGTAAATCGGACAGTCAGAACAATGAAATGACTGCGAATAGTTTTGTGCTCGGCGCAGTCTAAGAAACAAAATGAATTCTTGGAGATAATGTTTGCTAGTTCTGCGGGCGATAATTTTGCAAGATCATCACGATTAAAAACTTCACTTCACTTCAACCACTTAATACGTATTCTCTCAGAGCACACAACAGCTAATCACAGAAGAGAAAAACGTCAGTCAACATTAAAAACAACATGGCGCTTACGTACGCGTTTTGTTGTACGAAGATTACCAGCTGTGCAGTTGTTCAGTGACATGTTAGACAGATGGCGCCGATGCAATGGCTTACGGTTCTTGTCGGTGACTGGATATTGTTTAGTTAAGGTGTTTTTGTATTAGGTTTGAGCCACTGACATTGTAAATCGTACCTGTATATAATGTTACTTAACTATTTTAATAAATGTAATTACTGTTTAGCACCACAACATGCGGGGCAAAATTTATGATCAGAAATGCTTTTACCTTTTTAATCTGGCCATACAATTGAAGTTTTCGCAGTTAATACGTATATAATTAAATTAAACGTGCAATGCTAGGTGCCCGCGATGATCCCGAACGCATTCCTTAAGTCATTAGGAGCAAAAAATGAACCCCACTCAAATCCGACCTTGTATCGAAGATATTACCAATTTTCATGTCAACTATTTATTGTGATAACTAAAGTGCATTAAGCTCTTTCGACTGTGAGGTGGCCACGTGTGTTGCCAAGTTTTGCGTCGCTATTGTCTGACATCAAAGTGACAGCTATCACATACTAAAGTCGTCCTTCATTGGCAAAATAATCGTTACCATTTTTTTTAAAAGGGATAATTTTCATAGAGACATATTTCGAATATTTTGTATGAAAATAATACCGGTCCCGATTACAAATATATGGTACATACAAAAATCGACAATACAGTTTTGTTTAAACTTTATGGTTTGGATCATAGAACATTTTGACTCCTAACGCCTCAGTAATGCGCGTTTAAACTGTTTCGTCGCGGGCACCCTGTTGATATCGTATTCGTATAAGTAACAAAATTATTATATTATTTGGTTAAAGCATCATACCATGCGGTTATGTAACTGTTTATCTTGAGTCGGAAACTACCCCTACGCGGGGAAAAAGAACCAGACACGGAGGTGTGAAATAATGTGTCTGTGTTTTAACTCTGAACAGTGAAATTGTAAAATGGGCGAGGATTTTAACAAACGGGTAAAAACGGCAGGAGTGTGTTAGCTAATGGGTCAATGGCTCACCAGCTATTGATGTGATGTTCACTTCTCTTTCCAGCTACAGATATTGATGTATCATTTCAAGTGCTTGGTAACGTTTTAGAATTACCATGTTATTAACTGAGGGACTGCAGCAAGCCTCGTGCACCAAAATAAAGATAATTTCTTGTCATGGCCCTAGCCACGTTAATGTTATGTCTAAGAAAACCGAATACAAATCACTTAATAATGATAAGGTAGTGTCCTGAGATCAATATAATTAAATTGAACTTAATTTTCAAAAATATATACATACATAATAAAGTTACACCATTTTTTGGGCATTGAAACTGAATTAAAAAAAAACGGATTGAATGGCAGCATTTTTACTATGACTCATATTTCATTTCTTTTCTAAATTCCACACTATCTCAGCGTTTTGACGCTTTATAAAAAATAGCCTATTTGACCTGTCAGGACACTAGTCTACTTGGCCTCGCGCCCGCTCCCGGGCTGCCGGCATGGGAGCGTTAACGTGCTTGGATGCAACACGAAATGCTCTCACACTAGGAAAGGGCTGATAGCTGGGGCCCGTTTCTCAAAAGCTTGTAACTTGTATTACGAGTGGAAGTCTCTTTTTAATACATATTGTTGTAATACAAGTTACAAGCGTTTATAAAACGGGCCCCTGGTATAATCAAATAGAATAGTTACTAACATTAGTTTTATAAAATAAATGTAAATCTTATATTAAGGTAAGTAGAAATAACTATAAAAAAATTAGCAGTTTAGTTATCTCAAGTGATATAAAATACTTTTCGTATTGTAACTTCCTTTGTTTAGGCAATGCTGTCCTTTACTTCAATGAGTCCCTTCCATATTTATCGTTAGGGTTTGGGCTTGGGATGATAAGCTTAAATCCTTTTAGGGTATGACCAAAGAAATAAAGTCGTTTGACCGGATTTATTTTGTTTTTTTTTGCTGCTCTACCATTGTCCACAAAATTGATCGGACATTCATGAAGCACGCGACAATTGACAACATTTCATTTTTTGAAAGTGACTACAATTAGGGATTGCAATCCGATCCGGCGGATCCGGTAATCCGGCCGGATCCGGTACTTTTTGGCTGCTACCGGATCCGGTAGACCCGAAGAGACTGAAGAGGCGCCACAACAGACATACATACGGATTACCCAACCCAAGAAAGCTGATTCTACTTTGGTGAAAATTTGAGTTAGGAAAAAAATGTCAAGAGTCTGTATGATCTAGATCTAGTAAAGCTTTAAAGAACGATGTATTTCTTAATTATTCTTTGAGACGTAAATTTGTTTAATAGTAAATTATGTTTCTTTGGCCAAATAAGTTTTTTTTTCATTTAACATTATTATTATGTATCTTACCTATTATTTAAAGTGCAGTGTGATGTGATTACTGATTAGCTTTCTTTATTTGTGTTTAATATTACGGGTATTAAGGAAGTTACAGTATTTTATTATTGTTGATACATACACCTCTTATAGTATTTATAAAGTTGATTAAATATTACAAAGTAGAGAAGAAAAGTGGGGTCAAAGTTAAGAGAACGATCATGAATGAATGATCCAATACACCAAATTAGTGGTAAATTCTTAAATTTGGCAAATAAAACTGTAAAAAGTTCCTTTAATTAAAGTGTTATTTTTATTTGACGACCGGTTTGGCTCAGTGGGAGTAGCGTTGCCTGTGAAGCTGAGGTCCTGGGTTCAATTCCCGGTAGGGGCAAATATTTGTGTGATGAGTATGAATATTTGTTCCTGAGTCTTGGATGTTTTCTATGTATATAAGAAATATATCTATTAAATATATCGTCGTCTAGTACGCATAACACAAGCCTTAAGAGCTTACCATGGGACTAGAGCGATTTGTGTAAAATTGTCCCGTAATATTTATTTATTTATTCTTTATAAAGTAGAATTAATTTTGTTATATATCTACGAGACAAGGTTACCATGTGTTTATGTGTGGCCGGAAATAGGTTAATAATGTTATCAAGTTAAGGCTTAATATTATTGAAGCAGATGCTTATATTTTCATATTACTGTGAAATAAGTGTCTGTTGAGACTGATTTTTGACTTAATAAGGGTTATTTTTAGCGCTAAACCATTGTTTCATTAGATAACTTGCAAAAACAGCTCCGCATGTCTACTTTACGGCCAATAAACTGGACAAAAAGCATAATGTTGGATAGACGCAATAGCAATACTTCAATCCGGCCGGATCCGACCGGATTGGGCTTAATCCACCCGGATCCGGCCGGATTGATAATTGGACCGGATTGCAATCCCTAACTACAATTGAAATGACACGGATAGATTTGGGCTCTCTGAACATATTGACATTATTTTTGGATTTTAAGGATCACTGATTAAAAAAAAATTATATAATATTTGTATGTAAATGGTGATCTGCAGGCAGTACAAAGTTAATTCCTTTGCTTTATTTTTATTTGGCATTTATAAAAAAGTGTTAATGTGTCATATTGGCAGTTAACATTTGAGTCATCTCATAACTAGTGACGCACAATAATGACACGATAAAAAAATCGCAGTGATCGGTCGTCTACAACGTTACAAAATCACGTCGGTTATATCAGCAGCAAGTGTGATTAAATCACGGTAAAATTGTTATAATGGTCTGAATAGATTACAGTAACTTCAACGTGGTAAGTCAGGGTTACAAAATCACAATGATTTTTTTACAACTGGTACGACAGTCACGGTGATTGAAATTGAATTATAACGCTTTTCACCATTTCTAGTTATGATACTTGTCACAATGAGCCCACAAATGCAGAATATTTATTACTTTTTAGATTTTTTCCTCCTTGAATTGCGCTGAGGCCCTTATAGAATGAGAAATAATTCAATAATACTAAATATGTTCCTCGTAATTTTGCAAATTATTAGATAGTTCGATAAAATTAGGGGGTAACAAAATTAAATGTTATCCATTGTATTGCCTACTCACTGTGCGGTCAATCCGTGACTACAGGGACTTTTTGACCCTTCTTCCCCACAGCTCAACTGCATAAAATGATATATGATGGGTAATACCCAATAATATATAAGTTAGGGCATTTTTTGTTAAGTTGGTAACAAAGTATTTGATTTACATCAAGTAATTTCATTTTCTCAAACGTCGACGACCGGTTTGGCTCAGTAGGAGTAACGTTGCCTGCGAACTGAGGTCCTGGGTTCAAATCCCGGTAATGGCAAATATTTGTGTGATGAGCATAAATATTTGTTCCTGAGTCTTGGATTTTTTCTATGTATATAAGTAATATATCTATTAAATATATCGTCGTCTAGTACCCATAACACAAGCCTTATTGAGCTTACAATGGGACTAGAGCGATTTGTGTAAAATTGTCCCGTAATATTTATTTATATGCAATGAAATGTCGTCATTACGTTATAACAGGCTTCAAAGTACGGTTGTGCAAATTGAACTTTTCCAAAATGCTTCAAAAAGGTCTCAAGTCTAGTGTTAATTTACATGTTTATAAGACCTTTTTTAAGCACTTTTTAGTATATAAAAGGTCTTAAATCCAGTATTAACTTACATGTTTAAAAGGCCTTTTTTAAACATTTTGGAAAGTTTCCGCAATTTGCACATCAGTACTTCAAAGTATCACGTTTCGGGCGGAACAACTCGAAAGAACTGTAAAGGAATTTCATACAAAATTGAACGCCTAGGCCGGGTAGTAATATTTTTATAATTTTTATGTAAACATGGCGTCTGTGTTCATGAACAGGCTAAACCTCAGAATAATAACTAAAGCAATAGAAACCTTACTAATATAAAAACTCGGTAACCGTTCTCTTATTCATATTTAGTAATACAACGTGTACGAGTGTAAGAGGAAATAAAAAGACAGCGAGAAAGGCGACTTCGTTTCCAATATGCCAACAAGTTACCAACTGCGCCTAAAATTACCCCACAACAGGAAAGAATAAATGCCTCATCGGCTATTACAAAACCGGGAATATGTTACGCACAGGCAGTTTCTACAGAAGAAAAAACGCCTACTCTAGGAACAGAGGATACAATTAATAAAATGCTCGCAATGTTTCAGTCAATGCAAATACAATTTATGAATCAGATGCAACAACAAATGCAGCAACTAATTCAACTTATTCGCAATGGATAGACACACCACAAAAACCTTAGAATCTTTCACTGCAACGTTCAAGGGCTGAGAAACAAATTTACCGAATTGAAAAACATAATAACAAAAGCAAACCCACATATTATAGTGTTAAATGAATGTAAAATAGATTTTGAAAAGCAAAAATTCAATATGCTACACGATGTGAGAGAAGTACACCTTGGAACAGCTGTATACATACAAAAAGGTCTAAGGTGGAGCCAAATAGTAGTGATTCTAGGTCATAATAACAGCGATAGAACAATTGAAGGGGTTGCAATTAAACTTACTACTAACTTTGATACCGGGGATTTTATCATAATAAGAGGCTTATACGTACCTATAACGCGGTATAGAAATATTCGAACGGAGATAGAAAATCTCCTAGAAAGCTGTGATTCAATTAATATAGGAGACCTAAACCTACGAATGGTACAGCTGAATGATAGAAGAAACGTTGGAGCTGGACGTACAATTCAAAAACATATTGATGACGAACTGTGCACACTAAAACATACTGGTTTACCCTCCAGACCATGTCACGCATAAACGGAATACTGGATGTTGCTCTACTTACTGGAGAATTAAGATATTTAAACGTACACTGCAAACACCTAGAATCAATTTCTTCTGATCACCTGCCTTGGCTTTTTTGTATTGATATTGCTACGGAAAAAGAACAAATTGAAACCAGAAACATGCGACCTTTATACGAAAATGAAGATCTAGGCAGGCGATATATTGAGCTAGTTGAAAATAACATCGATCCAAATATGCACATTGAAACATACGAAGACTATGAGACATATATAGAAAATCTAGAAAAAACTATGAATCATGCTTTGGATATGGTCGCACCGAAAAAGAAGCATGATAAAAAAGAATTACTTCCTCCAGAAATACAGCAGATGATAATTGATTGTAATTTGGCTAAACTCAATGTAAAAAGATCAGGTGGGCACTTTTTAGCTAAAAGAAACTATAACATGGCAAAAAATGTATTACAAACAGCGTTAAAAGAGTATAAAGAATCAACTTGGACAAAAATAATTGAAAACACAAAAGATAACAGGACAAAGATGTGGAAGATTCAAAAGTCGATGAAAAAGCCGCTAGAAAGACACCCACACCTGGAATCTTGTAGTACTGAAAAGGAAACAATAGATAAACTAGTCGATACAGCGATAGTTAAGGAATCCCCAATAGAACAGGCAGACGAAGGAAATGAACTTTATACTCCATATCAACCGCTTGATGCAACAAATATGCTAGAAGTAAAAAAAGCAATATATAGCTTCAAAAATAAAAAAGCTCCCGGCCCAGATCATATTAAAGCCGATGCTCTGAAACTAGCGGGTCCGGCGATTTATTGTGCTTTGACTAAAGTCATAAACTACGTCCTGGAAACCGGTTACTATCCCAAAAGATGGAAATTGGGTGAATCCATTTTTCTACATAAGGCTGGGAAAAACTACAAAGAAGCCAAGTCGTATAGACCCATCACACTGCTTAACATTATGGGTAAAGTATGCGAAAGAATAATACATAACCGCATCCTAAAAGCATGTGGTCATTTAATCCCAGACTACCAGCATGGTTTCATGCGACAAAGGGGCACAGGGACGCAGATACTGCGAACATCAAAATTCATTTAGGATGTCATTGAAGAAGGCCATAGTGGTACAATGATATCGACAGATCTGAGCAAAGTATTTGACTCGATAAACCACAAAGGCATTATATCAAAGTTAGTCGAAAAAAACATTAGCAAGAATACCATCAAAATGATCGAAAACTATTTGATGAATCGAAGAACTCGTGGGAGATTTCGAACATCAATTGGGGAGGAAGTGGATGTGCCACACGGAGTGCCTCAAGGGTCCATCTTGGGGCCTCTCATATTTAATTTGTACGTACACGACATTCCAAAGACGCTCATAGCTGGACAAATGCTTTCTCAGTATGCAGATGACTTGTGCATCCTAAACTCAGCTCTAAGACCAGATCAAGCCACTCGCCGTGCTACATGGGCTGCTGAAGAAATAGTTGACTATTATCAACGTTGGGGTTTACAGTGCAACGTTGACAATACAGAATGCATAATTGAAATAAACAATTTAACGGATTATATCGCGTATATTATCTCATTTTCTCCAGCTTTCCATGGTCCACCCGTGACCAGCTGGAAAGCTTCCGAAACGTCGGGAAATAAAATGAGATAATATACGCGATATAATCCGTTAAATTGTTTTATTTCAATGAGTAATAATCGCGGAAACCTAAGAAAATAGAATGCATAATGTTCACTAAAAAAAGAGCCCGAAGTATGCGAAATCCAAATGGTTACAAACCTACAGTGAAGTTAAAAGGGACGACTCTTCAGTACAAAAATTGTGTCCGATACCTAGGTGTCTACCTAGACAAGAGATTAAACATGAATTATCACGTCAAAAGCATCGTAAAAAAACCCAAATGTGTGAGAGGAATGCTCGCCCCTATAATTGGCTATTACTCTAAAGTAAACGTAGAAACTAAAATTACAGTGATACATGCCTGTCTACTCCCCATTTTAGATTACGGGATAGTCCAGCTACTTCCAAGAGTAAGCAAAACAAATCTGTTGACAATAGAAAGACAATATCGCATGGCCCTTAAGTCGGCAGGAGGCTTTCCTCGTTCAATGCCCACAGAAATGCTGTGGGACCTACTAGATGAAGATCAGTGGCATCTTGGGATACACGATCTACATCGAGATATGCTAGAGAAACTTAAAGAGATGTGTATCCCTGATTTAGATAGCCCTGGTCCACAATACTTTATTATTTTCCTAAAAATTTGTGTAAATTTTTAGGAAAATAATAGAGAAAACATGCGAAAATATATATTTTGACTATTTAGATTTTCAAGGAATGTGTTTTTAACATGGCATGTGTGGTTGAAGGCTGCAAGTCTCATACAGCACGGAAAGAAAATACGAATGAGTTAATTACTTTTCATCGGTGAGTTTGGATGTAAAATTTGCATTATTTGTGATAAGAAAAGAACTATATAATGTAAATTATGTTAATTCCAGTTTTCACATATATTTTGGACTATTTTTTCCTATTTTTGTACAATATCAACAAACAGTTGTGGTTATCGTAGTGATGTGAGAAATTGTATCGAGATTGTTGACCAACCATACATTTTGTTTTAGATTCCCCAAAGATGAAGCGGTGGAAAAACATTTGGGTACAACCTATTTCAAGGTGCAATTGGACACCGAAAAAGCATAGCCACATTTGTTCAAGTCATTTTACTCACGCGAAATATGGACGACTTCCGTAAAAAACAAACATTATGGAGGGATTGAAGGGAAAATTTCAAAAACTTTTGTCGTGTAGTTTTTTGAGTGGTGCATATTTTTATTTCATTGCATATGTTTGAGAAAAGCACTATACATGCCTCTGGCCGTGAAAAGTGCTTGCCGACTTCGTATCACTATCCGTCTATACCTACTCACCCGGCAAGCCCTTCTTTCCCGGCGTCTGCAGTAATGTACTATTGTAATCTGTGGCACCAAAGAATGATATTTGGCGATATTATAACACTGAAACGTAACAATACTTTAATCTATACATATTATAAAACATGCGTTACTGACCAATTACAGACAACGCACAGCCTGAACCGCTAAAGATATAAGCATGAAATTTGGAACGTATATTCTTTATAGTACGTGGACGTGTACTAAGAAAAGATTTTTCGAAGTTCATCCCTGAAGGGGGTGAAATAGGGGTTGAACCGTTGTATGGAAATCGTTCATTTGGAAAGTTATAGACTTGAATCTTTGTATAAAGGTTTCTTACTAAAAAACAAAACAAATAAATGATTTAGAGTTGCTATAAAAATTTCATTCCCTAAGGAGGTTAAAGAAGAGTTGAAAGTTTGTATGGGAAACATGTCGTTTTTACAGTTAGAGGCTAAACCTTCGATCACAACCTCCTAATGTACAGTAACAAAAAACCTTGATTGGAGCATATTTTCCAACTCATCCCTTGAAGGGGTTAAGATGCGGGTTAAAAGTTCACATAAGTAATGTGTGATTTATAAAGTTAAACTGTGGCTAGAAACATGACAGCAGATTTCTTTTATGGTATGTAAAATTCGTAGAGCTATCCAGAAATATATTTATTAATGAATTATAAAGTAAAACACGACGAGGGAGGGAGGGAGAGAGAAGGAAAGAGAGGGAGGGATGGAGAGAGGAAGACGAGGGAAAGAAAGAGAGATAAGAGGAAGAAAGGGAAGGAGGGAGGGAGAGAAAGAGAGGAAGAGTGGGAGGGAGAGACAAAAAATAGGTGTAGTAAAATAGGGTACATGCATGAATTTTCTTTATCGTTTTTCTTAACTAAATATCAAAGCGATCCAAAATGTGAAATTAAAATTTAAATCGGCCAAGAAACACGCAAGATATAGGCGTTTTAAACTGCTAATTAGACGGCGATTTGACAGAGGCCCGACATGTACTGTTACGTCATAGTCTACGTCGGCCATATAAACTCCGTATTAAATTCCGTTTCGCTAGAAAGAGACAGAATGAAATATTTGATGGCTTATATCTTGGTTATTTTTATAGCTAACCGATTTTTTTGTCTACTGTTTGTTACATAAATGAGCTTTTATAAAGCAAAAATTAAAATTCATGCATATTCCCTATTATGACACCGGTTTTCTTACTACGGTAACGCGTAAAATTATCGTTCGTAAACTGACTTTACAGACAACCACTTTTTGCTTTTCCTTAAAATACTATCCTTTTGAAACGCCGAGGTACTTACTGTCTGGAACTTCGCATGTCTCTTCTTGCCTTCTTACGTAATAATGTTCAATATCCCCATTTTCTCATTCTAAATCCGTTAGTCGCTGAATATCTTCTGAGTATATTTTTTTAAAACATTATTTTTAAAACATTAAGAGCATCGGACAACTGACTATCTCTCTTTTACCTAACTTTACGCGGACGAAGTCGCGGGTGGCCGCTAGTGAGCAATAGACTAGAGTTACACGGGCTTAGTATATTGTATAGTTGAATTATCGAGAAGATGGCATTGCATTTGTAGTGGTTGTACCGTTTGCAACAAAAGGAGAATAATTTTCTCTTAACTTAATAAAATGACTTACCGAAGAAGTGGAATAAGTAGTAGTCCTCTGTTTTTTTCTTTTATTCGCTATCATGTTCTTCATCTGAGCTGTCACAAGTATTGATAATAAAATTGTCTGTTATTTGATCCATTTCTCCTTCCTGACATCGATATTTATTTTCTTCACTTTCGACGTGGTGACAAACATTTTCCCAGTCCTCAGCAGTGATGGTATTCATTCGTTCAGTTGCTAAACTCATAATGCCTTACATGTTTAATGAAACGTCTCTTTTTGCTACATATCCTTTTACCATGGACCAAATATTTTCGATCGGATTGAATGTCGGGTGATACGGTGGCAATCGTAATACGGAGTGGCCATGTTCTTTTAAAATTGCATCTATGTGGTACTCGCGAAACCGCTCTTTATTTTGTTTAATTAATTCATACAAACTGGTTTTGTACATCAACCGGTTATACGAAATGTTGTGTTCTGTCAACCAATCCATCATTTCTTGTTTATTAGAATTTGACGTTGGAGCACGATTCAAAAGTTTGTTGTGATAGGACGCATTATCCACGATAAGTACGCTATTCGGTTTGAGGTTCGGTATTAATTTTTCTTTTAACCATTTTTCGTAGTTGACAAAGTTCATCTGGTCATGGTAATCTCCCGTTTTTTGGTTTGCCTTAAACATTAACAAAGCGTTGGGAATAAAACCATCTTTTCCTCCTGCGTGCACTATTATTAACCACTGGCCTGTACTGATTTGTTTTTTTACACCAAATTCTGTTCCATCGGTCCAAGCTTCTCCGAACACATGTGAAGTGTGGATGTGGGTTTCATCAGTATAAACTAGTGGTCTATCTTGAGATCGATATTCCGCAATTTTGATAAGGTAATTTATTCTTAGCAGTCGTATGTTGTGTTTTTCCATTAATATTTTTCGGTTGTCCTCGGTCTTTTTCCATTTAAATCCTAATTTTTGTATTTGTTTTCGTAAGGTGGAAATGCCAAATTTGTAATCTATATCGGATTTTAACACAGAGTGGAGTCCCTTTAAGGTTGGAAATTGCTTATGGGACAGATGAAAATTGTATAGTTCTCCGGATGACTTCCTGATCAAAATCGTCTACTGCTGATGACGGACAAGGACGCAACTTTTTATTCTTCGGAGAGGTGAATTTCTTTGTTGTTGCGAATTTCTCGCTGTTGCTCTCAGTCACAATGTTATAAACAGTAGAGAGACAAACACCTGTAGCTTTTTCAACTAACTGGGCAGCGGTGTAAGGCAAGTTTAAATTTTTCGCCAGTTCATTTTTAAAATATTTATAACAGTTGAAAATTATTTGCTTACTTTGACTCTCAATAGGACCAAAATTACTTACAGCCATATTTTTTTTAAATATAGAAATTATTCGTAGTCGTACGGGCCGACACAATAATTAATTGAGAATACAATCAAATCAGATGTAAAAATATACGCACAACGTAAATAATATTGACAATTTCACACTGACATTATTTTTGTTTTTAGTTCTTCGATATATATATATATATATATATATATATATATATATATATATATATATATATATATATAACAACCTCTTTGTATGCTGATAGTACAAGAAAATAGAAAATTCAAATATAGAATGCCTGTAAACAAACAATACTACTACATATGCAATTCCACGCTCTCGATGATTCAACTATATGTGTTAATATTAATGTTGGTGACTATAGTAATTTCGTAACATTACGTTACGAGTAAATACTTCGTGACACCCAAAGTCGCCAAAAAGTTCGGTATATATCTTTATAACAGTTGGAATAAGATTGTGTACCAAACTATTTGGCGACTTTGGGTGTCACGAAGTATTTACTCGTAACGTAATGCTGACTTTACTGTAGTAGAAGTAGAAAGTATATATAAATAGTTACTACTAAATCAATAAATTTTCTTTTTAATAAATTTACTCTAGAAGGGAACAGGATGACCTACTGATCAACTAAGTTGAGCAAAAATTGTAGACCATAAAATGTTCGGTAATACAAACTGTGTTCAACTGCTCAACTTGTTGAGCAATATGCGTGGTTGTGGAGTGGGAAAGACGGGGAAAAATTGTGCATCTAGCAATACTCCGTATCATTCAACATAGCGCTATTTACTAGCAGCACGCACCACGCTCCAAGTAAATAAGTACTTCCTTAAAATAACTGTAATTTTACAGTTAAAAATGAATTATTAATCTTGCTATTTCACTCGGGCAAGCACGGTTTTTGGACTTGTATGACAGTACCGCCCACTGCTATCACGAGAGTTAATAGATAGGTTTATAATAAAAACCAAAGTATTCCAATATTTAATTTATGTATAGACTTGTCCTAACATGTAGATTACGGAAGCGGTACACTTTATGTAGCTGCATGTCATTATAAGAATTACGCCGGACACATTTATAAAAGTGTTTAATTTATAAATGTATCATTACTAATAGTGTCAATCTGCACTTGTTAAATCGCTGTCCGCACGCATGATAAATAAAACGATGGGTTTTTACATTTGAGATATCCTGATTGAAATGTCACACATGAATAGCACTGATTCGATAATTCGCACTAGGACTGGAGACTCGTTCCTACTTGGCGGTGGCGGTGGGCCCGGCGCCGGCAGCACTCGTCTCCGCGCCGGCGAAGGGCGGCCCTCGTCATTCCACCGCCCGCGCCTCCGCAATCACTCCTTTGGCCTGTTCCACTGCTTTCCTGCGTACAAATATCATCTAAAATAAAATATTTGCACTCAACATATCAGATGTTAGGTACACCATTAGGAACAGAATGATATATCGTGTCTCCGCCTACCACGTATTTTCACAAAGTGAGTAAAACAATAACATTAGAACTACAGTCATCAAGTCGACTTATCTGCTTTTGAACTACAAAATACAGAAAACGGCCTTTAGTCCCATTTCGTAGCCTTCGAGGCTGGCTACTATTCGGTGAAGTTAGACAGTTAGCAATTGAAAAAATATGTGAATGCTGGTCAAAAAAGGGGGCACAGTGGTTCTCAAAGTAGAGAATTGAAGGTTTGACTACTTAATTTATAGTAAGCCGTAGTCGTAGTCCGTGTTGGTAACAGCCCTGCCTTGGTTATTGGTGTAAGTCATAAGTCCGGCAATTTTTAACAGGGTAATCATGTAGCTGATAAATAACAGAAATGGCAAAAAAAAACAGTACCTTCATTTTTCATAAAATATTCCTAAATTTGCATAAAGTTGGACACTGAATCGAGCGCGCGGTACGTAGGGTTTGCAAAATCCGTTCATTATTCAAATTCGGATAATGTGAGTTGTTTAATAGCAAAAGGTTGTCTTTATAAGGCAAAATAAAAATGTACATAATAATAAACATACTGAAACTTATAAAATTAGCCGTTAGAAATACAAGTGTGAATCTAAGTCAACAACGTTGGTTTTCGCATTGTGCGCGGGAGCACAAGCGACCCGTGAGCCTTGTGTGGGCTATGTTTTGTGATCGGGAATCGCACTCGTGTATAATTCGAGAGGCAGGAGTCGCTTGAGTTTTTAAATTTGCAGTGGGAAAGTGAAAGGAGAGTGAAAAGGTGAAGGAGTCTGCATGCGGGTGTGTTTGCTTTACAAGGAATGGAGGTTGCAAGTTGTCTGGGTTGGCTCGCCCCGGGCTCGTGTCGGTGGGAGTCGGTCGTCAGGCTTTGCACCTTTGGTGCTACGCGGAAGCTCGGCCTTCGGCCTCGCGTTGGCTGTCGCTCGCCTTCGGGCCTGCGGCCCTCAGTTGAGCTAAAATCCGGGTGGGCTCACCCTGCAGGCCCTGTGGAATTTGAGCTCGCACAGGTGGGAGCCGGTAGTGACGCTCCACACCTTCTGAAGCTCGGCCTTCGGCCTCGTGTTGGCTAACGCTCGCCCTGCAGGCCTTTAGGGCCCTTGGGCTCGCTTAGATGAGAGCTAATCGTGACGCTCCGCACCTTCGGTGCTACGCAGAACGGCCCAACTATTAGCCGGGGGACCCGCGCCAAAGAGAGAGGTATCGCAAAATGCTACGACCCTCCCCCAAACGGGTACCGCCGTGGAGTGTGGACCCCCAACCCACTGGCTACACTACGGGTTCAGATGGATGGCGAATTGCCTCCGTCTCCGTCCCCTCCGCCTGCGACGGAGTGTGTGCGCGTTCAAGTCTTCCTCATGCTTCCGCTCCTCGGCCTCCTTCTGCAGCATTACTGTTTTGCAGAAGGAGGCCACTGCCCTCCTTGCCCTCTCGCTACTCAGCATGGCAAATACTATTCTGGGCAGCGAGAGGTCAGCCGCTCTTATAACCGCGATCATGTCTCGTCGCTCTGCGTCCCACCTGCTGCACAATTGCAGGGTGTGCTGGGCCGTGTCGTACAGGTCCCCACATTGGTGGCATGCTGGACTCGGTTCCCTCCCGATTAAATGCAGGTAATGTCCGAAACAGCCATGCCCGGACATCAACCTATACGATAAGTGGCCAAACTCCCTGCTCAATCAGCCCTCGAATGATGAGAGGAGTGCCCCTATAGTACGGAAACCATAGGGGCACTCCTCCAGTCTCGTCTTACTCCCACCTAACTTAGCCTTTTTTTAGACATTAAACATTTTCTTCTCTTCTCCGGACTTTTAACATTTCCTCACAACCCTCGCCCACTACATTGGTCCTTCGAACCGGATCTCTCGCGTCGTGAGCTTTGTGGTTGACTGGCGTGTGAGGTGAAAGAACGGGTGAACATCATCAGCGGCGTGGGGGTTGGAGCGATTGAAGGAGTAGAGAGGCAGCAACAGTAGCGGTGGTATTGGCAGTAAACAGTAACAGCACTAAGGAGATATTCAAGTAAGATCTTTCTTTATTTTACTAACACGAAACCAGTCAAGATGGCATACATTCAACGTCAAGGAGAAATTCAGCGTAACATTGAATAAGAAGCTAAGTGAGGAACCCTATGATCCGAAAATTGAAGCAGGGACTTCAGGGTTGGGACAGATGGAGACACAAGATAGTGAAACAGGGGACCGGACGGACAATGCAGCACTTCCTCCGCTTAGAGAGCAAGATGGATGAAATGTTACGGAAGCAGGCAGCTAATATGAAAGCTTTTGTGCGAACTGTCAACAGTATCGATATTGAGTTATTAACAGATAAGTGGGAGCTGGAGGACGCTCTTAAATCGTTGGGAACGTGTTGGTCAGTTGTAGATTCTCTGCATTGGGAGATCGAAAGCGAGGGTACTCAAAATAACTCAACTTATGAGGGGTAATTCAATCAACATGAGAAAACATAACATGCTAAAGAAAAACATTAATAAAATGATTTGGTCAGTGGCTCACCGGGAGAAGTCAACCCCGGTTTTAGACATACCTACTTTTCATGGCAATTATAATGCGTGGATTTCCTTTAAGGACTTGTTTAACGAGGCAATTCATAATAACACTGCGCTATCGAACGCTCAGAAAATGCAGTTCTTAAAGGCAAAAATAAAGGGAGAAGCTGAGAGGCTGATTCGACATTTGTCAATTAGCTCTGACAATTATTTAGTTTGCTGGGAGATTCTCAATAACCGTTACAATAACACTAAGCTTATATTTAAATCTCACATGAACATCTTATTTGGGCTGCCAAACATGCAACAACAATCGATAGCTCAAATAAAGAAAATGCATGACACAGCGACTGAATGCTTACATGCTATTAAGAATCTCGGAGTCGATACCACCACCTGGGACCCAATAATAGTCCATATTCTAATTCAAAAACTGGACTCTGAAACACACAAGGACTACATAGAATCATGGATTTCAGTTTCCCTGATTTTTCTAGGTCTGGCTGAAAAGTTGTTAGCCAAGTCGGGCCTGTCCACCATAACGTATTTTCTTTCAGTTGAGATGCAGTTTGACCTCGGCTGGCAGCATCTGCTGGATTTTCCGCTGATTTTACGTAGCGCCATTGCTCTTCTGGTATCACTGGAGTTTTTTGTTCGACGCGGTTCGCCACGAACGGTTTCCATCGGCTTGGTTCGCCTTGCAACCAGCCTAGTACAATCTTCGAATCAGTCCAGCAGAATGTTTTTGTTTTACGTAACGGTAAGGATGCTTTGACTTTTGCCATTAATTTGGAAAAAAGATGTGCGCCACACAATTCTAGTTTTGGCAGGGTCAATTGTTTTTTGTGTGGTACAAGTTTTGTTTTAGCAGCGACCAGTATAGGTTCTGCTTGATTGTTGATTCGCGCGTATATAGTACCAGCGTAGGCAGCTAAGGACGAGTCACAGAAGCCGTGTAGCTGGATGACGTCATTTTCCTTACATGGCAGCCAGCGCCTTATTTTGCATTCATTGATGACGTGTATGTCTTCCTGTATTTGGGACCACTCTGTGTATATTTCTTGTGTTATTTGTTCGTCCCAATTAATGTTTTGTTCCCAAACTTTTAAGAATAGAATTTTAAGCTTCGTGCTCAGAGGGGCTAGCCAGCCCAAGGGATCAAAAAGTTTGGAGATCTCTGACAGCAGTGTTCTTTTTGTTGGTATGCCTATTTGTTTTGTTATTTTGCATTGAAAAATGAAGTTATCTTCTTCTGGGTTCTAGCACAGTCCGAGTGTTTTTGAAATGTTATTCTGTTTGAATTTGACGAGTAGGTTTTTGTTGTTGGATTTGTCTTGAATGTTTTCCAATTCCTCTTCTCTGTTTGTAGACCATTTACGCAAGTTAAATCCTGCTGATTTTAGAATAGCGATTAGATCCGCGATTAATGTTTTGGCCTGCACCACGGAATGCGCTCCGTGTACTAAGTCGTCCATGTAAAAGGATTCTTCCAATACTTTGGCTGCTTCAGGGTACCTGTCTCTTTCGTCCGATGCTAGTTTTCTTAGCGCCATCATGGCCAAGAAAGGGGCAGGTTTTGTACCGAATGAGACAGTTGTTAGCAAAAATAATTGTAGTGGTCCATTACCTTCCCTCCAAATGATCTTCTGTAATGCTTGATCTTCCTCGTGGATAAGTATCTGGCGATACATTTTCTCCATGTCCGCGGAAAATGCGAATTCGTATTGCCTCCATTTTAACTGCAATGTTTGTAAATCATTTTGTAAGTTAGGCCCAGTATACATAAGATCGTTTAATGAATATCCTGTTGAGGTCTTGGAGGATGCGTTGAAGACTACCCTGTATTTGGTGGATGTGGACTCTTCACGTACCACCCCATGATGTGGTAAGTAACATTCGATTTCATGACTCTCTCTTACCGGTTTCATGTGCCCGAGGTCACTGTAATCCTTCATGAAATCTTTATAAGCCTGCGCTAGTTTCTGTTGTCGCTCGAACTTCTTCTCCATGTTCCTGAACTGAGCTATGGCTTTTGTTCTAGATTCACCCAATTTCTGTTCAAAGTTAGGCTTCATGGGAAGACGCACCTCGTATCTGCCGTCATTGTTGCGTTTAGTGTTTGCCCCGAAATGTTGTATGCACTTAATATGAT
Source organism: Hedya salicella (assembly GCA_905404275.2). NCBI lineage: Eukaryota > Metazoa > Arthropoda > Insecta > Lepidoptera > Tortricidae > Hedya > Hedya salicella. The sequence continues at coordinate 42,544,046 of FR990096.1, forward strand.
CTCGAGATAGATCTCCATCTTCTGATATGTCTTCTACCTCCCAAAACTGTTGTATTTCTTCCAAATTGTTGATCACTACGTTGCAGTGATATGTTTGCGCATTACCACATAACAGCCATCCCAGGTGAGTTTGTTGCGCCATAGGTTGTGAAGAGTCATCTCCTTTTATCATTCCGCTCAGGAGTATAAGGGAATAAATGTCTGCCCCCAGAAGTAAATCTACCGGGCGACTGATGTTAAAGTCGGGGTCAGCAAGGTTAATGTTTTGAATCATAGACCAGGAGGGTTTCGCGAATGTTCTGTTTGGCAGGCTCTTTATAAGATTGTTCATGATAATAACTTCCGCGTTAAACGCAAAATCATTATAAATAGAAGAGCAAGCTATGTTTAATTTACCCCTGCAGTTATTTTCTTTTTGACCCACACCATAAATAACTCCTTTACATTTTTCTCTTTTCAAATTGAGTAGTTGAGCTGCTTGTTCGGTAATTAGCGAAATTTGACTTCCTTGGTCGATCAAGGCCCTAAGGAAATGATAAGTGCCATCTACTGCTTTGACTTTCAGTTGTGCTGTAGCCAATAAGATTTCAGAATGCAATGTCTGTGAAGTGTTAGTCACGTGTTCTGAATGTTTTTTCGTAATAGCTGCATTCGACGTGTGTGTTGCGGTCGACGACTGTGCTGGTGCAGCAGATTTTACACATGCCTCGTGTAATAAAGTGTTATGTTGACCTGAGCACTTCTGACATGTTTTATTCGAATTGCATGCATTGCCATTATGACTAAACAAACAATTATGCATAATGCAAGTTTATTGACCGTATAATGCCTTTTTTCCATAGGCATTTGCAGAAATTGACGACAGCTGTAAATGCCGTGCGGATTCTTGCACAACGGACATTTGATACCGGCTACGTGCATTGTTTTCGCAATAGTTATATTTCCATTATTTCGGCTTGTTCCGTTAATGTTCTGATTGTTATTGTAATAAGGGCGATTATTGAATGTTTGACCTGGTTTCTTTACGTAGTTAGTGTTCGATGCTTGCTGGAGTATGGGTAGTGCCCGAGAATTTTTTAAGGATTCTATGTAGTCCTTGTGTGTTTCAGAGTCCAGTTTTTGAATTAGAATATGGACTATTATTGGGTCCCAGGTGTTGGTATGGACTCCGAGATTCTTAATAGCATGTAAGCATTCAGTCGCTGTGTCATGCATTTTCTTTATTTGAGCTATCGATTGTTGTTGCATGTTTGGCAGCCCAAATAAGATGTTCATGTGAGATTTAAATATAAGCTTAGTGTTATTGTAACGGTTATTGAGAATCTCCCAGCAAACTAAATAATTGTCAGAGCTAATTGACAAATGTCGAATCAGCCTCTCAGCTTCTCCCTTTATTTTTGCCTTTAAGAACTGCATTTTCTGAGCGTTCGATAGCGCAGTGTTATTATGAATTGCCTCGTTAAACAAGTCCTTAAAGGAAATCCACGCATTATAATTGCCATGAAAAGTAGGTATGTCTAAAACCGGGGTTGACTTCTCCCGGTGAGCCACTGACCAAATCATTTTATTAATGTTTTTCTTTAGCATGTTATGTTTTCTCATGTTGATTGAATTACCCCTCATAAGTTGAGTTATTTTGAGTACCCTCGCTTTCGATCTCCCAATGCAGAGAATCTACAACTGACCAACGCGTTCCCAACGATTTAAGAGCGTCCTCCAGCTCCCACTTATCTGTTAATAACTCAATATCGATACTGTTGACAGTTCGCACAAAAGCTTTCATATTAGCTGCATGCTTCCGTAACATTTCATCCATCTTGCTCTCTAAGCGGAGGAAGTGCTGCATTGTCCGTCCGGTCCCCTGTTTCACTATCTTGTGTCTCCATCTGTCCCAACCCTGAAGTCCCTGCTTCAATTTTCGGATCATAGGGTTCCTCACTTAGCTTCTTATTCAATGTTACGCTGAATTTCTCCTTGACGTTGAATGTATGCCATCTTGACTGGTTTCGTGTTAGTAAAATAAAGAAAGATCTTACTTGAATATCTCCTTAGTGCTGTTACTGTTTACTGCCAATACCACCGCTACTGTTGCTGCCTCTCTACTCCTTCAATCGCACCAACCCCCACGCCGCTGATGAAGTTCACCCGTTCTTTCACCTCACACGCCAGTCAACCACAAAGCTCACGACGCGAGAGATCCGGTTCGAAGGACCAATGTAGTGGGCGAGGGTTGTGAGTAAATGTTAAAAGTCCGGAGAAGAGAAGAAAATGTTTAATGTCTAAAAAAAGGCTAAGTTACTTTAAAATGATTCTAAATGTTAAAATGTTATAAAACTGTGTTCGAATGCACCCGGTCGCGACGGTATCCGTAATTGCATTAAATTAATAAATTGAAATTAGTGTTGACCTCAATGTAGCTAAAACGCATACGTACGCAGGGGCGCGTCACGTGTTAGGTGCATATTGCACCGAACAGTTGCCGTTAACATAAACACTAAAAACAGAATAAAATTAATATTTAAGTGTGGCTCCCATATGTCATGTCATTTTTAGGGTATACCAGGCTGTATTTCATGAACCGTTCTAGCTAGACAGTTGAAATTTTCACAGATGATGTATTTCTATTGCCTCTATAACAACAAATACTGAAAATAGAATTAAAGCCCGACCAGGAAAATAAAATACCTGCTCTGGGGGCGTTAAATTAACAAAAATTATAGCAACACTAAGTATGAAGTACCTACCAGTCATGTTGACAACATGGTCGGAGATTTTATTTAGAGGAATAGTCTAATAAGTCTCTTCAGACTTTCTATCCGACAAATACTTCATCATATTGTAAATTACTTTTCTTAAGTGACTTTTAATGTTTTTCGGCATATTAACGCACAAATAACTCACAATATCCCAGAAACAGACCACGGACAATCGACACCTCACTTTGACAACAATTGACAGGTGGCTTTAATGACTGTAAAGTTACTATTGCCAGTTGAAGAAATTAGTTCCCATAGTTTTCCGCAATATGGCGAAGTTTTTTATTTTCCTGGTCGGGCTTTAAATAAACATTTAAGTAGGGCTCCCATACAACAAACGTGATTTTTAGGGTCTATCTTGTACGGAACACTCGGTGCGCGAGTCCAATTAAAACTTGGTCGGTTTTTTTTATTAACGAGATTATTATCCATCAAGCAAATAAGGGATATGTAATGTACAGGTTGCATTATTTGCATACGTATAAATGGAAAGTACTATGAAGGCCACGCCGATTTCACGCCGCAGCGGCGGCGGCGCGGGGCACATGTCTATTTTGAATGGACTACTCGTGTATATCTTTATCCAGCTGACTGTACATTATGTTGGCTACATCTATTGTATTGTAGCTACATGACCGTTCATTATTCATACCGAGAGATATATATACATCCTGTCCATTTTACGCGTAGTAGTGTATTATCAGCTGGAAACAAAAATGTATTCGGAGAGTTGCTTCAACTTGGATGAGTAGGGAAAGAAGTATAAACTGGCAACAAGAAAGCATATACTTACATATGCAGCGGGCTGGCCTGGTCGAGGCGCGATAGCGCGAGCGTGGCGAGCTGAGCGAGGCGGCGCAGAGCGCGCGCGCGCAGCTCGCTGGACCCGCGCGGCAGAGTCTCGGCCAGCGCCGCCGCCGCCGCCGCCGCCGCCGGGCCCGCTGCTGCGCCCGCCGCCGTGCTCAGCGTCTCTGTGGATGGGATACATCATTGCTATCGTCCTCCACGGTATGGACAATCAGCGTTCTCATCTTAGTTTCCGCTAATTTAGACATCGTCCTATGAGCAAAAGCATAAATTAGGTATACGTTCATTACTCCATGTATTTTTGTAAGCTGCCTATATTGGTTAACTTCCTACGACTATACATATAGAACAGCAACGTAAATAAATATATTCCATAAGACTTAACCTGAATGCGCATCGAGTTAGTTATGTCTTTAAAACTAAACTAAGAGTAAAATAATCTTTCCAACTTCGTGGGACATTGAGCAGGAACGTAAGTACACTAAATTAACTTGAAACACGTATCTTGCTCGCTTTTAGCACAATAATAATAAGAACTAAAAAGGGGCGTGCTTTAGTTGCCCTTCTTGTAAATACATAATCCAGTGGATCTGTCACCTAGGCCTCCCATTAAGGACGCAATCCATTAAAATATGGCAAACATCTTGTACACACAGGGTGAATCTGAATAACCCGACAGATTTTAACCATGAATTCCTGATGATATTACGAGTTAATAATGTTATAATAACATAGGGCAAATACTGCCATAATATCGTTATTATTTTTTGGATCAAAAAAAAACAATTAACGATACTACTCTCTTATGAACAAATATTCAATAAAAGGAGTGAAAGAGAACACGTCACACTTCACGAAGGACACCGAAAAGAAACGATAAACGACGAGTGGAGAACGCAGGTTAGACCTATCAGTCCTATCACTACGTCACTATGACACAAGACAACAAACGTCAAATGGTTGCATTACGAATTTGTCACGTTCATTACGTTGCAATTTGGCAATTACCTACTGTTTATTTCATATTTATCTAAATAATAATTTACGTTCTAAATGGCCACAAAATCGTGTTAGTCGTTACACGATCTTGTAATATGAAAATGTAGACGACATGTAGTTTAACTAATATGAATACGAGAAAGCATAAGAAAAAACATTATTATTGAGAACATACATTTTATTGTATAAAATTTTCAAAATGCGACCCATCGTTTGCAACACAAAGATTCAATTTTGTTCTGATTTGCTGATTTAATGCGGAATTACTATTTCTTCTTTCTTCAAGCCACACATGCATATTATGCGAATTAAAATTTCCTTCCTTGGTAAACTGGGCTGGGTCGACTGTATATGATATTTTCCGAGTAAAATCCGCATCTTCTGCAAGCTTCTGGTTTATTCTCTGACAGTAAGCCACCCTGGCTAGCCCATCACCAGGTACAAGTCCCTGTACTTTCCTGTAGTGGTATGGATGAAGGCCATACCTTTTCCAAACACTTAACACCACAATGTAGTTGACGTTCACTATTCTTGCCACAGAGCTACACGATAATGTGGGATGTTCGATAATTAGATTCATGATCCGGTTCTCAGTACGCAAATCTAAATTAATTGCCCTGTCCGCATGCCTTGGTCGGAAGCCCTTTTCTCGAAATTGTAGGTTACCATCTGCAAAAGTAGTATGGTGCGGGGTGCGACGATTAGGATATCGCCTCCTGTATTCTTTTTGGCGTGAATTCCCATTGCAGTAAACAAAATGGATATCCATTAAGTGGTAAGACGAAAAATGCTGTGGCATAATACAATTTTCCACGAGTAGTTTATCTACAACTTGAAATTATTATTTGCAACGTAATTTTGATATTACTTGACAATCAGTAATCACGATCACTATGAACATTGACATTTTAGTGACTTCAACTTAAAACTATCGGCCAGTTATTAGCGTTGGTAAAAAAGTTTACACTTTCGTGATAGATAACAGAAATAAAACGTACACCTATCTTGCGATAATTGAGGAGTACTGTTTGTGATAAAGATATCATAATTATGCTCCAGCTCTGGCACTCGGTTTTAAGCATTCCTAAAGAGGTATTCATTAAACTACCTTGCTATAAAACCTTTTTGTTGTTGGATACTTAACTTCACTGATTGATAGCAGACTGGCCGGAAATCAAGCAGTTAGAGGTCTCGTGTATGAAAGTGTCGGGTCGATCAAGCTACGTCACGTCCTTAGGGTGTGTTATACTTGAGATTTTGTAATTTGCAAATGTGTTAAAATACTGAATATCTCGAAAATTAAGCCGTTTTGGACTATTACTTATAATAGTTCTTTTACTCCTATTAGGCTCTAGAAGCGATGGTTAAAATCTGTCGGGTTACTCAGATTTACCCTGTATACTTCCCTATTTATCTATACTAACATAAAATTGTAAAAAAATAATGTTTGCAATTTAAAGATATTTTCATAAAAATAAAAGAAGTATTTGAAGGTCACTGAATCGAAAAGTATTTATTTGCAATGTTATTGTATGCCTTTGCAGCCTAAACACGTCAAACAAGTGGTTGGACAGATTTCAATAAAAAAAATTACAAGGAAAATTGATTTTACCCGGCTACGCCGCACTGATGCAAAAGAGAGTTTTGACTTTTTTCTCCCCCGCAAACGTAGCCAAACATTTATCACTGTATGTATGAGCGACACCGTACTCGTCCAAAGGGTTAAAGAAAACACGGACTATTGGGTTGCGAACAAAAAGTATATTTTCTCAAAAATCTATATACAATCTACGGGAAACAAACGAACCGCGATGTACGATTTGGCTCATACGTGACACCGCCATCTACCATCAAATTTGAACACGTTTGTGTCGGTTTATTAATCGCATATCGGATGTAAGCTGCCAACTAGGAGTTGTTTCAGTAGAACTTGCTGTGAATTAATGAATGTAAGTACAATTAAACTATTGTTGCCCTTTTTTGCTTAAAATCCTTACTTTCTTCGTAAAATATTTAAGTTTCACATATTTGCATCAATACTTGGGTGGTATGCACAGTGTTTTCACAAATTACTCAAATCAAAATCATGGAGAAGGCCTGCGTGATTTTTCGATAGATGACGCTGAAACAATTTTTTTTCTTCATATGGCATCACTGAATAATATGCATTCTTGTAACTTCACAATATTCTTACTTTACATGATTCATTGCACGTAATTATCACTGAATAATAATTAAAATATCAAAGAATTTCATAACGAAACGATACCTGTTTTCTTATATTTTTTTGTCTAAAACAAAGCAGAGTGCCAAACATTACAGTTTCGTGAACGTTGTTTAAGAACGTATGGTATAAACGGTACGTTAAATTGATGACATGATATATGGTGTTGATGTCCGCCGAACGGTGTTGCTTTAAAAATGTTCATTACTTCAATCTTTTAAAGTACGTTTTCCAAGATAAAGGAAAGTATTTTCTTGCTGCTCTGAGTGGTTTTAAACAACGACTACGCTCTCATCTATACTATTATAAAGTTCTAAAAATTAAATGTACATTAAAGATATTTTCAAAAAAATGATTGTTATGGACTATTTGGAGGTCATTAAAACGAGATTTTTTTATTTTTTTATTTTACGTATGTTTATACGTGGGTAGCTGGGTATCTCCATATGGTTATAGGATACTTTTTACCCGACTACGCTGAAGAAAAAATGAAAGGTTATGACTTTTTCTCCTCCGCGAACGAAGTTGCCTTCTAGTGTCATTATAAATGCCTTGCCCACTGAACTCTGTTTTGCTTCGTATTATGGTTACCGGCTACAATGATTAGAATAAGTGAAAAGTGTCGCGTACCAAATTGCGGTAAAAGGCGTAAGTATTAGAAGTTGTAATAATAAGGACCTTATCGGAATGAAAGTAGACAACTTCAAAATGATATAATTTTTATTCTATGTAAAAACTGAAAAAAAAAACAAATTGAAGTTTGAGGGATTTTAAATAAATATTTTTCATTAATTCGTCGTACCACATCTTGTTTTGCTTACAATGTAACTTTCTTTTTAAAGCTTCTCAGTTAGTTTTGGACGACCTCTTTTGACACATTTTTAGATGCCCTGTTCCACTTTTTTTAAGTCATCAACTGAAATAGCAGGTTAGACATTTTTTAGAGGTACCGTTTCATAATAGCCCGAAATCGTTCAATTGGACGAATTTCTGGACAATTGGAGGATTCACTTCCTTGTCTACTACATCTACCTTGTTGTCTTTATACCACTCTTTTGTTGCTTTCGAGTAAATAGCAAGACGCCAAGACTGACCAAAATAAAGTACTTATCCTGTGCTTTTTCATGAGCGGCAGTAATCTTTTATGTAAGCACTCGTCGCGGTATACTGTAGCGTTCAAATTCCCTGTAGTAAAATCGGACTGCAATCGCATACCGCATTGACAAATCGCTTACCAAACTAATACTTTATTGCCAAATTTCTGAATGTTGATGCCCCTATCTTTTTGAGTAAGTTTTTATATACCTTTAGTTATTATAAATACACCGATTTTTCTTGGTCAGATTATGGTCTTATAACTTCCTTGTCCATCTTCTAACAGCTATTGTTTACTTTTCGTCTCTTAGGTTATTTCTGTTTTTATATGTCTTTAGGTTGCACCTTAGTTAGATTTTTCGTATGATAGCTGAAGAATTTTTGGCTTTGTTGGCAGCATCTCGTATGGAAGGCGACGGATTTTGTTGAAACATTCTTACGACTTTTCGTTATGGTTCTGAGTCAGTTGTCCAAGGTTTTCTTCCTGAATTAGGCAGATTCTTAAGAGTACAGAAGCGACTAAATTTCTTTAATATTTTATGCACGTCCGCAGTGCTCATCTCGTACTTTTTTCCCAGTGTTTTAATCGTCATACTTTTAATTTTGCAGAATTCGTCCAAAATATTTTTACGAACTTGTCAGCTAATTTCGTCCCATTTTGACGTTTTGACTAGAAATCAACTGCTTGTTATGTGAACTTATACACGAGAATGTAGCCCATTATTAAAATATATATATATATGCCTATATCATATACGTGTCAGTTTTTAAAGATGCCTAAAGTTGTTTACTTTCTTTCCGATACGGTCCTTACATTTTAATACCTTTTCGACAATGGCTTAATAAGAAACGCCGTCAAAAGAAGCCCGATGACCGTCGAGGGAAGCGTTGAGCATAATCTACATCAGTGCCACAGTGTTATCTTGTCTCGAGTCCGTTTTTATTTTTTTTCGTTTAACCCATTGTTTTTTCACGTAGCAGACTCGTACCATACTTTAAAATTACTGTGTTCATAATTTAATTGTTTAAAATATCAATTGGCTTATATCATTCTGTTGATATTTTATCATTCTGTTGGTTTCGATAGTTTGTTCTGTCTGACGTAATGACGTAAATGACGTTTACTGATTGCCTGTCATTGATGTGATTGTCAATGTCACTTTGGCGTTTTGTTTACGCATTGCGCAAAATGATTTAATGTTCTTTTTATTTCATTATCATTGCTTTCGTTTAGTTTTGGTATCTGTTTAGAGCTGCTACGCGTCTTTGTTGTTTGTAAATACTATTATCACGCAATGTGCATTTTGTTAACGGTTTTACAATTTCAGTCAATTTTGTAGTATGTACTAAAATTGGTCAACTGGCAGGGTAAACAAAACCTAGTTGAGTATTTTACACCAGCATTGTGTACATCCTTGCACATAACTGGTTGTTAATTATATTACATTTATACATATATATATATATATATATATATTATATTTTTGTACCCACTTATGTAAAATATTATGTCAGATGATGAATCTTACCACTCTGCTCGCGACTTGTCGTCTTCTTTCTATTCGCTAGATACCACAGTATTATCTGAACCAGATACCCTCGATACCACCATTGCTCGTACATTTCAAAATGATCACAATAAATTTTATATCTGTCACCTAAATGCTCAAAGCATTCCCAGTCATTATAATGATCTCCTGGACACATTTTCCGCTACAAACGTAGACGCCATTCTTATTTTCGAATCCTGGCTCAAGCCGAGCTTCCACTTCGTTCGGCCTACCTGGTTACGTGTTGCTGTAGAATGCCCGTACGGGTAAAGGAGGCGGTGGTGTTGCCATATATCTACGCAGTGGCATCCCCTATAAAATTATTTCGTCGTCTCCCTCACATTACTCAGGTTCCTTAGAATATATTTTCTTAGAACTGTCCCTCAAAGGGATAAATGCAGTTCTGGGAGTTGTTTACGACGATTCTAAAGTTGTTTGACAAGCATGCACTTTTTCGGACTGTGAAATTGAAGCGACCTCCTGCGCCGTGGATAACTAGAGCGGTCCGCATTGCAATGACGACGGGATCGGGCATTTCGCAAATTCAAGCGGGACCGATGCGACGTGAACTGGGCGTTGTTCAAATCAGCCAGGAACCGGTGTAATCAGATGGTAAGAGCCACTAAGCGTAAATATATACACGAAAACATTATTTCCTCCTCCCCAGCTGATACCTAGAAATTCCTAAAAAGTATTGTAAAATCGGTTAGCAAATTTAATTCACTATCGTCTCCTTCATTGAATGATCTTAACTCACACTTCGCTAAACCTTCCAACTTAGACCCTACCACTAAAGATTTTCTTACATTAATGCCTTGCCCTGTTCTTCTCAAAATTCCTTTTCACTCACTCAGTCACTGATGACGAGATCCGTAAAGTGATTTTATCGATTAAATCCAATGCAGATGGTCATGATAAAATAAGTAGGTCAATGATTATCAGCATCCTGGAATGTATTATCCCAGTTATCACTCATATTCTTAACTTTTCGATGTATTTTGGGGTCATTCCCTTACCAAAAGTGTCTAACCCCTGTTTACCTAATGATTTCCGTCCTATCTCCATACTTCCTTTTCTTTCTAAGGTTTTAGAAGCCGCTGTACATAAACAATTATCTTGTTACGTGTACTCTAATCAATTACTCTCCCCTTTTCAATCTGGCTTTCGTTCCGGGCACAGTACGACTACTGCGTTACTGACGGTTATTGAGGATGTGAGGAAAGGCATGGATTGTTCTTAACTTACTGTGTTGGTTTTAATCGACTTCTCCAACGCGTTTAATGCTGTCAACCATGACCTTTTACTTGCCACTCTAGACCACTTGAACGTCTCGTCATCGTCGGCTGAGTGGTTTTCCACCTATCTTCAGGATCGCCGGCAGATGATCCGTGCCGACAAAACTTTTTCGGACTGGTGTGAACTTGCTTCCGGGGTTCCACAGGGAGCTATTCTCTCTCCTCTTCTTTTTTCCATTTTTATCAACCTAATTACTTCTAGGATTAAATGCTCTTACCATCTTTATGCTGGTGATCTACAAATATACATCCAAGCAAGTCCTGACGATTTAGATACTGCAATTGAACAAATTAATAAAGACCTCGACAGCATCTCCGTGTGGTCGCGTACCTTTGGGATCGCCGTAAACCCATCCAAGTGTCAAGCCATTATACTCAGAAGCTCTCGGCTTCTCTCTCTGTTGGACACTACGCGCTTGGCATCGATTATGTTCGAGGAAATTGCAGTTCCCTTTGCATCAAAAGTTAAGAACCTGGGATTGATCATTGACAGCGATCTAACCTGGGGTCCCCAGGTGTCTGACGTATGTCGAAAAGTAACTAATACTTTAAGAGCGCTTTATAGGTTTAAGCATTTTCTTCCGATTAGCACAAAAACTGTCCTTGTTCAAACATTGCTGTTGCCCATAGTTGATTATGCTGATGTGTGCTACTCCAATATTACCCAGGAGTCTCTGAGCAAGCTGGATCGGCTAATCAACAACTGCATTCGATTTATTTTCAACCTCCGGAAATATGAACACGTATCTGAGTATCGCCGTCAGTTAAAATGGCTTCCCATTCGCGAACGCAGGTCCTTAAAAAATCTTTGTACTCTTTTCAACATTTTATTTAATCCAACCACACCGGATTATCTTAAATCAATGTTTACATTTGTAACTGCCCGTCCTGGGTGTAAGCTGCGCTCTGCTCGCAGTCTCAAACTCTCTCTTCCTTCTCACAGCACTAGTTTTATGTCCAAATCCTTCTCTGTTCAAGCAATTCGTTTATGGAACGATCTTCCTCTCTCTATAAGACAAGCTCAGAGCATTTTCTCTTTCAAGCGCATGTTGCGTAATCCTCTCTTCAATAAATCTCAAGATTGATTGTCTGTGTGATGTTTTGCAGGTGTACGGGTACATATATATTTTATAATTGTATTGTATTTATCTATTTGTATTTTAATATAATATGTGTGTATGTATATAAATATTTATACGTATATATCCCCATATTGACTTGTAGATTTGTGTCTCTTTTCTTTACTTTTTTTTGTATTCTCAACATTAAGATCCTGCACTAACTACTAGTTTCTGTTTGGCCCTATGGTTGACTGGTAGAGAATGTCTTAAGGCATTAAGTCCGCCATTTGTAACAGTTTGTATTGTGCAATAAAGTTTAAATAAAAAAATAAAAGAAGTATGAAAGACATGGGCGAATGCAATGCAAGCATGTATTTTTTTCGTATATGAGAGACTTTTTACTGCGTGATATTTGATTTGGTGAGCATATTAAGGCCTAGTCTTAATATTTTATTAGGTATTTGTAATGATTAATAATTAACCCATGTCTTAGTATGGAATGAGGGATAAATTTGAGAATAAACTTTCTTTATATTTAATCAGTTTTCATTACAGTTCGTTGATTCTTAGTTGTCTTATCTTGTAAACACTTCTAACCTCAGAGTGCACCTCTTTTTGGCTGTGACTGCTATTCTCTCGCACGCAAATATACCTGAGACAGCAATTTGGACAGCACTTGGCTGATCTTCCGTCAAGGATTGTTTTACTAACAATAAAATAAAGATTTTGGCCAAAACAAATGTGTATTATGTGGTTGAAATTGTGTTTACAAAATAAGACAATTAAGAACGGAGTGTACCGTACAGCACAATATTATAGATTCGCCAAAATGCTCGGTTCTGGGTCGTCTGTTCTTTCGCGACACTCCCATGGTCTGCAGGCGATGGGGGGAAAGACAGCAGGGGCAAGTAAGACGTGTGCGCACGGCAGGGTCATCGTGCTCCGCCGATTGCACACTTCATACCCACCCCCGCTGTGCCCAGCCACTGCCAAAGCCTACCACCGGAAATATGTCACCCGTTGGGCACCACCCAAGGGTCACGTGCAGGTTCTCGAGGGTAAACCTACAGACGCGAGTGACTTCAACCCCCTAAACTGCCCCCCTTACACTGTTGGTGATGGGTGTGTGGTGTCACGATTTTATTTGCCCGCTTGATATCAATCCCAGTACGGTGTTTTGAGCCACTAGAGACCCGGACATTTGATAACAACATGATCTAGAATCCTACCATAAACTTCTGCTCTTGATGTCTATCTTATTAGCAGTGTGATACTCCGGGTCAGCTAGACTTACTTGTCTTACTCCAGCCATCAGGTGATTGATGATACAACTGACGAAGGTAAGTACTCTGTCAGCTTGTCGAACATGTATGCTGAAACGTGAATCACACAACCCGGATCGAGACCTGAACTGATTGCTATCTCTGTTCACCTCCCAAACCTGATACGAATCCCTAGGTTGGAGTGGTTTTCAGTCCAAGTAATTGAACTGCCGCTTTTGTGACGAAAGAGGCTTGAAACCCCTGATCTATGAGAGCTCGTAAAAGCTGTTTTTCCCCCCCCCCCCCCACCCCCACCCCCCCTGATGAACACTGTATCTGGTGATAAAGCGTGAAAGTGCCTCCATCAAACACTATCTATGGTCATTTTATTCATGTTATTTACCCACGGTCTTCGCCTTCCTTGATTTCAACCTTTCCTTGTACTGAGCGTAAACAAATAAACCATACTCTTAGCAACCTAGAGTAAGAACAAAAATACCTATGAGCGAGATGGCAACGTCGTCGCCGCGCAGCAACGGCGGCGGCGCCGTGAGCGCCAGCGCGGCGCGCAGCAGGCGGATGCCCGAGCCCAGGCAGCGCCGCCAGAACGCGCCGCTCGCGCCCTCCGTCGCCCTGCGCAGTATAACACATGAGCTGCAGATTACAGGGATGATGCCTTATGTCATATCATACCATACTCTACTTAGATAGTGCCAAAAAATACAAAAAAATCTAATGCTTTGGAATAAAAAACAACAAAGTTACTTGCGATTCTTTTTTAATACAAAATCACATTGATTTATATTTTTCCGAGTTGAATACGCAGTTTTTCACGACCAAAATGCTACAACACTTATTAGGGTTTCGTAGCCAAAAAAGTAATACGGGAACCCCTAAAAGTTTTGTCATGTCCGTCCGTCCGTCCAAATTTCACAGGCATAGACGTTCCTTCACATTTTTTTTGATTAATTGAATATTTCCGGAAATAATCGCTCCGAAATAAATCATATCTTGTGCGTCGTTCTTACTCGTCGAAGTATAATGAAATGGAAAATTTTTAATCAAATTTTACTAAACGTATTGTGGGACACTGTACTATGTCGCACAATACGTTTAATATGAATTGAATATTGCTAAATGTGAAATTTACACCAGGAACACTAATATAATGATTTTAGTTTGTGTATTGGAAACATTCCATACCATCATACCTTGATTTTGTTATTTATAAGAAAGCCGCTAAGCTACGCTGCATTTTGAGAAACATGTGCTCGAAACTGTACGCAACTGTTTTTATCGTTTAACAGTTCTGTATCGAGTTCGAAATTACCTAACTGTGGATATACGAGTAAAACTATGCGACTCTCTAATTCTCTCTACACTTAATTACGCTGATACAGTGTTTGGTACTTGTTTGCTATCACGCACTAAAAAGTTGATAAAGCGCTTACAAAATGCATGTGCAAGGTTCTGTTTTCCAATTCCACCCCGAGCCCACGTTACTTTCTTTTTTAACAAAGGTAACCTTCTCAAGATGGAAGCTCGTCGAACAATGTATCTTGCCACGCTTTTATTCGGTATAATTAATTTTAAAGAGCCGTCGTACCTTTTCCAGAAGCTTCGATACTCCAAGCCTCAAGCCAGACGTGTCCCTCGTCTGATATGTCCTCGACACGGAAGCGCGTCTTTTCGTGGCAGTTTAAGTTATTATGCCACGAAATGTTGGAACAACATCCCACCCCCAATCCAAAATGCTTCCTCGGTTTTTGTATTTAAAAAACGTTTAAAAAACTATTTGTTACACCAACAAATCAATCCAACATAGCATTTTCGAGTCCCAGGGTAGATCAGAATGAACCATAGGTTATGATTACCATTAGTTTGCTTCTATTTAAATTTATTATTATTATAAGAGCAACTAAGCAGAGTACGTACTGTGTAAATTGTAGTTGTTAAGTTTGTTAAATGTGACTATAACGTGCAGTCCTGTTTCGCTCAATTTTCTGGATCCACGTAATACCAGCGTCATATCACTCTTGGTGGTTTGGCATTTTGCTAAGTGGTCTCCTTTTTCGCACAACGCATTTTTTTTCCCCTCTTGTATGTCATGTATATCATCGCTGCGAAATAAATTATCTTTCTTTCTTTCTTTCTTTCTTAATACTATAAGATATTGCGGAAACGGATTAAAACGCAGCGGTTTGAGAAAAAACAACTTTTTAATTTGGCTGTATACGACTGGTGCCCTCATTTTATAATTAGCCGTTACAAACTTTTGAAAAAGTTTACAACTAGACAATAATGAAAATCGTATGCAACATTATTGTCGCCCAGCAATATCCCAGTTTCTTTAAATTGAAATTGACCATAAACTATGGACTTCGCCTTCTAGTTTACGAGTATAAGGACGACTTTTAGGGCCTGAGGAAATTTTTCCAATCCTTATTCTACTGGTATCGAAGTAGTGTACAGATAATTTTGAGCGCTACGTTTGCGTGACTTCGCCGCGCGGCTGATCATACATATCAGTGGTTGCCAAGCACTGTCACGGAAAGCACGCACTCGCGCTAACTGTCACGTTGTTACGTCGGAATGCAAATAAAATACGTCACTTGATTTTTATTAATAATGGTTTTAATTCATAACTATCTTGATTTGAACCGCCAACAAGGTATGAATATACTTATTCGTTTATTTGGGTTATTCCCACCTGTTACCACCAACTCGTTACCAGTGGTAACTAATTGGTGGTAACTACTGGGATTATTGTTCCACTTGTTACTCTCGGCATCCCCGACAACGCCCGAATGTTTTGGAAACTTTAATGTCAACGTCAAGTTACTTTCAGGAATATAAAATCATTGGAAATTACTTTAAAATAATAATCTCACTTCCCACTAATCTATCTGAGGTAGATAAAAGTAAAAAAAAAAAGAAAAATCGAATATGTAAATTATTGGAATTTGAACCTAGGATCCCACACTCCATAAGCAATAAACTATCTACCACTAAGCTATGTGTTGGCATGTGCTGTCACGGATGAAATTTAAATCCTGTCATACTTGACACTAACTTTTGTGTAACTCTAAGGGACATTTTACACTGTAATATTAATTTATTATATTACGTATGAAAAACTTTTTTTCGAATTTAACAAAAAGCAATATACCAGGTAGCTTCTGTTAATATACCGAGCAACGTCTCGAATTTAACGGGAATAAAAAAAAACAAGATGTGACGAAAATTGACCCCGTAGATAGGCATTGTTCATAATAATCCAAAAAAATAATTACATTAAATTAAATATATCTTAATATTTTGTTCTGTTTCAGAATTATCTTTGGTGCTTTTAGTATCCGAGTCGCATCCAACATTTATAACGCACAGTGTTTTTAAAAATCCATATGATACTAAAGATTTGCTAATATTTAAAAAGTTTTGCTAATTATTTTTTCCGTAAACATATTTAATGTAGAAGTTTTTATTTTCAAATTTAGACTTTATATTAAGATGTACCGACTAGTCGGGAAAGCTGACTAATCGGCCACATTTATAGTCGGCGAGTAGTCGGCTACTAGTCGGCAAAAGATACTGAATATTCGGCACGTTATGAATTACTAGAAAAAAGTAACTACCAATATTTGCTTCAAGTTGTTTTTGTTTGTCTTACAACAATTAGATAATTTCACTGTTTATTTTTTTTTACTATAATAAGAAACACGACCACAAGTGGCAAAACACTTATTTCGGATACCGGTAAACTAACGTAGTTTAGGTATTCCTCAAGGTTCAGCACTTGAAAATACATTATTCATTTTATTTGTTAACGATCTACCATCGCCAATCACAACTGGCCTATCGGTGCTATTTGCGGATGATGCCACTGTCTTAGTCAGTGCTAAAACCTACGAACAACTTGCTACGAAAATAAAAGAGGCATGCGGCCAACTGCACAAGTGGTTTTCATCAAATGGCTTACTGTTAAATGTCTCCAAGACAAATGTAATTAATAGTTTTCTCAGGCCGAACTACCCCAGTACATCACCAGCGGCCAAATGCCTTTAACCAGTGAGTGCGAGTTCCTGGGTTTTATGCTGGATTCCAACTCGAACTGGAAATGGCATGTTGACCGGCTGTGTGATAAGTTGAGTCTCATTTATTCAAGTAAGCTTAAAATAGCACTTTTGCAAGTCAATATTAATATTACAGGTGGTGGTCATGCAGAAGCTTCCAGGCATCTTTGTCTTCTATGTACTGGCTAATTGTATAATAAGCATACACCGGTTTGGCGGGGGCAAATCTGTACTGACGTTTAATAGTGCGAGGACACATTACTAATTTTATTAGTTGATATCGATAAAAATTATGTACAACCGTTGGGTAAGTTCAAGAATTTGAATGAAGAAGAAAACTACATACATAAAAAAAACTTTTTGCGTAATAAACTTTTTTAATATTTAATATAATTTTCATAATATACAATCAAAATTTTCTCCACATTTTCAGCCTTTAATCTTCGTCGCCTGAGTGACAATATCCATTTTAGCCAACTAAATGACCTGTCTCGGTCAACTGTAGTAATTGGAGCAAATTCAAACAATTTATAGTATTGATGAATTTCTGCTATATGACTCAGTTCTATTTCTTTTCCGGATACCAAATCATGTAATGTTTTTAAAGTTGAAATGCCGACGTTTTTCTCTAACACTGTTTGAAGTTTTTTGTGAATAATTTTGCCCTGAGGATTCAAACGTAATCTTGATATATGTACTTTTAACTTATGGACAATATTCAAACTGGCTTCTAGACTTAAATTTTGTGTTTGTAATTTTTCAATGGTACTTGGTATGATGGATAGATTGTTGGCTATCCATTTCAAATCGTTGAGAATGTTTATATCATTCATTGCCCGTTTTGCTTTTAATATACACGTTGATTCTTTGTTATTAAATTTTCGTACGACTTGCTTGATGGCTGGTAAATAGCCGCTTTCATCCATGTTCCCCATCGTATTATCGTCGGCTGTGGTGGCAAAGGAACGTTCGGTAACATTTGGTGAAATATTTTTATTCTTTTAGGTGATTTCAGAAATACCTTTGTTGTATAAGCAATTAAATTATTTACAGCAGGAAACAATAATCGCACTTGTTCAGCCACCCTATTTACTCCATGTGCCAAACATGTGACGTGTACTAAATTCGGAAAAACCTTTTTCAAATTCTTACCAGCTTTCAGCATGTAGGCTACGCCATCCGTAAGAAGCAACAAAACTTTATCATGTTTGTTGTGGTTACTTCCCCACGACGTCTCTAGGGCATTTTGAATAAGATTTGTTATACTAACATTATTTACTTCCTCTAGACAAACGCTAAATATTATGTGTGGGGTACCTATTTCATTTTCTAATAGTGCTCCAACTATTACATTCCCAATCTGACGCCCATTGGCATCTGTACTTTCGTCTACACTCACATAAATTCTAGAATTTCCTAGTTTAGTCTTAATCTGTTTCATCGTCTCCTTATAAGCGATGTCTAAGGTCGTTTTTCTCAAAACTGATTCGTTGGGAATATATGTTTCTGAACCATATTTCCCAAATATGCAATCAGATATAAAATTGATGAAAATAGGATTTGCCACCTGCAAGCTAAAATAAATTTTAGCAAATCCAGGTTAAATACGTTTTGGTTTTTAGCGACGCTGTTATGCCTTTGGCTTCTTATATGCCTTTGTACGGAAAACTTTTTTCATGATATACGAATTTTACAATTCTTGCAAAAGTAAGTCGTACCTTTATCATCTATATCTGAATGGTCAGGTTTCCATGAAGATGAATGATAATTTTTCTTGCGAGGCATTTTTAGCCGCCTTAAGAAACAAAAAGGTGGTTTTTATTGATCGGAATGCAAAATAATATTGTAGTACTGGATGAATTATTCAACGATTCAATGGTTGTCAAAAGTGACTCGACACAGTCAATGTCAGATATCGGTTGTTTATAGTTGCGATAAGTATAAATGAAAGAGGTTTGCACATAGTTAAACGTATTCAAACTTAGCCATTAGTTTAGTTATGATAATGATGATTAAAAATTTATTTTTATCGATGTCGATAAACTTAGTCGATTTTTAATTAATCACTAGCACTGGTACATTTTTGCCCCCGCGAAACCGGTGTCTGATAATAAGCTTTCTTTAATAAAGTAGACTTAACCTTACTCTTGAATTTACCTACTGTGAGCCCCGTGATTTCTTTAGGGATTTTATTGTAAAATCGTACAGAGTTCCCTAAGAAAGCTTTTTTATTTGTTTTAGATAGCCTAAACCTGGGTACCGCTATTTTATCTTTATTCCTCATATTAAAATTATGATTTTCACTATTTAATTTAAATTTATATAAGTTTTTACGCACGTAGGTACATGATGTTTTCATAGATGTACAAAGAAGGTCGGGTCAGTATGTTGATCTCTTTGAAGAGTTCCCTTAAGGAGTCGCGAGGATGCATCTCATAGGTGGCACGAATCGCACGCTTTTGCAATATGAATATAGTCTGGACATCTGCAGCCGAACCCCATAACAAGATTCCGTATGACATTAAACTATGAAAATATGCGAAGTAGACTAATCTCGCTGTAGCTACATCTGTAAGTTGTCTAATTTTATAAACCGCATAAGCTGCAGAGCTTAGCTTCCCGGACAGAACATTAATGTGAGTACCCCATTGTAACTTAGAGATTATATCGATGCCGAGGAATAAGGTTGCAATTTTAAGTCTTTCACCATCGAGAATTATATTTGGTTCTATAATATGTCTAACATTGGGTAATGAAAATTTCAAACATTTTGTCTTTTTCGCGTTCAACAACAGATTGTCGGCTGCAAACCATTTGGAAATGATAGTCAAAGCGTTATTTACGTGTACAAGGGCAGTATCTTTCCTATCTACTTTAAACATCAGAGACGTATCATAGGCGAATAGAACGATGTCTGCTAGGTCTTTAACTATGTAAGGCAAATCGTTGATGTATACTAAAAATAAGAATGGACCCAAAATCGATCCCTGAGGAACTCCCATTTTTACCAGAGAACTAACAGATGTAACACCATTTACATTCACCTTCTGTTGCCTATCAATTAAGTATGATCCCACAAGGTTCAGGGCATTTCCATGGACTCCAAAGACCTCCAACTTGCGCAGCAGCGTGCGATGATACACACAGTCGAATGCTTTGGAGAGATCACAAAACACTCCAATAGCATCCTGTGAGCCCTCCCAAGCCTCGAGGATAAGAGTCATCAGACGACAGCCCGCATTAGTTATCGATTTACATTTAGTAAAACCGTACTGATTTTGATGCAATATTTTGTTTTTGTTAAAATGAGACAGCAGTTGGCTTAACGTCAATTTCTCAAAGATTTTACTCAACACAGGAAGAACTAAGATTGGCCTGTAGTTAGAGGGTCTGTCCTGTGTTAAAAATAGACTGCTGACTTAAAAATAGTGATTTTACCAAATTTCATTAGGAATTGAACTCCAAAAAGTAACCCTAATCGCCGTATCATCCTTCACCACGACAATGCCACACCGCTCGGAAAACAACTGACTATCTGGACGGTGAAAAAGTTGAACTATTGGACCATCCTCCGTACAGCCCCGACTTAAGCCCCAACGACTTTTTTACACTCCCTAAAATCAAGGATAAGTTGCGTGGTCAGCGGTTTCAGACGCCGGAAGAAGCGGTGGAATTTTTATTTTGTCGACCTAGGGGTCGACTAAATGGCCTTTCAGCGTTCAATAAGTACCATGACGACTGGTTTGAACGCATAGAAAAGTGCATAAAATATAAAGGCGAATACTTTGAAAAACAGTAAAAATACTTTTATTCAATTTGACTGCATATTTTTTGCTATTCCCGAAACGTCCAGTTTGACCCACATACCAAGACATCTAACAACCGATAACGGGCAATTTAGGGATGCTAAAATTCATTTATTATTAATTGTAACTTCGGAGCACTTTGGAGCAAGTATAGTTAACTGCGGATACTTTGTGGAATTATCGATTAGATTAGCTCCTATAACTGGCCACACCCTGTATATATTTAACGCGTGTAAATATATATATGGTCTGCGTTTGTAAACGTCAAAAGAGAAGCCCTACCGTACTTGTATTATTAGCATACATGGCACAAAAAGTGGCGCCGAGCGGGCCGGCCAGTACTAAGGGTCGAAATGAAAGTCGACAATTATATTTTTTACATAAAACATGAATTAACTTAGGTCGCGAAATTCATGTAAAAATAATTGTTTTTTTTTTGTTATTATAAATGAAATGTTCGCTCGATACCCCCTTTTTGCGATGTAGATTATAATTTATTCTGTGACTATGACGGATGGAAGTAAAAGTACTGACTGGTTGTGGGGCAGCGGTGGCAGGAAGACGTCTGCGTTGAGCGCGCGCTGCAGGCGGGCGCGCGCGGCGGCGGCCACGCGCGCCACGCCCGGCGCGCCGCCCGGCAGCTCACACGCGCGCACCACCAGCTGCCGCAGTCGCACGCACGCGCGCACGCACACCGGGTCCCACGCCGCCTCCACCAGCTCTGCGCGATACCCGAGCACTTCATATACATCTATTTATACCCTGACTGATTTAATCGGCTCCAACGACGAGTATCCAAGTTTCAAAGATAAATAGTTTAGATGAGCTAAAAACGGGTGGTCGTAAATCTCGATTCCAAACCACGTTTATAAATAGCAATACTGGTTCGAAGATTTAAAAAAAACGAATGTTCGAATCTTACGGCGTGTTCATTTGAAAAAAGAAGATGCTTCGTTCTCTTAGTTTATGTTTCACAGCCATTAATAGTTTGCTCTGAGTGATTTTGGAAACCTTTTAAAAAATTAGTCTTCGATATCCCTTGTTACTTAAGCTGCGGCCTGACTTGAAGGCGAAGTTTCGTGTTCGCGCTTACACGATAAAAGTTTTTGTTCGATCCATGGCCAAGTGCTTGGCTACGTTAAAGTAAACTTCACTACGTCGCGATAATTTGGAACGTGAAGAGCGCGAAGTGAGCCTACCGCACGCACTTTGTTGCGATAAAACCCTTTGATGAGCGGCAATTTACCGACAGCGGCTCGAAGGGCATTCGTATTGGCGAAGATGATCCGCGATATGACGAATTCTTTGGCCACAAGTGTCGCGACAACGGCTAGATAACTGGTAATCTGTGATTTTTTTTTCTCACCCAGTATAACTAGTTATCTCCGGGGATGTTTTTTTAACGGTTATCTGCAAAGAAATATTAATTGCCTTAAGGGTTTTTTTTTATAAACGTAGGCGAAATCTGTCGCAAAATTGCCTTACCAAGTCAGAGTCAGATTTAACAAATAACAAAATGTAGTGTTGCGATTTCTACAAGACAGGCCTTCGCTATTGGAGATTGTTCCGATTTCATAAATTAATCGTTGTTGTAGTTTAGTCACAGATATTCTATACTTTTGTATTATATTTTTTATTTCAATAAGGCAACTAATTTGTTCACATAATAATTAGTCTATACTATAATAAAGTTGTTAAAATGAAATGTCTGTACATTGAAAAATGATTGTAATGGACTATTTGGAGGTCACTAAATCGAAATTTTTCTGTTTGATTTTTTGTATATTTATATGCGTCGTTGTGGCTTCATCACGCCAAGTCTGCTAAGCAGATTTCAACTATTGTACACGGGTAGTGGGGTATCCACAGATGGTTATAGGATACTTTTTACCCGACTACGCTGAAGAAAGAAATAGGGGGAAATGAGTGTTTCTCCTCCGCGAACGAAGTTTAGAAGTTGAAAGGGTCACCTGTGAGCTTGGGCAGCACGACGCCGCTGACCACGGCGGGCACGAGCATGAGATCGGGGTCGGCGCGCACGGCCGCCTCGCTCGCCGCGGGCGCCGCTTCCTCGTCGCTCGACTGCTCCGACTCGCTCGACAGCTTCTCTTTTCGCACTCCGTACATCATGAGGCATCTACAACACGGTGGGCCATGGACGTGATGATATTTTCTAAACTGTTCGTTCTTTCTAATATCCGAGTCACATATATGTTGAAAAGCAGTTGAAAAGATCAATTTTTTTCCTGCATTTCATCTTATCTTATTACTAAGGGTTACAAAAAAAACCGGATGATAGATCCCAATGGTAGCGTCGAGAATTACTTTGGCTCTAGGTAATCATTAGCAAATTCCTTAATTATCTGTCTGGCGAGGGGATGACATCCATATACTATGTGCTTCATTGTCTCTGCCTCCTTTGGGGCCTTTAAAGAATCGTACAGCAATTGCTATGCACAAAACTAAAGTCATAAAAGTTGCTGCGAGTTACTTTTATCCACTAAGCCCGTTCATTAATCTTAAAGTGCCATTCTATAGAACTGACTAAGTATGTAAACAAACCTCCATATTGAAATTGTCTCTGAATGATGAATTTACTAGTGATGGGCAAGACTCTTACTTACTCCTTTAGTTATGTCAAAACATATCGAATAGTAAAATACCGAAAGTAAAAATCAAGAAGGTAATATTTGATTTCTTTGATCCCGATCAGAAAGAAAATCGGTACTTGAAGATGATGTATCACCAGTATTTACGAGATTTGCTGCCGCATTTGCGCAGTATTCATGTTCGGTACCAATAGAAATAAACTTTAGAAAATTCAATAACAAAAAAGACATACTATTATTTTTGCTACCTTCGGACCGAATATTTCCGAAAATATTCACTAAATCATTTTTTTTTTGAAACCTCAGTGTTTTTAGAAGAACTGTCGAATGATGTGCCACACATTGATAATTGCTGAAATTACAAGTGTGGAGTGCTCCCCCTAGAAATATATGTTTTTGATATTTAACTATCAAACTAAGAAGCGGCTTATACAAGACACCTATACTCCAAATTTCATCAATATACATCGTATCGTATAGTTTTTGAGTAAAATGCCTGGATGGACGGACATGACGAAACTATAAGGGTTCCGTTTTTGCCATTTTGGCTACGGAACCCTAAAGATGGTGCGAAAGAATGGAAAAAGTTTAGGAGAAACAGGGGATTAAAAAGATTAATCAGAGTGTACGTATTTATTGAAATTTAAAATTGACAAGACTGCCGCGTAATGTATACAACCGCTTTGGCAGGTACAGAGTGCGACTTGGGTAGTGTGTAGCAGCTTTAATATATGTCCAACTTTAGTCACAACACTACCCATCATAGACAGTTGTAGAATTTAAAAGAAACAAGAACGTCATTGCATCAGGTCCTAATAACTATGAAAACATTTTAAATTTTTAATGAAATATCCATGATACAGTTATATATTTTATGGTTTTGTATTTTACGGTAACGACCGTTTCAATAGTGTATGCTTTCAATGGTGTTTGATGAGGTGGTGTGAAAATTCAAGGAGAAATGGGGACAAAACAAAGTTACGTCGTTTGTTTAGATTGTTAGCAAGTTCTATAGAATGGCACTTTACATACGTAGACCTGCGACCCTATGCCTACGGCGTGCACAGGGTTTTCGGCTAAGGTAAGCCGTTTCTCTGTGCCTATATGGAGACATGGTCGTTCAGGGTAGGCAGTGCCTTTGTGCCTATATGAGCACCATGCCACTGCCTATGCAGGTAGCGTTAATCAAACGATAGATATATCCGTCACTGTATAATAAATAAGTGTCGCACTTACGTACTTGTCGGAAAATAACGGGTGCTTTGTCATTTATCTATCACGCGACAAATACTAGCACCTTAGGTCCGCTGCACTTCGCGACGTGTCTATCATATACGAACAATACGGAGGACATTACCGCTCACGTTGACATGATACCAATAAAACAGTGTTACTTACTTGTACCATTCCATTCTTTCATAATCTTCGTTGTCTTCATCTGCGAGCGGATTCCATAATATAAGCTGAAACACAAGTATTAATATGTATAATAAACTGATCGACTTGAGAAACATCTAAGATTTTTACTAATTATAAACTGGGTATTAGCTTGAATACGCAAAATGATACTCATATGAGTATTTATCTCCTCTGCAAGTATGTGTCCAATTGGATTTAATTAACCGTAGCATAAATATTGCAGGTTTTAATGATTGAAAAAATAATGGCTAGAAATTTTGTCACTTGTCTTCTCTTATCTCTCCAGATATTACTTTTAATAAAGCGTTGGTAGCCTTAGAATTGTAGTATTCATGTAGCCTAAGGCCTAAGACCACATGAACACTGGGGCCATGGGTATGAGGCCATAGGTACGACGCAACTTTATTAAATTTGTCCGTCGACTAGTACCAACATTCCCTCACTTACCCTGGTTTGGTATGTTAACAGATTAGTTAAATTTCCTTTCATTCACCACGACAGATGAGTCGATAGTCCTTGATAATCGATCTTAATTTGCTAAATCATGGGCATTTAACATGATTCGATCACTTCTACCTACGAGTAGCAGTTAAAAAAACACTTACAGATATGGCTTGACAGACTTATTTATTCGTTGAAATAAAACATTTTAACGGATTATATCGTGTATATTATCTCATTTTAGTTTAATAGTCTCTGTTTTTTAAATATTATAATAAGTAATGAGGTAGCCTGGGAGTTTTTCTTTGCAGCGTTTCTTTTCTCCTCAGTACGCCTCATTTGTGAAATGCTGCTTAGTAAATTATTAAAATAAAATAATTAAGTCCTTCTGGCACATGTGTAACTGTCTTTACAGCTTAGGCCCATCTGGCATGTATGTACATCTTTATTTGTTTTTTCTAAAACGGGTAGTTTGCAAAAATTGTAACTTTGACAGAAGAAAATGTATCTTTTCTCAGTCCACCCGTGACCATGGAAAGCTGAAAAGCTTCCGAAACGTCGGGAACTAAAATGAGATAATATACGCGATATAATCCGTTAAATTGTTTTGTTTTAATGAGTAATAATCGCGGAAACAGAAGAAAATATTAATATATTTATAGTACGTCAAACAGTAAGACAGTTTGTTGGCGTCGCGTTCTGACAATACAATTCTTGTGCGACGTGATGCTTACTATTATTAACTACATAACTAAAGATTTACATCAAAATATACAAACGAGAACTCAGTCACCATCCGGTGTTATTTTATTACCTACTTTGGTCAAGGAAAGTTTACATCCGTTTACCAATGGATATAAATCCCGACCAGGAAAATAAAATACCTGCCTTGGGGGCGTTAAATTAGGAATTATTATAGCAACACTAAGTATACAGGATGAAACATAAGTCGTGCGCTGCAAATTGGCAAGTGTAGAAATATTGTAATATGTTACTATAGATTATTGATGAAACAAAATAAAGTTTAATTTACAATATTTATATATTTAATTATCCACATTTCATTATAATTTTCCATTAAAGTTATAATCGGTTTAAAATAGAGACAATAAAACCACAAATTACGATTTTAATCTATTCATTTATTATTTACACTAATAATCGCGTTATATTTCAACTTCAACAGTTTTAGGTAGTTGGAGTCCTACTTCTTTTCGGACGGCATAGAATTCTTATATTTTGTGCACATAGGTAGGTCAAAGTCATCCAGGGCTTTTTTTTGTTTTAGATTTGTTTATTTAGGCGGTGAAAATACAGCTGACGTCTAACTTTCTCTTCGTATTTTCATTACGTAAGATCGGGATATTGAGATCGCGATTAGGAAACGCATCAAGAATTTTTTGCTTTTGAGGTAAAATAATTAACAAACGGAGTAAATGTATAAAAAAATTAAAACCAATAAACACAAAATATATTTTTTCTACGTTCAGAATAATATAGAGACCCTTTTTGTGTCACAAATCCACACGAATTTTTGTTAGGGTTTATGTCGAAAGTCGAGACTGTCGAGTTTATGTCTCTCCCGATTAATTTAGTGAGTCTACTGGTGTGAAACATATCTTGCAAACCGTTTGACTGATTAGTTAGGAATCTGATGCTGATCTCAATTGAATGTTAGTATCATGGGACCGGCATTCATGGAAAACTTTCATGGAAACGTATTTCCGAAAGCGGATGACATAATAGGATGACGGTGATCTAGGCATAGTTCTCCAAATGATAAAGAGGCCTAAAATCTCCTAACAATCTGTTTCCTATCACGATAATTGAACTATATTATTGAACATCGTAATGACATCCGACCCCATCCCGTCCGTTCAGTAGTTTAGATAAAATAAAATAAAAACCAATTATTTTATTTTTAATTTTTCGATAACCTGTGGCATTACGGTTATACCCTTTTGCATGCTTGTTCTTCATCACATACAGACATTGCAAACAAATCGCCATCCGCTCCAGCAGAGTTGGGCGTAAGCAATTACTTTTGGAATTAATTACACGATTACATTCCAGTAAACGTGATTCCTTAGTAATCGATTACTTGGATAATCAAAATTACTGTAATACTGTATCTATGATTACGATTGTAATCCATTCCTCTGGAATCGGTATTGTAAACCACTACTGTAATCTTGATTACTCGATAATCAAGTACTTAAGTACTTATTCATCAAGTACTTAAGTATAAGTAATCTTAATTACTTAACTCCAGTTCCAGGCTAGATTACTTCATTGTCAAACCTTATTTAATAATATTGTTAATGTCACTCAAATAAAATTGTTTTTGGTCTTCATGACAACTGAGGCTTAGTTATAGTCACACCATCTTCACGAAATTATCTCACTGTTTCTGAACGCACCTTTAAATGTCATGTCAAACCAAGAATTATTATATGGTTGATTTTCATTGTCACGATTTAACATTTTTAGTCACGAAATATACGACAATCCGAAATTTGCGGATACATGTTATCGATTGAAAACTTTTATTTTTTTACATGTTATTACTTAAGATATGTGTCGATCGGGTCTACCGTAACTCCCGACCGGTTTATTAACATAAAAGTAATCTAGTAGTCATCAAGCGAACGATTCCTGTAATTTGAACCGGCATTGTTTCCCAATTACTAGTAATTGTAATATCTGTATAGATGATTACTGATTCCTTAATATGTAATAATAATCGCCATTTCACTTCATTACATTACAAGTAATCTGACAACCAGTAATGGATTACAAAGTAGAATCAAGTAATAGTGTAATCTGGAATCGATCACGAAATGCCGATCCCTGCGCTCCGGCCGGCGATAGCCTAGATTTTTCGGTAACTACGGGGAACGGCTTTTGGTATGGCGGTTGACAGTCCTCTTGTGTATTACTCGTCTTGCTGTTTACTTACGATTTTATACTAGCCCATAACTATTTAAAATTTCCCACATAATGGTATCAAAAAATATACCGCATAAATAGTGAGTGCAGCTAAAAACTTTTGGACCAGCCCTCACACATTGTGTACATCGTGTTTTTTTAATTACTTTAGTTCTAAAAGGAGATAGTACCCATCAATGCGAACAACTTTTCATATGGGAAAACATTTCGGAAACTGTAAAAACAAACTGCCTTTCCCTACATTTTAGTTAAGTAACTAATAAATTCGTTGTTTTTATAATTATAATAGATGTATAATGTATATTAAAATAATAGAATGTAAGTAGTTATCAGGTAATAAGTAACTAATAACATATATTGATTTTTTAAGAAAATTTTGATGTTTTTCCATCATGATCTTCGTGAATTTTAAAGTGAATTTCTTCACTAAGAAACACAAAGATCTAAATAATGAAAAAATTTCGAGACACCGATTTGAAAGATTTGAACCAGTGCCTTGTGCCTTACCGGGGCGCACGCTCAAGGTGCTTCTTTCCGTCTTTGTATTTATAAGAATATAATAATATATAGTCGGAAATGGCAGTTTTTCGTTATTAAATGTTGCTCGTATTGACGGAAAATACTATACTTAATGGGAATAAAAAAACACGGTGTATGAAGTAGGAAAAATACAAAAATAAAACGTAAAAAGTAAGTTTAGGGTCTTGTACCTGCTGGCGCACGTAGGGCGCGAGCAGCTTGGGCAGACATTCGGCGACGTAGGCATCAGCGTAGAGCACGGGGTCGCGGCGACGCCAGCGCGCCAGTCGCGCGCACACGCCGCGCACGCTGCGCCACGCCGGCAGCGCGTCGGCGAACACCTGCGCCGACTGCTGCCTGATTGACTCTGCACACACACACCAATACTTACTTTAGCCATGTTTTAAAGGTGGCTGCAGCAGAAACTATTAAGTAACCTTTTTTTTATTATATTTACAAATTTTCTTTTATTTTAATGAAAATCTCGCAAAAAGTGTCACCTAAACTTTGGTTTCCAAGTAAAATTCTGGGAACCCAATTTTCCTACATTAAAATAAAAAATAACGAAATTATAGTGGTCTCAATTTGTTTTAATGTTAAGAACTTCATAGAATATTACCTATACACCTAGAAGCACCTAATCAGTGTCATTATCAAACACTAAAATGCAGAATTCTATGACTTCTCGCCATTACGCAGCTCCGCCGTTAAATAGGTTTTTCTTATAATGCATTACCTCGCGGTTTAATTGTAAACTAAGATTTTACGAAGAAAATAAAATTGCAACTTTTGTGCAAAACTGTTTTTTTTCTACGGACGAGTGAAAATTTAGTTCTAGAAATAAATTCCTCATTCTTGAATTATACGAAATCGATACCAAACACGGCCTATTTACTAAACTGACACTAAATAATCAGCTGTTTTGTAAAATTGTAACTTGTTGCTTCGTAAATGAACCCCAGACCTAAAATAGGCGCTAAATACGCTAGGCGGACTGTCTGGTTACTGCAGTCGAGTTTTCATTTCAAATTAAAATTGTATTTTTTTGATTTGACAGTTAATAAATTACCGTGTTTTAGCAATTGCTTATATGGGCGGTGGAATTGTCAACCAACGGGAAGCCGATAAGCCTAAACGCTTAAAAAATACGCCCCTGTAAACGATAGCTTATTCATACAATGGACATTCGAGAAAAATGAGAGCATCCAATAAATTCAAAAAGGACCGTGAACCCTCCAAGAGACGTTTCGTATTCCCTAAGAGTATGGGCATACCGCAACTACAGAATTCGCAGTTAGCTGGATTGACTTCCAACAAACCTATCACTTTTAGAGCGGGCCTCTGCTCTCCCCTCCCCTACAGCTTCATAAACACACAAGGCGCTTGTAAGCGTTTATGATGCCAAGTATTAATGTTTCTAAATCCTAAACATCTTGATATTTACAATTGGGATGTTGACTGTACTCAAATATAAATATAATTTTGATGCGAAACGGTGGTTTCTATGATAGAAATCCTAAAAAAAATCGAGTTCGATACCTTGCGTGTAGCAGCTTGTTTTATGAGCCTTTAAAGTTGGGTGGGAAAGTTTAAAGTATGAAAAGATGAATAACTAATAATGCCATTGAATAACCCATGAAATGTATAGTAACTTTTGTTATCAAACCGTATCGATAAACGCAAGTATTAACATAGCTGCAGAATAAAAATATTAATTTCCTCATACAAGGAGGGAAGGTGTGACGTCACACTTACCTTGGCTTTTGTATGGAGCGTTTTTGGGAAAGTCTAAAAATGAGATTTTAATATTGTTGTATCTCGGTGCGTTTTTATGACATTGAAGTAGTTTTTTCACCAATGTATTAATTATTGAGAAGTCGTTCTATAACATACCACAGAAATAGATTGTCATCAAGCCAATATTAGTGGGATTGCTCTAAAAAGTGTTATATAACGTTTGTAGCGGCACAGACCTCTCTCCTGGCGGTAGTAGTGGTCTTCGTTGGGCGGAAGCTCGTCGTCGCTGGAGTCGCCATCACGGTGCGAGCGCGGCGGCGGCGCACCGGCCGCCGCTGCCGCCGCTTCGCGCCGCAACCGCCGCGCACGTCGCCGCCCCTCGCGCTCCGCCGTGCGACGGATCTTCTCTTCCGATTCACTCGCCTTCGACCCGCTTCCGCGTCCTACAACAATAGCACATTACTGCAGAGACTGCGAAATAGGGAATTTCCGGCCGAGTAGTTATAGATGGCAGGGTGTTAACGAGGCCATCTGTTTGCGCCGAAGCTTGTTTAGTGCTTTTCTCAAACATGCAATGAATAAAAAAAACATTTTTTTTTCTGAAACATGCGATGAAATATCAACGTCGTGTTCCTTATAACAGACCCCGAAGTCTCACATTTCGGGTGCGCCGCGACGAGGGGCACATAATGATAATTTCATACGAAAATGCGGGCCATGGCCTGCAAAGCGACCTTCTTTTGTTTCAATTCGCTCCAAGCGCCGGGGTGCGCCGCGCTGTGGATGCGATATAACTTATGTATATTAATAGTACATTACTGCCGATGCCGGGAAAAAAGGGCTTGCCGGGTGAGTAGGTATAGACGGCCGACCGTAGGGAGGCCGGATAGTTATATGAAGCCGGCAAGCATTTTTCACGGCCAGAGGCATGTATAGTGCTTTTCTCAAACATATGCAATGAAACAAAAAAATACACCAGTCAAAAAACTACACGATAAAAGTTATTGAAATTTTTTCTTCAATCCCTCCATAAATAAGATTTTTTTTTTACGGAAGTAGTCTATATTTCGCGTGTGTAGTGTTCGAGTAGACCCTTAGGGCCGTTATACACAACCTTTATAATAAGAATCGTAATTTGTATAATAAATAAAAAAAATTGTCTATGGTCTCTGGTGACTTACTTATACATAGACAATATTTAAAATTTATTCATCAACATAATGAATCATACAGATTTGTGTTCTTAATGTCAGTTCGTGTGTAATAGGCATTAACGCGGACATTTTTGGTCCGACAACCATTCAGCCACTGGAAAAAAAAACAGCTGTTTAGCCTGTTCATGAACACTGACGCCATGTTTAAATAAAAATATTACTTCCCGGCCTAGGCCTTCAATTTTGTATAAAATTCCTTTACAGTTCTTTCGAGTCGATCCACCCGAAACGTGATACTTTGAAGCCTATTATAACGCACGTAATGACGACGTTTCATTGCATGTTTGAGAAAAATAACGTTATAGTGGGAACAAAATATCTATTATATAAAAGAATAGTACATTACTGCAGACTATAGATCATCTAGAGATACGAGGCCGACAACCACTGTTCGCGCCGAGGCTTGTATAGTGTTTTTCTCAAACATGCAAAGAAATAAATGTTTTAT
This sequence comes from Hedya salicella, assembly GCA_905404275.2. Classification (NCBI taxonomy): domain Eukaryota; kingdom Metazoa; phylum Arthropoda; class Insecta; order Lepidoptera; family Tortricidae; genus Hedya; species Hedya salicella. Next base: position 42,576,310 of record FR990096.1, read on the forward strand.
ATAATTAATATTTTTTGCCCCTAAAACGTTATTTTAATATACATAGTTATTCGGTCGCGGCGGTGCTCGGAGCCAATTGAAACAGAAGACAGTCGCTTTGTCGGCCATGGCACGCAATTTCATATGAAATTATCGGTATGTGCCCCTCGTTGCGCCGCACCCGAAATGTGAGACTTCTGGGTCTATTATAAGGAACACAACGTCAATATTTCATTGCATATTTGAGAAATAGTAGATTGTTTGACAAGGGGCCAAAATAATTATTTGGACGAGCTCACAAAGTGAGCGAGTTCAAATAATTCTGAGTGTCATAATAACTTTTAGCCACGTGTTAAACACTCTGCTTTTCACTTCGACTGCGAGAAAATAAAAAAGACATAAAATTAACATTTTTCATGAAAAATTCAAAGTACAATTTGAGCAATTCCATCAGAAATCTTGGCCAATTTGATCAAGTTGGTTTGTTTGTTTTTAATTATTCGTAAGCAGTATATAGCTGGCCACAATTCTTTTTTGTTTTATAGAAATTTGTATGGATGTATATGGCTTTCTTTTAAACCCTAGGGGCTAGACGTACTATTTTAGTTTCACTTCGCGAAGTTAATATGACGTAATTTTTGGGCAAAAGAAGTGAAAAATGTTTTTTTAATACAGTTGCTCAAAAAGTACTACTTTACATAGCTGTTTAGAGTGCGCGAAGTTGATTTTCGTGGACTATTGCTTTTCACTTTTCCATTTTTTTTAAAGTTATACTTGTTCCAATTCAGGACTAATTTTTGATGATTGTTAATATTAGTTTCCTTTAAACATCGTTGTCAATTTAAAAACCTACTGTTAGTGGAAGAATACGAAAAATATACATCGTATACTTCATATTTTATTTCGTTACGAGGGTTGCTACTTATATATCCGGAAACAAAAAAACAAACAAACGTACACGGCTGAAAATAGTTTTATTGTTTTTCAAAGTATTCCCCTTGATGATCTATGCACTTTTGCATTCGCGTGAACCAATTTTTAAAGCACTTCTGCCACTCCGCCTGAGGTACCTCCATAACGTGTTGTTTGAATGCGTCGACAGCATCTTCAGCGGTCGAAAATCGTTGACCGCGTAATTTATTATTTATATTTGGAAATAAATAAAAATCGTTGGGTGCCAAGTCAGGGCTGTACGGCGGATGACCCGTTAATTCCACATTTTGACCCTCCAAAAATAGAGTTGTTTCGCGTGACGTATGACAGCTGGCATTGTCATGATGAAGAATGATTCTTCGTCGCTGGTTAGTTTTACGAATTTGTTCAAATACTTCCGGTAAGCAAATGGTCGTGTACCACTCTGAATTAACCGTTCTACGGTTTTCTAGTGGCACTGTAGCTACATGGCCATTAATACCGAAGAAGCAGGCCACCATTTGTTTCAATGTACTTTTTGCACGAGTAACTTTCGTAGGGTTCGGCTCATTTTGAAACACCCATACCGTTGATTGTTGCTTCGTTTCGGGATCGTATGCATAGATCCAGGATTCGTCACCTGTATAGATGTTATAAACGGCTTTTGAGTCACCACGGTTATATTTTTTTAACATTTTATTGCACCATTCGACGCGAGCATGTTTTTGCTCATTTGTTAAGTTGTGGGGTATCCAACGCGAACAAATTTTTTTTACAGCCAAATAATTATGTAATATGCTATTAATGCTGGTCATAGAAATACCCAGAGTCGCCTCTATCTCGCGGTACGTAACATGTCGGTCGTCCATTATAAGTTTTCGCACAGCCTCGATATTTTGTTGTACAACGACCGATTTCGGGCGACCTGCCTTAACTTCGTCCGTAAGCATACTACGTCCACGATTGAACTCACTAAACCAGTGATACACAGTAGTTTTAGATGGGGCTTCATCACCAAAAGTTGAAGTTAGTTGATCTATGCACTGTTGTTGCGTTAAACCACGCCGAAAATCATAATAAATCATAGCACGAATATTTTCACGAGTGAGTTCCATTCTTGCTGCGAGATGACATTTAAAACCCGTCAAAAACAAAACACGAGCGTTAATAAGGAAGAAAAAATATACCTTATATACTTAAAAAAGTTCAAATTTTACCATGGCGGTCAAATATGCTATTTAAGAAGATTGTAATCCCGGTTTCCGGATATATAAATAGCAGCCCTCGTACCGGTTCGCTACAACCAAATATCATAATACCATGTTCCTATTACGTCGCATTGTCAGAACAGACTACTTTCAGAATGACTAAAAGATGAAATGACTTACACCTACTTCTTAAAATACAATACTCTTGATATAACTATAATTCAAATTAACTTTATAGTGAATTAACTAATTTTCAACTCAACCACGTCCCAAAATGTCTTAAACTTATATATACCTTGACACAAAACTGTCACAAGGTTAAAACATCAAATGCTCATAATACCTAAAATTCAATTCATATGGAAAAATGTTTTATTTACGGAATTACTGTTTCTTGTGATTGTTAAATTTTCATGTGAGTCATTAAACTAACTATATTGAAAAATCTGGCATAGGTAAAATCATACTGTGTGCACTACCATATTCTCAGAATATGCCATATTACTATAACAATAGAATAGCACACCTAAATTCAATGATGTACAATGATGCCATATGTTTCAATAAAAAGACACATTTCTTTGACTTAAATAAATTTGTCAAGCGCTTCACGCTAATGTCAGAAAGAAATATCTTGCCAAAGAAATATATTTTGACCATAGCAGATCTTTTAGCATTTAACATAGAACCGAATAAATATAATACCACATTAGCTAGTCCCCAGTTTGCCCATAGTGGTAATAGATCCATGCCATATTTAAACTAAATTGTAAGGCAGCGGAAACACCTTTGACTATTAACATTATTCACCAGAATGTTCAGGGTTTTTCCAGCAAGGAATTAGAAATAGGTTTATTTTTAGATAATAATAATATTGAAGTTATGTGTATTACTGAACACTGGCTAAAACAGGAACAATTACTTTTTGATTTTATTAACTTTAAGTTAGTAAGTGTCTTTGCTAGAAAATTAGCCATTCATGGGGGTTCTCTTATAATTGTTAAAAGTTCCATGAAATCCAAAGAGCGAGAAGATATTGTTAGATTATCAATAGAACGGATTATAGAAATTGCTTGTGTAGAATTAGAGACCTATTTAATTATATGTATTTACAGACCACCTTTAGATGCACTATGGAAAATGTCTTAAAAATAGCTTGTAAAGGCAAAAAACATATTATAGTATGTGGAAACTTCAACGTTAATTTACTTGAATCGAATAGTAACACTGTGAAGTTGTTAAGTTTGTTTAAATCTTTTAACTTGGTCAATTTGTTTCTTGAGCCAAACCGCGTGGGAATTAGTAGTGAAACCTGTCTAGATAATATTTTTTTGTGATTGTAAATGCTTAGATAAGGCAATATTTAAGTCCTTTAGTTCAGATCATAGAGGTCAGAGGGCATCTTTCCCAAACACTTTCCAAGAAATACCACAAACTATAACATACAGACCCATAACTAGTTATCGTTTAGAACTATTCAAAAATGAAGTTCATAATGATCTATGTATGCTATCCATTTCACATGATGACCTAAATTGTTTTTACAAAAATTTATTTGGTATAATTATAAATAATTTTAATACTCATTTCAAAATGAAAACTATTTCTGGGTCAAAAACGAAGTTTAGTGAATGGGCTACTGTCGGCATTCATAGAAGTAGAAATAGGCTTTATGAATTATATGGAGAGAAAGAGGTAAACAAGAATACTGCTTTCCAGGACTATGTCAAGAATTATTCAAAAATGTTTAAGAAGGTGTTCATAGCCGCTAAGGCAAATTATATTAGTTCTAAACTCAAAATGTCTGAGAATAAAGTGAAAACTGTTTGGAATATTATTAATAGAGAAACTGGTAAAACAAAAACTCGCAATAGTCAAGTCAACATTATGACAGGAAATGGTCAGAACGATGTTGCCTCGGCATTCGAGGATTATTTTTCCAACATTTCAATTAATATTACAAGATATCTTCAATCATCTGCGACCGAAGCCCATTTGTTACTTAATGTTAATTTTAACAAATGCAATGTAAGCTTTGAATTTAGTCAAGTAAATTCAATAGACGTTATTAAAACATTTAAGTCACTGAATTTAAAGAAAACAGAGGATTTATGGGGAACTTCAGTAAAAATTGTTCATCATATCATAGACTCAATTGCACCCTATCTAGCCTTGATATATAATAATTGCATATCAGAGGGCGTGTTTCCAGATCTTATGAAACTTAGTAAAGTCATACCTCTTTTTAAATCAGGTGACTTGAGTGACTTGACTAATTTCCGTCCGATATCTATACTACCTGTATTAAGTAAAGTTTTCGAAAAGTTAATGTTGATGGATCTGCTGGGACACTTCAATAGAAATAAACTGCTTAGTAGTAAACAGTTCGGTTTCACAAGGGGACGTTCCACGGCTGATGCAGCATCTGTACACATTAAATATATTTACAACATCTGGGAGAAATCTTGTGATGCAATTGGAGTTTTTTGTGACCTTTCTTAGGCATTTGATTGCGTTGATCATGGAACACTCATTTTGAAATTAGAACATTACGGCCTGTCTATAAATGCCTTAAGCCTTATGTCTTCATATCTCAGCAATAGAACACAAACAGTTGTTGTAAATGGAACCCAATCCAGTGGAGCTGCAGTTAAGCTAGGAGTGCCACAGGGCTCTATCTTAGGGCCATTTCTATTTTTAGTTTATATAAATGACTTACCATCTATAGTAGAAAATCTTTGTGATATAGTACTATTTGCTGATGATACATCATTAATTTTCAAAGTTGACCGGAAAGCAACAGACTATGCCGAAATTAATAGTGTACTAGTTAAAGTACTTGACTGGTTTAATATTAATAATCTGGTATTAAATGCTAAGAAAACGAAATGTGTTAGATTTGCTTTACCGAATGTTAGGGCAGTGGATTCTACTATATCGCTCAATGGTGAATGTTTAGAAATGGTGGATAGGGCATTATTCTTAGGTATAACACTGGACAAGAACTTGCAATGGAGTCCCCATTTAGCAGTACTTGCAGGTAATTTAAGTTCAGCAGCTTACGCTATTAGAAAAATTTGACAATTGACCAATGTTGATACTGCTCGCTTAGTATATCATAGTTATTTTCATAGTATCATGTCATACGGTATTCTGGTTTGGGGCAAAGCAGCTGACATACAGACTATATTTGTGTTACAAAAAAGAGCGATTCGTTCTATATATAACTTGAACTCCCGTGACTCCTTAAGAGAACTTTTTAAAGACATCAACATATTAACCGTAGCGTCCCAATATATTTATGAGAATATTATTTATGTTATTAAGAACCTAGAGTCTTTTATTAAGAATTAAGATATCCACAATTTTAATACTAGAAATAAAAACAAAATCGCTATTAGAAAGTTCCGCGTTCGTAAAGTAGCCAAATCATTCGTAGGCCAATGTATACATTTTTATAATAAGCTACCAGAAGATGCTTTGAAATTATCGTTTCCAGCTCTCAAAAAGTACTTAAAAGAGTCTCTAATGGCAAACGCTTATTTATTATAGGGTAGAGGACTATTTAACAGACAAAAATGCATGTCCCAAAACAGAAACCAAATAATTTACTTTTACCGGGACACGGTTCTTATAAGGTGGCATATCAAACGTATGTAAGTTGTTTTAAATAAAAATCACTATTTTACTTTTATATATTCTAGTTTTTTTTTACTTTTATGAGTTTTGATATGTTTCCTTGAAGAACTACGCATTGAGTTTATACTCAAAACATATATTTAGGATAGGCTAAGTACAAATATTGTAATAGATATAAGAGTTATTTCGAAAAAATGACTGACTGTTGAGTTTGTTTCGGCTTTCTTCTCTTCAGTGGTCTCCTCTTGGGAAACGCCGTAGAGTCAGACTTGTAAAAGTGCCCTTGTGGCCTACTTACAGAATAAAGATCATTATTTCATTATTTCATTATAACTATCAAATTACTGGTTTCATTCAGTTTCTAAAAAAATATTTTTTATTTAGTTTTAAAAATAACTAGTCAAATTTTAATGTTAGGTACATTAACAGTCCAAATTTTAGGTATTAAGAGACAATGTCATTTTGATCATTGGGGCTGACAGTTAAAGGTATTTTTGAATTTTGGTAATTATTAAACTATTGCGTTTTAACCAAATTGTCCTTTTACCTACTATACATTTTGGATATCGGATGTAACATGTAAACGTCATTATGACCATTTATTATATTGAAAACAAATTTATTTGAGTTTTTTGGTATTTTCGAACTAAGCCAATGTGAGATTGAGTCAAAATATGAAACCTGGCATTAGGCTACTTGGTTATAACGGACCGGTAACTTTATTTCTTACCTTTTCATCATTATAACACATTTATTTTAATATTCGATAAATTAGAAAAGAATGAAATAATATTGAAAAACCATTCTTAATAATTTGTCTGGATTCAAGATGGCGGACATTATTTTTTATGAAAAAGTCATCATGGGTGATGTTTTCTAGGTTTTTAGGGGTGCAGGTTTTGAAAATGGCGACCATTCTGGAATTCAAGATGGCGGACATTATTTTTTATAAAAAAAGTCATCATGGGAGTCGTTTTGTAGGTTCTCAAGGGTGCAGATTTCAAAAATGGGGTAAATTTTAGACTTTAAGATGGTAGACATGAATTTTAACGAAAAAGTCATAATGGAAGTCGTTTTCTAGGTTTGTGGCGGTGCAGATTTCAAAAATAGTGTCCATTTTGGAAATTAAGATGGCGGACATCACTTTTTATTAATCATGATTCATAAAAAAGTGATGTCATTAAACACCTGGAAAACTCACCCATGATGACGGGTTTTCTAGGTTTTTAAGGGATCAGATTTCGAAAATGGTGACCATTTTGGAATTCAAGATGGTGCAAATAACTTTTTATGGAAAAGTCTTCTTGGGAGTCGTATTCTAGATTTTTGGGAGTGTTGATTCGGCTATCTTTAATGGCGTGTATTTTATAGTTAAACCACTCCACCTTGAATTTTCAAATTCCGCATCCCCAAAGAATAATAAATAAATAAATATTACGGGACAATTTTACACAGATCGAACTAGTCCCATGGTAAGCAAAATGAGGCTTGTGTTATGGTTACTAGACGACGATATATTTAATAGATATATAACTCATATACATAGAAATCATCCAAGACTCAGGAACAAATATTTATGCTCATCACACAAATATTCGTCAAAAAACCTATAAAACGAATGCCGGGATGATTTTGGCCATTTTAGATTTCAAAATGGACGCAATTTTCGAAAACCGCTCCCTCAAAAACTTAGAAAACGACACCCATGACGACTTCTTCATTAAAAGTGATGTCCGCGATCTTGAATTCCAAAATGTACCCCATTTTCGAAATCTGCACCTCTGAGAACCCACAAAACGACTCCCATGATGACTTTTTCATAAAAAATAATGTCCGCCATCTTGAATTCCAGAATGGTCACCATTTTCAAAACCTCCACCCCTAAAAACCTAGGAAACACCCATGATGACTTTCTTTAAAAGTCATGTCCGCCATCTTGAATTCTATTTTTATGGTTTATCTATTACTTTCAATGCAGAAACAAATTTGCGCTGATTTAATTGAAACATGTCTATATGTGAATATTTCTTATTGAAAATTTTGCATGCTCTTACTGAATACTTGTTATTTACATATTTCTTGCGACTAAACGGAATTGAAAATAAATCTGTTGAACGAGTTCGAAAGAGTTGGCATCGAAATGTCACTTAACTTACCCGATATTGAGAATCGACAATATTATTTAACAGTTGAAATAAGAACGTAACATCTCTTTTTTCTCTTCGTACCTGAAGACTTTCAATATTCTCACGGTCGAAGGAATTGAATTTATATTCAAGGCGATTAAGGAACTTTTTTGTCATAAGAGAGGGCTATCTAAATCACCCCAATGTATGTTCCACGATTTTTCGTATTTTCGGAGTAATGACTTTTTTTTTAAATTTTTCACCTATCTTTTTTTCAATTTTTTTTTATGTGATTTTATCTTTTTAAAGCCCCTTGAAGTTGTGAACATATTGGGTAATTTTATCATTCTTGACATTTAATTTTTTTTTATTCCATTCAAAGATCTAACGATAGTAAATGTTACCATACTGAATTGGCCTATCTATCAGCTTAGCACACAAAAAAAATCAAGCATCTACCGCAATAATTCACGTCACCATAAATAAAAATCTCATCGTACTCGGCGATAGGTAAAAAAAAAAGTCATTTTTCCGAAAATACGAAAAATTGCGGAACATACATGGGGGAGATTTAGATAGCCCTCTAGGTTCTCTACCTCCCAGCTTCAGTATATCACTACTTCTTGGGACACCCTGTATATATCATCGCCTAGTACCTATAGTACAAGCTTTGCTTAGTTTCGGACTAGGTCGATTTGTGTAAGATTGTCCCTGATATATATTTATTTATTTTATTTATATGTTCAATGTACAGACATTTCATTTTTACAACGTCATAATAGTATAGATTACAAGCCTGCATATACCTTTAGTTATTCTTAGTTCAAAGTTTCAGCAAACTAGCTAGTCGTTTTAAAATGAGAGCGTAACTCCGTTTGTATGGAGAACCGAGCTTGCTGGGGACGCTTAAGGTGTCCAAATTTTTGAACTCCACCCACATTAGAGAGGCTATCTCGTGTGAGTATCGTGCTTCGGAAAACTAATTATTATATGGTATTTAAAAAATAAATAAGTAAGTTGTGGTAACAATACTCTTTATTGTTGTAATAATGAAAATCAACGCAAAGTATTTACGTGTCATTTTTAATGCATTAATAAATTTTAGTAATTAATTATCGATTCAGTAACTGAAATTAAAATAAGTGTCATAAAACAACTTCCTGCCTGTGAAATTCCGCCACTTTTATGTCAACGGTTCCAAAGGCGCGGGGGACTATCAGTTTATCACTACTTTTCTTCCTTTAAGATGACGTTATAAAGGTTTATGAAGATGAGTTTAGTTATATTAACGAAATTCCAGCTCCATCAAGTATAGTTCGTCAAGAAATCAGCAGAAAATTATCACACGTGTAAGACAATATATTTATCTTTAAAAAAAATTGTTCATATTGCTTTAAAACCGAATCCTACACATAATGCCAATAATTACAACAACCTTATGTCGAAATTCTTTCAGAATGACGGCGCAAAATAGTTGAGAGAGGGTTATCAAAATTAATTTTAATACGTTAAAATTTAGGAGAAACGAATAGAAGTTACTATAAAAATTTAGTTTAAGATAGCAGCTATAACTTGGCGGTGGCGGAAAACTATGATTTTTTTGTTGTTTATTTCATTGCATGTTTGAGAAAACCACTATACATACCTCGGCGGGAAATATGGGGTTGCCTGCCTCAGACCTATGTCTTCGGGCGGCAACCCCTTTCGTCCCTGGTTCTGTAGTCATGTACTATTATTCTGTTGTTGCTAAATATTTATAAAGGATTTTCCTTTCCTATCAATCCTCATTACATGCATGATACATTGTGAGGCTTACTTTTATCCATAATGTGGTATTTCAATTAAATAAACGCTGAGAAACGCGTATTTGTACCAAGTTTAGCGCGCGAGCAAGTCTTTCTCTGCCGCCCGCCCACAGTCGGCCGCAGAGCCTCGTTGGAAGCAGACGTGTACGGTCAGCATCAAAAGTAGTTGACAATTTTACTACTGGCATATGTCAACTTGCATATTAAAATTATCACTAACTTTTGACGCTGACTGTACAACTTTTTCGGTGATTCTACATTCTACTACATATAAGTGTTTTCTGTTGTAGCTTTGGATATTTACAGTTTCATTTGAGATCAAACTATAAAGAGTATTTGGAGTACGTCAGTGGTAAGCCGCAAGTCCCTACCTAAAGCCCTAACACGGGGTCAGTACCAATGCAGCCATTTAACCATCCAGTAATATAGGAAACTGTGACAAAAATTTTGGTCGTTCATAATAGAGAAAATGCATCATGTGATAATTACATGATCTCCAACCTAACGACAACAGTAATAGGGGATGTAATACCTAGTCAAAATTGATAGTCGGTACACTAAATATCATGCTTTTCAATAATCGATATTTTCCTATATTATATAATTATTTTATACCTTTTGTTTTGTTATATGTATGTGTGTAACTGTGTATGCATATAAATTCATTATTTATTTCTAATAAACTCAAAACATATGCCTAATTGTTCATTATGAAAACACCTCTTAAATGCAACTGTAAATGCATGTCACCATTGTGATTTCAAGTGAAGTGAATAGAGTTCATACCAAAATGCTTGCATAGCATTTTAGCACGTTGGTGGCTAACATGCAATGCAAGCATTTTCTTTAAAAAAACGTGTATTTTGTGGTGGTGGGGAATGGGGGATGGGGGAGTTACCTGCGGCGAGCGTGTCGAGCGCCTGGTCCTGCACATCGGCGCGGCGGCGCTCGGTGAGGAACTCGCAGCGGCGGCGGTGCAGCGCCAGCGCGCGCGCCTCCAACGCCTCCAGCTGCGGCACCTGCCGCGACACGTACACCTCGGTTAAGCCGGGAATACACACGCCTGTAGCTGGCATACTTGCATACCAGCTCCTTGTACGTGCCACCTATTGTCATGTGTATACACTAACTGGCATGCCTGTATCTGGCAAGCAAGTAGATTGCAAGCAATTTGATTTACTAGCATGCAATGAAGGAGGGGCCGCGGGGGGCTGCAAAACCGGCATGAGCGAATGCACGCGACAGAGACAGGCATGCCAGTAGCGAAAAAGTTGTCGATAGGGTGGACGCTTTTTTTTGTGGTTTTGTGTTCGCGTCAAGTTTTTGTTTGTATCTTTTGAATTCATCATGTCACAATAGGGAGATGAGAAGACGATACAATTTATACATACTACTAATATTTACCATACTATTTACTCCACTTCGAATGTTTTCAATTGTTTGTGTGACACTGGTGAACCTAGAATGCAAGTGTGCCAGCATGTGTATACGGCTAAGAAAAACAGGCATGCAAGGAAGCGCATTGCATGCAAGTTTAACGTGCAAATGTATTCACTGTGGGTCAGTTACTTCAACATATCATTAACTAATATGCAAGCTACTGATCCATTTTACAGGCATGTGTATTCTTAGCTTTACTTCATCGAGTATCCTTAGCTTAGTGCGCGTATAACTCGTTTATCAAGGACCACTCAAACAAGAGGATAGATATATCACATACTTTGATCCCGTGTCCCGACCGCTAGGGGATATCCAGCCAAAAAAAGATGGCACTTTAAAACTAAACATTTACCGATGTTATAATTGAACATAGAAAGAGTACAGTAATAATTCGTTCGCAAACAACGAATAATATATAAATCGTAACATTTAATAGTACATTACTGCGGACGCCGCGAAGGAAGGGCTTGCCGGGTGAGTAGGTATAGACGGCCGACCGTAGGGAGGCCGGATAGTGATACGAAGCCGGCAAGTCCTTTTCACGGCCAGAGGCATGTATAGTGCTTTTCTCAAACATATGCAATGAAATAAAAAGATACACCCCCCGTAAAAGTACAAGACAAAAGTTTTTCTGATTTTCCCTGCAAACCCTCCATAATGTTTTTTTAATGAAAATTCGTCCTTATTTCGCGTGTGCAGTGTTCGAATAGATCACATTAGGGCCGTCATACACAGTCTGCTAATATGAATCTTAATTTCTATGATAAATAAAATAAGTGCAGAAGATTTTAAATATTGTCTATGGTCTCTGGTGACTTAAGTATAGACAATATTTTAAATTTATTCATCAACATAATGAATCATACAGATTTGTGTTCTTAATATCAGTTCGTGTGTAATGGGCATTAACGCGGATATTTTTGGTCTGACAACCATTCAGCGACTAGAAAAAAAAACAGCTGTTTAGCCTGTTCATGAACACAAGACGCCATGTTTACATAAAAATGAAAAAAGTATTACTTCCCGGCCTAGGCGTTCAATTTTGTATGAAATTCCTTTAGTTTTTTTCGAGTTGTTCCGCCTGAAACGTGATATTGTGAAGCCTGTTATAACGCACGTAATGACGACATATCATTGCATGTTTGAGAAAATAATATTTACGCGAAATTTGAATTGTTAAGTTAGGGGTAGAGGGGGGAGTTAAGGGGGTACCCCGAAAATGCAAACCACGGAAAATATATACATATTGTAGCTTAGTATTTGACCTTCATTTATGTCAACTAGAATACATCAACTAGATATATAATCAAAACTATAGCGAATATTTGAATTGAGTGTTAGTTACTCTATATATATATATTGGTCTACTGATGCGACTTACCCCTACCGCTGTAAGATGGGTACAGATGTAGTGAATAATCATTTCCCATCGTGAAAACTCGGCACATACTATTACTTCCGAATGGTGCCGATGAGTGCATGAATTATTGTATTATTAAGTGACGTGTTTGTATCAAATATATTGAGTACTTTATTCATTAATGTCAAATGTCAAACCACCAGTTTGAACTATATCACACTGAGATGTTAAACCACCAGGATAAAATCATATAAAGAATTCGTTAGGTAAACAAAGATCGAACTAGTTACCGAGGATATTTTAGTCATAGACTAGTATTAATAGCATGAAGTTTGTATACCTATACAAAATATATTATGTTGCTAACATGACTATTAAAAAGGACTTAATACTAACTTGAATAAATCCTGTGATATTAACCACTCTATATGGATACTTCGTCTCGCAATGCGACCGTCCCCTACGTTGTCTTTATGGATACTGAGTGTGAATGAAGTAGTAAGACGAATACGAACATTTCCGAGAAAATTGGATGGGAAATGATTATTCACTACATCTGTACTGAAGCTAATTGAGAGAGCACGATAAATACGAACTTTCCCGATAAAGTACGAAGGAAAATCATTTTGCACTACATCTGTATAATAGAAATACATGCTCTTTAGAAGCATAGTCTCCGTTCCGTTTCTTGTTAAGGACGATTAAAGCAAGAGGACTGTCCCTTTCCATACAAAAACTCGTTCCTGATCTTTAGTTCCATAATGAAAGAGAGGTGGCGTTACTTGTAACGAAATGTAATAAAACTCAGTTGACAACATTCTTGGTTTTGCTTACAACGCCATCTAGACCGAATTTGAAGCTTACCGGAGAAGGCTGACTCGACCGATTCTGTCTTCGTGGTGCCAGGTGTACATAACAACGCGGAGCTTCTTACTAGCTAGCAATATACTCACCTTATTTCTTTAGGAATTAGGACAACTCTTTCCGTTCCTGGAAGTGGAAGTCGTCCGACCACCTACATCACCAGGAGCACGTGTCAGTCAGAAGCCACTCACCCCTTGCTCTCGGCTTGGGTGTAAAGAAATACACTCGCACTAATGTCTCAATAATCTACCATTATCAACTAATGGAGCACGGTGAAATTGGGCCTAAAGACACTCACTGTTTCAACGCAAGCTGTTATCGTAGTAGTTACTACTCGAAGCCAACTAGAAAATGCACAATAGCTTTGCGCCAATCACGCCCTGTTTGTTGGACCTTTGAATTTAAGCGCGAATAAGAAAGAAATAGTGAGATAAAGAAAGAAAAAGAAAGAGAGACTTAGCCCAGTTTTGCAGTACCAGGAGCACTCACGTGCATAGCAGCTTGTAGCACTCAGGAAATAAATTTATTGTTACGAGCCGCTCGTGACACATTTTGGCGTGTGCAACTGACGTTCATCGATTTATAAATTACGTCAAAAAGTATGAGTTTTTAGCGATTTTTAGAGCTAATTTATTTCAGGGTCATCTAGATTATTGTGGGGCTATATCTAGTCAGGTAGTTAACCTATTAATTCCGTTTTCTATATAACATGCGTTATTATTTGAACAGCTGCACAGCTGCACCTTGGCGCCATCTAGCAATAGCCTGAATTTTTCGGTAGTATGGAAAGGGACAGTCCTCTTGCTTGAATCGACCTTGGTTATGTGGTTTTGCAATTTGTGGAATGAGTATGAGTGACGCGTGGGCTACCTTTTCATCGAGGCACTCGATGAGGTCGGTGAGGAAGCCCCTGGCGGCCTGCGCTCGACGGTAGGCGGCGTCTAGCGCGCCGGTGCGCGCCGCGCGCTCCTTGCGCACCACCGCCGCCGCCGCCAGCCGCGTCTGCCACGCCGCCTTCTTCGCAATCGTGTTCTCGCGATCCGTTTCTAGCTCCTGCAACCTGTACGAAAAAAAACACAGGTCAGTACGAAAAACCAGAATATTCCCTAAAATAATAAGCTAGCGGCATGAATGAAACTGAATGGTGTAGATCATTTGATAGTTAATAAAACTACATCATATGTTGGAAACATTATTTGTTTACTTATTAAAATTACATAAGAAACAAGACATTACCTCATATACCATACAAAAACGAGCTTCAAAGCCAAATTATTGCCGCCACGGGCTATTTTTACAGCTTCCAGACGATTATATGTTGCAGTATATTGATCCTTTCTTCCACTAACGCATGTTTCAGGTCTCTAAATGTAGCTGACGCGCGATTCCTATTTCTTGTACACATCCCAAGCTCGACCCAAGCGTGCTCAATCGGACTAAAGTCCGGGCTTTTCGACGGAAAGTCCACGCTATTGTTAGCCAAGTCCTTCCAAATCTCATTTACAAATTGAACTGTATGTAGCCCAGTGTATTCATGCATGAATATGGAATTCTCACCCATATTAATTAAGTATGTGTCGACATGCTCATTGACCCCTCGTATGCGATGTCACAAATTTGCCAATCAAATTGAAGCTAAATATATATAGCTAAATAAAGAGTTTAAATGCTGTACACGGATCGGTGTCTAAGCATACGAGGGGTTAAGGATCTCTTCTACATATCTGGAACTAGTGCGTACCGTTTTCTATCAGCACTAACTCCGTGCGACTCGAACCATAACAGATCCACCACCGAACTATATTTTAAAGCAGCAAAATAAGCTAGAATAAAAAATTCCCGTGGCCCTCGTTACACTCTTTGCCACCTATCTTGTGCATAGAGCCTTAATCTGGATTCGTCAGAAATCGTTATTCTTGCCCATTTTTCGTCTCCCAACTGTGCATGTTCGCGAGCGTAACGTAATCTTGCTACTGGATGTTCCCTTGCAAGTTTTGGACCACTTGCAGGTTTAAGTGGGGTCAAATTACCTTCTTGTAGCCGCATTACAGTCCCTTCGCTTATGTCGTCTCTTCGGGTCTCTCCAAGTTGATTTACTTCCAACTGCCGTATTTGCCGATTTAAGAGGACGGACGAAACAATAAATCAATCCTCTCGAGCCGTAGTTCAATCTCGGTCTGCCAGTTTGCGGTTTTCTAATGTTCATCCTACTTTCTCGAAAACGTTGACGACTCTCTGCACCGTAGAAAGTGACACGCCTGCAACTCTCGCTTCACTTCTCTGACGTCCGCGTTCGTCTAGCATAATGACGATACGTGTACATTCATCTCGTGTTAGCGACATGGATAGTAACTCAATCACTACCGTGAAAAACTACAATGACTGTCTTTTATTAAATCGATTTCACAGATTGAAAACAACCGTGATAAAACAAGCAAAAAAAACAAGCATGTTTCGAATTTATTAACAAATGTAAGCATTAAAAAAAAACAATTACGTGGTGCATTTAAGATTGTAATATCATACGATAATCAATTTCTCTTTAATATAGAGTTAGTCTCATGCAAGTACCATTATTAGTTTGCAAGATACAGACGATTTTGTCATTGACCTGTATTATTTGACCTCTCTGGCTAGCTGTTATATTTATAAGGTAATGATGCTGCAGACACATATATGTTACGCGCAACTTGATTCACTGGAGAGCGTTCGGTCAAATTGATCAAGAGTAGGCTAAGCGAAAAGAGTGGCCCCCACGAGGGATTTGGTTATACTTTTAGGTGGAGTAGTGGCAGAACCTAAGAACACTGTACGCCTAATTTCAGCCTCCAATCTTCTTTTGTTTCAGATTTATTCGCGAAAATATTAAAAAAATAAGGTAATTTTCACAGTGTAATTATAGCTAAACCAAGCAAGCGAGGGTAACCAAATTAAATCAGAATAGAGGAGGATATAATTGGGTTACAAATGCATATTTTTACTGATCTTCATGTCTTTAACTTAGATTTAAAAAAAAACTGTTCTTTTTCGCTTAATTTTTTGCCACTTCTCACAAAGACACAACTGACAATGTTTAATTTTTCAGACCAATCCTTTTTATTATGTAGTTCGAAATAGGGTATTTTTTCAAGTTACACGTATTTTTTATTTTCCTCGAAAGCCTCCATTTCGAAGCAAAAAATCAAGTTTTAGAGTTATTTATTCTAAAAAAGCGTAACCGAACCGCCAACGAAGAAAAAATCTTATGTTTATCAAAAGGCTGCTATACACGCAAATGATTTTAATAACTATATCATGTCAGTAAACCTACTCAGATCTGGTTACGTAAATTTAGTGAACGTATGTTTGTAAATTAGCAAACAAAAGTCAAATAATCTGCTTAAATACACCAAACGGGCATCTATCGTGTGTGTTAGCCGTAATATTACCTAGAGTACGAGTACTTATCTATGGAATTGAGTATTGACGTTTAGAGTCTGGCTAGCCAAATATTGTTGACAGATATTTCCTTGTGGTATTACCAATTGTCTATGATTTAAAAAATAGCTAAAAGTCTGTTGTCAATTTAATAGGTTGGCGCTCTATAAATATTTTGATATTTTGTGTACTAATTCTAAAATTTGCCTATAACTATGATTAGATACGTGAATTTATCAATACCTGAATCTCATACACAGGACAAAATCTGTAAAGAAACGGATAAACCAGAAGTTCTAGAAAATATCAATAAAATCAAAACATCGGAACGTAAGGAGTTACTGAAAACCAATATTCAGAATGCTATGCTCAAAGCTACTACTGTTACTCTTAGCTTTAAAATAAACGATTTATCTTATTAAATATATGTTTTATGGTTGACATTATACAATTTAATTTCGACTTCCTATAAAAATATGCAATCTGCTGATCAAATCTACTTTAGAGAGCAGGATTTTTTCATATTTCGACTTATGTTCCTTGGGGAAAGTTGTTCAGTATCATGTTTTCAGATAAATTAGAGATAATTTATTGCTCAATACAAAATGGTACAAAACGGTAATCCTTTACAATTTGTTTCATACGCGATACTCTGAAGTCATACGACATTGCACAAATCATCTGTTGGAATACTTAGAGTACCTCCACGTACCCCACTGCATTGACTACATTATCGCCTTAAGTGTGGCGTTGTGATTATGATACCTTTGGCACCTCTTAACTTAAGGCGGCCACGCAATACTTATCAAATGGAAAATTTTGGATTGTATATGCATTTTTCTATACATTGGATATCAATTTAGGGCTATAGCCAAATATGAAATCATCTCAACTACCAAAAAAATTGTGTGACAAGCCACAATTGTCAACTACGTATAGATTCAGCAACATTTTCAAATATCATGGTGCTTCATGTAAAAAAAAAAACTAACGTATGTTTACTGGTACCCGAGGGTAATATGGTCACGTTAAGCTTTAAAGGTCTTTAAAAAATAAGTAAGGGGGGGGGGGGGGGGGGGGGGGTTAAAAATAAAATATACGGTTGGATACAACTAATATACTAAGGAAAACAACAAATAATCTTCGGTAATAATTAGGATAAGGAAAATTTTTAAAAAATCAATTTTAAAAAAGTGGTAAATGTCCATATATGCGGCACGTGCGGTTATTGTGGACATCACATGTCCATATTTACGGTATGAGGTGAGTCTCCATTTATCGCTCGCACTTTGGGCACAGAAAATGGTCTTCGTCATTTTTTGAGAAGCCCTACACAGTCTTCGAGGACGTATTGACCGCACAAGATGCTGAGCCTCATATCTGCCACTCTTGTCTTTTGACAAAGACGTACTGCTTCGTACGTACCATGACTCATTAGCGCCAGGAAGCTTTGAATTATATATTTTTTTACTGTGACTGTGTTACTGGAGAAGTCTTTTATGAGATTTAATAGTAACTATTTTTTTTGCATAGTTGACATTGTTAATATTCTCATTTTAATACTATTTTACTTAATGTTGACCATCATGATTTAAATACGTGTAACTTTGATATCAAGCAAATTTATAGTGTTATTTTATGTGTATTTATTTTATAAAGTATGATAAATTACTTGTACACTTACCTCCAATAACAAGTACCAACATATATATATTTTTAATTTTGCGAAATTTTATTATTTACATGTTTTTTAAAAGGTTGATGTCAGTTGAAAATCGAACGACATTTTTGATATGTCAAAACTGGGTCGGTAAAGCAGTCACGATGAAACTCTGCAACATTACTACAGTGGCATATATCCAGAATGTGTTATTCTTTTTAGAATCTCTCGGGTACCTTTTATCGTGATATATTAATAGAGTAAAAGTAGCAAAGAAAATGTTGGTACCATTCCATATCGATAAATAACTCAAAACAGCTTTTCTTTTTTAACATGACGCACCATGATATTTGAATTTTATTTTTAAACTATACGAAGTTGACAATTGTGGCCTGTCACGTAATTATTTTGGAAATTGTGTCTCCGTGTGAAGTGGCAAAAAAAAACAGTTTTTTTTATCTAACAAGTTAAGGAACATGAAGGTCTGTAAAAATATGCATTTATAACCCAATTATATCCTCCTCAATTCTGATTTTATTTGGTTACCATCGCTTGCTTGGTTTAGCTATAATTACAGTTTGAAAAGTTTGGGTAGCCACTACATTTGATTAAGCTAATTTTGCACCTGAATCTTATCGCGCTACTGAGGAAGGAGGTGCAAACTTTTCTCAAACATGTGCTACGAGCCCACGAGTAACGAGTACCTTTCTAAACTAACAGGTGGCGCTAAAATTAATACCTTTTCGCGAAATCCGTACTAATATTATAAATGCGAAAGTCTGTCTGTCTGTGTGTCTGTTACCTCTTCACGCTTAAACCGCTGCACCGATTTGGATGAAATTTGGTATGAAGATAATTTTGAGTCCAGGGGAAGGACATAGTTCCGGAAAAATACCCTTATCTGCAATAAACGAATTTAAGGCGGAAGAAGTCGCGGGCAGAAGCTAGTATATAAATATTCATCTAAAATAGGGTATTCATTATTCATATTGACCTGGATAAGTGTGTACAGTGGCCACTTGATACGTTTAGCATACAGGCCGGTCAATATCTATCATAGTGATCCGGTTTCTCAATTACCCGTAACATGTACAAACACACATCTATCTAAAGTCGGAGATCGAATTCGAGATCGAAATTGTAAACAAATGGGTTGCCACCATAAAAAATTTAACGCAAGCGGTGGTTAATAAAATAATTGAAATACTCATAAAAACTTACCGTATTCAGAGTTAAATAGTAGTTAAAATATTTTTCAAGTTAAACAGCAAATATTATTATTTTCTATTACATATTTGTGTAGTTGAAATAAAATATACGGAGAATTAATCTATACCACTGGTAATGATCAGAAGTTGTGAAAATTTGGTATAGTAATAAAAATAACAATAAAAACCAGTTTCTTTGTAATTTAATTTTCCAATATTCTGTGACAACATGCAGAAAAGGGAGCGTTCAAGTATTACGTAACGAAGTTGGCCTTTACCCTCTAGATGGCCGCGGAACTGGACTTCACTCGATATATCGACGCCAAGGATTCCGATAGTGGCTGTTGCAGTTAGGGGAGTATTCTCAAAACGAGGTGATGCCACAAACGCAGACTTTTTAGCGGTGAAAGCGCAAACCTGTGTCTTTGTAGGGTTAAAACGGTCTAAATTAAGTCGACCCCATTCTGAAACTTCTTTTAGGGAAGTTTCAACTTCAGACACAAGTTTGTTACGGCTCTCGATGAAGTTATCCCGAGAAATATTAGCGCGGCCAGTGTAGGAGGCATCACCCGTGCTATCATCCGCATAACAGTGAATGCCACAAATTTGCAGCATATCATTGATATGCAGAAGGAACAGCGTGGGCGATAACACACAGCCTTGAGGGACACCAGCATTCACAGACATGGATTCAGAGCACGCACCGTCAACTACGACCTTTATAGGTAAGGCCAAATTAGCCTCTAAGAAGCTCAGCGTGCTCAACAGGTCGAGACAGTATTTTACTCCGGCCCACCTCCTACAGCTTTACAAGGCACAGGTCCGCCCGCACATGGAATACTGTTCTCATCTGTGGGCTGTGGCTCCACAGTACCAGCTTCTCCCTCTAGACCGCATTCAACGGAAAGCGACTCGTATCGTCGGTTGCCAGCGTATTTCAGATCAGCTTGACTCCTTGGCACTGCGTAGAGATGTAGCCTCGCTCTGCATTTTGTATCGCTTGTATAACGGAGTGTTCCGAGGAATTGTTCGGGTTGATCCCAGCTGCATCTTTCCGCCTTCGTCCTACGCGACAATATTTCCATCCTCACCACTTAGATGGTTGGCAGTCCACAACTGTGCCCTTTTCGAGAAATTTCCTGCCTCGCACGACTGAACTGTGGAATAAATTGCCGCATGCAGTATTTCCGGACCGATGCGATCTTCATACCTTCAAGAAAAGAGCGTACTCCCACCTGAAAGGACGGCAACGCACTTGTGACTCCTCTAGTGATGCAAGTGTCTATGGGCGACGGTGATCGCTTACCATCAGGCGACAGAGGGGGTTTTTGCTCACGCATCTATTATTTAAAACTTATTTTTCTCAAAATTTCAAATGGAATGACCACTTGAAATTTTTAGATATAATGGTCCCTACTTGGTGGTTAGTAACGTTTTACTAGGGGGGGTAATACTTAAACGGTCCCAAAGACATTTGTAATTCGTTGTCTGACCTTTGTCGGGTGAATATGCTTCTCGTTGTAGTTCGGATATAAAAAAAATGATAAAAAAGATGATTTACCCCTGGCACGTTACTTTGACGTTGACAGTTGTTTGTTTACATTTTTGATCTCGAATTCGATCTCCGACTTTAGACGTGAGCGCCACGCGAGCTTTAAAACTCGCGCCGTCAGCGAAATTTACGAATAGAAATTCAATATCCTCGCAAAAACCTCCAGTGCTGGTAATCAAAACTTATTTATACATGACAATTATGAAAACTGTAAAGGTACATTGTGCACCGTGGGCGGTAGAGAAGGAATTACACTATTTATTAGTTTCCTCACAAGTGTGATGAAAAACATTGTGTGTTACTCGGACGGTACCGGAATTACAAACTCGAGTCACAAAAGCCCCCAGCCTGCGACTTCAGGCTTCAATAAGCTCTCGTTTGTAATTCCTTCTCTACCGCCCACGGTGCACAATGAACTAAAGTCAGAAAAAGCTAATTACTTTCAAGTTTCAAAAGTCGCAACATTGTGTCATAAAGTGCCATTTCGTGATTGGCAGAATCTCATTCATTCCATAGATAACATAAACAAAATAATTTTTCAGTTTTGTTGCATACAATCATTTGCGTAAATTAATAATTGTAACACGCTATTTTAACGTATTAAACCGCAGCGTCGACGTGTATTTATTGATATTACATTATGTATAATTCAAATTTTCGAGGTAAATAATAATATTGTTGATTTTGACTAATTCCGTGTTATTAATTGCAAGTCAGAGTAGTGAATGCCAAAAAATTTAAAAAAGTCATTACGCCCACGGCGTTAATAAAAAGCCCACGGTTTTAATTACCTGCGCGTAATGACACCGTTTACGAACAAGTTTGATGAAAAAATCATTTGAGTTACCTTTCTGTGAGGGCATCCAGCAAAGCGCCGGGAGTGGTGGGGTGCGGGCGCGAGGTCGCCACTAGAGGGCGCAGGTGGACGGGCGCTTCCGCCAACCGCGGCGGCGGCGGCGCCACTGCGAAAGGGTTCAACTCCGTGGTAGCCACATCTGATGAAATTCAAACGGAAAGTCAGCACCTTGCTTTTTTAGGGTTTCGTAGCCATAACGGCAAAAACGGAACCCTTATAGTTTCGTATTGTCCGTCCGTCCGTGCGTTCGTATGTCACAGGCATTTTAATCAAAAACTACAAGATAAACATTGGTGAAATTTAGAGTACTGTTGTCTTGTGTAAACCGCTACTTAGTTTGATGGTTAAATAATAAAAATCTAGGGGGGTACAACAACAACAACATTTTTTTATTGCACACAACAACAGAAACAGTACAATAGAGCCTTCACATAAAATACGGTAAATGATAGGCGGTCTTATCGCTAAAGAGCGATCTCTTCCAGACAACCTGTGGGTAGCGGAAATGACATAAAATAGCTAGAAATGAGTAGGTGGTGAGATAACGTTACATGTAATACAAAAATAAATAAAAACAAACATACATATTATACATATTATAAACATACATATATATATATATATATATATATATATATATATATATAAAGTGTGAAAACAAACTATGATACAGTTGATATCAAAGTGATTAGAAAACCAGAAGGAGAATTAAAAAAAGGAAATTATGGGAGAGATAAATAATGACCCCTTAACTTAGTTTTAAAAATAGGCAATGACAAACGAAAATTGTTTACAAAATGATTGGATATACCGTTTTTGAGTTAAAGCCGAAAACGGTGCTTTTCAAAAAAGGACGTAAGTGCAGTGGAAATACGTCCTTTTGCTAGTGCACTTTTTCATATCGCATGTTTTTCATCTGTACGGCTGCAAAACCCTACTCCGACATGCTCTAGGCCGGTTATTTTTTAACATTAAATCGGTCGCTATCACAGAACCGTTTTCAGTGGTGCACGCTGAGTTGCAAGCAACGTATTAAACAAGAAGACGAGGCTTATTAACCGTGAAAACATGTATGCAAACGTACACCAGGATGCACGGACCGGCAAAAGTATGGGGAATCGTATTAAACGTGAACCTATTAACGGGGTTTTACTGTAAATAGTCTTCTAGCGGAATATGCTGTCTTCAATTTGGTTCACACGTTCGGTTCGGTACACGATACATGACTCAAAATAAGGTATTAAATATGATATTGTCGAATAATTGAAATAAATAAATGAAGATACCTACATAATATTCTTTTTGTCTATAATAAAGGCAAAAAGGTTCAACAAGAACATATTCAACGCCGAAATCCCAATATCGGGTTCATTTAGATCGTGAAGCCTGCCAATGAACAAGCAAATAGCATAACAGGTTTGAAATTGGAAGATTCATTAATATTAATCGCGTTAATAATTCCATTTTATAATAAATAACTCCATAAGAATTTAGATTGTTTCACAATGGGATTTACATCATTATCTCTCGCTTATAGCTTAAGCCGCATTGTGGGATAAGGGCTAATCGTACGTATGGCAAGATAAAATATTCACATGGAATCAATAAATTGCAAAGTTAAGGTAATTCGTTTGAATTCTACAATATGCTCGAACACACTCATCTACGGAAAACAATTGCATTGCAAGAAAAGCTATCGCCGCACAAGCAAATTATAAGCGTCATTATACATCCGCAGCTGGCAGCCGGCGGGAAATTGTGCAACCCGACTGAGTTTTTATACTTGGTGCATTAAAAATTGTAATAAGTACTTTATTTTTATTTTCTACTAGCTTCTGCCCGCGACTTCGTCCGCCTTAAATTCGTTTATCGCGGATAAGGATATTTTTCCGGGATAAAAAGCAGCCTATGTCCATCCCCGGGACTCAAACATTCCCCATACCAAATTTCATCCAAATCGGTTCAGCGGTTTAAGCGTGAAGAGGTAACAGACAGACAGACACAGACAGACACACTTTCGCATTTATAATATTAGTATGGATACTCAAACAAATATGACTTAAACACAAATGCCTGGAAAAAATGTTATAACAATCGCAAAAAGCACAATAATGGGCCTGCGCGCAAATGAAATACAAGGATCATTCGCATCTTGCATCAGCCAGGAGTCTAAACTAAAACTATGTCCACAATTGAAAATGTTATTTCCCAGCCCAGACGCAAGCTCCACAATATATACTTAAGAAGTCATGACGAACCTAACAGAATTTCACTTGAAATATTTAAAGATAAATGTACATGTAATAAAGAATAGATAAGTTTATATAGTCGTCAAACTGCAAATCTAGCGAAACCTGGGGCCCGTTTCAAAAAACCTTTAACTTTTATTACGAGTGGAAGTCTCTTTTTAATAGATATTGTTGGAAAGAGATTTCCGCTTGTAAAACTAGTTAGAGCTTTTGTGAAACGGGCCCCAGGTTTAGCTAGATTTGCAGTTTGACGACTATAAAAACTTATCTATTCTTTATTACACGTATATTCATCTTTAAATATTTCAAGTAACATTCTTTCATGAATGTTAATATAATTAATACAAACATAAAAAGCAATGTTATTTTTAAAATCAATATACCTATATACCTACATATTCAAACCAAAGGTAATGTTAAGGGGCTACTTCGTCATTCGTAAATCACGCCTCAAACGCGGAGCCAGCCAATAAGCGTGAATTGTAATAAGGGACGCATGTATTGCTCGCGCGCATCAAAGAAAGAGAAAGCTAATACACTACATGCTTGGGGTTTTTTGGCGTAAGCGCCAGATGTAAAAGTACCATAAAATCGAAGATTATTATGTTTTGTTAACATTTAAGTTAATCACTTAAAAGATAAAGGGAAGAATGACATTTTAAGATAATTTAGTCGTTTATTAATCTGTCGTTTGCACAAACTAGACAAAAAACGGGAAATGAAGACGCGTTTTTGGATAACTTTTCTATCGAGGAAATTTTCAATAAAGATGTTTCCGCGTTAATCACTGAATAGTTTATATAGTCAAGAAACACATATCTGAAAACCAGCCTGATTTATATACTGGATTTGTCAAA
Organism: Hedya salicella; assembly: GCA_905404275.2. Lineage (NCBI taxonomy): Eukaryota > Metazoa > Arthropoda > Insecta > Lepidoptera > Tortricidae > Hedya > Hedya salicella. The sequence continues at coordinate 42,601,442 of FR990096.1, forward strand.
AAATGCGCTAAAAAATAGCTTAAATTTTCGATGCATCCCCTTAAGCCACCTGTGGCTAAATTATGAACAGCAGCATTCATAATTTAGCAGAGTAATAAGTATAATCAACAATACAAGAGTAATAAGTATAATCAACAAATCAGGCAAACTCGACTTTATTCGTTCTGTTAAAGATAAATTTGACGAATAATCTCTGTGTCATTAAATTCGCGAGTCTTTTAGGCTCGAAGGCCGTTAAGGCTGTTCCTCGCAAGTAATGCAACTCATAATAATAAAAAAATCATAAGTGTTGACAGTCCGAACCACAAAGGTTCGCGAGTGTTGACCTCTCGAGCCTGTGACAGTGGCGGAAGATATGTTTAGGGTATGGTTGCCGGCGGGACAGGGTGTGGTGGGGGCGGTACTTGCCTGCGACGTCGGGAAGCGCGCCGCGTGCCTTGTGCAGCTGCTGCGCGGCCCACTCGTCACCCTCGCTCTCCGCCTCCGAGCCCGCGGACGCGGCCGCCGTGCCCCCTGCCAATAAAACTCCACCGATAGGATCAAGCGTTCATAATATATAATTAATAGGGGACATTGGTTCAGCATGTACTGTATCGCAATACTATTTTTTCTACTCGTGTTCTATCTGTGAATAAGAACACCGCGAATCATACTAAAAAGGCATACTTTTTAGACTGGAACATCACTCTATAGTTTATATTATACGCCACTGAACTATAATGAAATATTATACAACTCCGCGCAGAACTATATATATAAATAAAATACAGCATAATTAGTACATTATGATACGAGTGTGGTACGTTGGTAATTACACTCGAGGTTATATTTTGCAGCCCGAGTCGCTGTAGCCGAGAGTGTAATGACCAACGCACAAGACATCATTTCATACGACATTTTTCAACACACTTGCGAGGAAAAACAAGAATCGCACCCTACTTAAAATTTCGTCTAGGTTATAACTTGCGTAACTAATCCTGGAGGCTGTAAGTTTTACATTAATCCGTCATCAGTACCTCAAGTTTACGTACCTACATAATTATTATATTTTAAATATCATTGCTTGAAACTATTTACACACTACTGTCATTTTTAGAAAATAATCATACTTCAATATGAAATATTTGTAAATATTAAATATACATCAAATCATATAAAAATGGCGCGCTGCGACCGGTGCATTTGTCTATGCACGCTCAAGATCGATAAAGCAAAGGCTAATTGCCCTATCAGCCAAATATTAATCCATACTATTATAAAGTTGTAAACTTAAACAATGTTTGTAGGTATGTGTCGTTGTGGCTTCATCACGCTAAATCGGCTAAACGGATTTCAAATGTTTTTGGTATACGGGTAGCTGGGTATCTGGTTACAGGATACTTTTCCCAGACTATGCTAAAGAAAACAAAGAGGGCTTATGTATGACTTTTTCTCCTCCGCGAACGAAGTTGCGGGCTCCTTCTAGTAATATAATAAACTGAATAATTATATCAATTTAATACAATCAAAATGTTATTTTATTTAGAAGACTTTAAAATTTATTGAAATTAATACAAGTACAAATTAGTACAAGTTTAAATTTATAAAAAAAACCTATAAATGTTTCTTGTACATATATAAACATATTTGCTGACGTTTAAAAAGACTGAACGTAACCTAAACGTAACTGTACTGAAAAGGCACTAGTGCGATTATGTAATGTTAAAGACATGTATGTAATGGACTGGATTACAGCCATAAAAACGGTGTAATGAGAGCCACTTTACGAGCAAGTGTATTGAAAAATACTAATTATGCACTCGTTATATTATGTATCCTTTTTCAGTGAATTACCGCATTTAGGCCACGAAGCTTGCTGAGTGGCCTAATTAAGGTTTGTTTGTATACAATACTTTTTCTACGAGTAACCCATAAACTTCATTAAATAAAACATACCTAAAAAAAATATTACAAACACTATTTTTATTGAAATTCATTATAGTTCTGTGCGGTTTTGTATAATAAAGGTATTATGGTGCAGTAACACATAATATTAACCATAGAGTAAAGAGCGATGATCCAAAGTAAAAAGTGTGCCTTTTTAGTATGATTCGCGGAGCTTATTCACAAATTCGCAGTAGAGAAATAGGTTTAGGTTACGGCTATTTTTGTAAGCACACAAGTTGATATCCAGATGTTACGATGAATATGCTTAATACATAAAGTAGCAACATTATGAATAAATTGACTAGTTTATTACTGTATATCTCTAACAGTATGGACGAGTTCAGGTTATCTGAAACGTATGTGATCAATAGATTAAAAAACCTCTCTTTTTTAAAATAACATAATATACATGAAATTTTATATTAGAAAATAAATTTTGACATTTTAGGAGATAAACGGCCAGCACGTATTACAACAATATGTGTTTATATTAGCCTAATTAGTTAATTTAGTGATCCCGGGAAATATATTAATTTAATTAAATTAAGTCCGCCTCCGTAAAACTCAACATCGACGCCGACGCCAAAGTTTAGTTTTATAAGCATCGGAATTTCCGAACCCTGGCCATGAGTACCATGACTACAATATGTAGAACATTATAAAGTTGTAATAAGTATATGTACTCCTCGAGTGCCACTATTGCGTCGGACACTGCACAGCACGAATTGGTGCACACCAATTCGTGCTGCCAATGATTAAAAATCGGCTAAGTGCGAGTCGGACTTGCACACCGAGGGTTTAGTATAAAATATACGCTACAAATGACCGTAATCCCTATCTCTGAAAATCCAATGTTAGCAGAGCCCTAGTCCTAACCAAAATGTAAGCGGTGTTCGATCATTTTATATTGGTTATTACTGACATAGACAGACAGACATTAAATTATACTGATTTTAGTATTTGTTGTTATAGCGGCAACAGAAATACATCATCTGTGAACAATTCAACTGTCTAGATACAGCCTTGTGTCTGACGGACAGACAGACAGACAGCGGAGTCTTAGTAATAGTCACGTTTTACCCTTTGGGTACGGACCCTAAAAAATACTTTTTTAATAATTTGGAAGATTTACGTACTACGAGTATGTATATGTCACCGTTATATTATAAATGCTGTTAGATTATAATCTACCTAGCGAAATTGTAAACTATCGAAAGATTGTTAATCGTGTCATACTGGTTCCAATTTAACGTATTATTTTTCGTTAGATTATAATCTGTCGAGTGGAAACCGTCAAATTGTCAAATGGCTATCTGATTGGTGGGTCTTACGGCCGCTTTACTTGCCATGGAGTTAGAAACCAAATAAAATTCACGCTTTTCAAATGTTGTGAGATAAACTAATTATTTATTTATTGCTTAGTAGGAAATCAACAATTCTGACATTACATTATTATAGGAGTATATTTTTATTTTTTTGACAATTTTTTCTTTTGTATTCAGAAAAAAATACATTTTCCTACTCAGAATCGGACGTTCGTCGAACCTGATATGAGAAATAAAGTGTGACAGGTTCATTTTCAGACAAAGAAATGAAAATATGACCATATGCGATAATTGTAACAATAAAAAGAGACATTGGTAACATAACACTACTTTCTAGTCAAACGCACATCAACAAGACATCATCCCATCATCTTCTCTGAAATGTTAGTTTTTAGTAATACTTAAAGGTAACCTTTTCGTTTTGAATTTTGGGTGATTTCGATTAATTAAACGGAAATTTGATTATCAAAAATGTCCCCAGTTTATCATACCAAATATGTGCTAGTTTTGTTGTGACGATACATACAAAATTAACGTAGAAATGCATTACACAAGTGACGAAATACGAGGGGTGTTCAATAAAGTCTCGCTATCAGTATTAAAAAGAAAAGTTATTGGTATCATTTTTTTTTTACTAATTAATCATTCTTTTGTATGTCGTGTGAATTTAAAATACATTAAAATTATTTTATTTTTCTACTCGTCGACTTTAATCCCTCCATAAGAACTTCATAGACTAAACTTTAATAGCATACTTTTCAATGTCGGATACTCTATGGCACTTCCAACTGAACTGATATATTCATAAGCCAACACTTTATTTCAAAAGCCAACACTTTGAATGCACTATAATGATTTCAAAACTAGAACTTTGGTTGCAAAAAATAAAATTCCTTTGGTTAAGGAGACTCGTTTAAATGCAAATATATAAAAAAAAAACAGTTCTTTTAAGAAAGTAAAATTTTCATTTGTTTTTCCATCCCTAGGGTGGAAAGTATTTTATTGTTACGATTTGTAGCCACAGAGTCGACGATAATTGAGGTACTGATGATGATGATGATGATGATGATGATGATGATGATGATGATGATGATGATGATGATGTTGATGATGATGATGGTGGTGATGTTGATGGTGATGGTGATGGTGATGGTGATGGTGATGGTGATGGTGATGGTGACGGTGACGGTGACGGTGACGGTGATGATGATGATGATGATGATGATGATGATGATGATGATACCTACTCGTAGAAAAAGTATTGTGTACAATAGTTATACAGGGTGTCCCAAGAAGTAGTGATATACTGAAGCTGGGACGTAGAGGACCTAGAGGGCTATCTAAATCACCCCCATGTATGTTCCGCGATTTTTCGTATTTTCGAAGTTATGACTTTTTTTTTAATTCTTCACCTACTTTACGATGCTGCTTTACGATGCATGCTAATTCACAATATGACGGTTTCGCGTCGACAGATTATATTTTACCGAAAATCAATCCGTTAAATTGTAATTGGTACGTTACGGATCACAATCTTTCGATAGTTTATAATATCGTGAGTTATATTGAAATCTAAAGGCATTTATAACATTACGGTGACATACTTAATGGGTATATTTGCTTTCGGAATGGAAATTGGTTACTTTTGTGAACGTGAGCCGAGTAAGAAGGCTCACTGCTCACCTGCCAACACGCACTCGACGAGCGTAGCAGGTTAATCATCTAACCCCTGACACTCCTACAAGCCTATGCACCGACATCAACAGGAAGATTTTTATGATTTATTAAATAGAGCTTGCGATGAGCACCGTACCACGTATAATCTAGTTCTTGGCGACTTCAACGCCAAGGTCGGGAAAAGGCAAACATTGGATGATCCCAAAATTATTGGGCCCCATGGACATGGAGATCGAAACATGCGGGGTTTAGGACTGATCCAATTTGCCTTTGGACAAAATTTGCAAATCGCAAAAGTTATTTTTTCAAAAAGCCCCACCGGCTATGGACCTGGCTTTCCCCAGATTCTCACACTAGAAATGAAATAGACTATATAATCACTTCAAATAATCAGATTATCAAAAATGTAGAAACGATTAACAATATAAAATTTAACTCCGACCATAGACCACTTCGAGTAAGATTAACTTTTAGTGGCCAAATTTATCGCCAACAATTTATTTTAAAAAGTAAAATACGTAATTTTGACAATGACACACTTATAGTTCACACACAAGCAAACATTTAATTTAGAAATGAAAAATTATTTCGATGTATTGGCCAATTTGGAAAGTAATAATGATGAAACTGTTGACAACCAATACAACCACATAATAAGCAGCATTAGAAAGGCTAGTAGTAAAATTAAAGCAGCTAAAAGTAAACTTAAGAAATTAACAGAAAAAGCATTAAAACTCATAGAAGATCGACAAGCTTTAAACTTAGTCAAAAGTAGTGCAGAATATAGAATAAAAGATAAAGAGGTGAAACACAGCATCCGCCAAGATATTAGAAAATACAAAACAAAACTAGTTGAAATAGCATTGATTAAGAACAAGTCCCTCAAAGCCGCCAAAGAAGGTGCATCACGAGGACAAAGCTGGATCACAGCTTAAGGGACAATACTGGAACGAAACAGGGAGATCGACATAAAATTTTAATGATAGCCACAGAATATTATCGAGCTCTCTATTCTGACCCCATCCGCAGACATGACGCATCCATCGGAGAACAAAGTTGTAGCGCCATCCCACCAATAACGGAGCATGAAATCTATGTAGCACTTAATAAAATGAAGTACAGAAAGAGTGCTGGTGAGGATGGCATCACAACCGAAGCTTTAAGAATCGGAGGGCCGACACTAATACCTCACATTAATAAGCTCTTTAATCAAATTATTAATACTAATACTTTTCCGGAAAAAATGTGCCATTCCAATATGATATTGCTGTACAAGAATGGCGACAGGGCTGATATAGGCAATTACCGTCCAATTAGCCTTGTCTTATAAAGATTATAGAGAGCCGCATCGCAGGGCAACTTGATCTCCACCAACCACCCGAGCAAGCAGGATTCCACCCCGGCCTCTCCACAACAGATCACCTGCATGCGTTGAACCAAGTTATCGAAAAATGCCACGAACATAACCTCCCTCTCTACTTAGCCTTCGTTGATTACTCTAAAGCTTTCGACAATATATCTCACCATTCTATCTTCACAGCTTTACATCACCTAGAAATAAACCCAAATTATATTCAACTCATAAGCACCATATATAAAAACAGTATAGCCGCCATAAAATTTCAATCTTCTGGCCCATCCTTCAAAGTACAAAGAGGAGTTAAACAGGGAGACCCGTTATCGCCGAAACTTTTCACCAGCACGTTACAGCATGTCTTCCAGAAACTAGCGCCACGTTGGGGAGACAGGGGGATATCTGTCGGACAGAAGAGAGAGATACTCTTGTGGAAAATAACCGGTAGCCTAAAACACAAATAGTGTGCGAACAACTTATCGATAATCTTCTTATTTCAGATGTCGGTTATGGGTAAAGCTAACAGGAAATGAGGATTTGGCGTATTTACCTATACAAAGGCTGAATGAAAACAAGTTTATTTGTGGACATCATTTTTGAACAGGTGGACATGCAAGAACCACGAAGATTTAATGACAAAACAATTATATTGGCTCATGGCAAATTTTTTAATTTGGACACAGTGCCAAATACTATTAAAACAGAGGAAATTTCTGCGAATGCTTCCAATGTAGCTCAACTAAAAAGTGCTGCAAAGTAATGTATGTAGTAATTAGTAATGTATGTGTTAATATCTTTACTTTGTTATAAGTTGCATTCCATGTACATTCTTCATAGTGATGTAAATGTTGTGAAAATTAATAATAAATTATTTTTCTCAATTTTTTTTTATTAATACCTACTCGTAATACGCATAATTTACCGGTATAGTACAGCAGCACGCAACGCACATTTATCGATATCCATAAACAGTAGATACTGGAAGTGTCAAGCTCTAGCGTTTCTTTTTTTGTGTTGGTAGTATTGGCACGTATTGGCGGGGTGGCACAAAGTACGTTCATAATTCAATTCGAGGCTTCTTTGAAAGTGCCGACTCTTAAAACGTAGTGATTAAGTACTCTGTGGGCGCTACGATGCACAGATACACAGATACTATATGTTTTATCACTAAAATGAGTTTGCAGGTAACTCCACTGTTCTATATTGCTATGAACATGAACACACCCTGGCTCACTCGTTAAAATCAAATCGAATCATTTATTGCATATATCACATTACAAACATAGATGGAATTACAATAATTGGGTATTAATGTGCTAGGGCCTAGCAATATCAGAGGGCTACTAAATTCACACTACACTAAATTAATATAATAATTAAACACTTAAGTAGTCTGATTATCTAGAATTAAAGTTAAACACTTAAAAGACCTCAGTAACATTCACTTACTGGTTCATATCATTAAAGTACTCCCCTAAGCTATAAAAGCATTTATTGATTAAAAACGATTTCAAATTATTGTTAAATATTTGTGGGTTGTCCAGATTTTTTATATGATTCGGAAGGTGGTTATTAATTTTAATACTCATATAATGAGGACTACGTGTGACGATTTTAGTTTAGAGAACGGCATTTTTAGTTTATTTAGGTTCCGATCATTCCTCTTAGTTTGAACTGTTGGCATTGGCGAGTATAAATGCATGTTTTCTTACAAATTTACATGATTCGAATATGTACATTGATATAACGATTAGTATTTGGTGTTTAATAAAATAAGATTTTCAGGATTTCATTTGGTCTTTATTAGCTATTATTCTGACACATTTTTGTCAACATCGCTGCTATTTCCCCATAGGACTAAGCCATACGATATTCTCGAGTAAGCATACGCGTAGTAAGCTGTGAGGGCTGTCTGTAGGTCAGTTATGCGGGCTGTCTGTAGGTCAGTTAAATAGGTATAACAAGTCTTATAAGGAAAGTCACTTTATTACCGAGTCAGAGTCACAGACACGTTAAACTGTTCTTTATTGCTATGAACATGAACACACCCTGGCTCACTCGTTAAATAGAGTATAACAAGTCTTATAAGGAAACTCACTTTATTACCTCTAATCCTCTAAATTATTATTTTTAGCTTCACGAACAATAAAAAAAACAATCGAGTAAGCGCTGCTCCAGCTCCGCTATAAAATAAAATCGACGCTTCACGGTATTCCGTCACTACGAGTATATGACTCGACATTTTAGTCGTGTAATCGTTGCGGCGGAGATCATGCACGAGATTAGAAATATCGCGACCGATATAGCAAATTTACACAACATACCTGTCCTATGAACCGTCTTTCATTTGACTTCTACTCGACTTAATTGAAATATAACTGTGCCCAAACACGGTCCAATAAACATGTACCTGACTGTAATACGACTATTCGCTACGATATGGTCACGCGGAAACGTCGCCAGGATGCTTATACAACCTGTTTTTGCTCGTTGGGTAGCCTCAACTCGGACTTTTTGATCAAATGACAGGTAGCGAATTGGTATATCATTAAAGTAAGTCATCATTTTGAAGTTTGATTTTGGCCAGCCAATCAGAAGAGTAATGAGGACTTACGTTGGGGCTTGTCGCTGGGCAGATCCAGGCCGCGCACGTGCACGCGGCCTTCCTCCTCGTCACCGGAAGCGTCGTCGCGCTGCAGCCGCGAGCCGGGCGCTGCCTCTGACGGGACGGGGATGAAGTCCCCGTGCTCGCGCGCCTGCATCATACAACAACGTGATCCTTGTTGCTTACTTGACATATGTGATGTATGTATCGTTCACTCATCGACAGCGACCACGGCGAAGTTTAGAATCAAAGCATAATTACACATTACTACAACGGGTCTTGACAAGACGCGGCATCGTGCTGCGTATTCTTGTTATAGTTACAGGAGTTGTAAGTGAGGAAATGAAATAAATAAATAAAATTGGTTAGATTTGAATAGACTGATTTCCTTGAAACGAGGTCGCATTGTGGCACGACGTTACGAAGTGTCACGACACGACGTCGCGTCGTTTGTATTTGTTTCCCTACTGCCCGCCGCCCTCGTCCTCCTGTTAAACAATATTTTAATCAACGCGACGTCACGATATGAAAAACACTTACCGAATATAGCCTAAGCAAGACTAACACAACTAGTCACGACTCTATCTACTTGACGCCCAAACATCATCAATTCATTATTGCACAATAGACGCATCAATCAACTTCCGGTGAATGGGTACGAAATGTAAAATTGTGTTATCGTGTACATATACTGTTTAAAATTCACCACCCTCCCCTAGTTTCTCAGGAAAACTAATAATAGGCCAAAAAAGTGTCAAGGACAGAATTAATTCTCATTAAATTTGGAATAAAACAAAGGACAAAAAACCACGAACAGGGACACATTTCACGGTAATGGAGGGTCGGGCGTCAAGTCGAGGAGGGGTAGGATGGTGAATTTAAAACAGTACATATTCAGGTCACACAGGTTTCAAAACTTTATTAATTTGACATAGATAGAATCACTCTATTATATGCAGTGTCGCTTTCCCTAGTAATGGCCCTTTTTACGCCTGTTAAATTCAAAACCGTAATAGTTTGTTTTTTTTTATAAATTTCTTCTGCTCATAATAGTGGTATCCTTATATTTTAATTTTGTTAGTGTGGAATATTTTCGTGCAAAATGGAACTATTATAACCAGAGCCCGAAATTTTCGAGGCAAAACCAAAGACTGTCGCAATCTAACTAGTGTTCGATTTTTTTTTATTGGAGTTTCATTTTATTCGCGACAACTACGAAGTGAGCATAACAATGTTCAACTTTATCCATTGCGGAATCTGTCCTCATTCTGGACACAGATCGTTGTTACATACGAGGGTGGTTTGAGAAGTAACTTGGTTAGATATGAAAAAAAATGCAAATATTTTATTTTTCCACATAGTACCCCGAAGTTCGACGCACTTGCCCCACGTTTCTGCATCTTCTCGATGCCTTTACAGACATGCGTTTCTTCAAGGCCCTCAAAATATGCGTTCACCTCATCGTTTGAGTAAAATTTTTGCCCTGATAAAACGTGTTTGAGTTTCGGGATAAGCGGGGTGAGGAAGCAGTTCAAATCGTAATTCCGTCAATTTGTCTGTAGCGACAACATTTGAATGCACCGAAGCGTTGTCATGGTGAAACATAACTTTTTTCTTTGCTTTACCTGCCCGTTTCTCGGCTATCGCGGCCTGTAATTGGTCCAAAAGCGATGCATAGTATGCCCCCGTAATGGGTTTTCCCTTCGCAAGGCAGTCAATTAAGAGGATTCCCTTGGTGTCCCAAAAGACAGACGCCATCACCCTTCCAGACCCTACGGAATGACCTTGGCTTTCTTTGGAGCTGGCTCAAAACGACTAACCCATTGTCTGGACTGTTGTTTCGTCTCCGGGGTATGGTATAGTGTAGGAGCATTGTAACAAAACGGCGAATAAACTCCGTTGGATTTCTTTCAAACTCCTGCATATTGTCAGCAGATGTTCGCATGCGAATACGCATTTGTTCTGGAGTGAGTAACCGCGGCACCCATCTTGCACAAAACTTATTCATATGCAATTCGTTGTGGAAAATAAAATGCACCCGCTCAGAAGAGATGTTTGCGGCTTCAGCTGATTCGCGTATCTTCAATCTTCTGACGTTTAGATCAAAATCATGTATTTTATAAAACCGCCGTTTTTGGGGCTCCAGGACGAGGTGCATCTTCAATGCTGGTCCTGCCTCGCTTAAATTAATTTACCCAAAGCCGAACTGTTTCGTAAGAAGGACACGAGCTACCCAACGTAGGTAAAATCCTTTCATGGACTTCTTTCGCAGTTTTACCTCCTAAAAAAAGAACTGAATTACACCACGAATTAAAATTTTCTCCATTTTGCCGTTTTTTCCGATCACTTTTATTTCAACTACTGTCAAATCTAAAATTCCCGCCGAAATAGTTTTTTTTTTTATTAATTTAAAGCATTAGCAACAAGGCCATCAGGTTAAACCTTGGAGTATTTAGTAAATGGAGACGCCTTCATGTCATTTCCCCTCTGCCAAAGACGTTGGTATAATGTTCCAACCGTTTTATAAAAACTACTTCATTCATTGATTATTGGCAGTCTTGTAATCGTTATTTACGAGTGACAAGCTCCTTCAAAATGCCTGCTTTGCTGTGTTATGGGTGCAAAAAGCGTTCAAATACATCAAGCATAAAAGGAAGGAATATCATTTCACATTATTGCTTTTATTTTATCATATTACAACATATTAATACATAAAACGTTTTCAAGAAAATGAGGCATCTTGGAATCGATTATAAAATCTGTTTGAAAAATATCGCATACATTTCGTATTTCATTCTGACAGATTCGAGCAACCCCCGAGCCCGTATTTAAGGTTAATAAGGTCTACTAGCCTTCAAATTTTGTATGAAATTACAAGCAAATATCAGTTTTAGCGAATTAAGTAATGGAGAAGGATCTACCTTTATCTAATTGTCTGTCCTTTGTCTTAATATTATTCGAGATATTTATTCCTATTACGATTGCCTTTCTATGTTTATAAACATATAATTTATAAACATTTTCCAGTGTTTGTGGTCAACGAGTAACGGAGGAAAAAAAAATTACCTGTTTCAAAATTTTATTCTTATTCGTTTTATTTCATGAGTGTGAACTTTCGCGATAGCCAAAGACAATATTACATGTACATATGAACAGGTAAAATGTTTTGTCTCCTCTTTTCCAGGAACCATCCTAATATAAAGTTAGAGATATTCTATGTAAAATGTATATACTCGTAGTAGCAGCAGTAACGTTATTTATACTGCAATAATTTACTTAACTTTGTAATCCAGTAGGATATTTTGATATATTTGTGAAAGTATTCCACGAGTACCAAGTTGCGCTATCTATGACTTCTAGAAAATTATATCGATACGATATTCTCCAGACACTTGAAAGCCCAATGAATCGGTTCGATTACGCCTACACCGATAGTTTGAAATTGTGTCCGCATATAGTTTTTACTGCATTAGTGTGATAATTTAACTTAGTGTTGTGGTATTGTTTTAGCGTGGGTGCGTAGTAACGAGAGGAAAAAATGCATTTGTAGTTAGATTGTTTATATGTGTGCTACCTCGCCCCCCTCGAAAAACGGCAGAATTTTTTGTTAGGAAATTTGTAGCGATACGTACTCCATTACTAAATACTCCAAGGGCTAAACAGTATACATAAAAATAAAGGTTTAACTATGGGAAAACCATATAAAAGTGATCAGCGGGAACTGATTTCTCGCATGATCATTAACTTCGATGCTGTAAAGCAACAGCAAGAAGCGATTATCGCTGAAAGCGGCAATGTTTACATTGCATTAAGTCTTTGGCTGGTAAGATTAACCAATCTTAGTACTTTTGAATAACACCAATATGGTTTTTGTTAAAATAATGATCAAGTGAAGCCATTTAGCTTTTAGCAGCCTCTTAAGTGCACTGAGAATATATTACCCCCCGATTATTACGTTTCCGACGACTCCGATAGTGACGAAAGCATAGAACACAACGCCATCTACACACACACACACGTCATCGACCGAATATCAAGAAGTGGATTATTTCGATGTCGAATAATTTAGGTATATACCTACTGACTTGTGAGAATGATAAAATAGCTACAATAGGTCGATTGTGTGTTCATGTAATGAAATCGTATGATTGATACACAAATCTTATGGTGAAAGTTTATGTTTTAGTTCTATAAAAGGCGGTTTTTTTTATTATGAAAATCAGACATGTCTTTTAAGCGCCCATGGCGCTCCTGGAGCGCAAGGAGATGGAGCGACGACGCTGGGACTGGTTACAGAAGACAAACCCATGTCCAACGGTGTATGAACATAGGCTGCTGATGATTATAACTTTACATTTTTTTAATGTGTACCAGTCTCCCTGAACATAATACCAATTTCAATGAGTTTTATAAATTTTCTCCCTTGACGGCACGTGGAAGTTGAACGTTCATTTATTATGCATAAATGGCTTTATAGTGATAAACGAAACTATCAACTACAAGACAATGTTGAGAAATTAATTATTATTTATTACTATTATGATTCGTTCTAGGTATTACAATTTTGACATGTTTAAATAATTTGATGTTATGTAAACATCATTTTAAAAATATATCTTTAGGATTGCTGACAGAAAAAAACTGCTGCTCAGTAAATATGCATCCTTTATTAGGGTTTCGTAGCCAAAATGGCAAAAATGGAACCCTTATGGTTTCGTCATGTCCGTCCGTCCGTCCGTCAGTATATCACAGGCATTTTACTCTTAAACTACATGATGTATATTGATGTTTGGAGTGTAGGTGTCTTGTATAAGCGGCTACTTAATAATATAAATAAATATTTGTAGAGTGCACTATATACATGTAACCAAAACTGAAAAAAAGTTTTCAGATAAATAGGGAAAATGCATGATATTTTATTTTTGCTTTATTAAAAGCTCATTCATGTAACAAACCGTAGACAAAACATTTTTTTCGAATAACTCTAAAAATAACCAAGATATAAGCCATCAAACATTTAATTCTATCTCTTTCTAGCAAAACGGAATTTAATATGAAGTTTATATGGCCGGCGTAGACTATGACGTAACAGTACATGTCGGACCTCTCTGTCAAATCGCCGTTTAATTAGCAGTTTATAATGCCTATATCATGCGTATTTCTTGCCCGATTTTAATCTTAATTTCATTTTTTGAAATCGTTTTTAGTGTATTTTCATATTTTGTTAAGAAAAGCGATAAAAAAATTCATGCATATACCCTATTGTGTGGCACATATTTCAACAGTTCTTTTAAAAATAAAATGAGGTTTCAATTTTTTTTTTGTTTAGTGAATATATCCAGGACGGACGGACGGACATAACGAAACTATAAGGGTTCCGTTTTTGCTATTTTGACTACGGACCCCTAAAAATGCGTTTCAATGCTAATAGATGTGACTCTGCCCATAGAGTGACGAGCAAGTTCCGAAGAGGCCTTTATTGAATGTTTCTACTTAAGTAGCATACGCTAATTAAGTACCTTACGTAAATTAAGTAGCATAGCTATAACATTATTTTAATCAAATATTGATATTTTCTGTTGATAGTGAGTTTTTACAATTTTGGGTCGTTAATGGTTTAAACACTCACTGCGAAGCTTACCATCTTCCATACAAAGTGAACATGTGTTAGTGTGTTAGGCGTCATTGATAACTGGGAGTATCTACGTACGAGTGTTATACCAGTGTAGTAGTGTACAAGGTAAAACATATATATAGCTAAGTAAGAGAAAGAGCTATCTACTAGAAGCCTTGCTGCCCGAAACGAAACTCGAAACACAAACACGAAAATGAACTTAGAAAACCTTCATTAATGTTCATGTTATTTCGTGAGAACATGTTAGTGCCAGATCCGCTGTTAGAAATATATACCCTCATCTATTTTTCGATGATGACTAAAATGATACAGGGTGATCAATCCAAAAGAGTCAGTAGGGAGAATTCAGAAACTATCAGAGATAGCGAAATTTGTTCTTAGGAACCATGGCGTCGATTTTAAATTTAATAATAATTGCATTAATATTTTTACCTCTATAGAGAATTAATCTTTGTATACAGGAAAATGGCTACATTTTAAACGGAATTTATAACATTGGTTACAGAGATTTTGACCAGGTTCTATTCTCGGTTATGTATGAGTTAAACAAAAATGAATGCCATTATTATTAAATTTAAAATCGACGCCATGGTTCCTAAGAACATATTTCGCTATCTCTCATAGTTTCTGACTTCTCCGTACTGATCCATTTGGATTGATCACTCTGTATATTAGATACGTTAAACAGACAACATATAAATTGATACATCGCAAATAGGTTCTCTGGCTAGAGCTGTTAAAAGCGATGGTTGCCTAAATTGAGCGTTCTGACACTATTCAAAAATCGTCTCTCCAAATACCTCTAAAATCTACCAAACTTTTACTGAAGCTGCCTAATAATGTCGGTTACGGGATGAAATTTCATTTCATTTTATAAAAGATTTGAATAAATAAATTACTGATGAAATGCTTGCTTGCCTGTTAATATCTATCTGGTAACCTCACAGTTGAGATGCAAGGAAAGTACTCATATTCTGTATTTTTCCAATTCCTTGTGTCATATTCTCTCAACTAATGCTCGATTTTTATAATTACAAATCGAGTAAGGTTTTTTTTTTAAATAGAGTTTTTAAGAAACAGCTATGTTACGCGATTTAGCTATGCAACTCATTTGCAATGTATCAATTTATATATTCAATAAGTACTATTATAAAGTCGTAAAAATGAAATGTCTGTATATTGATGTTATTTTCTAAAAAAAATACTGTATTGAACTATTTGGAAGACACTGAACCGAAAAATATATACTTTTAGTTTTTTTTTATATGTTTGTGTGTAGTTGTGGCTTCATCAGGTCAAAACGAGTAAGCGGATTTTAACTATTCTTGACACACATATGGGTATAGGATACTTTTATCCGACTACTATGAAGTATTTTTTTTTAACATAAAAATGAACCGACTTCAATATAAACTTAAAAGCCAAATATAATATTTTATGTCCGGTACGGATCACATTTGAATCACCTTTTGAAGTCGGTGCCAAACCAGTCATTTATTACTATTTACACAGATGGCACGCAAGAACCGCGGCGGCGAGCCTTTAGTTATTACCTAAATTTAGTTACAGTCATTCGTATATTTGTTGGATAAAGAACTTTACTTCAGGTTTGGCACCGACTTCAAAAGGTGATTCAAATGTGATCCGTACCGTACATAAAATATTATTTTAGGCTTTTAAGTTTATTTTGAAGTAGGTTCTTTTTTATTTAAAATATTTTATTTTTTGCTTTTTAGTGATGGATTTTAGTGATATAAAGTATTTTTAGAGCTCAAAATGGGAAGATTGATGAGGCCCTATTGTAAATAAATAAGACCAATTATAGATAAGACTATTGTAAATAAAATCTAAATTATAAGATTTGGCTAGGTCAAAATGGTTAAGTCCAGTAGCTTGCTAGTTAGTTAGATACCAACGGTCGAGCTGGCAAACCTCATCAGGCACTGCGAACAGAAGCTTGAGCTGATCATCTCGGCGGACGCTAACGCGCACCACACACTGTGGGGCAGCGGATCTTCCAATAGTCGAGGTTAGGATTTTGTTACATTTCTATTTTCCACCAGTCTCACGCTAAACAGGGGTTCAGAGCCTACCTTTGTTACCTCCAGATTTCAAACTATTATAGACATTACACTCGCTACGGAAAGAGTATCGGAAATTATCTCCGACTGGCATGTGTCTAAAGACCTGTCATGCTCAGACCATAGATGGGTAAGGTATAAACTAAACGTGGACTCTAAAAAACCGGAACCTTGGCGCAACCCTAGACGGACAGACCGCGCTAAATTCAGGCAGTTGATGTCGACAGATATGGCCCCCCAACAAATCCCAACAAGGTATGCGGGACCTGCCGACATCGAGAGACACGTCAATGAACTAACGGAAACGTTAATAAGCCTGTCCATTAACAACGCCCTCGACGAAGGCCACCAACCGCAATAGCTGGTGGGGACCTGAGCTCGAGAAACTGCGACGTAAACTACGCAAACTGTTTAACAGAGCGAGCAATACAAGGAAGGCAACAGACTGGGATGCTTATAAACAGACCCAGTCATTGTACAAAAAACGAATCCCTGAAAGGAAGCGTGAATGCTGAAAATCCTTCTGCACTCACATTGAATCAAACGCTCAGGCAGCCAGGGTAAAATAAAGACTATCCAGCGAACCAAACCGAGACCTAGGCTCACTGAAAAATCAGACAACACTTACACCACCAGTGACACTCAAGTGTGCGAGTTGTTACTTGACACACACTTCCCAGGTTGCTCCATTACGGAAAGCACCACATGGGACCAGGCAGGTCAACAGGAATTCGAACAACCAACTGTTGAGGCCGTAACCACTGCCCAAAGAGTAGTAACACTAGAAAGAGTGTTATGGGCAATCAACAGCTTCTCTACATTTAAAGCGGCAGGCATTGATGGCATTTTCCCTGGACTCCTTCTATGGTGCAAGGACATCATAGCACCACATTTGGTGCAGATCTATCGGGCTTGCCTATGGCACCGCTACATTCCCCACAAATGGAGAGAAGTTAAGGTGGTATTTATACCCAAACCAGGTAAGAGTGACTATACGCAGCCAAAGTCGTACAGACCCATAAGCCTCACTTCGTTCCTGTTGAAAACAATGGAACGACTCTGCGATCGTGATCTCAGAGATGGGGCCCTGGTGCTATATCCTCTTCATCCTCAACAGCATGCAAATCAACTGAATCAGCTTTACACAGCGTCGTCTCGCCTATAGAGCTCGCGCTATCAACATAATCATCAGCGCTTGTGGCTTTCATCGACATCGAGTTCAACAAGAGGCGGCTTCGGCAGCCATCAGGCTAAAGGCACTTAACCTCTGGGGTGTAACATACGGGACCCATGCCAAAATCCTCGACGAAGCTATCAAATTCCAACCACTGATAGCCGCTCCCAATGATAAGGTACCCAAACAACACAACTTCAACAAGAGTTACACCATCGAGCTAGTTGAAGAAGCCAACGACCAGTCCGGCATACATGAACTACGCATTTATACGGACGGGTCAAAGACAAAATCAGGTACGGGAGCAGGAGTGTACTCACCTGAAATAAACGTGAATATATCAATAGCCTTGGGCGAATACAGCTCTATCTTCCAATGCGAATGTATTGCCATCACACAGGCTGCCAAGGCAGTGGCTAAGCGGAGTATCAAAGATCAAAAGATACGTATAGTTTCCGACAGCGCTGCAGTACTACGAGCCCTGGACAACAAAACAATCAAATCTGGGCTCATACTAGAGTGCCACTCCGCATTGGAGACGATCGGGTTACAAAACCAGGTCACGCTGCAATGAATCAAAGGTCACAGTGGCTCTCTAGGTAACGACGCAGCCGACCAGCTGGCAAAGAGAGGAGTAGAGCACCTAGCGATAGGGCTAAGTCCTACGATTCCTCTGGCTTTTAACCAGCTGCCGACATGGCTACGTCATAGAACACGATCACAACACGCTGATCAATGGGCAAAAACCATTACATGCAGACAGTCCCGCGAAGTGGTATCACACCCAGCCACGCGCCTGACGAGGCGCCTGTTGTCACTTGACAGGCCTGCCCGACGTATAATCGTAGGCATCATCACTGGACACTGCCCACTTAACAAACATTTATATGTTCTAGGAATAACTGACAGCCCCCTGTGTAGAGGTTGGCTGTCGGCTGAAGAAACAGCTCCACACGTGATCCTGGAATGCGTCGGCGTAGCTAAACAACGGGCTGAAATCCTCACAACACCGAGGTCGCTCCGAGAAACCTGTGGAGACATCAGGAGGATCCTGCGCTTCTGGACGGAGCTAGGCTGGCTAGACCCCTAGGCAGCAGCATTTCTACGCACAATGGCCCGGGTTTTACGGGCTAAGTGCGGAAAAACGGAGACCATAACCATATAAATCACCACATCTCATTTAGACAATAACGTGTCAATCAATAATTAAAATCGCGCGCGCAACCCGCGTTTCTACGGGTTACTCTAGTTAATAATATTGCCTCCGGCCCAGGCGCGAGCGAGCGCCGCACACATGAACAAACTCGCACACATACGTATTATGCTGCATAGATTATATGCGCGAATAAGTCGGAAATTTGGGAGTTCTAAGGTATGACCTTCATTGAAAATTAAACCTTACGTCTAAGCATTTACGGTTCATTTTTAAATTGTTTTCTACAATTTCACGAAAAGAGATTTAAGTATGTATTTTTCCTTAAATTCCTAGTTTTTGTGTTAAATTTTGTTTAATTGCTAGGTTAACCAGTTTGATTTAGTTAACTAGTATCCCGTATGTGTGTTTCTGTTTGTATAAGAAGTGTTGTGTTCATATATAATATTTAATAAAAATAAAAGGTTTGTTTATGATGTCAAATATAGTGTTTCTAGGTAAGCCGCCAGGCTTTAGTTCAATTACAATGTTGTGTTATCGATTACTTGCTCCATACATGTTTTTTAAACTTATAATTTGAAAAAAAAAACATTCCCTCGAATTGAGACCCTCCCTCCTTTTTTTGGAAGTCATTAAGAAATTTAGAAATTGATTATAAAGCGAAAAGATGGCTTTTTCAAGCACTTCCACAGTGCGTTATATAATAAATAGGTATAGTTGGCTGACTGGTAGTGGTAAATTAAACAAATTGTTTTGTTTCGCGTGTATTTTGTTTTCGGTTTCGGAAAGTGTTTACTACTGAGTTAAGTTTAACTGGTTTTGGACTGTGCTGAGTGTCCTGTGTGTGACTGCAAAACCTCCTAACGGCTTTTTCGTTAAGGTAGGTGTTTTTTTTTCTCCGGCTTTACTAACCAAATTTTTCACGCCACGTCACTGTCAACTAGGGAAATTATATCTAATATCATTCGGTTTTGTCAGCGATAAAAAACGGCTACAAGCCCCACTATCAACTAACAAAAATTCACAGAGCTAGTGTCCGCTGTGATGGGTATTTACGTTGTATTTAATATTAAATTCATTTAATAAAATAACCCCTAAGTAATTAGTCTCCGACACAAAATCGGTAATCCTTCATGATCATAAAACAACTGACAAACTATAATTACATGACAGTGTTGTCAGCATAGCAAAAAGCATAAAATAGCACTGGCCTGCCCTCAAATCCTACGTCTCTTCTCTATCCGCACAGACTCTAAGAGGTACTTACAAAAAATACAATAGTCTAATTCATGTAAGGGCCGATTTACTATGGAATGCCGACTATACAAATAGAGCCTTTACACTATTTAATGTATGAAAATAAGGAGACTGTTTAGATCTTTGATGGCACTTGTAGCCTGACCCCATTATTATCAAACATTATATAAAATAACCAGTCTCAGAATGTAAAGTCAAAAACGTAAAAAATCTACGAATACTTATCGAAATAAATTAAAAACATAATGAAGTTAAGATTTTTACGAGGTGGGAAGGGTTCCCGTAGCTGCTTTTTCTGACCCTTTCATGTGCCCCGCCGTTGAGTGAGTATCTGAATAATGAGACGTGTAGGTGTCTGTAAGCAGAGAAGCGGTGTCGGGTGGGTGGAGCTCCCGGCGAGCGCAGTCCCTCACCTCTCATACCTGCTGTCGCGTCTTGCGCGCCGCGTGGATGAGGGCAGCGTCCGGGATGTGGCCCGGCGCCACGGCGAGCGCCGCGCGCACCGACTCGGCGCGGTACTGGTGGAACCCCCTGTTATCCTCCTCCTCGTCGTCGAGCCCCGGCTCGCCCTCGTCGCTGCCCGAGACGTCGCCCGTCCCGTCCGCCGCCAACGCCTCCCGCCCCGACAATATCAGCCCTTCCAAACTCACTTTCTTCTTTTTTGGTTCTGACTTGTCTTGATTATCGGTATTGTTCGTCGTTTCTTTTTCCTACATTACAAATAGAGTGTTAAAAAAATGTACACTATCAAAGGTAAAAAATACGTTTCATTAATGTAAAATGTTAATTAAAAAGTTAATCGTATAAATGTGAACTTGGAAAATAATGAAATTTGTTATCGCAGCAAGTTTGAAATGGAGTACTTTATTCTAAACATACTATTATAAAGTAATAAAGAAATATCTGTACATATTAAGATATTTTCCAAAATAATTGAAACAAACTATGTAAAATATTTATACTATGTATTGGAATGTACGTGTCGTTCGTTGCGACCTCGTGACGTCAAACGACTTCCATGATTTTCGTGCCATTTCTACAGGTCCCTTGTATGATGAATACATTTTGATTTTGGTCTAAACTCTACATAGATTAATAAGAAAATTTTAAAAGTTAGCTGTCAATGACATTTTATTTTTTAATTTTACTTACTAATAGTAAAAATGGACTCATACAAGGGAAATGCACAATTCACACTTAGAGGGACATATATCTAACAAACAATACGATGTAAAAATTAAATAAACGATTTGTTGATTCTGAGTTCACCCAACGATACTATAAAATGCACACCATATCTGAGAAGCTTAATATTCACAATAGGGACGTTGACTGTACTGAAATAATAATAACATTTAGATGCCAAATGGTAGTTTTTATGACGCAAATCAAAAAAAATGAATTCAATACATGTTGTACCTTGTTTTATGATTATGAGACTTTAAAGTTTAGTGGGAAAGTCCATTTTTAAACAAAATATGGATTAATTTTTCTGAATTAAATGATTTTTATTTTATGTATTTATTGTTTATTAATTATAAAGTTGTAAAAATTTAATGTCTGTACAATGAAGATATTTTCAACAAAATGATTGTTATGGACTATTTGGAGGTCATTAAAACGAAAAATATTTTTTTGGATTTTATGTATGTTTGTATGTGTCGTTGTGGCTTCATCACGCAAAATCAGCTCAACGAATTTCAACTATTTTTGGTACACGGGTAGCTGGGTATCTCCAGATGGTTAAAGGATACTTTTATCCCGACTACGCTGAAGAAAAAATTAAGGGTTATGACTTTTTCTCCTCCGCGAATGAAGTTGCGGGCGCCTTCTAGTAAATAATAATACCATTGAATAACCCATGAAATCTATGGTACATTTTGTTACTAAACCGTTCCGATAAACGCAAGTTTTAACATAGCTGCAGAACACAGTTCTTAATTTACAAAGTAGGATTTAGTATGAGCTTTTTTTGGGAAAGTCCTAAAGTGTGATTATAACTTTGTTGTATCCCGTGGAAAAATTGGTCTTCGATATGTCATACAATTCTTCCATTTGAATGATGTAAGTCTAAGTGATATTAAAGTCAAGCTGAATTCTACTCTCAAAGAGTCTGCTCCTTAATTTACAACTGTAAAATATTAGGTTGCTGAGTTTAAAAAACTGGTCAAATACGAGTCTGACTCGCGCGCCGAGGGTTCCGTTCAAACTTTTACTTATTCCAACTTAACTTGTCGCTTGAGTTAAGTTTGCCTCTGGTGTCTGGTAGTTTATCTACGGCGTCACATACAAACGAGGGGCAAACTTAACCAAATCGGGATATTCAAAAATGATTTTTGGTGATTAAAAAGAAAAGTAAGTCAGACAGATATATGGTTATAATTTTCGTGTAATATTCATATAAATATATTCATATAATTCCACAAAATTCCTGATTTTTCGCTTGGTAAACTTCGGAGATAAAGGGGGGTTGGTATTCTTTTGCATTGACTTTGCAATACATGTGAGCTGAGAAAAGAAGCAGATTTTTTACGACGATTTATCACGATGGACGAAATCGCATTCGAAGAATCGGAATCGGAGATCGGTTCCCCACTTGACCCCTGAGCCGAAGGAACAGTCGAAACAATGGACTGAAAAGGGAGAACCGGCTCCAAAGAAGGTCACGTTAGTTCCATCGGCTAGCAAGGTCAAGGCGTCAGTATTTTGGGATGCGCATGGGATATTTTTTATTGATTATCTTCAAAGGCAAAACCATCAACGGTGTGTAACTACGCGAAACGATGGCTCCGCAACTGGAGTATGTACGAATGAATATTCTGCGAAGAACGTTAGTGCGACATACATCTACGAGGTACCAATATCATCATGCACATCATCTGGAGCCACAGTAGTGCTCCCGCCAAGACGAACAAAAAAGTTTGGTATAACTATAACGTCTTAACGACTTTCATGATCACGATAGAATTATTGACTAAGGCTTGTTCACGAAATAAAGTAGCCACCTAATGTTGGGCCTTCATAATTATATAGAAACATTCTATTATGCTCATGCATGGTATTTTAACTCAGGTATTGTCAAGTTTAAGAAAAACTAATAATACATGTTATTGACAAAGATAAAATCAAGATAAGGAGGATAAATTTAAAAAACGTAAATAAATTATCATATCCTATTGTACAGAAGAGAGTATTTAGATGCGACAACTCGCAAAACGGTATCAATTATCTAAAGATGGTGTACGAAAAGTAATAAAAAAGTTTGGGGAATTTAATACACAAGGTGATCTGCCAGGTCGCATTCGCAGAAAAGGCTGCATGAAGCCGAAATTGGACACGGAAGTAGTAGCATCTTTTCATCGAAATCCATCGGCCTCTACTCGCGATGTGGCCAAAAAGTTAAAAACTTTGGTTGGGAATGTGCAAAACGCCAAAAAGAGAAATAATTTACAGACTAGGAAGAAACAGAAAATGCCAAAAAGGACTGCTGCCCAGCTTGAAAGGGCGAAATCTTGAGCTAAAGCTTTGAACAAGTTTTTAATTCAAAATAACGACCGATGCATTTTAATGAATGACATATGTAAAAAAAAGCGGCCAAGTGCGAGTCGGACTCGCCCGAAGGGTTCCGCAGCCGTTTATACAAAAAAAATGCACTACAGATGGAAATAAATACGATATGAAAAAAAACACTAACAAAAGAGCTTATCTCCCCGGCACTTACGTGCAGTTTTTTGGCAATAACTTAAAAACGGTATGTCCGATCATGTTGAAAATAATTTTCGTTAAAAGTATTTATTAAGCTTTATATTTGTACATTTTTTCATATTTTTTGAACATACCGTTTAGAAAATACATGGGGAGGACACAATTTTTGTTACTTTCGGAGCAAATATTTTGGAAAATATTCACTATATAAAAAAATTTGTAGAAACCTCTAAGTGTTTTTAGAAGAACTGTCAAAATGTGTGCTACACATTGATATTTGCTGAATTTTTTTTTTTCTGATTCGGTTACAGGTATCGAGTACGAATTATTTTTGAGCGTTTTCGCAGAGCTCTGATTGGTGTGAAGAATAGGCCTAGAAATATATATATTTTTTATTTAACTATCAAACTAAGTAGCGGTTTACACACGAAACCTATGCTCCAAATTCCATCAATATACATCTTATAGTAAAATGCCTGTGACATACGGACGAACAGACAGACAGACAGACAGACATGATGAATCTATAAGGGTTCCGTTTTAGCCATTTTGGCTACGGAACCCTAAAAATGACCTGAAAACGTTACCAGGGCCCCAGTTTTACCCGTGTGTGGCAGGCGAAGACGTTACAGAAGAGCATAAGTGCGTGGGTTTTGAAAAAATCGCCCGAAAAATCCTTGTATGGCAAGCTATTTGCTCATGCGGGCTTCAAAGTACGAGCATTTTCACTACCGGAACAATCAATGGAGATGTCTACCGACAGGAGTGTACTAAGAAGCGAATTCTGCCCTTATATCGGAAACATACACGTCCTCCAATATTTTGGCCTGATTTAGCTTCTGCTCATTACGCTGAAGCCACCTTAAATTTGCTTGAAAAGAAGAATACTAGTTATATTGCGAAAAACATTTAAACCACCAAATTGCCCAGAATTTCGCTCAATTGAAAGGTAATGGGCAAATATCAAACCACAGAAATACATCAAAATAGAAGGAAAGAGTGTATGTACCTCGCGTGGCGAAAACTCGCCCCGACAGCGGACTTGCTCGCCGCGAACATCAGTCTGCTCACGACCGCAGTCTGCGTGCGACGTCAGGTTTAAAAAACAAAATGACTCGTTGTTCAATAATTAACTGTTCAAATACTACGTAGTATTTCACTCGATAAGTTTTGAGATGCTCGAAATTCGAAAATGGAACGCACCTGAATTATATGTTTTTAAAAAGCAAATTTATTTAAAAATAGAACAAAAGTTGCCGATTCGCTCCAATTTAAGAAATGAATATGTTACAGTCATTTTTCTAAAACGGTTCCCACGTTTTTTCTTTGTAACGATGGAGCTTAACCGCGAACATTTGCGTGCTATGATATTTTATTTACAACGATTGCAGTCACAGCGTTAGGAAATTCTGCTCCTTCACGGGCAACAGTTTTTAGATGGTTTAACGAATTTAAAAGGGGTAAAACCAGCCTCGAAGATGACCACCGAAGTTGTCGCCCGCAAACAGCAGTAACTGCAGAAAACGTGTGGACTACTGAAATGTTGGTGCCAGAATCCACGAATAACATACAAAGACATAGAGAATATCTTAGGCGTCAGTTCGGGGAGCGTTAGCATCATTCTACATCAACATCTTGGAGTAAGGAAGCTCTGTTGTCGTTGGATACCACGTTTGCTCTACGATATCGAGAAACAGGCTCGTGTAGATTGGTGTCGTGAGATGCGTCTACGATTCGACAACGGGACATCGCGGCGTTTATCGGAAATAAATACAGGTGACGAAACATGGATTTACCAATATGACCCGGAAAACAACCAGCAATCGTCAGTATGGGTCTTCTCAGAGGGAAAGTTACCAACAAAACTACAAAGACCTCGTAACGTCGGCAAAAAAATGGTAGCTAGTTTCTTTTCACGGGGTGGACATTTATAACCATCAATGCTGGAAAATTATAGGCCAGTCAACTCTGATTGGTATACTACAGTAGCATTGCCGCAAGTTTTCAAAGCAGTGCGAGAGAGGAGACCAAAGACTGGACTTCGGGGAATCTTGCTGCATCACGATAACGCCTCTTCACATACGTTTCTCAGAACAAAGGCGTTTATTGAGAAAGCTGGGATAGAAACCTTACCACATTCACCCTACAGTCCTGACTTAGTTCCCTGCGATTTCTTTTTGTTCCCGGTGGTGAAAGAAAAAATAAAAGGGAAGTTTTTTCGAGTGCTGAAGAAGCCGTGGCTGCATATGAAGAAGCAATTTCGGATCTATCTGATGAAGACTGGCAAAAGTGCTTCCAAAGTTGGTTCAGACGAATGGAACTTTGTACAGAGAGTAATAGAGAGTATTTTGAAAAAATGAAAAATAAATAATACTAATATCTTCAATAGTTTTTTTATCTCAAAATTTATCGAGTGACCTACGTTACAATGAAGTTGGAGCTGTTAATCGTGGTATTTCCTTTCATCGGTAAGTACTATTTGTCCCAAAATATGTGTGATTTATTAAAAAACAATTTATTTTCTTATTTTCGTCAAAACAGTAGCGGGCGATTGTGTGTCCAACGCTAGTTTTCCATTGAGTCTTTAATTTGACAAGCTAGACTTAGCGTGCATTCAAAACAGCGATGTAAAAATATGCTATTGAAACTGTCGCGTTACGTTCTTGGTCGATTTCTCATTTTTTCTGTCAAAAGTAAGAATAGTGCTGTACCCATGCTGTAGACTGCGATTTTCTTACTCGGTTAAAATCGATTTTGAAAGCAGAGAAAATGATAATTACGTTTTTATATTATTATGTAACTATATAATGTAGGTACGTAGTGCAAAGCAAATATTATTAACAATCAGATTATGTAATATTTTCTTCTGTTTCCGCGATTATTACTCATTGAAATAAAACTACCCACCCGTGAACATGGAAAGCTAGAAAGCTTCCGAAACGTCGGGAACTAAAATAAGATAATATACGCGATATAATCCGTTAAATTGTTTTATTTCAATCAGGTTATGGTTACTTCTATATTGCAATTTTATTTCAGTTTTCCGAATGATCCTCGTATTAAAAAATAATGTATTGAAGTGAAGCAACTGGTCGTAAAAAATGATTTCCTACAAAAATCAGCCGGATTTGTTCTATATATTTCCACAAAGACCTTTACTGGCCCATCAAAGTACCGACGAGTAATCAGTGCAGCTAATCCGACTATTGATGTAGTGATGATGTCAAATGATGAAAAGGTACACATTTACACAAGCTATTATTTTAAAAAATGTGCGTGCTATATTTTATTATAATAATATCACAATTTGTGCAACAGATAATGGGTAGAGTAGATAGTAGGTACTGACAAATGTAACGCAAATTATTGATTAGGTAGGTACCTACCTACATTTATATTTTTCAATTTGAAATTCTGAGGTTTCTTTCTTTTCCTCTGTCGAAAATAATTATCATTTCCTGTGTCGGTTCTTATCGATATTTTAAATCGATAATAATGCACCTACAATAACTTGAGTAATATAATTGAATGACAATTATGTACGAGTAAATTGTTTGTCATCACACGAATAAAGGTATATATATTTAAGTACTTATTTCCACAACGAAGACGAACATCCGATGCACAAAAATATATAGAAAAATATTTCAGTGGTCCAATGTTTTGGAGTTCACTGCGCAGCGCGCACGCAACCTCCCGCTTCTAATGTTGTTATCCGACTGTTTTTGTTTGTGACTGACAGCGGTGGGGCCGCGGCGCGGTGTGGTGGGGATAGCTGTGTATAGAATCAGTGCCGTGTTCTAATCGATCTGTAAATCGATACTTTTGAATTGTTTCACGCGGCTTATGTTTCCGATCACTAAATTACATTCGTGGCGTCAAAGTACCTACGCAAAATGTTACACGCACGGTTCTCATATAAATCGACGAGCTCTTTCCTTCTATCTTGATATATTTCTGTGTATCAAACGATAACTGCTCAAGAAGGGTGCAGTCGCCGACAGTGAAGCTGATTTCAAAAAAATATGGAATGCAGCCTCTCGTCAGTTCACTAAGAGTTCAATACGTACGCTGATGGCAGGCTTTCGAAAGAAAGTCGGACAGTTCGCCAACTCTTAGGATTTCTACAAAAATTTGCAATGTACTTTCTTTTTACAATGTTTATTGTTACAATTGACTGTTTCTTTGTCTGCAGTGCTGTGAGAAATACACGATTTATTTCGATTTTACTATGGCTACTTTATTTCGTGAACAAGCCTTAAGTGAGGGAAACGAGCGTAGCGTCTCCGATTCAAAGAGTACGAAGTTGAATCATCACCATTCGCACTCCAGTTACGGAGCCCATAACGATTGCAGCGGTTGAGTTATGAAATGAAGAAAATACGGCTACATTTAGCGAAAAAGAAACGTGCACTATTGCAATGGCTAAAATTAATGAGTTAAAGTTCTTCATGCACCTTATTCGCCAGATCTAGCTCCCTAGGATTACATTCTGTTTCGTAACTTGAAAAAGTGGCTCCGCGGTGAAAGATTTGCCAAAAATGAAAAGGTAGAGTCTGCTGTTGATGGCTATTTTAAGGAGCTTGACACTTATCACTATAAACAGGGTATTGAAGCTACTGAACATCGCTGGGAAAAGTGTATTGCAGCAAAAAATAGCCAATTATACTGTGTTATCTTTGTTAGCCCGGCTACTTCTGAGACTACCCTCGTATTCTGTGGAAACTTGACGAAATGTTTTGCCGTAAACTGTAGCTACATAGCTTTTGTGTTTATTAGACTTATTTGACATTACCTGTCACCAGCGGCAAGATTGCACGCACTCAGGAAAGCCACGTGAAATGACGTCACCAGCTCTTCAAGAACGTTTCAATTCTGGTCACGTGACACGCACAATTAAATATTTTAATTATTGAATCATCATTTCAGCCATAGGACGTCCACTGTTGGACACAGGCCTCCTCAATAGATTTCCACATGGGCCGGATAGAGGCGACCCGCATCTAGCGAGTCCCCGCAACCTCAACCAGGTCGTCCGACCACCCTGCGGGTGGCCTTCCCACGCTGCGCTTGCTGGTACGCGGTCTCCACTCGAGAACTTTTCTGCCCCAAAGGCCATCGGTTCTTCTAACTATGTGCCCTGCCCATTGCCCCTCCAGTTGGTTTACACTGTTTGCTATGTCGGTGACCTTAGTTCGTCTACGAATCTCCTCATTTCTGATTCGATCTCGTAGAGAGATCCCGAGTAAAGCCCTTTCCATAGCTCGCTGAGTCACTCTGAGCTTCCTTAAGAGGTCCATAGTCAGAGACCACGTCTCGGTTCCGTAGGTCATCACCAGTAATACGCACTGAGGTATCCTGGACGAGCAGACATTTCTCAGTTTCCCAAACGCTGCCCACCCTCTTTCGCGAAGTTGGACCTGCCTAACAGGATTGTTTGTCCTAGATACACGAATTCATCGACAACTTCGAGGACCTGATGGACTACTGATGTGGTGGGGGTGAATATAGCAAAAACTTAAATGTCTTATATCTATTATGGTTTAGTACAATACATAGCAGGATATCAGAAGATGGTTATAGGGTACCTTTACCCAACTATGCTAAGAAAAAAGGTTACGACGTTTGCTCCTCCGCGAAGTTAGTAGTAGAAACTAATATATATAATTATAACATTGCATTTTTAATAAATGCAAGCATATTGCGTAGGGTTTGCAATATCGGAGGATTTGTAAATTCTGATAGTGATTTTGAGATTGGGCCCCATTCCCCAGTTCCGGAGTCCCGGAATGGATATTTAATTTTTTTTACCCCTAATTTCTTTTAACTAGCTTAATATTTCCAAAATTACGAGGAACTTATTTTGGTTTTTTATTTTTTTTTATTTTAGGCATTGATTTGAATAAAATAAAACTACCTCATAATATTGGGGGCCTAAGCGCAGTTCAAGGAAGAATAAATTTAAAAGAAAAAAATATTTTGCATCTCGTGGGCTCATTGTGACAAGTGTCATAACTAGAGATGGTGAATAGCGTTACAAATTTTAATTTCCGTGACTTCCATACCCGTTGTAAAAAAAATCTGTAGCATAAATTTGTGCTTCTAATACCATACATTTTTATTTTCATTCTTCTGTTAAGTGTCATAATCGATTCCCAATTCGATTCTACGAAATATTTTAACTACCTACCTACTTAGTTTCTATTTATTTTATAGCCTTACAGCAGCCTAAGGGGGGCATATAAATCGACGAACTCTTTCCTTCTATCTTGATATAGTTCTGTGGAATTAACTTTGTACCGCCCGGCCACAGATCACCATTTGAAAATAATGTATTTATTTGTAATTTAGTGATCCAAAAATTCCAAATATAATGTTGGTGGGTTTAGGAAGCCTAAATCTATCCGTGACATTTCATTGTATCCCTTTCAAAAAATTTAATGATGTCCAATGAGGCGCATATTTTAGTTTTCTTTTTTGATTGAATGAATTTCCAAATAAAACGAGAAAATGATGTTTATTTATTCTATAATCAGAGGCCGGGATTCTCGTGGCGCTTTCATGTGTCATCAGTGAGTTCGTACGTATCGACTTTCTATATCCCTATGGATGGATACATTAAACTTCAAAATATATTATTAGGAACTTATCGTGTCATGTGCACTGGCAATGAATCTAATGACCTTTCATTAGTAGTTTTACATACATAATGTGACTATGTCAATCATTAGTCATTTTTGTTGCAATTTCCTACTATAATATTATTATCAATGCCTCGAAATAAATAAATATAATCCATACTAATATTATAAATGCGAAATTGTGTCTGTCTGTCTGTTAACTCTTCACGCTGAAACCTCTGGACCGATTTGGATGAAATTTGGTATATGTAATGAGTCCCGGGGAAGGACATAGGCTACTTTTTATCCCGGAAAAATACCCTTATCCGCGATAAACGATTTTAAGACGGACGAAGTCGCGGGCAGAAGTTAGTACTTCAATAAATAGAAAATATCCAAGACACAGGAAGAAACATTCGTACTCACATCACACAAACACTTGCCCTGGCCGGGATTCAAACCAAAACTCCAGCTTCGTAGGCCGTTGTGCAACCCACTGAACCAAACATGTCGACAAATATAAATAAGAAAGATATTGACTTTTCGGCGAAGACTGGTTGTTGTTTACCTGTACTTTGAATTTTCTTTAAAAATTTGTGTCCTGTGTTATAATTTATCGACATATTGCGTATATCCAAAGTCGATAAGTGAGAACTCACTAATGACAGATGAAAGTGCCACGAGAATTCCGGCCTTTGTCTATAATGTATAAAATATAAAATCAACATATTATGTTAATTGTAACACGAAAACGACTAATATTTATGTTTATGACTAATATCGGAATATATTAATATTAATATTTAATATTTTAATATAATTTAATATTTAATTAATATTTAATATAATTTTAATATAATATTATAAATGCGAAAGTGTGTCTGTCTGTTTGTCTGTCTGTTACCTCTTAACGCTTAAGCCGCTGAACCAATTTGGATGAAATTTGGAATGGAGATAGCTTGAGTCCCGGGGAAGGACATAGGCTACTTTTTATCTCGGAAAAATACCCTTATCCGCGATAAACGAATTTAAGGCGGACGAAGTCGCGGGCAGAAGCTAGTATCAAATAAGTATTCTCTGAAATGTATGTACTTAGGTATTATTAATGGATCAGTGTTCACACCACACGCCCCTCCTAGCACCATTACTCGATATGGCCATGAGCTCTTAAAATACTGCCTGAAGACTAAGCGGAGCGGAGCTGTTGTTACGTGGTATTTTAGAAAATTTATTGCAATATTATTGAACGCGTGTCCAAAAAGTACGTTAATGTCAATTCCAGAATTTTAATAATTTGAATACCGGAAAAAACGTCAAAAATGTCGGTTGTTCGAAATTACAGAATTCCGGGCTGCAAAACCCAAATTATTTAATCCCAACATTGCCTGACTCAGGTGACTGCAGAATGGTGTACAGCAAATAGTTTTAAGTGATATTGAGAAGACATTACCTCTTTGGTGTGGTCGTCATATTTGTTAATGTCAGTATCGTTAGCACGACGTTTCTCCCGGTCCCGACGTTTGGCGAGCCTCTTACTCTGTGACGACTTCTTGACGATGAAAACTTCACCATCCTCTTCTAAAAAAAATAACAAAAATTTGCAAAGACACAGTCTAGCCATAATTCTGCAAGTAACACATTTTAATTTAATTTGGGTAGTATACGAGTGACTGTAAATTAAAGTTTTAAGTGACAAAAATAATTAATTTACGTTATAGTAGGTATTACAAGTGACAAAAATAATTAATGTTCGTTATAGTAGGTATTACTATGTGAGCGACTGACTGCGAGTGACGAGAAATCAAAAGAACAGCAACGTACAAACATTAATTTACAAAATGAGAAGCTTCATAATATTTGAGCGACCGAATATTTGTTTGAGTGTCAACATTACGTCCTGTATTTTTTTTCAGTATTTGGCAAATTATTTATTTCTTGCTTCGCTAGCTCCACTATATATGGTCACAATACAAACCTAATCCACCTACAGTTTTCGGTTTTTGACCAATTTTGATAAAGCAGCTTACAAAACGTTAC
This sequence comes from Hedya salicella, assembly GCA_905404275.2. Classification (NCBI taxonomy): domain Eukaryota; kingdom Metazoa; phylum Arthropoda; class Insecta; order Lepidoptera; family Tortricidae; genus Hedya; species Hedya salicella. Next base: position 42,633,991 of record FR990096.1, read on the forward strand.
TTAAGGTTAACTTTTTAGTAGTTCGCTATGTAAAAGCGCAATTGGAAAAATCGTCTCTCTCTTAATATTAAAGTTGCCCTATGTGTTATTCTAGTCGCTCACATAGTAATTTAGTCGGAAGGCTAGAATTTGAATATGTGAAATGGATTAATGACAACCCACTTTTTGTAAGCTCATTCTGGATTTTATTATTAATCACTATTCGTCGTTAGTTTATTTAATTTTCCGCTTGCTCAAATTCATGTCGCTCAAGTTATAAAAACAGTATCTCATCATCAGTCGCTATTTTTTCTTTATTCGAGCGTTTTATAATTTCCCATTAAATTTAATAGATCATACAGTCAGCAGCAATAGTCCCTATAATCTCCAGGTGCTCAACGAGAGGTAAACGTTAAAATTGACAAAACGTAACGTTGGCTGGAGTGGATCTCTTATATACGAAGGATAATATAAATTTATTTTCATTTTGGTAATGACAAAAAAAATGTGTCTAATGAAGGTATAGGAAAGGTTGACGTTTATCTTCTGCATCCATACATATAGAAATGTCCATACTAAAGGAGGGCTATAATGTTTTATTTTATTATTTCAAATTTGTGTCAATAACTGAATGTTTATTTCAAGTAAAATATATTTTATATGGTTTTAGAAATTTTAAATATGATGAAAAAAAGCGGCCAAGTGCCAGTTCGACTCGCCCATGAAGGGTTCCGCAGCCGTTTGTACAAAAATGCACTACAGATGATAAAAATACGATATGAAAAAAAAAACACTAACAAAAGAGTGTATCTCCCCGGCACTTACGTCCTTTTGGTGAGAAGCGCAGTTTTTGGCAATAACTTAAAAACGGTATGTCCGATCATGTTGAAAACAATTTTCGTTGAAAGTATTTATGAAGCTTTATATTTGTAAATTTTTCAAATTTTTTGAACATACAGTTTAGAAAATACATGGCGGGGACACAATTTTTGCTACTTTCGGAGCGAATATTTCGGAAACTATTACACTAAATCATTTTTTTTTTTTTAGACAGCTCAAAGTATTTGTAGAAGAACTGTCGAAATATGTACCACACATTAATATTTGCTGAAAATTTTGTTTCACTTTCGGTGAAACAAAATGTATGGAGTGGCCCCCCCTAGAAATATATATCTATTTTATTTAACTATCAAACTAAGCAGCGGTTTACACACGACACCTATGCTCCAAATTTCATCAATGTACATCTTATAGTTTTTGAGTAAAATGCCTGTTACATACGGACGGACAGACAGACAGACAGATATGACGAATCTATAAGGGTTCCGTTTTTGCCATTTTGGCTACGGAACCCTAGAAAGAAAATACAAACATCTTTTTTTTTGTAGTTCATAAATTTTATATTATTTTCATCGAACTGCTGAGGCAATTAAATTAAAATGGGAAATTATAAGTCAAGCCACAGATTTATTTATTGGCCACGTGATCAAACTTCTCATTTTATACCTAAGCAACGGGAAAATGAAATAGCTTCTAATAAATTGATTCGTCTTTTTTACAACACCAACTAAATATATTCCTTTGAAATCGTCAACCAAAGATCAACAATTGTCCTAACTAGTCCATCTTATTTATATGTATAGTGCCCCCTAATTTACCAACTCTGCCACGGATTTTTCACTTTATCACCACTTTTCGTTTGACGGCTTCGACATAAGGAATATGTCCTTCCTCCCAAAAATCGAAACAATATAATTCAAGCTTCTATTGACAACATCAAGAAAATAGCTACTGCGTGCGTTCGTATTGCAATTGTTTCATCCGTAATGAAATTATATTGAAGGTTATATTATTTTTAGCCATAACAATTGTTATGCATAAATTATGACAAAAGACATTGACAAGATAAAAATATTTTAGTATTTTTTTGGTATTTATACCGTTCGGAAGAACTGCGACAAAATGGAATATGGGTCAAAAACGACGTTAGGTTAGTTTAGTGACCATATACAGAGTGTCGCAAGAAGTAGTGATATACTGAAGCTGGGAGGTAGAGGACCTAGAGGGCTATCTAAATCACCCCCAAGTATGTTCCGCGATTTTTCGTATTTTCGGAGTTATGACTTTTTTTTAATTCAATTTTTCACCTATCGCCGAGTATGATGAGACTTTTATTTATGGTGACGTGAATTATTGCGGTAGATGCTTGATTTTTTTTGTGTGCTAAGCTGATAGATAGGCCAATTCAGTATGGTAACATTAACTATCGTTAGATCTTTGAATGGAATAAAAAAAAAATGCCAAGAATGATAAAATTACCCAATATGTTCACAACTTCAAGGGGCATTAAAAAAGATAAAATCACATAAAAAAATTACCGTTTGGCTTTTAAAAACTTGCTCTACCTATCAGGTAGCTAACCTAAAAATTTCATTTTATTATTCATAAGGCTTCAATCAAAAAATTGAAATATAAATGTGGTAACTGCAAAATTTTAATTTACATGATTAATACAAACAAAGTAAAACCAATTACAAGGTGTTTAATTACAAGAAATTTTCAAAATGGCCCTCCTGTTGCTCAATGCAAGTGCGACATCGCCGAAAAAAGTTGTCTTGGAAACGTCTGAATGCACTTCTATTATTTTTAATGGTTTCTTCTGCTACTCTCAATTTCCGGGTTAACTCGTCCAAATTGCGGCATTCTCTTGAGTAGACGAGGTCTTTGTAGTATCCGCATACAAAAAAATCAATGGGGTTTAGGTCGGGGGACCGTGGAGGCCAGGCTATAAGGCAGGCGTCACCCCGGCCGCAACAACCAATCCATCTTTCAGGGTATCTTTGATTGAAATAGTTTCTTACGTCCAAGGCAAAATGGCATGGTGCACCATCACACTGCAGTACTATGCTTCTGCGTGTCTCCAAGTCCACATCTTCTAAAAGCAGGGGCAGATCGACGCGTAGAAAATTTAAAAAGTGATTGCCGTCCAAGCAGTCTGGCAGCTGAAAGGGCCCGATTAGCTGACCGTTAAGTATGCCAGTAATATAATATTTTGTAAGTGAGTTATCATATAGCTTTAAAATGGTAGAAAAAATCAAAACAAGTTTTGCCATGAAAACATGTCAAGTTAATTAAGGAACTGTTCTTAGGTTGCATTCTACAACTACTTTTAAATAATAAATCCCAACAAAAACTGACATGCAAGTGTCAGTAAGGTGATTAGTAAGTAAAAGGTAATATTGCTAACTTAAGAGTTAACACAACCAAACCAATATCATATCATAAGTTTGTATATAAAGTATAATGTGTAGTAAGTTTGGATAAATAAGTAATCGTCATTGAATACATTGAAATGATAAAAATCCAACGACACAACTACAAACTGCTAAGCTGATTATCCTGAATCATTATTAAGAGTCCTACCAGGAAAGACACTCGCGCAGTACTAAAGGATTTTTCTGCATGTACAGCTGTATATTCATACAACTTTTGAATGATAAAAAAAAAATTGTTTGATAAGTGGTGTGTTGACAACTGAATTGTGTTGTTACAAATATGTGCTTTATTGTTATATACAATGCATGATATGAATAGCTCAAAAGTAATGAGAAAATCATTGTATTTTCAGTAAAATTTTGTTGACAAATATGGTAATGTACGAATGATTTACATATGTATATGTAGACTAGAAGGCGCAACTTCGTTCGCGGACGAGAAAAAGTCATAACCCTTCATTTTTTCTTCAGCATAGTTGGGTAAAAAGTATCCTATCACCATCTGGAGATACCCAGCTACCCGTGTATAAAAAATAGTTGAAATCCGTTTTGTCGATTTAGCGTGATGAAGCCGCAATGGCACATACAAACATAAAATCCAAAAAATATATTTTTTGTTTTAATGACTTCCAAATAGTCCAAAACAATCATTTTTTTGAAAATATCTTCAATGTACAGACATTTCATTTTTACAACTTTATAATAGTATAGATATAATGAAAATTTGTGGCCATCCTGTAAAATAAGGGTGTAATTCGATTGTAAAATCATTTAAACAACTAGGTTCCCATGTAACACCATAAAATTAGAAGGGCACAAACTTATGACTTCACACACTTCAGAAAACTACTGTACTGTGTAGGGTAAATGTAGTAAAATATTCACTGCTTCTATAATTTGAGGCAGCTACTTACAAAATAAGGAAATTACTTATGTGAATAACTTATCAGAATTATAAATGTCATTTCTGCATCTTGCAAATAAAATGAATGAAATCCATTTCTGATGTTTTTTTACAAAAATATGAAAGGGCTCTTAAAGCACTCTTGATCAATACTTATTTTAGATTAAAAAAATCTAAATCAAAACCAGTTCAAGAGTTTTGGAGCTATGATGAGATACAACAAACTTATGACACCCATAACACCCTCTTTATTTGTCGACGGTTAGGAATACTTTTATAATACCTTATTACAAAAATAATTTGGTCCTAACCCTAAATTGTCATGTTTAACACTACAGTCATCCTACTTCAGTCCAATATAGAATACTTTCACTAATAAGATTTTGATGCTCTTAGGTTGTATTCAATATATTACCTTCGTCAGCGAAACTCAGCAGAGAAGTGGTCTTGACCGGTTTGTTCTCCTTCCTGCCGTGGCTAATGACTGGCGGTGGCGGCGGTTCAGGTTCACCATCATCATCATCATCGACGCAAAACACACGCCTCTGAATTCTTTTCGGCTTACGAAACAACGACATTTTATGAAGAAATAGCTCTAACGATTTGTCAGTTGAATGGAGAAGGTTTTTAGCAAAATCGAGTCATGACATCCATAGGAATCAAATAATCGGAAAAAAATTCAGAGTATTTACTATTATTTTCTGAAAACTCTAAGATTGCATTAGCACACACGTCGATTGGTCGCTTCCCTTCTCTAAAAAGAACTTAACTTTGCATAAATATATAGTGAAATTTAAATGTCGTTTTTTCCTATATCTATATCGTTCCCGTCTTCATGTCTTCCTCAACTCTTTTGACATCGAGTATGTTTAAGGTACTAAAAAAAATGCTTGGAAATCTATTTTTTTGTATTGCATTGTTATTCCTAACAATGTTAGCAGACCAAGATAAAAACAGCCTTAACCAATATAAGCTTCTGGCCCCACCCAAGCTAGCTATTGTTATATTGTTGAAAATATTCCTATCGAGAGAAGCTGAATGTCAGGAAGGTTATAGTGATTGGATAAATTTCATTAAAGTGTTTCAGGCAGATTTTGGAATCTGTATAAATCCTCTTAAATCATTAAAATAATTAAAGCGGGTGTGTAAATTGCTTAACTACTAAATGTTTCTAGCATAAAAAAATATACACAAAAAAATGGCAACTTTTCTACAAATGCTATGAAAAAAAAGTCGTGACTCCGCCATTTCAATTTTGTCTCGCACGAAGGACGTGCGCTAGTTGTTTTGGTGAGTGATCAAATCGTCATTTGTCTTACTAATCCTTAAAATTCTTTCGATTTCCTGCTACACATAGTGCGTATACACATCTAGAGTTTTATTAACGATGATATTTTGTTCTTTTTTGCAAAGTTACACGTTCTAATGTTTTCTAACCTTTCAGTCCTTAAATTTCTTCGAAGTCCCTACACACTTCAAGATGGGTAGGGAGGACAAAGCTACGTGGAAGTCCAACTACTTCGTTAAGATTGTCGTAAGTATATTCTTATAATGATAAAAGATTCATGATTTAATTGTGCGAGCCAATTAATAATGTCATATATTTTTTAGCAACTCTTGGACGAGTACCCAAAATGTTTCATAGTGGGTGCAGACAACGTGGGTTCGAAGCAGATGCAACAAATCCGTATGTCGCTGCGTGGACATAGCATCGTGCTTATGGGCAAGAACACCATGATGCGCAAGGCCATCCGTGGGCACCTCGAGAACAACCCGGCCCTCGAAAAGCTGCTGCCGCACATCAAGGGCAACGTGGGCTTCGTGTTCACCCGCGGTGATCTTGTCGAGGTACGTGATGGAGATGGATGAGCGACTTTAATGTTAAAGTTACATATTTCATGAACAAGTTCTAATAGTAATATTTTGTCCAAAAGGTGCGTGAAAAGCTGCTGGAGAACAAAGTGCGTGCCTTAGCCCGTCCAGGTGCTATTGCACCTCTGTCTGTTATTGTGCCAGCACACAACACTGGTCTTGGGCCAGAAAAAACATCTTTCTTCCAGGCTCTGTCCATCCCGACCAAGATTTCAAAGGGTGAGATTTAACAGCGCCTGTTATGTTGATAGTAATGTGTAATGAAAGATATGTCTGTCCTAATACCTGAGGGTTTGTTAATTTGCTCCCAGGCTTCGCTTTCAGACAACAGAAAATATTCAAATTTATCCTAGTGTGATTCTATTTTTTTTTTTTTATTGCACTGGCATTTTGAATGTACATCATATTCAAATTCTTCTGAATTATAGACACAGGCTGCTTCGTAGTGGAATTATTTGTTCAATTATGTTTGTCACTGTGCAGGTACAATTGAAATCATCAATGATGTGCACATCTTGAAGCCTGGTGACAAGGTGGGAGCTTCTGAAGCCACTCTGCTCAATATGTTGAACATCTCTCCATTCTCATATGGTCTTGTCGTCAAACAGGTAAAAATAGTCTTAATATATAGGTACCATATTTCCCAAAGCATTGAGTCCAGGTCGTAGATTAGTGGCAATCTGGAATTTGACTTTGGAAAAACATTTTGCATTTGGCCATCTTGTGGATCAATTTGTAGCTGATTTTTTAAGCCAAATGTGCACATTAAATTTCGCAATTAAACTGTATTGAGTATAATGGATCTTTATTTTTTTGCACTGTTTAAATCTGTAAAACTTAATGACATATCCAACATGGCTTACACCTGAATTATATGAACAATAACGCCCATTTTCAGGTCTATGATTCTGGAACTATCTTCACTCCAGCCATTCTTGACATCAAACCAGAGGACCTGCGTGCCAGATTCCTTGAGGGAGTTGCCAATGTAGCTGCCTTGTCTCTGTCTATTGGATACCCAACCATTGCCTCTGCGCCACACTCCATTGCCAATGGATTCAAGAACCTGCTAGCTATTGCTGCTGTCACTGAGGTTGACTTCAAGGAGGCTACCACTATCAAGGAATTTATCAAGGTAAAGTTTCCCTTTTGCATACCTGAATAAATCATACATGGCAGGGAATAAGTCGATAACTTAATATTTGAACACAAAAAAAATACTTAGAACTGATTGCATATGGTACAAATTCTGTCATTTTCAGGGTTCCGTAACCAGAATGCCAAAAATGGAACCCTTATAGTTTTGTAATGTCTGTGAAAACTAATGGATGTGATTAAACTTGTATAAGCCACTACTTAGTTTAGTATTTTAATAACAAAAAATAAATATTTTTAGGGGGTTACTCTACATATGTATTTAGTTTTTTTTAAATGAGGGACCTTAAATGTTTTTTTTGATAAAGTGAAAATCCTCGGAAATAATTGAAACATGGCATAAATTGTCTCCCCCCTCTCCCCCTATCTTCTAAACTGTATGTACAAAAAAATATTGTATGAACTTCATCTTCTCAGTACTGAAGGAGATGACAGTTTGTCACACGTAAAATGGTATTTTATTCCTATCATGCTGACCTCGTAAATAAATATCGACGCCTTGTGGCATCAAGGTAGCACTAGTGATCACACGTTTTTCAAGTGCCTTTTCATATAAGATGAAATAAAAAAAACAATTAATATATGTATATACTAGAAAGCGCCCGCAACTTCATTCGCCAAGGAGAAAAACTCATAACCCTTAATTTTTTCTTCATCGTAGTCGGGTAAAAAGTACCCTATAACCATCTGGAGATACCCAGCTACCCGTGTGACAAAATAGTTTAATCCGTTTAGCCGATTTTGCGTGATGAAGCCACAACTACACATACAAACATACATAAAATCCAAAAAAAAATATTTTTCGTTTTAATGACCTCCAAATAGTCCATAAAAATCTTTTTTTTTTTTTAATATCTTCAATGTACAGACATTTCTTTTTACAACTTTATAATAGTATAGATAACTATTAGGTTTTAACATACATAGTTTTAATTTAACATATCTGTGAAGTAGTAGATTTGATCACTGTTTAAAAAACATTAATAGGCATGATGGCGAGGTGTGAAAGCCAAAACTCTTATTAGTCCGTCAGTTAGATTATACAAAAATAGTGGTCACGTATTTTAGCTTTTACAAAATGTTATAAAATACTTAGATAAATCGCATTAAACTTCAGGAGTGGGGGCTCGTGACGTCACTCCTAGGTAAAATTTGTACCTAGGAGTGACGTCACGCGATATTTTGACTCACTGTATCGCATTTATTTATGGATTACGTAAAAAATGAAAAGATACGTATCCAATATTTTTTATTAATCTACATGACGGAGTAATTATTAAAATTTAGTCATCATGCCTATTGTCAATATGAGCTATGTCATTGTCATTAATTGAAAAATATTAGAAAACATGTCACAATTGTTAGATTTTTCAAATAAGTAATGGAGGAAATCGTAAAAAAACATCCAGAACTCCTGCTATAAGGTGATAAGATAACATGCACCACCCCTTGTGATGTTTTTATAGTCTGCAAGCAATATAAACAAACATTTAAAATGCCAAAAGCACAACCAAGAACCCTTTGCCAAGTCACCTTACCATTTAGTTATAAATTCTGGACTGGTTTAGCTCAGTTGGAGTAACATTGCCTTCAAAGCTGAAGGTCCTGTGTTCACATATGGTATGGACAAATATTTGTGTGATGAGCATAATAAATATTTGTTCCTGACTTGAGTCTTGGATGTTTTCTGTGTATAAGTAAATGTATGTATTAAATATATTGTCATCTAGTACTCATAATCATAACACAAGCCTTATTGAGCTTACCATGGGACTAGTTCTATTTGTGTCAAAATTGTCCTTTAATATTTATATTTAAATTCACCAGAGCCTGATATAACGGAGGATAAGTGTTTTTCTTCCACATGTCAATTTTATAATCTAAAAAAAAGCACTGAATCATTTTGACTTGGACACTCACATAAATAAAAACAAAATCATGCACCTGTGATTTAATAAGGATCTGAGTTTGATTGTGTGTTAAATTCCATGGTACAAGTAAATAACGCGAACTTCAATTTTTTTTTGTAATTTGTGCCCTTGGCTCAACTTGTACCTTACTCATACCTACTCGTAAAACACAATTACTTCAGTCTGTCAGAAACTTCAAATTCTACCTTAAATGCCACGAGCCGCCGATGTCTACGACTAATAACATCATGGTATATCTATTTTTTTTACCAGCTGGCATCCTTTCTATTTATAACCATGGGTACACGGTTATAATGAAATTGGATATATTATACTGCTTACAAAGATAGTCCGTCTGTTCAATAGAGAATTGAATATGCAAAAAAATAGTTGTTTTATGATACTGATCAGAAGGATTTATTGATAAGGATTGTTTGTCTCTAAAGCACATGCACCTTTAAACCTAATTAATCCAGATAGTAGTTATGATTAATACGTTGACTTACTCTGAACAAAACACTGTGTGCCTAAACTGAGCTAATGTTGGAAATCACACCTGGTCTGTCCTAATACCAAAGATGTTACAGTTAACTCCTTGGCTTCGCTTTCAGACTACATCATAGCCTACAAATTTATCCTAGTGTGATTTTTCTCTAAATGGAAATTGCACTGGCATTTTGCAGGCACAGTTTAATTTGTATTATTAATTAATTTAAATAACAATGCATACCTATAAGTTTATAATAATTTTGTAATAAATATTTTCAGGATCCATCCAAGTTCGTAGCTGCTGCTGCAACTGCCGCCCCAGCCGCCGCCGCCGCGGGCGCCGCTCCAAAGGCAGAGGAGAAGAAGGTAGAGGAAGAGGAGCCAGAGAGTGACGACGACATGGGCTTCGGTCTCTTCGATTAGCCTATTTAATAAGGCTCTTGTGCTAGTTTGCTCATTTGTAGAAAGTCAACGCCGCCGGGTTGGACGCCCAAATGGCGGCTGACTTATCTCATGTGTGTAAATAAAGCCACTATGGAATAATACGTGTTTTATTGCACGATGCTCCTTGAGAGTATAATTGCTACCCATGAGACTCGCGAACCTAAATGATATGTTGTTATATTGAAACACAAAATTTTACACAGCTTGACAATGGTGGTCAAAGGCAGTGAACGCA